>JARGSG010000027.1:0-705383 GCA_030374805.1 Gracilaria gracilis | reverse complement strand
CCCAGAAGGTTTATTGCGACGACGAACTCGAGAGGACCCGCTGCAGGGAATAACTTCAAGTATTTCCTGTGCTTCCGGAGACCTCCACGGGTACGTACGCAAGATTCACATTGACCTACAAAGGTATATACATCATTAGCCATATGAGGCCAGTAGTACCCTTGCCTCAAGGTGTAGTACATTCTCGTACCTCCAGGGTGTCCTGATAGACTTGGGTAGTGGGCCAGGTACAGCACCCGAGGGCGCAGTACCTTGGGCACCACCTTCTGAAGGGAACCATCAATAGGAGCTCGCCTCACCAGGAAACCATTTCGGTCGACGTCAAAGTTCGAGTCTTTCATACCTACTTGGTCCATGAGAGAGCGGCAATAAACATCGTTTGGTTGCTCTCTCAGGAATCTCTCGCGGGTAATTGGAATGACGTCTGTTTCCTCGAGGGCGAGTATTTCCCGAGCGATGGCTTCACTAAACCACGTATCCTCTTCGGGTAGAGTCCAGTAACCTTCTAAGGTATCACCATCAGGGTTGGTAGAGATGGTAAAGCATGAGATATCATCCTCTTTACCGGCTCGGTGTCCAAACCATCTGTGGTAATGCGAGACATCGCGTCTGCGACATTGTGCTTGATACCTGGACGGTACTGTACGTCATACTCGAACTCTGGAAGTCGTAAACCGCCATCGGGGCAAGTCTGCCTGATGCGTCGGACAGACCCCAGTATCCACCGTAGGGCATCATGGTCGGTTCGAAGCGTGAACTTTCACCATATAGGAGGGGTGGAGCATCAACATGCTCTAGACCACTGCCAGACATTCCTTTTCGGTTGTTGTGTAGTTCTTCTCTGCAGCGTGCAGAGCACGGCTCCAATACCCTGTAGGTAGTTTTTCGCCATTTTCTTGCTCCTGCATAAGACAACAACCACTTTGGGGTCGAGGCGTCAGTATCCAACGTGTATCGTAAACCAGCTTTGGTAATGCCAAGATGGGAGGTGTCAAGAGCGCATGTTTCAGCGCCTCGAACGCATCCATTTCCTCATTGGTAAGACATTCAAACCTTGTAGGTTGACCCTTCAGCAGCTTCCTGTTGAGGGGAGCCGCTATCTTGGCAAATCTCTTGATAAACCGGCGGTACACATTGCATAAACCTATAAAGAATCGGATTTCCGTCTGGGACGTGGGTGGCTTCGCCTCCTGCACGGCTCGGATATTCCGCGGCGTCACTTCTAACCTCCCAGGGCTGATGATATGACCAGGTATTCTACCTCTTTGGTGAAGAATTTGCACTTGCGGAGCTTCAACGTTACTCCAGATTCCCTCAAAAGGTTCAAAAACTTCCCTAACATGGTAGAAATGTTCCTCTACCGTTCTGGAATATATGATTACATCGTCGATGTATACCAGAGCAGTTCTCCACTTCACCTTCGAAAGGATTATATCTAACGCCCTCTGAAAGGTAGCCGGGGCATTCCGCAACCGAAAGGGCATACCCGTTAAGCGGAATAACCAGCGTGGCAAGTAAACGTAGTTTTGTCCTTGTCTTCTTCCCTGACAGGTACCTGCCAATAACCACAATTGGCATCGAGCGTAGTAAAGATCTTGGCGTTGCCCAACGAATCTATACACTCGTCCATTCTAGGTATTGGGTACGAATCCCTAATGGTAATACTATTCAGTCTTCTGTAATCTGCACAGAACCATACGGGTATCATTCTTCTTTGTGACGAGAACCACAGGGCTGGCCCAGTCCGCATTTGCTGGTTCTATGACACCTTCACGGAGCATTCTCTCGACCTCATTGAGCTCAACCTCCCGGGATTTGGACCTAACGGTAAGGCTGCGTGGTAAATGGGTTTCCAGCCAGGCACCATATCAATACGGTGCTCTGTACCCTCAATTGGCCCAACTGGCCCGATCACATGGATTCAAATTCTTCTAAGGGACTGAGGATCCGGTCTTGGAGAGCATGGTTCTTCTCACTGATCTGGACTTCCAATCTCCAATGCCGCACTGGGTCCAGTTCCATAGTCTTTTCCTGATCTCCAACCTTAAAGGTATCGGAGATCTTCTGTTTCATTTTGGTATTTGTCGATTACGGCGGCGCATATGCGGGATATGGCGCATCTATTCCTGCCCCTTCCTTAGAGTTGCGACCTCGTCCAGCCCATTTAGGTGAAGGTGGGACCTTGAAAAACCCCTTGTGGTGCCGGTAATGCAATCCAATAGTGGTATTCTTGCGTAATTTAACAATGTGATTGCTAAACTTACTCAAGTACACCTTGAAGGATTGATTAGGGATGTTATCGATAATCCCATTTCCCATCAAGGGCGAGATGTCTTTCTGCCAACCTAGGATGGTTTTGTAGCATTACCAATCCTGGAACTGCGCATGAGACATTCACTACCATTTGGGTCATAGCCGGAATTGAAACCAATCTGGTGAGCTGTATCTTGTTTGAAACCGTTTCGGTGGGTATATTGGACCTCGGCTTCTGACGCCAACCATTTTTGGTCTGCGTATTACCAGTATGACAATACGACCACCTTGACGGAGAGCGACCGTTCGGGACCCTGGCAAAATTGCCTTAACATGTCTGTCAATAAAGTTGGTCCCGAGGATACAGTCTGTCGCCAGACGACCCACCAGAAAGAAATTGAGCTTCACCTTCAAGGTTCCAAGTTGTACCACAGTGGTCAACATTCTTCTCAGGTGCAGTGGACGCTCGTCAGCGTCCACCAGCGGGGTTGATAGTCGGGGGAGGTCGAATGTTCCGCAAGACCGCATCGGGTATGACGCGAGCGTTTAGCAAATTCGGACCGGCGCCGGTATCGAGTACACACGCAACGGGAACCTGTAGGTAATTGAGAAAGATTACTGAAGCATTAACTTTATAGTTATTGTACTTCATTAGCAACAACAACACATTGGGTACATCTGATTCTTCTTTTTTCCACCATTAAGGTTTCCCGTTCCGGTATCGACGGGCCTTCCAATTCACGGTTAGGGGTGGCCTTACGCTAACCGTTCGGTGTTTTCGTGCTCCTCCTGAGCGAGACTATCCTTCTCCAAGATTGGTGTGTCCTCGACGAAATGACCCTGAGATGGTGATGGTTGAGCTTGTACCCTTTTTCCAGATCCATATAGGTTACGGTGGTTTTGCTGCCTGGCACTGATCAGATGTTCGCGCACCCCTGGGGGTATTTTGTCACATCTGTTCGCCAGATGGTCTGGCGATAAACAGAGCCAGCAGACCAATTCACCTGTCTGAGGATCACGCATTTCCATAGAGGTAGGTCGGGTAAACGGATTGGTCGGTGCTGTAGCATATGAAGATACTTGCGAACCACCCGTTGAGGTTTGCTGAGTGCTCGCCGCACTTGGTGGCGACCTTACCGAAGTTGGTGGTACTGTCGACGACCAATTACCAATGGAGGTGGCTCGTGACTGAGCCTGCGGCGCAGTCACGAGATGAACCGCCATCTCGGTTGGTACGCGAATGAGCGAATCACCCTCTGAGGTAGTGCTTTCTTCTAGCTCCAATACTGACCGTTTCGGTCTATCCTTTGAGGTATGGGACGTCGACGGCTTCTTTCCGTGACGGAGAGTGTCGCCTAGTCCGTGGGCATAACGAGCAAGCCCATTATAGTCCACCTTACGGTTGTTCGCCAGGTAGTTGCGTACCTGCGAACGGATCGCTTTGTCGACATTGTCGGCAAACAGCGGCTTTAACCTACTAGTGGTAAAGACATTACCACGTTGGGTGGCCAGATTCCAAAGGCCTAACGAGAATTCCATTTCGGTTTGGCTGGAAGCGCTGGCGATATGCCTGCACCTCAGCGTAACCTTCTTGATAACCTCATCGGTAGCGTAAGTTTCCAACATGAAATTAACTACTTCTGGGTACTTCTCTAACATTTCTGTTCCCTCTTCGTCAACCGCCAGGGTATTTCCACGAAGCCTGCCTTGCAGCAAGTACGAAGCTTGACCTTTAAGGGAAAACTGGAATAACCACATGGCAGCACCTTCGGAAAACCCATTTTGGTCACATGCAATCTTGAACTTCTGCAGAAACTCAATTACCGCAACGGGATCATCACCTGTGAAGGTAGTATCACCCATCTGGAAGCTCAGCTTCTTATGGTGCTTGGTGATCTTCTGCGCAACCTCTGGGGTGTAAGCAGAGGATCGGTTTCTCAACAGATATGACCTATAATCAACCGCTTTGGTGAACATATCGTTCAGCGGCTGACGCACCTCTAGGGTTGTATCGGTATCCGAATCCGAGTCGGACGACTCGTACCGTTTCTTCTTACCTTTCCGGTTTCTCTTTGACGACTTCTTCGCAACCTGTTCAGTTTCTTCTTGCGTCTACCTTTACGGTCATCATCCGACGATGAACCAGTATCGGTATCGGAGCTCGAGGAATCGGGGTCAGAGTCGTAGCCGCGATTCTTTCCCTTTTTCGTCCTCCTTTCTTTACCCTTGCGGTTTCTTCTTCGTCGCCCCCTCTTCTGGGTCAGACGAATCGTCCTCAGGCCCACCAGTCTTGGTGTCCTCTCGAACGTTACCTCCAATGGGTGGCAAGTACACGTCTCGAGGGCCCATCTCTATATGGCCCTCTTGACCTTGCCTCAAACCTTGTAGGTACGCACTATCGGCGGAATTGGCTTGATTGGTGCGGAAGAACCGGCAGGGATCCCTTGTGGTATGCGAGTAACCATATTCACCCCAGGGTTTTTGTTTCCGCCATTCCTTCGGAAACCCAAAGGTCTTGAACCACTCGGTAGATATGCTCCCGGGCACCCGTTAAGAGGTATGTTTCAACCAATTTAGGTATGCATTGAGAGAACTCGTGCACGGCTCGATCAACTACCAAGCGGGTACCGGCGTCCATGTCCATTGAGGTCGTAGCTTCATTAACCGTAGCGGTAAAAAGAGCTTTCCCCTCGATCTTCCAATTGGGGCCAAAGGTCTTCAACCGTTGTCGGCCATTCCTTATTAGGTTCAGGAGCCAACGGTGACTGAGTGACCGTATCCTTTGAGGTTCCAGCCCGAGGTTGCCGAAGCAGCTCCTCGGGATTGTCCAGAATGGGTTTAGCGGCCGAAGCCGCAGCAGAACACTTGGGGCTGGGTGGCGCGCTAGAGCCCCGAGCAATCCTTGTAGGTCTTTCCATAGTGACCAATAGTGGTATCCAATTGCTTCGCGAGTATTCCTACAAAACCAAATAGGTGCGTGAACTTCCAGAATTCTTTCGAATGTCTTCTGTTCACCAGTAAAGGTACGACAAAAACCAAGAAACTCCTAAGTCGGGAGACCAAAATGTTGTACAAATACCGATAAGGTGTGGGGTCCGTCTGGTAGAGGGAGCGCGCGAGGGCTCAACCTAAGGGGGAAAAACACACAACCTATATGGTAGTAGGGCACCTGAAACCCGCAGGGGCAAACGGCGGGGCAACTAGTCTAGACCGTGTAGGTGTACGGTAGTAGACGTCGACGCGCGGTTAAACCTGAATAGTAATAGAGTAGCAAGTGACCAAGATGGTATAGTAACTGCCCTAATGGTGCCTGACTTTACAATACCCGAAGAGGAAGGCGAGTTGCACCACAATATATACAAGGTGCACAGACGCCGATCTCCCATGCGGGCATGGCGTCATTGGCTGTGCCCATGACCTAATGTCATGGGCCAGCAATGTTAAGCTAAACTAAATTAGAAATTAGGAATTAGAAATTATAAAATGCAGGATACCAATTGGGTACAGTGCAGCCAGCAAGGCGCACCAGTAGGCCCACGTGACACCAACCCATTGAGGTCTCATTGTACTACAATGTGGCACAGAGAATGACTTCTTCACCGCATTGAACATAACAAAACCATCACTTACAAACGATTTTCTTCCCCACTTCGAAGAAGTGCTAAAAAGCCGAAATGGATCGCCGTACCGCAGACCCAACTTTACACAAGGGAGAAAGTCATTACTCCGGCTTGTAGATTTGTTAGATATGGCGCTGTGGTACTTGCGTACTTCTGATACGCTCTACTCACTGTCGCCAATCATTGGCCTTGTCCCATCGTCCATAAGCGACTGGCTCAACCTTTCACTTGACGCCCTCAACGAGTTAGTGCAGTCGCATCGCATACCGGAAACGAGAATTGAATGGCCAACTGAAGAAGAAATGGCAAATTCGGCTGCGCTACTAGCACAGGCAAGGCCTCTGACCACCCGATATCTTCGAAGTGTGTTCGCGGTTACAGATGGGGCTCGTATTTTCTGCTCTCCTCCACAGGAGAGCAGAATAAATGAAGTGCATCGCCCTCCGTGAGGGATTCCCATGACTTAGTTAATTTCCAACATGTCGGCTGGATTAATTATGACTATATACGATGGCCACGTTGGTGGATGGGACACGTGGGACACGGCAGAGTCCAGGAGGTTGGCACAGCCATGGTAGTTCTGCACCTTTTATGGGGGTATTCTAGATTATTATGGTATTTGCCGCACAGTACGGGAGGCGAGCTACACTACTTAGTGCGCCGGCAACTCTGCCGTCGCACCCAGTAAAACTCCCCCAACCAGGGTTTTGGCTCTAGACTGCTTCGCCTATGGCGGTACTCAACTTCTCCTTGGAGGGATATCCTGTAGCCTACGGACTGTCTATCCTCCCTGCATTTCCTAAACGAACCCACTATTGGGAGTATTTACCAATCGCTGTCGCGTTTGCCCTTGCATAAGGTTCCCACCGGCTTTGCCGTATCCTCAACCACATCTTGTGGACCCCCCTTTTCCTTTTCTTTCCTTTCCCTTTTTTCCCTTGCTTTTGTGTGGTTACTCCGCCACTCGCAGCCTGTGCTGACACCGCGTTGCACTCGCCACACTGTGGAAAAACTTCGCCTCCTTGGTGGATAACACACACACGCCGCTCACGCGGAATACCTTCTTGTCTCATCTTCCTACGCTCGTCGTGAAGGGTGACCTCGGCCTTACACCCCGACTTAGTCGTGTCATCCCTGGAAGGGTTCTGCTTGCTGTGCTACCTCGTGTGAGGAAGATCCCGAACGTCTTCGTGGTTCTTTCCCCATTGGGGAATTGCACTACAAACTGGTCTCCCGACTTGGAAGATTGTTGGTGTGTTGCTTTCCCTCTTTGAGGTGACTTATCTACTTTTCTGGAAGATTCCGTGTTTCTCCCGTTGAACGTTTATTACCGATGTCTCGGAAGCCATCTCGTGCGGAGCTGGCAGTTACCCGCAACCGCTCCCACGATGGCGGGGATATTCCTGTAGTATAGTGGGCCCGAGTCGGTGCATGGTGTATCCGATCGGCCGTTCACGTACAAAGGGGTAGTGCACGATGGGCTGGTGCAGTGGCACTGCCACGTGTACGATTTTGTGATCAAGTGCCAGACGGGTTGGCACAGCGTACAAGTTGGCCACGTGTACGGACTTGGTGGTGACAGTGCAAATTAGATCGATCGTACAGTAGTCAGTAATGGGGCCCAGACCCGATATTTAGTTGTAGTTCGGATCTCCCGAGGCCCCCAATCGTAAACGACAAGCATCTTCTGCCGAACGTCTTTCTCGCCAGCTTGCGCTAACGATAGACCGCACGGTATATTATAATAAGGTTTCTCAGACCGTTCGTACCCTTTTGCGCGCCCCTGTATGCGCTTAGTGATACCGACCGTCCACTCTCCCTTCGACCGCCCAGTGCTTCTGTTCTTCCTCTCCGCTCGGACTCATTACAGTCACACGACTGTACGCTGCCGCCGCTCCCGTCTCAAGACCGCTTCGGACTCTTTGCTTTATTGTGTTATACCACATTGGTCTCCCGACCTAGAAGTGGAATTCGACAGCGTACGGAGCAGCAGAACCGATCGTGGAACCGATACGTACAGTATGAGTCATCGTTCGCACGGAGAAATGGGTGAAGGGTCTTTGGTCGAAAAAGACTCCACAAAGTCCGTACCGGTCGCAATTCGCGCCGCTTCAGATACCGCTTCGGTTGGCCGCCGGAGCACCCGAAGTAACGTGACGGCCTACGTCCCGCCTTTAGAGGAGCCCGAACGGATTATCCGAGACGGTTCCGCACGTAATAAGTCTGAGTCCGAACGGAACGAGGGTGAGACAATTGCGCTCGCCCCCTTTCCCGGAACGGAGAAGACGCCACGGGGCGAAGCTGGCCCCGCGCCGCCACTCCTAACCGAACGGACTACCGCACGGAAACTCTGGGCAGGGATCGCTCCCTATGATCTGCAGAGTCTCCGAACGGAAATTGAGGTCCACGTCCCCATGGCAGTGAAAACGTACCTCAAGGACCGAATCCCGGCGCTTCTGCACCAGGATATTCCACCGATCGTACACGACATGGTCAGGAATATCCTGAAGACAGACCGTTCGGAACCTGCTACGTCAGCTCTGAACAGTACACTGGCCGCACTGGTAGCTCAGCTACCGACCCACCCACCCAAATCTTTTATTGAACGTACGGACAATGCACCCGCTAGCGGCGAGAGGCAACACCGACCGGAACTGAAGAAGGGCCCGACGAAGGGTCCGACCGGAGTGTACCTCCCGCCAGTCAGCCCACAGGACGATCCGAACGGAAGCTCAGGAGATTCCTCCGACGAGAGGAGGAATCGCCGCCGCAGAGGCGGTAGACCGAGCGGAAGTTCCGATTCGGATGACGCGCCCCGTAAACGGGAAGATCGTCGCCGCCAAAGAAGGCGACGATCAGCCAGAACGGACTCGGACTCTTCGGAGTCATCGTCAGATGACGACCGCACGGATTCGGAAGTCGAGCGACACTCCCGCAGCCCTCGACGGAGGGGGAAGTCCGATCGGTATCGTTCCCGTTCAGACAGATTGATGCTGGAACGCATCAGGCCCTTGAACGAAAAGTTCGCCGAAGTGGTGGACTACCGTACGTACAGGTTGCTGAGGAGGAGCCAGACGAACAATTCGCGTGTGGCGCGCAAGATTGCGCGCTACCAAAAGAAATTGAATGTCCAGATGAAGGGGCATTCCTTTTCCGGGACGGATCCGATATCGGTGCTCAATTTCTTACAGCGGTTAAAAACCACTTGCAACCATAACGGACTCACTGAGGAGGCAGCTCTCTGGTGTTTCCAGTTGTAACTGACCAGACCGGCGCACGCTCTGGTTCAGTCTCGGCTCGAAGGTGAGTCTGGCGCTGTCGACCGTACTCGGAATGAGTCTGTCCACACGTACGAAGAGGTCGTCGACTTTCTGTTGACCACGTACGCAACGGATGAGATCATTGCCGATGCGGCCGCAGAGGTCACCCTCTACCGCCAAACGTCAGGCATGTCCGAAACGGAATTCGCCCAGAGCTCTGGACGAAAGCCCTCCGTTGCGGAAATGTCTGTACCGATCGGAGTTTGAAGGGGATCTTCGTCGAAGGTCTCCTTGCCGCCATACGGTCAAAGGTGAAGAATCACCTCACCTCGCATCCCAATATCGGATACGATGCACTTGTCCGTTACGCGGAATCGTACGGAGACACCCATCGTGCCTCAAGTCGACAGTCCGTTCGAGTCGATACTCAAAAGCCAACCGCTCGGAAGGAGTCTTCTCGTACCGCCCAGAAGGTTCACAGTATCGATACCCCGTCGGAATCGATCTATTCCGTATCGGATGAAGACAAGAAACATGTCCTCGCGGTATCCCGCGCGTCTTCCATGCCCTCGCCTCCCACTACGCCCTCGGCTTCAACGCCGGCTCAGTCCGTTCGGTCTTATTCCAGTTCTGCCAGCTCCAGGGTACAGCAACCCCAGGGGCAGGCACCAGTTAGACCGTGTCGGATTTGCGTTTCGCGGGAGCCCAACTGCTGTCAGTTGCTCCCCCGGACCTAAAAGAGAGACTGCTGGCCATACGGGAGGCTTATTATCACCAACGCCGGGAGGAAGGCTATTACAGTGCCTACCAGACCGGACGGAAAACTGATACCCCGAAGGACAATGTAGGATATCGCCAGGGCGGACAGCCTCGCCAGACGTACTCACCAATACCCACACAGGCCGTCATGCTGGTCGAAGAGCCTGCTCCCCACCAGGAAAACGACCAGGAGAAAGCGTAGAGGCATCGCCTCCTCCACAGAGGCCTAGCCTCGCCCCGTCAGCGACAGACCGAACGGACTCCATCCGAGGGGAGTCCCCTGTCCTGACATATGACCTGACCGATACGGACATTGAAACCGAAACGGTCCTCTTTTCAAGCGCGAACTACAAGGTGCACGTGTCGGTTGGCCTCAACATGGCACTGATGTATCCGTTAACGGGAGTTCTTGATACCGGAGCCGGAACCTGTCTGGTTCCCGAACGCCATCTCCCTCCGAATTGGCGCTCGAAACTCCGACCGGACGTAAAACCCCGAATTACGGACGCGTCGAAGAACCGAATGGACGTTGTGGGAGTTCTCCCCCTTATGTTCCGAATCGGTGACCTCAATGTACGAGTACAGTTCCTAGTGGTTTCTAACCTCTCCACCAGCGTACTACTCGGTACTTCTTTTATTGACAAGTACGTCTTGGCCATACTACCACCGAAACGGACAATACTCTTACGACACTCCAAACCGGTGTCTATACAGTCTTCCGCCTACAGACCAAATGCACTTTCCGCGCCGGAACCAGAAACCGAACGGGAAACTCCAGCTAATAAGATACAGGTTGCCCGTCCGGTTGTTCTGCCCCCAATGTCGGAAACGAACGACTTGGTAACCACCGAAATGTCCGGCTTGGTCTTTCTACAGTCTCATCACCGAACGGGATCAACGCTTGATCTCACACTCCTCGCGGGTGGAGTTATGGAGCTCCGACCGGACGTTCCCTTTCTCGTTCGCGTGGGCAACTTTTCTGACCGCTCGGTTCGACTACACAAAAACACCGTTATTGGACTTGCCTTTCCATCTCCTGTAGCGCTCATAACTCCGCAACCATCGTCGCGGAGCGACGAGTCTAAGGAGGGGGAACACATTCCGATTTCGGGTAATAATTCCGAACTGGAATACAAGGATACCGAACAGGAGCAAGAAACCGTACGGAACGATGAAAACGATTGGACCAGCAAGGTACATATCAGTCCTGAGTATGTTACCGAACGGGACAAAGTCACTGAGCTACTTCGACCGTTTGCGGACATGTGGGACCACCATCTCGGAACACTTGCGGCAGCGAAGCCCCGCATCCATCTGGAACCAGGCTCGAAGCCCATATTCCAGATGCCGTACCGAGCCGGACCCAATCGGAGAGAACTCGAACGTAAGGAGGTGACAAAGCAGCTTGCTGCTGGTGTCATAGAACCGTCATCGGCAGAATGGGCCAGCCCGGTCGTATTTGCGCTCAACAAAGACGAAAGCCTTCGCTTCTGCGTCGACTACCGCCGGTTGAACGCTACGACCGTACGGGAGACATATACACTACCCCGAATGGACGAGTGCATCGACTCTCTTGGAGATGCACAAATCTTCTTTACTTTGGACGCCAACAGTGGTTATTGGCAGACCGAAATGGATGAAGCCGACCGGGACAAAATGACATTCACGTCACACATGGGACTGTACCGCTATCGGAGAATGCCGTTCGGACTCAAGAACGCACCTACTACTTTCCAGCGTGCTCTCGATATCTTCCTTTCACGGGTGAAGTGGCAGTACGCACTGGTGTATCTCGATGACGTAATCATCTATTCCCGGACGATTGCAGAGCATTATGACCATGTGCGGACCATACTGCATATGCTCCGTTCGGCTGGTGTTACGCTCCGACTGGACAAGTGCTACTTTTTCAGTGGCACCGTGGACTATCTTGGCCACGTAATCCGACCGGGAAAGCTTCAAGTGTCTCTCAAGACACAGAACGCTATCAAGCAGGCTAAACCGCTAACGACCCAGACGGAGCTCCGATCGTTCTTGGGGCTCTGTAACGTTTTCCGTCGGTTTGTCGCAAACTTCGCCCAAATTGCGACTCCATTGAACCGCAAGTTGGAGAAGGGGCAACCCACGAAGTTTGAGACATTGACCGATACGGAATACGAAGACTTTGACGAATTACGTCAAGGACTGATACGCCCGCCCATTTTGGCCATTCCCCGTCAAGGGTGCCCGTACGTTCTGGATACAGACGCATGCGACCGACAAGTAAAAGGCACTCTGCTACAGAAGCAACCGGACGGAGGCTTACTACCGATCGGTTACTGGAGCCGCTCTCTATCCAAGACCGAACGGCAATACTCGACTACAGAACGGGAATGCCTTGCGGTCGCCTGAGCCATACTGCACCTCCGTCCGTACCTGGAAGGTCAGAGGTTCACTGGCCGAACTGACGACCACTCTTTGAGGTGGATACTGAACCTTGCGGACGCGTCAGGACGATTGGCCAGGCGGCGGTTGCGTCTAATGGAGTATGACTTCGATGTCGTCCACCGTCCGGGTATCAAGCACCAAGCGGCTGATGCTCTTTGTCGGATCCGGACGGACGGCGAAGACGATCCCGCATTGGACGAAGAGGTCCCCTGCTTGCTATTGAATGACCGTACGGAAGATGGATACTTTATCACAAACATTACCGTTAACGGTGATGAGTACAGCGACGTCTGCATCAACTGGCCAACGCCCGAACGGAAATCTTCTGGTATCCCCGAGGTGCTTGCTGTCACCTCGGAGGAAACCAACATCGTTCCGGTCACGGTCGAAGAGCTGGTACGAGCTCAAGCAGATGACTCTTTCTGTGAGTCCGTACGGAAAGACATCGGCAACGGTGTCACTCTGTTCGACATTGACTGAAACTGACTTATAGTGCGTAAAGCCCCACTAGACGGTGCCATCCAGAAGGTCATACCTGCATCACTGCAAGCATGCGTCCTCTCCTTCGCACACTAACCCCGTCTGGTTGGCCCACCGGGCTCCACTCGGATGTATGAAAGTCTCCGTCGAGACTTCTACTGGCCGCATATTGCCAATGACATACTTCAAACCGTACGGGTCTGTCGCACCTGCCCGGTGACGAAGGGAACAAACTTCAAGTGGCAGAAGCTGTTGAAGCTGTTCCCCGCCGCCGGTCCGCTGGAATTCGTCGCGATGGACATCGTCGGTCCATTCACGAAGTCCGTAAACGGTTACCAGTACATACTGGTTATTACCGATCGGTTTAGCAAGATAGCTTGCTCTATACCTATGCGGTCAACCACAGCTCCTGTAGTGGCGAAGGCCTTCCTGGAGAACTGGGTTTATCCGTACGGAATCCCCAACTATCTGGTAACCGATAACGGACCACAATTCGTCTCCAAGTTCTTTGAGACTGTATGTACCGCTTTGGGAACCAAACACGTACTAATGACCGCGTACCATCCGCAGACGAATGGTCAGGCCGAACGGTTTAACAAGACACTCGTGGAGAGGTTACGCCACTACGTAGCGGATCACCAAAACACCTGGCACGCATATGTTCAACCACTTACGTACGGCTACAACCTGCAGGTCCATCGGTCTCTGGGCACCACACCATTCGGTGTTGCGTTAAAGCTCAAAACCGCGAGCGTCCTGTTGGAGGAACCCAGTACGGCCTTGGATTCCACTACGCCCACACAGCCCACGGCCGCTCGGTTAAAACGATATACGCTCAAAATCCTACAGGCCAGGATGCAGACCGCTCAGACTTAGTTGACCCGCGCCCAACAGCGTTATAAAGAAAACTTTGACAAGTCCATACGGTACACGCCGAGCTTTACACCAGAAGAAGAAGTTTACGTTGACCGACCAGACTACAAGAACATGGAGCAGGACCTTACGGATCAGGAACGTACGTATCGGAAGCTATTACCAAAGACGGTTGGCCAGTTCAAGGTTGTATCTGCTACGGACGCTACTGTCACTCTGAACCAAGACGGTATTCACAACAACCGTCAGCATTGACAGAGTGACAAAAGCTCCGACCGCACGGCCAACAAACACACCGGTCACTTCCGAACGGACACGCGGCACAGTATCTGGCGACCCTGAGGGACCGTATGCGGAAGAATCAGTCGACGACCAACCTACCCCACCGCACAGAACAGTTCCGAGCGTGGTGGAACGCGTCGTCGACCATCGCGACACTCCGAACGGACAGGAATACCGTGTACGTTGGTATGGTTACCGTGCGGGTCAGGACACCTTCGAACCACCCAGACACACCCCACAGCACTTTATTGCCCGCTACCGGCGTCGCAGAAACCGTGCGGTATCTGCCACACCTTCAGGAGGGGGAGGAGATGTGGTCTGTGCCCTGGCTCCGAACGTACATACTGGTACCGCATGAGCTACTTACGCTATATGGATTCTACTTTTTCGACTTTTGTATTCATGAAGTTGTGTTTTCGAGAACAACTCCTTTTACTCTACTGTCTACTGGCTGGAAACTCCGAACGGTCCTGGCATCGATGGCGAGCAGAGACAGAGTTCTGCTCCTCTGCCTTCCGCACGGACGGGTTCCGAACCGTTCATGGACTGCGTGGCGATGAGACGTCACTACGTAACGGGAACATCTCTTCGTAACGCCAAACGTACCCCGCCGCGTCATCAGTGTGCTGTAACCGAACGGAATTGCATGCGCTCTTGCGCCGCATACGTGCGACCAGGCGGGCGGCGTGGCGCGGTTACTTGCAAGGCGAATCAAAAACTTCGTCGCGGAAATTGCCTGCCCGTACGGTATCAAAAACGGCGATTCAGTGTTTGGCCGCTAGCTCCGTAACGGTGACGTTTTAGGCGCTCAAAATGGCCGATTTGGACTCACCGCATGGCCAAATTACTTAAGATTTTTTGGCTTGCACGTGCGCGCCTCTAAACGCAATACTGTGTACCGAATCGGTTACCGACGCATGCGCGGGGTGCATGCACTCTTGGCACGATTAATTCGTGATTTTTTGAGCCCGTCCGGTGCACATCATTGCTGGAAGTGTTCGCTGGGCATCATGGCTTTTTCCGATCGGATCGTTGGAGGTACCACACTGTGACTGTCACCATGCGTTCTTCGTCAGCGCATACTGCCAAAGACTGTCTACGGTACTGACATCCAGTGACCACTGTCCCACTCCCGGACTCAGTTGTTTGATATAATCCGCACGGTGCAGTGACGGTCAGCGGCCATCAACGCAGTTCTCCGAGCTCAACCGTTCGGGACATGCCATTGTGCACCAATATTGACCTGACCGCTCGGACTTTCAAGCACGATTGGACTATGGCAGCCTTCGCTCGCCGTACCATACGGACAGAGGTGCCGGTCCTTCGCCCGCGCCCGCACGCTAGGCGAAACGGCCGTGCGGATATGCAGCCATTGCGGACAGGGGCGCTGAGCCTCCGGTGGCCCCCTCACGTGAGGCACCGGCGCAAGGCTACACCTTCCGCGATCAGAAATCAGTCATAGCTTCGCTCCGCCCCTGATGGGCACCTTTTATCGACCGGATGTCTCAAATATTACCTTTACGTGCGGCACTTCCACTATTAAACATGCACACGTTCGGTGCAGTCTGGAACAAAGCAGCCTCATTCGTTCAACGCACGGAGTTTCATGCTGATGCCACTGCGTGCACCTGCTCGGCACTGATCCGTTCGCTTTGTGATTTTTCTGCTGCCACGGTTACGCCGTATCGTTTCTCTGTACTGAAAATTTGGCCATGGCTTCGCCCCGCCCTTGATGGGCAAATTTTCCGAAACGGACACCGTCGGCGCTGAATGACCTCAGCTTACACCGAATGGATCACTACTAAACCTTTGGCTGACTTTCAGATCTCAACCGAATCCGATCGAGCCCTGGAGTGCGTCACAGTGCTCCATTCGGACGTATAAAGCGTCGAATCGTATCGGACTACGCTGACGCCACGACCACGGGCGTTCCTGAAGGCAGTCGCCGTTAGGGACCACGGCCACTTCGTGCTTTATGTCGTCCGCTCGGATCCCTGTAAGCACCTGCCACTCGTGAAGTGATCTCTGCCAGCCGCTTGGGAAATTTGGGCATGGCTTCGTCCCGCCCTTTCAGGGCAAAATTTCCAAACGGGCACTGCGGCGCCCTGTGCACCGTGCGGACTCGGCACGCGCTTGGCACATATTCTTGAACGGGTAGCACCACGCGAACACCACGCCGTCGGCCGAGCTCACAGCTTATAAGCGCAGCTCTTTACGATTCGTATGGTGGCCGATTGGACTCGTGGGTATCACGTGTCAAGGACATCGACAGCGTTCAAACGGGCACCTGTGGTTTGTACAGTTATACGTCGTCGCGTACTCACCGGGTGACGCGTAATGCGTCTTCGATCCGCCGTTTGCGTACCATTGCGTATCGTTCCGCTCGGTTTGGACTCCCCCACACGTACAGAAGCTTCTTTCGTCAGTCCCGCTCAGGAAATTTTGGCATGGCTTCGCCCCGCCCTTTCCGGGCAAATTTTCCGAACGGACACTATGGCGCCCTCTCGACCTACGGACAGACGCGTAACGACTTGGCGACACTACGCGGCGCTCCGAGGGTGGAGCGCAAGTGTAGGAGCGGGATCTGTAGTAAAGTGGGCCCGAGTTGGTGCATGGTGTATCCGATCGGCCGTTCACGTACAAAGGGGTACTGCACGATGGGCTCGTGCAGTGGCATCGCCACATGTACGATTTGGTGATCAAGTGCCAGACGGGTTGGCACAGCGTACAAGTTGGCCACGTGTACGGAATTGGTGGTGACAATGCAAATTAGACCGATCGTACAGTAGTTAGTAATGGGGCCCAGACCCGATATTTAGTTGTAGTTCGGATCTCCCGAGGCCCCCAATCGTAAACGACAAGCATCTTCTGCCGAACGTCTTTCTCGCCAGCTTGCGTTAAAGATAGACCGCACGGTATATTCTACTAAGGTTTCTCAGACCGTTCGTACCCTTTTGCGCGCCCCTGTACGCGCTTGGTGATACCGACCGTCCACTCTCCCTCCGACCGCCCGGTGCTTCCGCCCTCCCTCTCCGCTCGGACTCATTACAGTCACACGACTGTACGCTGCCGCCGCTCCCGTCTCAAGACCGCTTTGGACTCTTTGCTTTATTGTGTTATACCACAGTTCTCGCTGATCGGGTGATTTCCGATATCCCGATTCAGGCTGGTTCAACCCTCGCCGCGTAGGTTTTCTCTCGGACTTCGAGCCGACACCGGGAACCCCGGGACCTTCCGTTGCCTCCGTTGGCCAACTCCAGAGGTGGAGCTGGCCCGGCTCCGGCCGTTGCTGGTGCACCGCCTGTGCCTCAATCAACTTTCGCTGCCGCGGCAATACAGCCCCGTGAGGAGGTTGCCAACACCTCCCAGGGGACTTCCATGGAGGACCAGGTACGCACCTTGCGTGGCGCCCATAATGCCCTTATAGAGGAATTTCGAGCCCTCCGTGAGGTGGTCGAGAGTACCTCTGCAGAGGATGTTGCTGAAGACCTCCGCGTATTGCGGTCTGATGTCAACAAAATGTTGGAGTGTTTGGGTTCGCCCACCGCCTTCGTTGAAGGGATTGAGGAGCGATTCAATCTCGTCAGCGCCCGTCTGGACGTTGGAGCAAACCATAATGATGGATAAAGACTCTCCGGATGATCCGGTTGTTGCCGTATCACAACGCGACCAGCGCGCTAGAACAGGCAAAGGCCGTCGTAGGCAAAATTCCACACGCTACAACGATCATTAGGATACACCGACCTCGTCAGGTTCCAACCAGAGTCACTCGGATGGGTCTACCTCTTCAGACTCCGCGTCGGAGGATGGTCGCCGCGGGCGTTCTTCCCACTCAAAGCGGTCTTCTGCCTCCGAGGGGGCGATCCGCTCCGGTATGAAGGGTAGAAGACACTCCGGACTCTGGGAATTGAAACCTACGAATAGAATGTATCGCAAGTTACTTTCGTACAGATACTATAGGTTGGAAGACTCTTCTCTGAAGCGTACAGCTCGTGGAACGAGAACAGTGAAGGATTGCATCAAGCGAATGCAGCTCTCATTCCAAAACCAGACTTTTTCTGGAGACGAACCAATCCTGGTGTTAGATTTTCTTGCCCGCTTTGTCGCGGAAGCCGATATACTCGGGATGAACGAAGGACAAGCCTACATGGCGCTGCGGTACATTTTACGGGGGGTGGCCGAAGACCAGTATCACTCTGTAAGAGGTTTCACCAAAGCCTCTGAAGGAGGGGTGACGTGCTGGCCCGAAGCCGTCCAATACCTCTTGAGGTCGTACGCGACAAATGAAGCCATTCAGTCCGCGATCCTCGCTTTGAGAGATACACGTCAGCGCCCCGACGAGGTTGCAACCGATTATTCGGTACGCCTTAACAAGGCTTTCCACCGCTGTGGTAATTTCTACCGCGCTGGGGAACTTTTTACGATGTTCATCGATGGGCTGAGCCCAGCCATCAAGTCACTCATTGCCCGACGTCGAGAGGACAAGCCGAGGATTACCTACCTCGAGTTGGTCCAAGCCGCACGTGCGGAGGGTGATGCAGTACGTGCTCGGGTTCTTCATTCGAGGTCGAAGTCCGCGAAAGCGCTGGTGATGGCGGACCGCTCCCCGTCGCTCTCGCTGGTAGCGGCTGAACACCCTCAACAGGGATATGACAACGTGCAGTTGGCGCACGGCGAAGTCCTCTCCGTACCAACTACGGAACTTCCGTCAACGACAGAGACCACTTTCGATACAGTGCTGACAGACCCAGCGCTGTACGCGGACAACCGTCGTGTGACGGCGCCTTCAATCCCATATTCGAATGGAGGTACCCGTTTTCAACGGCCTGGGTGGAGGGACCCACGCCCTGTGGTTCGTTTCACCGGTATACGGAAGGATAACCTGCAAGCAGGACTGTTGCGACTGATATGTCACCTGTGCTACACGCACGGTCACACATCGCTACAGTGCCTCCTCTCACTGAGGGAAATGGCTAAAGTAGTGTCGAACTACGAAGCCCTGACCCCAGAGGAGAAGCGCACAGTGTCCATGGCATCGTACTTGCGCGCGAAGTTGGAACTTTTGCATGCTCTCCCGCCTGCGCGGTCCACTCCGATGAAGTCGGTTGCCCCCGCCCGGCAGGGGTACGTTCCAAACACCACTCACGTGGAAAACCCTCAGCGAGGAACCCAAGCTCTCGTTGTGGAGGAGCCTGAGCAGCCGCCACAGGCGGAAGTCCAGGAAAACTAATGAAGAGAGTCTCCCCTCAGGGAGAGGCGCCCTCATAGTCTAGGTTGAGGACGCCCGAGGCGTCTTTGCCTCGCTCCCCGGTGAAAATACTGTCAAGGAGTGACACCACTGACGCGGATTCAGAACACTTGAGTGTTCTGCGTCGACCGTGAATACGGGTAAAGAATAACCGGATCCCGGATAGAATCATGGTCATGGCCAAGCGAAACAATAAAGTTTACGCTGATCTTGGCCTCAACCCCCAGTTTCTGGTAAGATTTCTAACTGTCCTGGACACAGGTGCTGGCCCGAACTTCGTCGTGGAGTCCGTATTGCCCCCTCTGGTGCGGTCTCGTATCCACTCCGAAGCTGTCGCGAACGTTGCTGACGCGAATAAAAACCCGTTATCAACGGTGGGAACCGTCGACTTGGTCTTCCGGTTGGGCACCTCTATGGTGAAGCTCGAATTTGTCGTTTGCCGTTCGTTGGCTGCGCCAGTTATACTGGGATGCGATTACTGCGACAGGTTTGTCGAAGCAATCTGGCCCCGCCTCAGGCATGTGGAACTCGACGACGGATCATCTGTAACGATTGTCCGTCGCCCGCTTAAGCGCGTTTCATAGAAACAAGTTCCGCTGCCTGCTGCGCAGGAACCATCGCCTGCCACGCAGGAGTCTACGAAGCTCCGCGTTGCCGCGTCGGTTACTATACCGCCGGAGTTTCAGGTTATGGTGAAGGTCAACTCCCGTCAACACGGCATTCGGGTCGTACAGCCCCTTTCCTCGTTGTACGAGAAGAGTCAACTCGCCGTTGCAAACGGAATTGAGCAGGTGCACCCGGATACTCCGTTTCGAATCTTGGTTGCCAACCTTGGCACCAAGCCCCAGTATCTGGTAAAGAACCAAGTGATTGGATCATTCACCCCGCACCCGCTCGCGATGCTCCCGACGCGGATGACTGCTGCCAATGTTCTCGGATCGGTTACCTCCAAGGAGGGAGACAGTTCAGAGAACCCCGACGCTTCGTCTAAGGAGGAGGAGGACACCGCCGTTTCAACGGAGAAGTCACCGAATGATTCGGATTTGCAACCTGTTTCCGACACAGGACAGCGTGGTCCCACAAGCTACGACCGGCTTGACCCGGTGAAGGCTCTCAAAGAGCTGGACCTCGGTCATGTACCGGATTCGCACGGCGCTCGACTTCATAAAATGTTACGGGAATTTACCACTATGTGGGATGGCTCTCTTGTAGAGAGTTCTGCGACGGAACACCGTATCGACTTGTTGCCGAACGCGCGTCCGGTTGCGCAACCCCCGTGCAGAGCAGGACCGAAAGCTCGGGAGGAAAAGCAGTTCCAAGTGGACAAGATGCTCCGCGCCGGGGTGATTGAACCCCCTCAGTCACCCTGGGCTTCTTCAGTTGTACTGGCATTGAAGGCCGACGGCACGTGGCGATTTTGTATCGACCACCGCCGGCTCAACGCCGTAACTGTACGAGACAGCTACCCAATACCGGGTAGGGACGAGTGAGTTGACTCGCTTGGCGATGCGACCGTGTTCACGGAGTTGGTTGCCAATTGGGGATATTGGCAAGTACCTGTAAAGGAGAGGACCACGAGAAGACAGCGTTTATCTGTCACTCTGGGTCCTACCGCTTCAAGCGGATGCAGTTTGGTTTAACAAACGCCCCCGCTACGTTTCAACGAGCGGTCGATATCCTGCTCAACAGGTTCAAGTGGCGGTCGTGTTTGGTATATCTGGATGAGATCATCGTCTTCTCAGATAACCTCGACGACCACCTCACTCACGTGCGGGAAGTCCTAACCGTATTACGGGATGCTGGTATTACCCTCAAGCTGAGGAAATGTGAGTTCTTCACAGATACGATCAAGTATCTGGGACACGTGATCCGTCCTGGACGGCTGTCGATCGAGGAAGCTCGCGTCAAATCTCTCGTTGAGGCAAAGCAACCCCGTACTCAGACGGAACTCCGGTCCTTTCTGGGGCTAGTCAACGTCTATCGACGGTTCATTCCGAACTTTTCGGATATCACGGCGCCGCCTAACGCGCTACTGCGTAAAGAACAGCCACCGAAACTGGAACCCTTAACGCCCGCACAAGCGGATGCGTTCAACTCCTTAAAGGAGGCTGTCACGTCAGCACCGATCTTATCGTTACCCAAATTGGGATTGCCGTACTCTATGGATACGGACTCGAGCGACTACCAAGTCGGTTGCGCTCTTTTCCAAACCACCCCAGAGAGGGAACGGAAGCCAATTGGTTATTGGTCGCGTTCGCTAAACGTTCACGAACGCAACTACTCTGTATCAGAGAAAGAGTGTCTCGCCGTTGTGTAGGCGCTTTCTACTCTCCGCCCCTATCTTATGGGTGTTCACTTTACAGTATACATGGATCATTCCTCATTGAGGTGGTTGATGAATATCTCCGATCCATCGGGCCACCTCATGCGGTGGAGACTCCGCTTAGCAGAATACGACTTCACAGTCATATATAAGAAGGGAGCGTTGAACACTCAAACTGATGCGCTTTCGCGTCTACCCACGAGTGGGGAAGCCCTCGCAACCGAAGATGATGAAATCCCGTGCTTCGTCGTGGACGGAATAGAACCGAAAGATCCGGATTGGCCGGAAGATCCGGATATGGATGATGACTTTGACGAACTCCTCGCCTCTGGCGAGGGTGCCACTGAGAAACCCCCACCGGGGAATTTTGTTCCCATTACTCCAAAAGAACTGGTAAGAGAGCAGTTCGGAGACCCCTTTTGTGTAGGGATACGCGCCCGTCTTAACGGTGGTGCAGTACTCCCTTTCGAGGTGAACGACCGAGGATACCTCATAAGGACAGTTGAGGCAAACCCACAAGTCGTGGTTCCGCATTCCCTGCAGTCGCGGGTATTGCATTTAACGCACTACCCGAAGACCGGTGGTCACGCCGGAGGCCGGAAGCTTTATCTCACCCTGAGAAAGGACTTTTACTGGCCCGCCATGGCGGTGGATTGCTACGCCACGATACGCTTCTGTACAGAATGTGCAAAGAACCGAGTTGAACTTCGGAAGAACAGCAAGGCACTGAAACTTTTCCCCGCCAGGGCACCGCTCGAGTTTGTCGCGATCGACATTCTCGGACCACTTCTCAAAACGAGGCGGGGCAACAAGTTCTTACTTGTCATCACCGACCGCTTCTCGAAGCTGGTTCGGACAGTCCCTCTTCGGAGGATATCCGCCTTTACGGTGGCTAACGCGTTCGATACCCATTGGGTATTTGCGTATGGACCTCCAGTGGAGTTGCTATCCGACAACGGAAAGCAGTTTGCGTCCAGGTTCTTCCAGGATGTGTGTCGCATCCTGGATGTAAAGAACCTGTTCACAACTACTTGTCATCCCCAATGTAATGGGCAAGTCGAACGGTTTAACCGGACAATGCTCGCATCTCTGCGTTCGTACGTTGCTGACCACCCAAAGATTTGGGATCTGTACACTGATGCGATTAACTTCGCCTACAACACTCAAGTTCACCAGACTACCGGGGTATCGCCATTTAAGTTGGTACTATCCCGTTCGCCCCCGCCTGTGGCGTAGGAACCGCAAGCTACGCTTGGAACCTTCCCATCCGTGGGCGACTACCGTAACAATTGGAAACAATGGCTAACCAAGTTGGTTCCCGCTACGCGGAAGTCTATCGAACGTGCCCAAGCCGGCACAAGCGTGATTTTGACAACCGCTAACGGCGTCCTGACACTCCGCCAATCGCGGTTGGTAACTACATCTATGTACGAAAGAAGTACTATAACCCGGAACGGGAAAGGCGTCACAAACTCTCGCAAGTGGCGGACGGCCCCTTCAGGGTGATCTCTACAATTACTGACACTTTTGTGGTGAAGATGGGAGATACGCACGAGCGGTTATCCCGCGATCGCGTTGTCCTGGCCCCTCCACCCTCGTCGGAGGTAGTATTGGACAGTACTTCCGTTTCTACGGGTACAGCAACACCGGACAATCCGGGAACATCTGTGGTCGAACGACCTTCAGTTCTACCACACCCCACCCAGGGCCTCTTAGATATTCCGATGTCATCGGAAACGCCGGCACAGCCGGAACATTCAGGCCTACATGGCCCAATGACTTCTTCTTCTACCGCCCATGGTAGGATTATCACCCGCCAAGCGGGACCCCCAACGCACCCCCCAACGCACCCCCCCTTGCTCCGTCTAAGTAGCGGGAAGGAAACAGCTGCTCCGATGGAGATCTTTCGCCGTCGCAACTGAATTCACGCCGTAAAGCACGGGAACGTGCCGCAGGATCGCTGCCGCTCTCGCGGAACGACAGTCGAGCTGCAGTGCCAAGCCCCCCTCAGGGTGTGTCGTCCCCGAACGTCGACGAACCCTCTTTGGAGGCAGTTCAATCTGCATCGCAGTTGCCGCAGCACCTGGAGAACCCCACCCCTTCGGGGAACGTTCGTAAGCACCTGTCAGTGGCGTCCTTCGGACGGGAGGACGCTGCGGCAGAGGAACCCAGCACTGGGAATGAAACACCTCGTGGCGAGGCAACTACCCCCATGCAGGGCAAGGCGCGCTTGCGCAGTCGCACTCCGAGCGTCTGGGTAGAACCTGGCGCAGCCAGCACGACACCGGCCGCTCCGGAGTTGGCAACCATCTACGACGGCACACTACGCCCGACCAAGTCGAAACCTCCCCAAGTAGCGGGCACAGCGCCGGCTGCACACGCCCCACACGGGAAGAGTGCTGCACACGCCCCACACGGGAAGAGTGCTGTACACGCCCTACACGGGACCAGCACAGCACACACCGGCTTACCGCGAATAGCCACCGCACGCGGAGTGCCAAGCCAGCAGGGCACGGCGCAGCCGTTGAAGGGTCCACGCGCCAGGAAGTCGGATCGGACTAGGGCAAATTCTAGCCAACCATTGTTGGATTCACGTGCCCGTACGTGGGAGGACGCACCGCACGCGCTCCTTCCCGCTGAGCGCGGAGCAGCACGGCCGGGGGGATACGACGACAACGTCATCGCCAAGGCGGATCGACCTACGCAGACTTGCAATACGGGGGGACTATCACCCGAGTGGGATACCAACACCCTGTAGGGACGGCACCGATACCACCTTGGTAGGCCCCGACACCCTCTTGAGGGACATTTTTCCACATGAAGGGACCGCTCCACGCAAAGTGACGACAATACGGCAAGGTCGGGAAGTGTACGCGCAGTAGTACGTCGTCGACCGAGTAATCGGGCATTCCTACGACGGGAACGGCGACCTGCTCTACCGCGTCCGTTGGTACGGCTATGGTCTCGAAAGGGATACAGAGGAACCGATCGAACATCTCCCCCGATCACGGGTCGTACAGTATCACCGGCGCGCCGGCACTGCACTACCAGGCACGCTGGAAAGAGCCCAAGTAGGATAATTGGTAACCGTCCAGGACGGGAGAAGAGAACGAAGACCGAATAGAAGTATAATTGAAAAAGGACCGTCGAGGACGGGAAGTTTACGTTGTGTTCATCATGTTGTCATGGAAAAGCCGGTCGAACCGGAACACAACCCGGGACGGGCACTACTTGTTTGAGCCGCTACCCCCACTAGGTGGAGCATCCCCGCCGAGGCGGTTCGCCAGGGCATTTGCCATTTCGACGACATCACCCGAAGCTTCGGTGGCGCTGAGGCCTGCACCACGCAGGAAGCGAGCAATGATCTAGTGCTCATTCAGCGGCCCAGAACTGGGATTGCCTGATCCAGCGCTCGCCGAAAGCGGAGGAGGACCATCCTCTTGTTCCGTCGTCACCGCCGCAGTGGACTGCCCCGTATTTGGATCAGCGAGAGTATTCGACCCCGGCTCCGCCGGAGCGTTACTAACTTGGTTGTCACTCCCGACCGCGTCGGCTTCGTCACCGTCGTCTTCGACCGTCTCGCCTGATGCATCGGGGTCGTTATCCACCATTGGATCGCCCCCGCTGTAAGCGTGATAATAATCGTCCGAGTCGACGTACCCTCGCGGGTGGTTGCTGGGGATTTCACGTGGGGCAGCCCGGAATTCTTTCGCTTGATCGCGGCTGATTTCCTGGTAGTCGCACGGGTCGAAATACACGAAGTCGCCCGCTAGCGGGGTATTGCGTTCGAGTCCGGGACCGGAACCGCCACTACCACCGTCTCGACGGCCACTCTGTTCGATGGGAACCTCGTCCTACTGAACGTTTTCGATGTAATCGAGTAGCCCCAGCATTTCTTCCTCGTTGGCAGTACCCCCAAGGGGGATTCGCAAGTCCAGGCTACGTATGGCTGCCCGCTCGCGGGGTTGTACGTACCAAAGCCGATACTGGTCGTAGGCCTCGTTGAGGACGTATGCCGCGAAACGGGTAGCCCACTCGGTCACCACAACCGACAATAGCCCCGACCGGGGATCAGTGAAGAGGAACGACCCCATATAGGTGAAGACCGGGGGCAGTTCAACATAACATCCCCGGCACGCCTCCAGAGAGGACCACCACTCTGGGAGTGGGACGTACAGACCACGTCAGTGGGGTGCAGCGATGCGCTCTATCTCCACGTTTTGGTATGGAACGAAGAACCCGAATCGGTAGCACCAACGCCGTTCATAACTGATGAAGTTCTGAAGGAAGTTCGACCGGGACGGACCGGAAGCCGGTGAAGTATCCCTGTGGAGGGTGGTTTGGTTGCTGACCGGACATTTCGGTGATGGTTAAGTCGATAACCGGCGTAGCCGGGGAAGTTGAGTGCGCTGGTGAGGCTCGGGGAACGAGTTGGCGGAGAGATTCGCCTTGTGAAAGAGTATGCGCTGCGTAGGCAGGTGTGGTGTGCGCTGGATCGAAGGGAATTGCCGGCGAGCCGGAGGAGGTCGTTTCTTTATAGCCTTGGTCCGCCATGGCGTCGCTCGCGAAAAGCTTCGCGCTCTCGGCTAAGGAAGGGGATATGAAGTGCAACGCCCTCCTTGAGGGCTTCCCATGACTTAGTTATTTCCGACATGTCGGCTCGGTTAATTATGACTACATACGATGGTCACGTTGGTGTATGGGACACGTGGGACACGGCAGAGTCCAGGAGGTTGGCACAGCATGGCTGGTAATTCTGCACCTTTTATGGGGGTATTCTGGATTATTATGGTATTTGCCGTACAGTACGGGAGGCGAGCTACACTACTAAGTGCGCCGGCAACTCTGCTGTCGCACCCAGTAAACCTCCCCCAACCAGGGTTTTGGCTCTAGACTGCTTCGCCTTCGGCGGTACTCAACTCCTCCTTGGAGGGATATCCCGTAGCTTACGGACTGTCTATCCTCCCTGCATTCCCTAAACGAACCCACTATTGGGAATATTTACCAATCGCTGTCGCGTTCGCCCTTGTATAAGGTTCCCACCGGCTTTGCCGTATCCTCAACCACATCTTGTGGACCCCCCTTTTCCTTTTCTTTCCTTTTCCTTTTCTTTCCTTTCCCTTTTTTCCCTTGCTTTTGGGTGGTTACTCCGCCACTCGCAGCCTGTGCTGACACCGCGTTGAACTCGCCACACTGTGGACACTTCGCTTCCTTGGTGGATAACACACACACGCCGCTCACGCGGAATACCTTCTTTTCTCACCTTCCTACGCTCGTCGTGAAGGGTGACCTCGGCCTTACACCCCGACTTAGTCGTGTAATCCCTGGAAGGGTTCTGCTTGCTGTGCTACCTCGTTTGAGGAAGATCCCGAACGTCTTCGTGGTTCTTTCTCCATTGGGGCATTGCACTACAATACAGGACGCTTTCTACAACGCTTTTACTGGCGGTGTGGAAGTTGGTACTCTCTTCGTATGGAACTTTGGCGGTGAAATCGTTCATGCTTGCTGTTAATTACCCCGGTTCCTCGCATGGTTCCAAATAGTCCGGCGTCTCTGGCTTCTACTGGCCCCGCCTCTCTGATGCAATGACTCCGAACGGCTTCCGAATTCTTGGTGATTCGGCTTTCGCTTTCATACTGTACATAAGACCAACCTTGTGGGTGTCTTCTCTTCTCTTCTTAGAGATCCTCGCAACCTACCGCGTAGCAGCACACCATATTTAACCCATGTAGGTGACAGTTCTATCCCACTTCGTCATTATCCAGAGTTGGGGGTAATGCGAAACGGGTTCTTCGGTGATAAGCGATAATCTTGGACCTCGGAAGGTGCTCAATTGGCTCCCAAGTGTCCTGTTCTGGGAGATAGCCGTACCAGCGGACGCGATAGATTACTTTCCCGTCCCAAGCCACACCGTGCTTCACGATAAGATCGACCACGAAATCCTGTGGGTACACCCCGACGTCTTCGGTTCCTTTGGTTCTTCCCGACATTGGGCTTTGCTTCTCTACGTAACCCGAGCGGTTACACGAAAGTAACAACGGGTTTCCGGCTTCGGTGAGGTGGGGGTGTCTTGTTCACGGGAGCGCTAACCGTCACGACGGGGAATGGCTAACTTCCGTTTCCGGCTGCCAATCTCCACGAAAGTGGCTTCTGGTGAAAGCTGTCCACTTCCGGCGTCCGGTGAACTAACTTCTTTTCCCAGCGAGCATCAACTTTAACTAACGACGACGTTCCTGATTCAGGCGAAGTTGCTTCTCGACGCGGGAGAGCCGTTGCGACGGAGATACTGCGTTTGAACACTCCCTATGCAGGGTGGCGGATTCACCGGGCCACGGCAACGTACCACTCCATTGCACATGGCGGCGGGTTGCAACAATGGAGCGCCATGTGATTG
Organism: Gracilaria gracilis; assembly: GCA_030374805.1. Classification (NCBI taxonomy): domain Eukaryota; phylum Rhodophyta; class Florideophyceae; order Gracilariales; family Gracilariaceae; genus Gracilaria; species Gracilaria gracilis. The sequence goes on along the minus strand of JARGSG010000027.1, from coordinate 677,464 downwards.
GCTCGGCACTCTGCCACGTTATGGAGTGCAACGCATCCCCATTGGGCGACAATCCTGTCAAGTGGCCATGTGCACTATGGTCTGATTCCGGAAACGCCATGCGCCGTGGCAAGCCCAAAAATCAAATAAATTAATTTGGCGTGCCACTCTGCACCCGCGCGCGCGCATGCGCATGTACCGGCAGCCACTGGCACTCAAAAAATTAAGTATTTTGGCCGGCGACCGGTACGTGCAGTTTTGCAAATGCGAGTGGCACTCCTGCAAATTATCTGCCGATGACGGCGCGCTTTCCACGGAGACTTCTGAGCCACACAGCGCACCTGTCAAGGTTCCTTCATGCAAATTGCATGCGTCTACTTCCTGAACCAGGCTCTGCGACCTTATCCACAAAGATCTTCCGCTTCACAACACCTACTGTACGTTCTTCCCATGGGGCTCGTCGCTGCGCTGACCCATTGACGGGTCGGCGAAAACCGTCTTTTCGGTACGTTTTGCCTTCTGCGCCTCTTCCGAGCGAGGCGTAAAAGTAGCCAACGACTTGGACGCTCGCCCACGAGGGTTCTCATTACTAACAGTGTTCTTCCCCGCAGGGGTAACTTCGTCTTCATTAATGACATTCGCCTCGACCGAGGATCCCACACGCGTGTGCGTTAGCGGTGATATTCCCGATCCCGGCTCCTGTATCTCTGAGAGCTCAAGCACGCCAGCCAATCCAGCAGATGCCGGAGCAGCCTGAGCTCGATTATGTGAGTCCCCCCCCTCCTTAGGGTGCGATATGGCAGCTGATATTACCGTAGCCGGGGGTTGAACTCGAGTTGAGTGCGTAGGCGTAGCGCGAGAGAGTGGGCTATCCTTTACTAGCTCTGATACCTCAAGTGGGTCCGATAAGCCCCTTTCCTGGTGCGGGAGAATCGACGGGCGATTCGCGCTGTCCCCGTTTGATTCCGTTCCTTTCTGTGTTGCAGGTATTCCAGTTCCGGTTTCCGGTAGCGTTACCAATTCTTGGAGTAAGCTCGGTGCCCTGTAGACGCGATCGCGTGATATCCGTTCGTGTTGGTTATTAATTTCCAGCACGACGGTGTCTCCAGACATAGAAATAACCTTATAGGGTCCATCCGCAATCGGCGATAACTTGTGGCGGCGTTCGTTCTCCGGTTGTAATACTCCTTACGAAGGAACACATAATCTCCTACCTGTAAGTTAGGTAACGGTCTCCGAATTCGGCTATCAAAATTGCGCTTGTAGGCTAGCTGAGCCCTGTCCATAGAGGCACGTGGTGCAGGTACCAGCTTGGTGAGCCATTTCTTCCACGCATCGCGGTACAAGCCTGGTGATGGGAACGTATCCAGAGTTGGCTGCGCCTCGATGACCAGAGGAGGTGGTCTCCTCGACAATACCAATTCAAATGGTGAAAGTCCCGTTACCCGATGAACCTTGGTGTTGTACGCATACGTGATAGCGTCCGTGAACTGACCCCACGTCTTTGGATGATCTGCCACATAGGATCTCAAAGCACCAAGGATGTTTCGATTAAATCTCTTTGCTTGTCCGTTCGCTTGCGGATGATAAGTCGTAGTGAATAAATTTTTAATATCCAGGATCCTACACACATCTTGAAAGAACTTCGAGGTGACTTGAGAGCCGTTATCAGAAATTAACTGTACCGGTGGGCCATACACAAAGACCCAGTGGGTAACAAACGCTTGAGCCACAGCGGCTGCTGTTATTCGTTTGAGCGGCACTGTTCTAACCAATTTAGAGAACCTGTCGGTGATGACGAGTAGTTACCGGTTTACTCGAGCGGTCTTAATCAGTTCTTCAAGAATGTCAATGGCGACGAACTCCAGTGGTGCCCGTGCGGGAAACAACGTTAACTCCTTCGTGTACTTTCTTTATTTGACGTCATTCTTGGCACAAGCCTGACAGGAGCGGCGGACTGCATAACATTCGAACGCCATTGCGGGCCAATAGAAGTCCCATCTTAAGGTGAGATAAAGCTTTCTTCCTCCCGGGTGGGCTCCCAACTTCACATAGTGAGACAAATGCAGTACGCGACTCTGTAAGGAGTGAGGTACCACCATTTGTGGGCTGGTTTCAACCGTTCGCACCAAGTAGCCTTGGTCATTCACCTGGAAAGGTATCCTATACCCACCGTTCAGACGGGCCCTAACCTGTATATAAAAGGGATCCATCTGCTGTTCCTGTATCATCTTGTCGGGCGAAATCGGTACAAATGACCCGGTATCCGGTTCTACAGTCTGTGTGGCGAGGATATCGTCACACACTTCATCCGATAGGATTTCTGTCTTCCCCTCATCGATGTGACCAACCATAAAGCATGGTATCTCTTCCGTGTCCTCGGTGGGTTCAGCGTCTGCGGCAGTGCCCAAACGGGATAGAGAGTCTGCCTGCAAGTTCAAGGAGCCTTTCTTGTACACTAATTCAAATTCAAATTCCGAGAGACGGAGTCTCCATCGCATCAGTCGTCCCGACGGTTCGGTAATTTCCATGAGCCAGTGTAGACAAGAATGGTCCGTGTGTACCCGAAAGTGGGTTCCCATCAAGTATGGTCTCAACGTTGAGACGGCCCATATGACGGCAAGGCATTCCTTCTCCGAAACGCAGTAATTCCGTTCGTGCACATTCAGTGATCTCGACCAATACCCGATAGGGTGCCGTTTGCGAGACTCTTCCACCTGGAACAACGCACAACCAACTTGGTTCGCACTCACATCAGTGTCAAACTCGTAGGGTAAGCCGGGTTTCGGCAGGGCCAAGACTGGTGGCGACGTAAAAGCTTCAATTAATGCCGCAAATGCGGACGCTTCCGCATCGCCAAAAGGTTCCAATTCCACTGGTCTTCCTTTCATCAGGAGTTTGTTCAATGGCGAGGCGATATCCGAAAAGTTCGGCACGAAACGAGGGTAAACGTTACAAAGGCCTAAGAGGGATCGAAGCTCAGTTTGAGTTCTTCAGTGGTTCGCCTCTTTCAAGGATTTTACCCGCACCTCGTCAATAGAGAGCTTACCTGGGCGAATAATATGCCCAAGATACTTAACCGATTCGGTGAAAAACTCGCACTTCTTAAGCTTCAAAGTAATCCCTGCGTCCCGTAAAACGGTCATAACATCCCGTACATGGGTGAGATGGTCCTCCATGTTATTGAAAAAGACGAAGACGTCGTCCAATTATACCAAACAGGTGGTCCACTTGAACCTAGCCAGGAGAATATCAACCGCTCGCTGAAACGTTGCGGGGGCGTTCGTTACCCCAAAGGGCATTCTTCGAAAACCGTATAGGCCTTGATGGCACACAAAGGCCGTCTTATCCTTATTTTCTTCCCTTATGGGCACTTGCAAGTATCCTCAATGGGCATCTAAAGTGGTAAACACTTTCACGCTCCCTAGAGAATCGACATAATCGTCCATACGGGGAATCGCGTATACGTCTTTCACTGTAACCGCATTTTACTTTCGGTAATCGATACAAAATTTCCATGATCGATCCGATTTCGGCACCAAAACAACTGGTGACGCCCAAGGGGATTGAGCGGGCTCAATAACGCCGGCTCGGAGCATCTTCTCGACTTGAGATTTTTCCTCTTCTCGGGCCTTCGGTCCTGCTCTATAAGGGTGTTGCGCAATGGGCCGAGTGTTCGGAAGTAGATCGATGCAATGCTCTGTGCCTCCAATTGTTCCGAGAGTGCCATCCCACATGGGCGTAAACTCGCGAAGCATATCGCGTAGCTTCTCCCGATGTGACTCCGGTAGGTGCTCCAAATTGAGCTTCATTAACTCCTCAACAGGGTTAGTCTGTTCAGTGCTTGGTGGAAACGGCTTAACCTCAAAAGGTGCTGGGGTGCCTGAACCCTAGTTCTTCTGGGTATCATCCGTATCGGCTTCAAGTGACTCATTCCGTAATTCGGCGAGTTCGGCGGCCTCCTCCCCCTCCTTAGGGTCAGATACACCGAGCGCGGTTCCAATCGGAATCTTCGTGAGTATCACTGCAGCGGAGTGCGGTAGTACCATGCCCATTACTTGGTTCTTTGTTAACCATTGTTTAGTTTTGCCAAGATTGGCGACGAGGACCTTAAAGGCTTCATCCGGTTGAATCGTTATAACTCCATTAGCAAAAGCGATCTGACGCTCTTCATATAGTGCCGGTTACGGCTGCACTGTGTGTAGACCAAACTATCTGGTGACGACTTCGACCCACACCTGGGACTCCGGCGGAAGGTGCACCGATTTGAGCACGTGCAACTTTGTTGATGCCACTGTGCCTTTGGTAGGCTGATGTGGAACCGGAAGCGGTACGTGTTTCCGCGTAGCGGGTCGCAGAGGTCTCCAGACAATCGGAATTATTGAACCGTCTCCCATTTCTATGGTACGCTTCCGAGGACGGATATTTTCCACAAACCTGTCCCAGAAATCACAACCCAGTGTAAATGGTGCGGCTAGCAAATCGCAAACGACGAAATCTATCTTCACGAGGTGCCTTCTGAATCTTACCAGGAGCGAAATGTAACCAGCCGTACTAATCGGATTGTTGTTCGCATCCGAAATATTTATTGATGGACCGTAACGAACACGTTCCTGAAGAGCAGGCGGTATCAGTTTCCTGCGAATAAGGTTAGGAGCAGCGCCTGTGTCTAGGACCGACAACTGACGAACCATAAAATGTTCTGAAAGGCCGAGATGGGCGTAAACTTCATAATTCCGCTTGGCCATGACCATGATTCTATCCGGGAAACGGTGATTACGGGCCCGTATCCACGGTCGACAAAGAACACAAAAGTGTTCCGAATCGACGTCGGTGGCTGCCATTTTCCTTGATAGGATCGCAACAGTCGGGGGGCGAAGCGGTGGCGCCTCGGGCGTCTTCTGCTTCGACTTGGAAGACGCCCCTCCCGTCGGGGAGACTCCCATATTTAGTTTTTCGCAGATGGAACCGCCTGGCGCGGGCGATTTCCCTCCGCTGGAACTACCTGATTCCCGTTTACCGGTTCGCGACGCTGAGCCTGAAGGTTATTCTGCGCGTAGGCAGGGTTACCATGCATGGTTTCAGCAGCTCCCTGAAGGGCCAACGAATGCTTAGCGCCTTCATAGGATGTTCTGGGGACTCTTGCCTGTTCTTCGGGCATCAGAGACTCCAACTGAGTGACGATCTTCAACCTATCCCGTGCCGGGACCGTGCAATGCGGTGAGATATCACCAAATTCATATCATTCGTAGCAGATCACTGCGGTTGAACCATCGGTGGGACGCGCTATAACACGACCCTGCTGGATGCTATCCCTCCATCCTGGGCGAGTTGTCCTCATCATGCGACCTCCATATGATATCGGTGCTTCCGGAACTCGGCGGTCCTGAGCATACAAGGCCAGATTGCACTCCGTAGACGGCACCGTGGTTGACGGCAATTCCGAGGTGGCAATTGAAGTGCCGATAGAACTCGGATTACTACCTATGAGGTGCACACTATCCATGTCCATACTGGCTTCATTCCCGTATGAAAGGGCCAAAGAAGAGTCAGAATTATTGGCAAACAGTACCTTACGAGGCTTCGACTTGGAGGGACGCCGAGCTCGGAGCGTATCCCCTTCAGCCTCGGCGTACTGTACCAATTCCAAATAGGTTATCTTCGATTCTCCTCCCGATAACGGGCTACAAGTGCCCGAATCGCGGGATTTAACCCATCGACAAACATTGCACATCTCTCCTGTGAAGGATAAACATTACCATAGCGGTGGAAAGCCTTATTCAGGAGCGTTGAATAAGCCGTTTTCGTTTCTTCCGGACGTTGCTTCAGTTACCTTAGGGCCGACGTAGCCTGCTGAATGGCATGACCAGTAGCGTATGACCTTAAGAGGTAATGAACCGCTTCGGGCCAACAAGTAACGCCGCCTTCCGAGGCTCTTGACGATCCAAGGATGGAATTAAACTGGTCTTCAGCCTGACCTTTCAGGTAATAGGGGAGGGCAATGTACGCCTGTCCCTCCGTCATTTCAAGAATATCGGCTTCATGAACGAACCTAGAGAGGAAATCCAGCACCCGGATGGGGTCTTCTCCTGTAAACTCGCGATTTTTGAGTGTCACGCTGAGCTTACGGATGTGCGCCCTCACCTTTTCGGTACTTCTAGAGGTTCCCTTCCCTTCGGACTTCTGTAACCGATAATAACGGTACGATAACAACTTCCGATAAAGCGGATTCTTAGGCTTCAACTCTTTAAGACCAGGGCACTTAGCTCCCTTCTCCCGGGTACGAATTGCACCTTGAGAGGTAAACGTGGCCCTTGAACGGGACGATCGAGAGTGTCGACGACGACTACCTTCCGAGGCAGCGGGCGATGACGACGATGAAGAGCTGTCCGAGCTTTCAGATTCAGAGTCAAAGTCAGACGAATCCACGTGGTGGCGAAACTCTTTTGAGGACTTGTGATGGCTCTTCTTATCAGAGTGATGGACAAAATCTTTCAAAACAGACTTCTCCCGTGGGGGGACTTCTGCTTCTCCATCCATTCTAATAACGGCTTCCAGGGTACCTAGGCGAGCGTGAATTCAATCCGTTGTGGCACGGAACTCTTCCACTGTCCGATGATAGGCATCCACAAAACCCTGTGGGGGACCAAAGCACTCCAGAATTGAGTTCATTTTTTGTCTCAAAAGCTGGATTTCTCCCGAAACATCTCTCATTTGAGCGTCTTTCACTTCCTCGCGAAGCGATTCGACCTCCTTTCTGAGTGCAGCTTGAGAGCTAGCTCTCACCGCGCTCTGGGCCTCAAGCATGCTAACTTGAGTATCCAATTCAGGTATTACTGCGTCACTTGCCGCAGCAGCGGATAAGGGTCCTTCCAGAGGAACGGAAGGGGGCCCGGCCACTGGGGCATCAGACGTCTTCGACGGTTGTTTCCGGCTCCCTGATTTCTTCTCCTTCACCTGTAGCGGTTCAGGAACTGACCGCGCTTGCGGGGGTAAACCAGAACCGACACAACGGGCGTTGGACGGACTTGGCCGTTTACCGGATCCCATTCCAGTGACAGAAACAAACCCAAGCAGGGAAACAACTTCAAAAACAACAACAAACTTCTAGTTCCGAACTCTTATGAGTACTACTTCAATTGAAATTGCTTTTTAGGCTCTATTTCACTAGACTCTTCTAAGTCGGGAGACCAGGATGTAGAGCAAATTCCAAAGAGGGTACGTGTCTACCAGGGTGTCCGAGTTCTGCTCCCACAAAAAGGCGAACTCAGAAGTAGAGCCCTCTGCCCGTGCGCGTGCCGCGTGGCAGCCGGGTGTAAACCGGAGACGGTACTGGAATAACCTGCAGAGATAAAGAAGAGCGTGGGCCTAAAAAAGAATAACCGACGACGGATCAAGAGAGAACGAGTCCAGAAGTGGAGCGAACGGTGCCGTAAGACGGTGTAATGCTCCTACGGAGAACCACACGAGCGAAGCTACGGCCCGTGCCAACGGCGGGAACAGGGCCGATAGCGGAACGAGACACACACACAAGTGTCCAAATATAACTCTATACAGAGGCGGAAGCGAGACCTGCACCAGGAAAACGATGAACTAAAAAAAGATCCGCTGCCTCGGCGAACAACAACAAATACAACCTGATACTGGGGTAATCAGTGAAACAAGCCAGAAACTGGTAGTAAAGAACTTCCTTACGAACCCTGAGGGGTGATTGTACCCAGACCAGTCGTGGTTACTCTCCGTAGAGGAGTCTTGAACCTACGTAGGCAGTAGCAACCATGGCCCAGCCTTCGGGATGAAGACCACGTTCTTCAAGAAGAAGATACGATTCAGGTGAGTTTTACTTAGTGGCTCCAGGGCGAGATCGCCCGAGCATATATACGATCTACTGTATCTAGGGCTGCACACTCCCACGAGGGCTCTACACGTAGACAATCCAGTGTCAGGGTGCCAAAGTATCTACCCAGCGGGTGTGCCGCCAAATATTTGGACAAATATGCCACAAGGTCCTACTGTACACCTATTACATAGGTTCTATCCCCGATTCACCTAACAAGGTACGCCTCAACAGTATTTCTAATTTCAGCCAGAACGGGGTCCATACTCATAGTCTGACACGTCAGGGCTCAGTGAATAGAGCTCCATTATGAGAAACGTCATCGTGCCGACATCGGATCGCCATTGCTCTACAGAATGCTGGACTTAGAAGGGTAGGCGGACGAATGATATATGAGTGGGAGAGCGTGATTCCGTCTTCAAGAACTTTAGTGCACAAGCGACAACGAAACTGCACCTTGTTGAGAAGGCAAACGGCCCTGCATCTTAACTGCAAGACGGTCAGGTCTTTTATCGGTAGCGCGTAAACTGATATGCACGGCAGATGTAACCATGAGGAGGTTTTCCTGCTCCTGGCTTTCTCTGTTTCTCTCTCTGTTCTTTCTTGGCAGACCCCATTGGCGTCTGCCGAAAAAAGCGAGAATGACAAAGCGACAGAGACGTACCTTAGAACAGTGCCTAGGAGTTACAAAGAGGGTACACGAAAGTTTCGCACTTCAACAGATAAGAACTGACTACGATGCAGAATGGGTGCACGGTCGTTTCGGTTTACCACCACCATAATGTTCGCATGTCGTCTTTGCACTAACAACCAGCATCAAACATTTTATCTTTGCTACACATTCTTTTTTATTTCTCCAACGTTTTACAAGTTAGCCCACCTTCGCCATAACGTCAAACCTCTTAGAGAAAAGCATTCGTGACATACAAAGCATGGCAATCAGACTTAGTTCGCACTCCAGACGCGGCGCACTTAACTACTGGGAGGAAGATATTGAACGTCTCCTAGACCTTGTAGCACATATTGAACCACACTTGACGAAACACTGGACTTTGGTCAAGAGTGATTTCAACGAATGGGCAGAGTGCCAAGAAAGACTAATACGCAGCATTGACAGCCTGAAGGATACGTTTGACAAGTTAGCGTACATGCACAAGAAAACTGGGGACCCAACGATACACCCGCAATTCCGCCGTGCCAACGTAACTTATCGCGACATCCAAGCTAAAAGCTCTGTCCAAGATACTAGGAAAAGCAGATGACAACCTGAAACCTACTGTAGAGAATCATGAAAGAGCCAAAGAGCAAGGCAGCGTCATCGGAGTGCGTCGAGAACGCGAACAGCCAACCACGGATAATCCACAGAAAGAGAAGGCTACCGAAGAACGCCATAGTCCAAACCCACCACCGAAGAAAAATCCTTGTCTATATCTTGATTTACCACTAGAGGGTCGACTGCGAGTCGATGTGGTTCGCCATATGGAGAGGATGACCTCGAGCCTGCAATCTGTCGCAGATGTAGTAAAGAAGACACAAGAAGCACAAGAAACCGTGAAGGCGGACGAAATGCGGAAGATAATTCGTGAGGAACTGCAAGCAGAAATGAATACCAACCATAGAGACTAAGCCACAGCGAAATCACCTGCACCACCCCTACTGCATCCGGAGGAAACGAACACTAGAGCCAAAGCTACAGCGGCACCGCCGGCACCACCCACGCCATATTCGGAGAAGGTAAACCCTTTCGCACCATTCGTACGTCCTGCATCTTCTAATACTCCTGGTACACCGAACGAATTTGGTTATGGCCACTAGTTCTGGTGCGGAAGTTCATGAGGTGGCAACAAATGGCTATGATGCGAAGTCGCTGCCAGAAGTCCCTTGGCGGCTTTCGTGAAAGACGTCTAAAGATCCCACGCAACGCACGGACTCCCCACTCTGCAGTCTGTTGTCTGCAAGGATACATACGCTGCAAGATCATATCGATCGCATCTTCTTCTGGCGACTGAGGTACGTACATTTCATTCACCCTTCCGCGCTCGCACCAGTTTCCCCGACGGTTACACTAACGTTGTTTGCAAACGCGGTGTCATCTAGGATGCGAAACGGTTCGGGCGTCATTTCCTCGGATAACCTGGGCCAGCATGGGCCCGGTAATCCCGCGAGCCCGGAATCATGACATGCTCCTGCAAAGTTGATAGCTGCATGGACCAATTCGTCCCGAAAGACCCAAGCAAAAAGGTTGACGACTTCCACGTTTCCCGTGAATCCAATGTAGAATGCACTTTGTATGCGACTTTCTTCAGGAGGTGAACATTGAATGCGGGCTCCATCTGTAACGGCAAACACACCGTGAAGAAATCGTGCAGCCAATAGCCGTGCTTTCGCCAAGAGGGTTGCGGAGCTACTCATTTCCTCCTTCGTCGGCTATTCCACGCGAGCGTCTGATATCTCGTTTGTTGTCACAATTTGGTAGAGTGTGTTGAGGGAAAGGTTAAGCCAATCACTCAGTGAAGATGGCACGATTCCAAGGATTGGAGAAAGTGAATACATTGTGTCGCCACTGCCGACGTATCAGAGGCCCTTACCTAAAACTTCGATAGCCGATAAGAGCGGCTTGCGCCCGCGTGAAGATGACGTCTTTCGGTATGGTGTGCGGAGATTATTTTTAAGCACGGTGTTGAACTTTGGTGAGAAGTTATTTGTTACCACGTCTTTTATGATGTTAAGGGCCGTCACAAAGTCATCCGGTGTACCGCATGCGAGCAACTGGTACAATGGAGTGAAAAGTTTGCTCCAAACTGGGCGAATGAGAGTAGCTCTTTTGAACTTTCTTGCCTTGGAAATGTGTCTACATGACGGTGGTTGTGAAAACAAAATTGGTATGGCGGCCAACGTAGCAATGTAACAACCCTGAAAAAGCGCAACGAACAGTAGCCACGGTGAGGTCATTATGATTGTGTTATCGTTCGAGGGAGAAGTTTGGGAGAGCTAGAGGCGTGTAGACAGTTGATAAATGAGTGTGCATAAGCGTCAGTTTCAACTGAATGACAATTGTCACAATGTAGCGGGTCTCCGACCCCCGCTCTATTCTGACAATCTCCGGCGCGTCTTGCCTCTTTTGCCGAAGTTCTAATTGGTTGCCTTTTGTCACTCTGTCTCTTTGTTCTTTCTTAACAGACCCCATTGAGACCCCCTTCTACGCCCATCCTCTCCCTGCCAATGGCTCACCCGTGCTCAGACTCTAGGCCTATAGCACCCATGGGCTCAGACATATCATTTTTCGTACCAATAAACTCACCCCAAGTCGTCGCCTGTGTCCCTGATGTGAGACCCAACGAGCTCCTTTACTCAAAACGTGTGAGGCTGATTCAGCGTGACATTGATTGTCACCGTCGTCGCTCTCCGCTCTCCAAGGTCTCCCACTCTCCATTTCCGACAGTATCTCCATCCCCTTGCCCTACTCCTGCAATGGTAATGCAAACGTTGTCAAGTACGTAGCTCTAAAATTCAACGAGGTGTTAACATTCTTTTCTCTCGTACCTAAATTTATATCTTCTCTCTATTCTGGAACAACAAAGAGTGTGATGAAGAGGCTCTTGACAAACTTTTGGACAAAAACGAAGATAGAAATGTGTCTGGTATTTGTAGAACGTGTTACACCAAACTTGAGCTGTACGGAAGAATGAAGCTCACAGACAACCCATAGCGGTTTTACGTAGTGCACAATCATATTTACAGTTTTGTAGCTGCCGAAGAAAGAGAGCCTCATCCCGTTTCCTTTTTTTACAGCTCCAAAAGAGGCTCATATCTATGCTCCGATCTTACTACGTCAGCACTCATACACATGAAACCTCTACCTGGAGTATGTTTTTATACATGCGGCACCAGTTTGGCTCTAACTTCGTACGCAAAACGAGTTAAAAAAGAACATCCAGAACGGCAGTCATTTCTAAAACATTTGAAAAGGCAGTTTAATTTCAATGTTAGCGGTGATGCAAAACCAATGGGAACAATTCTTGTTCCAATCAATCTGGACGGCGTTCATTGGGTAGTGCTTATCGGTAAGCGCTTCGGTGGACCTCCATGTGCATTACGTCAGAGTCCTACTGTCTACTTTGGTGATAGTTATCGATGGAACTGCCCTAAAGAACTTCCAAAATTCCTCAAGGAATTCCTTGAGGAATTTTAAAAGTTCTTTAGGGCCCCTATGAACCTTTAATAAGGCCCAAATATGGCCGAGATATGGCCTAAATGTGGCCCTCTAGCGCGAAAGTTTCAGAGAACGTGTAACTACGGAAAATAAATACTTTCGTCAAGTGGCACGTGTACACTTGGGCCATATTTAGGCCATATTTCGGCCATACAAAGAAAAATGAAACTTGTTTATCTCCGCTTTTTAGACCTTTTCACAACTTTTCGAGTTCAAAGACCACATTTCGGCCACATCTTGGCCATATTTGGGCCATATTCGAGGTTTATATGGAGAAGCTTTCGAATACAGTATTGTGGAAGAAGGCTCTTCTGCTATAATTTCGGGCCGCAACCCTATGCTTGACGTTTTAGGATACAAACGCGAAAGCGATGGCTATAGTTGCGGTTGCTACGTTATTCGATCTGAAATTGAGTTTGCTGCGGACACAGGGTTTGCACCGAAGATAGCCCGAAAAACTGGAATGAGCCCATTGGCTTCTGAAGTTTACCGATGGATGGCCATAAGGAGTCGTGTGCATCAAATCCTTTTAGCGTCTCAGTTCTACGGAAAAGACCTCGTGAACGAGTCAATGGTGTCAGAGTACAGTTTCAACTGCCGATTGGATTATTTTAAGTGTCGACAAGAAGTTGAAGGGCGTCTAAAGAATATGAGAAGTCCAATTTTAAGAAGTGGTGATCTCAGCATCGTTAGCCGAAAGCATATTACAAGCGTTATTAAGCAGGAATTGCCAACTAGTACTAGAGGCTCCCAGCTGGCTACGCGCACTTCGAGGTCGAGGACGAACAACGATGACGGTGGTAACGATGACGGTGGTAATGATTACGGCATTGATCAAGTGGAAGAGATGGCAACTATTGATACGGAGGAGTTCAATACACAACAGACAAAAACACAACAGGAGGTCAATATATAACAGACAACAACACAACAGGAGGCCAATACACAACAGACAACAACAAAACAGGCAAAGGACATGACTACGACATTAAACTCGCGTACTACACCTTTGCGGGCAAGGGTGCAGCCTCTGAACTCTAACCTCCCTCTTCTTCCTGCCCGTTTATCAGAAAGAAATGTTAGGTTCTTTGACAGCATGTCGGTGGCTGCCTGGATTGTTAACACCGTGTTCGAGGCTGCTGTTGGAGACGTTTCGAACGGTGTCAAATCTCTTAAACACAAGAATGCCGTCGTAGTTGAAGGTGGAGAATCGGGTTGTAGATTGCTTCAAAGCAATGCTGTTGCTACCTGGATTGTTAATTACGTCATCAATGACGCTATAGCCAAGCATCAATTCAACATTGCGGCACGTGTTGAGAGCGAGGAAGCTCGTAAGTTGTGTACTTATGTGGAAGAGCACTCTATAGCAGTTCTAAAACAACAACTGAGTCCCGAAGGTACTCAACTAACTGGGGAGGTTTCTGATTTCGTGTCTCTCATGGATTCCATTGCTCGTACGAAGGGTTACCTGTACACTTTACACTACATGAGGTATGTTCAGTACCCGAAGAAAGGCTGTAACCTCCTTATTAATGCCATGTTACGGTGTTTATGTCATAGCAATTATGCCAGTAGTTGCTCTTTGAACTTGATCCTGTACATCACCGATATTGACGCTCAATGGAAGGTATCTCTATACTTCAATCATTTCCATTGCCGCACTCCGCACTCATCCTACTGAGAAAACTATCCTGAACAGACGAGTATCTCTAAGGGAGTCAGTGCGAAAACGGTTTCAAAAATGGAAGGGTCAAGATCGCGATAAGTCCGATAGATTTTGGGAGCTACTGTATATGAAATGCTTCAGTATGGATGGCGTAGCTTCAAGACCCGAAGAGGGATCTAATGGAGTATTTGAACCTCGTCCTTTCTTTTCTTTACAAACCTTCAGGCGAGCTGGAGCTTCTGCCGGTATCTCCTCTCATGTACTTTTGCGCTTCAGTGCCACTCCGGCAGTAGAACATAACTGTGTACCTTTGATACCTCGCACGCTACTGCGAACACCGCTTGCTAGCGAGATGACATCTGTAGTTCCTTCTCTTCTTGCTTCTAGTGTCAATGCCCAACCAAGAGCCAATTGTATTGGAGATGTAAATGGATCAGGTCATGGCCCAGCGGGTGACGTCACAGAAGTATGATCCACAACGACGTCACGGAAGTCTCAGGTGCTTTGGTGGATACCTCTAATTTTATGAATTCTGGTGGGAATAATCGGAAGGAAGGCTCACACAAGAAACTGGAATTGCATTTCAGCCCGTTACAACTGCAAGACATCAATTGTACTTTATCTGAAAACGAGCACGGTGACTCTGGAATGAACGTCCATCGACACGAAGAACACGAGAGAGGTGCGGACTGTGGGGAAGGTACGGATTGTGGAGGAGCTGCCGCGCTAATAGAGCAGTTTATGTTCCTCGATGATGATGAGGAGGTGCCAACTGAACTTGTCCGAATTGAATTTGACCAGAGTCGCACGGACTGCACTACCATGGAAAGCAAAGAAAGACACAAGGACAATGACAATTGTCTGCCTGGAGATATGGGTTCTTATGGACACCTTGTAACCGAAGAGTACCCAGTTGATGACTACTTCAAAGCGGCAGTCATTGCGTACTTCAAGATCTTATCACTGAATACCCCTGGGCAAGACGTCATAAGGAAAGTTCGTTTTATTGGCGAGAGCATGGGTTACAATTTGAAGTGCAAAACTTCCATCGTTATTGGCCACAAAGAAGTGAATCGGAGTACTGGGATGGCCGACGATAGAAAGGTCCTTAAGAAGTGTATACTTAAGTGTAAATGGAGAGAGTAAAAAAGGGCTTGTGAGTTCTCTCTAACTATTAAGACTTTGACTCCAAAGAGAGACGACGGAGGGAAGTTATATGTGGGGGACGTCCGGGATGCAAGACATTCCCATCCGCCTTCGTCAACCAGAGCCGGCATCAGGTTCTTGCCACCGAAGATGCGTAGAGAAGCACTACGCATGATCAACCCGCTACATTTCTCACTTGCAGATACGATTAGGTATCTGCAGGACAAGTATGACATTGTCATAAACCCGAGATTTGTTCGTGAAATGATTGGGTATGGACGTGGAATTAGTAATCCGAAGAATCTTGAATTTACAAAGCTTTTTAGGGAGCTCGTTGCGTTGCACAAAGAAGACGTTCAAAATAGATAGTGCATCACTCATGACGAAGAAGTAAGAATGGTTTCCGCATGTTGGGCAATTGCAGAATGGATAGAGGACTACAAAGCATTGGGAATCGTGCCTGGTGGGTCTATTGATTGTAAGGCGGTCGCAAATCGTTACGGGTTCCCGCTCATAACTATCAATGGCTGTTCTAATGATGGCTTTGTTATCACGTTTTTTTGTGGACTTTATAGGTGGTGAAACGGAGGAGAACTTCAGTGATGTTCTAACTCAGCTCAAATCATTTATCCCGGTCTCGCCAGCCATTATTACAATGGACCAAAGTGCAGCTTGCATAGCTGCGGCAGAAACTGTGTTTGAGAAGTCGTTTATTGTACTTGACGAGTGGCACTTAAACCAAAGTCAAATGAAGAACGTCACTGCCTGGTGTGCAAAGATTGCACGACTTAGTTGGTGCGATGAAATGTCCAGGGACCTTTTCAACGTTCGACGATCGAAGACAATTTCTATTTTCGCAGAACGGCGCCACGATTTCGAAGAGAGATACTTAAAGCCATTCACGAACAAGCTCTCTGCTTGGTACACGTATATCTATGTGAACCGACCGCGGTTGCTCATTCCGTGCTTTCGCATCATTGCAGTCCCAAGGCGATACCTTTTCCAAGGAACAGGTTACACCAAAGCCTCGAATTCTGACTACACGGCTTATGTTATATCCAAAAAGGTGCGGTTTAGTGATATACCAAGACAACTGTTGATGTTGACGCACAAACGAGCAGAAGAACGCGAGGAGGAACGAATACGGTCAATGTCACCTTCAAGCCTTCGATATCGATCAATTCGCAGTTGCATGCTCCCGCTTCCAAATGAGATCCTCGACGGGCTCATTGCCGAATACACAAGCTATTCATTGGCAAAGTTCAGAGAGATAAGCATTGAAACATTGAGAAACTATGCTGTTCCGCGTGGGTTTGCTTCGGACCTGGAAGGAGTGCAATGGCCTGAGCTACAAATCTCAGAAGGCTGTGCCATCCATTTTGTAGCATGCTTTGATCTCACTTGGAGCTTCCATCTTATTCGCAAACTTGATTCAAGCAACCAACCTACTCCAGCACCACCGACACAACCTCTAAGGGTTCTGTTTGCTCGGAAAGTAAGTGAGAGCAAAGATGGAGGAGAGAGCGAATTAATCGCACGATGTGATTGCAAGAAAACAGAATCAATGGGATTCCCTTTTCGTCACATTGTAAAGTGTGCGTTTGCATTCAACGATTCTGTTTTCACTGAACCTGATTTGAGATAAATCTTGGATGATTATATAGAAATTGAGACATTCTTTGACCCATAATGGCGCTCAAATGTTGACAGCATTTCATTCCAAGAGTTCTGCGACATTCTCAATATATGCGGTGTCTTTGATACGACATCCTTGAAGAAAAAAATGGCTACGTGTTCTAGTGATTTGCACGATGTAGACATGGGTCTTCTTCTACGTAAAACAACCGAAGAAGAAGTCAGGAAGCAAGTGCAGTGGTCGGATAATTACGCCATTTTCAATCAAGTGCATCGGTTACTTGAAGGACTAGGTTCACTCGCCGTTGAGAACTTTTGTGAGTTTCTGAAGGAAGCAAGGAAACGACTGAGTAGAGGAGCGACAGTTACAACGACAATGGTTCAAGAGCTCTCAATGATTGTCAATAATGATCAGAACAAAAATAATCATACTCATATATCAGATGAGAACAATCATGTAGCACTTTCTATACTGCTTCCTCCAAATCCCTCAAGAGTTAAGATAACTAAGAGGAAGAGGAGCTTCACAGGACAATTCGACAATAAGAAGAAATCAAAAATGGGCATGGCAAGCAAGAAGTCCACAATGTATGGTGGCTCATTTAGCGATACGGCCACAGCATCTCAAGAAGGTGTCGTCAATGCATGTCCACGCATAAGTACGGAAAAAATGCATGCTGCTCAAAGGATGGCTACTGAAATAATTGAAAGTGTTCATCGTTAGTATTGGGTTGGATAGATTTTGACCTATATTATTGCTAGCTTAGATATCTTTCCAGGTGAAGATTGCGAATAAGCCTCTGCCGAAGTTAGAAGGATAAAAAAGATGAACAAGACCCCAATATGATGAATGAAAGCCATGATCTCTCAAGCCCTCCTCTATTAACGAAGGCTTGGCGTGGGAAGGATTGAATGAATGAATCTAGGTTGGCTCCCTACTTTTAGTCAGGGTTGTGTCCAATCTGAGGGGGAGGGGATTGCTTGCTGCAAAGCATTCGCGCAATCGATTGCAATCAGGTCTCTTCCTGTGTCATCTGATTGCAATTTCTTTATTGGAGAGGCAATCCGATTGCAATCTCTGTACTAGAGAAGCAATCGGAATGCAATCGTTCCTTCGCAGCGCAGTCTCATTGCAATCAGTCCTCCAGGTAGCACTTTTTCCACATTCCCAACTTAGACTAGTCCATCGTTGAAAGACAGGACGCTTGTCGAACTAAATCCACGTCCCAAAACCTAGCATTCACACGCAGAAAAATAATGACTTCAAACAACTCTGGCGTAGTACGCATACGATTGTCGCATAGAGTATTATCAGCAATTGATCATAACCTCTCCACTTCTGCTACCGAAACCAAGATAAAATCACAATTCATATAAGAAGCTCCTGTAGCAACCTTACGTCGCTTCCAATGCTGCAAACGGTTTCGATACGACGAAAGAGAATCAACCACACCGTTTTGATCATCTTCAGGTTCTTCTACAGGAAGCAATAACTTCTGGCAAGCATGCTTCTCCCCAGCAGACATATCAGAAACCCAATTTTCCTGTATCTTGGATACGCCACTCTCGAAAAATGCGTCGTGCATAATATTGGCGTCTGTCCCAATATAATTGTCCTTCAGAAAGCACAGATGGAACGGTGAATTTGAAACATGAAACCCAGATTCAACGTCTTCCAAAAGTAGGCACAGAACATTTCGGCAGTACAGGAGTAAAAGCTTGCGCGTCTGCAGCTCCCGAGTACTATAGTTAATTTGCTCCATTTGAATACAATACCTCCCAACCTTTCTCTTAAACGTGTCACTAGTGTTGATATCGAGCCCTGACTGAGGATCCTGGCTGATCTCAATCAGCTCATCCCTAATGCGTAGAAAGCGCTCTAGCATGTGAAACTTAACAAACCAGCGCGTTTGGTTGTACGTAATTGGCCGGATGTCAATAGTGTTCCGAAGAAGGGCGGCGTTTTTCAATCGTTGCTGGCATTGCTTCATTGTCTCGTGAACAGTTTCTAACGTGCGCTCCAAGTCCAGTGTTATGCGCACCATTTGATTCACTTCGAAGTTAAGTAGGTGGCTCTTGCATGCCCGATGAGGGATGTCCAACAATCTTGCAACTCAATTGTGTTGACATTACAATTGTCCGCAATTTGGCACACAACCCACAACGATGTTTCAATGTCGTAGAATCGAAACATATCTCTGATATGCTGTACATGCGTGTCCGCTGCAAAATCGAAGGCTTCCGCATCCTCCTGTGTATCTCTTGGTTCCCCTTCATCGGCTGAGTCAACCTTCGCCATGGGTGAGCAGGATAGTAGCGCAAACTCGACACGTACTTCACCTTCATCTCTGTTACTCAAAGTCGCGCTTCGTATGTGGGGAATGTAAGATGCGTAAAGGCCAATGTAGCGCACACCACCGCATGTACAGCCATCATGGAGTATGGCTCCCTTCTTTGCTTCCAGAAGCTCAAGGCTTATGCGCTTTTCCACCAGTTGCGTTAGTTTCAATAGTACGCGTCGTATCGTGTGTATCGAAAAATTAATGTTGTGCTTTGAAGAGTTCTTTATATTCTTGTCCTCTACGATTGTGAAAGGAAAATTGTTCATCACAATCAGTTTTATATAGCCGTACATTGCCCTTTCATTGGGCGGTATTTTGCAGATAAAGCTGTTCGAAAAGATGTCTTCTGGATGTTGTCGCTTTCGTTGCTCATTTTCGCGGTAGAGTTCTTGGAGATGCGTTTCATCGCCTGCAGCCACGCATGCATTCAAGTGGCGGAATGGATTGAAGAAGCCCTTTCCTTTCTGAAAGATAATTTCTTGGTTCGGTTCTTTGCAGTGTTGGTTTGGGCATTTGAACACAAGATGTGCCACTTGAACCACCTTTGATGCTTTGTTTTTGACTGTTTTCAGCTCTGTGCGTTTGTACTTTGCAATAGCGTAAACGACTTGTTTTGGGCTGGGAGTGGGTGAGGCGCTGGACATACTGGATGGGGAATGTTTCCAAGTCAGGGTTGTTGGAGCAGTGGAACTATTTTGCATGGGATCCTTGACTGCGGAAAGTAGTGCAGAGAACACGTCTATCAGATTCATATATAGAGTTCGTTTCCAAAACAGCTAAAATTTCGTGCAAGTAGCCTTACCATTATCTGTAACGGTACGGAAAACTACAAAGTGTACATACTCGTTACAATTCGGTATTAAACAGAGATGTACACCTTTTCGTTCCTTACAATCTAATTTAGAGATTGCGCAAGAAGCGCAATCGGATTGCAATCCGAAGGGTAGAGAGCAATCGGATTGCAATTCGAAAGGTCGGATTGCAATCCGAAAGGGAAGAGAGCAATCGGATTGCAATCCGAGCGTAGAAGAGCAATCCCTGATTGCAGTAGATTGGATTGCACTAGATTGCAATCCAATCGATTGGATCACAAGCCTGCTTTCAGTGCTTCACCGTAGTACTGTACCTAGATGATGAGGTAAACGCTACCCAATCGCAATGATGAAAGGAGTTTCGAAGATTGAAATGAGGATGTTGATCTGTTTCTGGGAGAAGGCAAACTTTACCAGTTTTGCGCGAGAGGTAGTGTAAATGGTCCATTGCGAGCAGATGAGGGTATGTCAAAGAAAAAATCTCAATCGCTGTTGCTATTAGAAAAGAAACATTCGTACCTCTCCTTATAATGCAACTGATAGCAGAATTGACACACAGTTCTCAGCATTTTTGTTGTTTAGCTCTCTTCGTCATGGTCTGCGGTCGACGTGCATCGCGTTCAGCAGCTTTCCTCGATTTGTCGTCCATTTCCAGTAACTGTTTCGTGTGCGTGTTTGTTATTCTTGTTCGTGCCTTGTTCATCCTGCGATACGTCTGACTCATTTTGAGTCCGGCTATACACTGGTATATCGCAGTTCTTTTCACTTTCATGTCAAGCTTCTCTCCTAAGCGGCATCCGCTGGAGATCAAAAGTCGCGGGTTCTCAAATTGTTGTGCTAAAAACGTCACCATGCGCACTATATACATTCAAAGTACTGCACAAACTCGCCGTCTTCCAGCCGTGCTCTCTTCTTGAGCACCTGAATCTCAAACACCAGACAGTCCACTTCCTCCTGAGCCTGTTTCTGCACACTTTCCACCGCGCGTTACAGATCGTCCACCTGCCCGCGCGGGCTCTCGTTCTCCATCTCCGTCATGGCCAGCTCGCCCATTCATGTTGAAAGCGCGTCACGTTCCTGAGCCGCTTCAAATTCACAGCCCATCAGCGATTTTCGCGCCTCTTCTTTTCCACGTTGCCCCACACCGCTTCTAGCCGCAGCAGCGTGCGCGCCGAAATTCATGCAGACATGCGCCGCCGCGCGCCGTAGTGGTCAGCATGGAGCGCACACGACAGCGACGATGCTTCCAGCCGCCGGGTTCGGCGCGTGTGCCGTAGCTGACGCGGGCGACGCCGTCAGAGCAATGCTCTTTGAATATAAGCTGCAAGCGCCAGACGCGGAGGAAAGCCAGTGGCGCTGATGCGCTATTCTTGTCTGCGGCGTTCCAGGCGTGTCCGTGGGCGTCAGGCTCTCGTATGAGGCTTGCGGCGGCAAGGCTTTGGACGACACTGGCGCGCTAAAGCGGTCGGAGAGAATTGTTGTGGACGCGCTGGATGATGGCCTTTTTTTTCTCCCTGCTCCACGATGGAGAAAATTGACGATGGTGGTGCTCGTAGATGGTGGTCGCGCAATTCCGAACAGCTACAGGCGTTACGGTTTGGGTTTGAAACGCACGCCAGTTTTCAAGACACGCGCGCCAGTTTTCAACACACAGGCGACGACTTGGGGTGAGTTTATTGGTACGGTAAATGATATGTCTGAGCCCATGGGAGCTATAGGCCTCGAGCCTGAGCGCGGGGGAGCCATTGGCAGAGAGAGGATGGGCGTAGAAGGGGCCATGGTGATGGGTCTCAATGTCTGAACCTACGCCTCTGATTGGTTGTTAGTCTGACGTCGGCGACGTCGTGTCTATTGGGCACTTGCCTAAAATTAGGGTTCAATTCCGAGCGATATTTTGTCGTCCAAAGGCCGAAATTTTTGCCAATCGGTCAGAACAGCCAAGAAACCCCACTCTGTTCCAGCGTGGTCTTTCACGCATTTTACATTCAACCCCACGATACAATGCATCCCTATGTCAATGCTCCTCCAAGTGCACTCAATCGAGAGTGCACTCAACAGGGAAGAAGACTATCTTTACTGAAAAAACTCGCTCACAGTAGTCTGACGTTGGCCCTTTCTTCTTTGTGAAGCTGAAACGTCCACCAAGTCTCTTTTAGCGGCACGTAGTAGCATCGAGAAGCGTTCTAGTTCACTGCTATCTGACAAACTCTCTAATGGAGAAAACAGTCTTGATATGGCTCCAATACCAGGAATATCCAACTGCACAGACCCAGATTCATTCCCATTTCCAGCTCGTAATTTAATAGTCTCTTCTTCTTTGCCATCATCAACACCATTCAAAAAAATATCTCCAACAATTTCATCGCACGTGTCAGACATCACAGCCTCCTGCACGTCTATATCTTTCTCAATCTCCACCCACTGTTTCACATCATTCCTGCAAACACTGAAAAACTCTGAACAACCATTTCCATCACCAACTGCAAACAATTGTAGTTTTTTAAATAACGAACACAGTTCGTCAGCTAGCTCAATCTCATCTTTCACGCAGTATAGTATTGTCTTTCCACGCACAGACATAATATCTGAGCACAATTGCTGTGGCAGTATGTCGGCTTTGACCTAGCACCGGGCGATCGTTCGCTCCGAAACACGACTCTAAGCCTTTTCCACAAGCGCCAAAGCATCCAAAACATGTGATTTATGACCCTCAGACAGACCTTTTGTCCCAGCAGGCATTTTTGCCGAGCTTGCACGTCGCTCCTCCCTGTCTTCGAACGATAATATTATTTTCATCAAGAAACTGATGTCGGTAACGCCACTTCAAAGCCGCAATCACGCCACAATCCATGGATTGAAATAGAGCCGTACAATTTTGAGGAAGGTTAAATATTGTGACTTGCTCTCTTATATCCAGGCCCGTATTAGTTACTGACTGACTATGGAGGAAAATGGGCATGACTATGACCGACTGACTCCCTCTTTCGACAAGTAGTCAGTCAAAGTAGTCATCGTATATAAAGAAGCATTTTGAACAATCGATAAAGCCAATATGCGCCGTGAGATGATCTTTGGGGATCAAACATTGAAGTTATTTCTCCCCGCCTTCGGCCGAGAGAACGATTTCTTACCACCTTGAAACAGTAGCGTTCCTATCCAGTTTGAGCGATTCCCTACTTTTGCGAATGACTACCTTTGCTTCTCGTTTGTGTATTTTATACATTTTAAGATGCCAAAACACACTTCTGGTGCATCATTAACTGTCCCTAGGGAGACGGAAGACACACAACATGCTATAACGCCCTCTCAATCACCTACAAACCTTCAAATCAAAGCCAAGAATCTCATTCAAAAGCAGCGAAATCAGCAAATGAGGCGCCGACAGACACAACAATCCGGAAAAACTCAAGCACGATCTTCAATATAACACCCATTCTCCGCTCTCTCTGCTCTTCCAGTATGCGCTCCGCCGTCTGCCCTGCATGCGCCGCGCTTCGAAACCCAGTCGACGTCGCAACCCTCAGCCCCGGCCGCACCTCCTCTCCTGCCACCTTCTCTCCCTCCTTGCGTCTCTTCTTCAGGCGACTACCCACTTATTTAGTCTTTGGCGTCACAGGCGATCCCTTCTCAACCTTCATTCCCTCCTTGGCACAACTTCCTCCCACCTCCCCTCCTGTCCCCGTCAGCATCCCCTTCACCTCCACCAACAACAACCGCGCCTTTTCCACCTCTCCAATCTGCATCTCCATCATCTCCAACCTCCCCTTCAGCATCACATACTTCTCCCTCAGCTCCCGTATCTCCTTCCCTACGCATTTCACCATCCCATCCGCATGACGACCCATCTCCATTCCCAGCATCTTCAAACCATTCCGCAAATTAGATATTGCCTCCAATGACACCCCATTCTCCTCCTCACTAAACACCACCCCTCCCATCTTCGCCACACTCTCAGCAATACAGTCATCCATTTGCTCTTTCATCACAACTCCCAACAACCTCACCCGCTCCTTTATTTCCCGCGTAAATTGCTCTTTCCTACCTCCCGCTCTACCTCCACCCTCCATGTGCTCCCCAATCCCCAACAGGCTCAGGTGCACCGCCCCTTTCCTCCATATCCCATCCTTCTCCCCCTTCTTCTCCACCACCTTCGAGCCCACATCCGCAGCCCCTGCCTTCCCCACAGCCACAACCTCCTCCTCTCGTGACCCTCCATCCACCCGCGCAACCTCGGCCACTTTCCGCTTTGCAGACGGCGTTCCTCCGATCTCTTTCCCTTCCAAGAACGCAAGAAGCTCCTCGTCCTTCACGTATCCGTTCGAAATCTTAGAAAATCCAAAAGCGTCACCGAAAGCAAGAATTCGGTGCCATATGGTGCAATCGACGCCGTCCTCGTTTTCCGTGCCCCTGCCTATGTACACGGCCTATATATGAAACAATAACTTACCCGTTTCTGTTTCGACCGGTTTCGCGCCAAAACCGTCACTGTACTGTATGCCTCGCCAGCACTCCTCTATTTAACCCCCACCCTGTCTTCTCTGATGCTCGCACATCCTCTCCAATCACTCCGTTTTGACCGGCGACGTATTCTTCTTCCGCCATACCCTCACTTGGTTCTGAGAAAAGCAAAACACGGGTGGTTGCATACTTGGAACCACCAGCGCGCCGTTGACAGCGGACCCAGGTGTCGTGGCGCTTCATCGGTGCACCGATGAAGCGCCATGATGCCCGGGCCGTAGTGAGGACAACAGACCTGCGTAAGCTACTGGAAAATGTAGTACAGGGGGCTGTGAAACAGACCCGAACGGGAGTTAGTTGTACATGGCTGCTGCGATGTTTCTGCAAACGCGATATCCAGTAGCAGTAACGCGTGTGCCCCGAATACAGATATTCGAGACCGACCGGGGCGGCAGGGCAAAAAGAAATTTTAATTTTTTGGACAGCGGACCGATGTGCAGTGGTGCTACATCGGTGCACCGATGAAGCGCCGCGACACCGGGGTCCGCTGTCCGGGGAGCGGTCTAGACCAACGGTCCTGGATGCGTTTGGAGGGATTGAAACCCACCCCAACACACTAATTTAGGGTGTTTCCGGAGCATCCGCAGCAATGCTCACTATACTAACGTGACTAAAAAATGCAGCCCCATAAGTGTCTTACTAGGATCAAAGTCCCCGTGAAGACGGGTTTAACTTCATGTGAGCCTATTCTGTAAAGGAATGACTTATATGATGTTTGCGCACGAGCATTCGTGCGTGACAGTAGTCAGTAGAGATGCGCGTGTTTTGCCTACGGCTATACAGCGGTATGTATCGAGCGGACGGTATCCGCGCCAGACAGTCGCCCCTGTGACATTAGTGTAGGATTCAAACAACTCTATTGCTATATATATTTATATTATTGGATTTTAGACAGACCAATATCTTCGTGGAAGAGTAAAAGTTTCATTCCCTTAGGGAAAGGTTCGTATTACATTCTTCGGAAAACAGGACGACTGGGCAATGGCCCAAAGAGGTTCAGGTGGAACGACCGGCGACTCGTTTCGAGGCTGTTCTCTTTATGTCAATGCTAGCAGATATCATGAATGAGAAGGAGAAAAGGAGAATCTCTGCAAAATCAGCTGTTCTTTCGAGAAAGCCATTGAAAAGGAGACGTGCTTTGGATGGAAACGAAGTCGCTCCGTACATACCAAGCTTGACGTCCTTCGCAAAAAGCAATTGTGATAGACTCGTGTTTGCAGTTTGTGAAGCAGTTTATGCCTGGGGTATCTTCGCCAGGTTCACTGTGCATCCTAATGCTGACGATATGCTCGGTCCTTATATATTTATGGACTTGCAGTCGTTAACGTACCAGGTTCTTTAATCTCGAGAAGATGGAATCGCTTCTCCATCGCAAAGTACGCGTATAGAAAGAGGTGTACTTCCACAACCAGATATCGGAGGGTTTCCACAATCTCTCGATAATGAACGGGATGAAAATCTCCGACTTTTGGCTGCAGAGTTTCTGAATGATAAACAAACTATATGCACCCACGATTGTCTGTGTAAGATGGAGCGGAAGCGTATCGGGGAGTGGATCATGTTTGACCGGAACGGAAATTCTTCGCGCTACCCCTCAGAGATACAAGCTGTTATCGATGATGGTGACTGCAAGTGTTTGAGAGTTCTCAAGCTTGAAGAACCGGCCTGGTGAAGAGCGATACGAAAGAGAGCGAGGTATATATTGTCCCCGCTGCTTTCTGTATAGCAGGCTATATTAATGATGCTGGATACCATGCTGGAGATGAAGACCTAGCACTGCCGCGGTCCGAAAGGAAACGAAGCCCAAATCTGATAATTCGTGAGACCAAACCCGTCATATAGTCGAAGTCCGAACTTATCAAGTATACACTTCTTCGCGTTACTGCTGAGAGACAGATAGAAGTTGGTGAGGAGCTCTATGTCAGTTAGGTTGCGGAGTACAATTGAGACTGGGCTCTCACTCCTGATCCCACTGAGGACGAGGAGTGGTTGCGAGGTCTATAGGAAACTCCCTTTTTCTCGCTGCACGACTTTTAGTTTCCAATGATTTACAAAGGTTCTGTTAACTGACCGTTATTGATTTCACTATTCCATTCATCATACTACCTTCCGTGTCCAACCACCTTCGCTCTTTCACACCGTTCTCCGAATCCCCTTTAATCTCCAATCTCTTTGTCTTCCCTGTTTTATTTCCTCAACTTGGGCATTGATATCAATTAACAACATGGTAGAGAAGGCAAGAACGCGTGGCACCCAGTCGCACAAGAAGCCTGTAGGGAAGAAGGAGAAACTTGGTGAGGATAACAGAAGTTCAACACGAGTGGCTGCTAAAACAACGCCACGTCAATCACCAGCAGCGAAGGCCAACCAAAGGCCTAATCCCACCGTCGGTCACCGCCATTCTCGGCGCAAAAATACCTCTGGGAACACTAGCGATGTACGTTAAAGTAGGCCATCGCTGAGCTCCCCAAAGCGGTCCACTGGCAACGTTGAACCTCAGCTCCGAAGAAATTTCACGGGTTCCGAAAGCCCGAGAACCGGCATGTTCGTTGACAAGGGATATTGTGGAAAAGGTTCGATTTTCACAAGAGGAACAAGAGAATGTCCGTGTCTCTGAACTGTAAGGTAGTCCCACTGCAAAAGACCTACAACGGAATGTGGGCTATCCCACAACCATTCCACGGCCATCACCATTTTCGACGCGAAGGGCGTCTACAGTTGCCTTGAAGCCCCGACGGGTCGGCATACAGCGTGTGAGAAGGGGAAATCTTCGGAACTCGGATTTGTCAGGGCTAAAAAGACTCAGAGAGGAGAACTCTGAGTGGCCTGTGGCTGACACTGTGGACAATGCGGATAATGCAGGGGATGAAATAACTCCAGTATATCGTGCAATGAAGAAAACTCTAACCTCTACTGTTCCACGAAGAACAGAAGTAGATGGAGTACAGGAAACAAGGGAGGTACATGAAGTGGTGCAGGAGGAGGAAAAAGAGAGGGGAACTGTCGAGAAAGAAATCACGTCTTCTGAAAACCACAGAGATTTGCTGAAAGAAATCAATAGTTTGAAAGCAAAGGTGAAGAAGTTGGAGGAGGATTTGATGATACGGGGAATCCTTGTAAAGGTTGCGCAAAAGCAGAGCACAGCATTGAGGACTGAGCTTGAGTAGAAAGAACTGGTGATTGAAGGTTTACGTGGTGCATTGAAGCAGGAGGGAAGTGACACTTCCCGTACCGGTGAACCCGGACGAACTGGACGAAAGAAGCATCGAATCGCTCCAAGAGATGCGTTTCGAGGGAATGCGCGAGGATTGTATCACAATATGTAACTTACGCCAGGAGATAGACCAGTGAACTGTGTTTTGAAGGTGGGAACCCTTCAAGGAATTGGATCAATCAAGCTGAGATATTGGAGGGAGCGACGGAGAATGGAGAAGGGATAATTTGAAACGAAGGGGATGGTGTCGTGATGGTTCCCAAGAATCCTGTGGAGCTTCTCGCCAGTTTTGGAATGTTCACACCATCTGTTGAAGGGGGTGCGGATGCGCTGCTGAAGACTATGGTACAGAGTGAGTTGAAAAAAGTGCGTTGGGAAGGAATTAGACAGGCCTCTCTCACAGAAAGGTGCATATTAGAAGTATGTACGGATATGTGTCTAAGGAAGATTATGAAACAGACAATCAGTGATGTTTTGGGGATGCGAAAGCTAAATACAAGGGATAATTGTTTTTGTTGTTGGGTTATGATCTAATATGTAGAAGAACGAAAGTGGTAGAAGAAAATGCCGATGAAGTTGAACAGCAGCTGAAAGAAGCACAAGAGAACATCTTGCGACTCGGTGCGAATGGAACCCCCAACATGTCATGGTGGAGGTTGGCACCGCTTCATCGTTTGAAGTATTCGAAGGCTAAGAATGACGGGGATGAAATGGACACGAACGACCAAGACTTGTTCTTCAGAAACACGGTAGGCGTAGAAGTGTTGAAGGACTTCTTTGCGTATGATGTTGAGGATAAAGAGGAAAGGAAATTAGTGGATGGCACGATACTGACACTTGCACGCTTAGACGCATGGATTCTGATGGTTGTCACTCTTGTTACTGCTCAATCCCCGAGAGGTGGGCAAAAGCAGAAACAGTTCGCGAAGAAGTATTGCGGAGTAATTACCTCTCTGTTTGAAATTGTTGTTGGAAGATGTCCGGCAACATATACAGAGAGGTTATTTCAATGAGTTCCATCACTATGGGAGTGCAGCACATGAATGGACTGGAGTGCTGGGGAATGATATGAGAGAGGCTACGGTAGCGTTTCGAATGCCCTCTAGCGGAAAGACATACCTAACGTTGCGTGAACGTTTCTTTGTTGAGAACGTGAGCAAGAGAATAAAATCAGTTACAGATTGTTTTATAGGAGAGCGTGAAAAAAGGGACATGGATTTCAAGGAGATGGATTTGCTGTGTTTTGGAAGTAGCACACCAGTGAGGAGAGAATTGCAACGTGGTGACAATGAACAAGAAGAATGACTGGGAATCTTTTACTGTTCTACTTCTATACGGGGTTCTTCGGGTTCAGTTGGGTTTTGAACAGACTCATGATAAAACTTATTGATGTAGAATCGATGTTGGAACCATTGGAGTGTAGAAGAAATTGGCTGGGCTGGATAATTAGAACGAACTATATGTACTGTTCCCTGTATTGCTGAACCCGGAACCATTCCATACCAAGGAGTGAGGTGTTCTGAGCTCTTTAGTTTTGAATGGCGAGGTTTTGCTCATCACTTGTAGCCCAACGTAAAGATATGCATTGCAAAACATTGTTCAAAGCTGTTGCAGGAGGCAATACCTCAAAATACCGAACGAGTGCCACTTCTGGGACACGGCTCGAGTATTCGAGAACAAACACACGAACAAGAGCGACTACTTGAGCAACCCATGTTGCATCTTGTTCTTCTTTGACCAAGATGGTCGAAAATTTGGGCTTCCTGCTCGGTCCGAAAGCTGGAGAGGAAAACACCCTTTGGTTGACAGGGTACTTGTTTCTACCTAGGACGATAGAATTGGACGAGGCCTCAAAATGTCGTAGAGCGGGAACCCTACCACCTCTTACAACTGCTGAGTTCACGAGTGTTATCCTGATCTTCTCCGGTAAGTGGGATATGTAGTTATCTTCGAGCGTCTCCTCAACCAGGCTGAGGAACGGTGGAAGTGCTTGTTCCTCAATTTGGTCTAGAATGGAGATTGTATCATTATCCTGGAGGTCTTTCTTAATATCAGATAGCGTCAGTGAAGATGAGGAGAGCCGCATAACGTAGTGTCGAAGTTGTCCCATGGTTATCGAACGACCCCTCTTCGTAAATCGATGAAGTTGAATAGAAGGTATTAGAGAAGCGTATGGTACACGTGCCATGCCTTCTTGGAGATTCTCACCAATCTATTTCTTTCTCACATTTTCATGGTCGATAGAGCGAATGGTTTCCTGCACAGCCGTTGCCGTTCTTCTCGACGTTCGCAGATAATGCCTTTCGAATAAGAGGTGGGCGTGCTCATGTATCCCTGCATCGTAGTATTGGATACCTCCTAGACGTCTGATACCTCGACGAGATGTTCAAGTAGATGAAACTTCAACGTTTCAAGTCTAGAGGGGTGGAAGTCGGCTAATGTTCTGGTCGTACATTGTTTGAAGGCTGTAATCTGGGCCTGGAGAGCTTAGAGAGAGATTTCGTTCCAGTGTGGTTCTAGATTGTACCTGAAAATGGCGCCGATCAAGTCTGAGTATTGTGTGAAGATGATTATGATAGGTGCTGTTTCATGTTCTCTACAACATGTATCAAAGAAAGCGCTTATGAATGGGAAAAAAATGTCCAGTGCTTTGTAGTTCTTTTCCTCCAGCATTCCGCGTAGACCCTCGGCGGTGAATATACCGTTGAGAGACTTGCCTTTTTCTTGTGTAGAAAAGTCTATGTGCAAGCCTCTAGCGGAGAAGTCCCTTTCCATGATGGCGAGGATGGCATTTGCATGGTTTAGAAGTTGCGTGCGAACTGTTTGGAAGGAGCGCGGTGCGGATGCTCCTATGGTGGTTGACAGCCTGTGTAACTGGAGTCGCTCAATGGTGGCTGTTTTTAATGAGGTTTGATATGCCAAGATGAAGGTTTTGCAACGGTTTGAAGGAAAAGAGGCTGTAAGGAGAAGGTCCTGGTATGAAATGAAGGATGAAAGGGCTTTCTAGAAAAGATGGGGTAAGAGATACGGAGTTGGAGCGCATCAGAGAATCTGCCTGAGCTCTTTTGTCTTAGCTCGACGGGGACGTCGTTCAAGGTCTTCTTGCTCTGCATTTTCCAAGACTGCGGAATATGTTTCCCTTAGTCGTTTCGTCTGGTTCTGTGTGCGCAAAAAGAAAGAGGTAGGCACATCACTAGATAAAGCTGAGCGTGGCACCTGGAATCTCTGACAAAGGCGTCCGGTCTTTATGCCATGAAGAATAGACAGAATATCTTTTCCTTCAGGTATGTCTGCGCAGTAACTTGCCAACAGTGGATGGCATACCCGATGAACTTTGTCTTTCCGGGTGAACCCAATTCCTTTCAATGCGAGGTTTAGAATAGGCTCTATAATACGACGAAGGGAGTGATGCAGAATCTGCATGCTCGCATCGCGGAGATATTTGCCGGAAACGAAGGGCATGGAATCTGCATGCGAAGAAAAACTTCTTCGAGAGCTGTAGGGAAGTACGCAACCACCGTGAGGTCCTCGCGGATACATTTGCGGCGTAGATGGTCGGAAAAGTTGAGGAAAACGAGATGAAGGGAATAGGCGGTGACCGAAGTTTGCTTTAGAGTTGTTGAAGACTTATCGGTGTACACCTGCAGAAGACCTACGAAAGATTCACGGAAACTTATTTCTTGAGTATGCCAAACTATTCTATTATCCAAGGAGCCCATGACCACTTCCTTCAGCTTGGAGCTGGCGTCTCTTGCGAGAGTTGTGGACATGGGATGGAAAATTTTAGCGGAGTCGGTCTGGGTGATAGGATGGAAGAAGTTTTTTTCGCTGTTGGCCAACTGGAGCTGCTTGAGGAGGGTCTCAATAGGGTCTCTCGTGTAGAGGGTGGCGCTGAACTTACATCCTAGTGGGGAGATAGAGCTTCGTTTGAATCCATCGTTGGAAGCATATCGTTCGAAGATAGCGTTCTTGAGTTCCATACAGCGCTCGGAACTGGTAATGGTTTCGTTGAAGCGCTTCTGGGAGAAGCGGGGGTTCCGAAGAAGACCAATGAGCTCGTCTGCCTCGCGGTGACCAAGGTTGGAGGCTACGGAAGCGAAACAGACGGTAAGATAATCAATGTGAAGAGCGTCGAGCGACTCTTCGGAAGGTGGAGGAGTAGAGTCGTTTCTAATTGAGGTTTCAAAGGGTGGGAGAGAGGATGACGGAGGTTTAGAACTCGACTCAATTCGGTCTGGTTCCGGAGGTTCCGGTGGAATGGAGACCTCTTTTTCTTTGGGAGAGAAAGACTCGGCAGTACGGCAGCGAGCTGTAACGGTTTCCGAAGAACAAGGGTTTGGAGATGGGGCAGATAACTTGAAACGCTTGCTCCGTCGAATGCTGTGCTCACCATATGTAATGGCTTTGTCACGGTGAGGACACTGACTGACGTGTCTCTGAAGCAAAAACACTCCTCGCGCCATGAACGGACAACCGTGCTGTTTGTTCCTGCAGTACTAAACCATAATGGAGGAAAAGGGCTGAGAGAAGAGGAACGGAACAAGCACGGAAGAGAAGCCGAAGACGGAAGGACGGTGGGGAGGATGCTAAGGACAGAGGAAGGGGTGGAGAATAGATTTGATTTTAAATCACGCGCTTTCGTTCAAAATGGGAACGCAAGGACACGTCGATCTTGACGCCAGAGTTCAACCCTGATTACCACCACTGAAAATAATTCTGTGGATTGACAACGATATATCTGTATACTTGTCCGATCTCGGCCTACGACGCGCAAAATTCTCTGTGGCCTCGCCTCCTCCATAAACTGGATCGTCGTCCAAACCAGCGTCCCAGTTGATGCTGATGTAGGTCATTGGCTTCTGGTACGTTTAAAAACGACGTTTTCTCCCTTTTACATCTGAAGCTGACTACGTTTTCCCATTGCGCTTCGACGAAGGCGATATCTACTCCGTTTCGCGTTCAATTTCTCGCGCGCGGTGCGCAAAACATGATTGACGATTTCCGAAACAGTTTTTTCACTTCCTAATCGCATGATGTCGGACATCATGCGATTAGGAAGTTGTACGAACCATTTCGGAGAATCTCCTTTTGCTAAGATGCGGACGTTTGGGTTCTTTGGTAGGGTTATTTTTCCACGCTTCATACTTCTGAACCAACTACTAATATTGCTGAAACGATGCGGAACCTGGTGAGGTTGACGGTCGCCGATGCCATTGAATAGAGCTCTGCTAATGTAGTGAATAGGGATTAGAATAGCGATCACGATAGGCATCAGATAGGTTAATAGATACAAATAAAGGAAACTCTGGTTGAATAGGAAGCGTCGGAACTAGCGCTACTATTCCATAGGGTGGATGCGAGTATTCCACTTATTGAGACGTTTAATGTGCACCCAATGTGGAAACAGAAACTGTGCTTGGTGGAAAACTGCGCAGTTAATCCTGGAAGAGCAAACTAGCGCGACCGGAATACCACGGAGTATTTCCTGCGGACCAATAGTGAGCGACCCAAAAAATTTCCGGCAAAATTTTGAGAAGCAGCACAAGGTGATTTTCCAAATAATTTACTGGACGACCCTTGCCAAATTCTGCGCGACCCTCGCCAAAAACTAGCTTTTGCAGAACACAGACGCTACCTTTCAGAGGGCGTTAGATATAATACTTTCGAAGGTGAAGTGGAGAACCGCTCTGGTGAACATCGATGATGTAATCATATATTCCCGAAAGGTAGAGAAACACTTCCACCATGTTAGGGAAGTTCTAAACCTTTTGAGGGAAGCTGGAGTAAAGCTGAAGCTCCGCAAGTGCGAATTCTTCACCAAAGAGGTAGATTACCTTGGTCATATCATCAGCCCTGGAAGGTTAGAAGTGACGCCACGGAATATCTAGGCCGTGGAGGAGGCGAAGCCACCCACGTCTCAAACGAAAATCCAATTCTTTATAGGTTTGTGCAATGTGTACCGCCTGTTTATCAAGGGATTTGCCAAAATAGTGGCTCCCCTCAACAGGAAGCTGCTGAAAGACCCACCTACAAGGTTTGAATGTCTTACCAATGAGGAGATAGATGCGTTCGCGGCGCTGAAATATGCGCTCTTGACACCTCCCTTCTTGGCACTACCCAAAGCTGGTTTACGATACACATTGGATACCGATGCTTCGAACGCCCAAATTGGTGGTTGTCTTATGCAGGAGCAAGAAAACGGAGACAAACTACCTATAAGGTACTGGAGCCGTGCTCTGCACCCTGCAGAAAAGAATGACACAACAACCGAAAAGAAGTGTCTAGCTGTGGTCTGGAGCATGTTGATGCTCCGCCCCTACCTATATGGTGAATGGTTTACGCTTCGAACCGACCATGACGCCCTGCGATGGATACTCGGTCTCGCCGACGCATCGGACAGACCTTCCCGATGGCGGTTGAGGTCGTCAGAGTTCGAGTAAGACGTGCAGTACCGTCCAGGTTTAAAGCACAATGTCGCAGACGCGATGTCTCTTATTACCTCAGATGGTCTGGATACCGAACCGGTAGAAGATTATATTCCATGCTTTCTCATCTCTACAAACCCTGGTGGTTATAATGATACCTTAGAAGGTTACTGGACTCTACCTAAAGAGAATAAATGGTTCAATGGAGCCATCGCTCGAGCGATACTCGCCCTTGAAGAAACCGACGTCATGACTATTAATTGCGAGTAATTCCTGATAGAACAGGCAAACGACGTTTACTGTCGTTCTCTCATGGACCAAGTTGGTCTGGAGGACTCAAACTTCGATTTCGACCTAAACGGTTTCCTTCGAAGGCGAGCTCCAAATGATGGATTTCTTCAGAAGGTAGTGCCCAAGGTGCTGCGCCCACGGGTGCTGTACCTTTTGCACTACCCGAGTCTATCAAGACACCCTGGATGTACGAGAATGTACTACACCTTGAGACAAGGGTACTACTGGGCCCATATGGATCATGATTTGTATACCTTTTTAGGTCAATGCGAGTCATGCGCACGCACCCAGGGAGGTCTCCGCAAACATCGGAAATACCTGAATTTGTTTCCCACAGTGGGTCCTCTTGAATTCGTAGCAATCGAACTTTTAGGGCCATTGCCGAAGACCACTGGGTTATTAGTACATCATTGTGATTACGGACAGGTTTTCGAAGCTCAACAGATCCATACCTTTGAAAGATACGAAGTCAACCACCCTCGCGGTCGCGTTCTTGAACAATTGGATCTGCCCGTATGGTGCACCGCTTTATCTACTTACAGACAATGGCTCGAATCTTGTTTCGAAGTTTTTTGAAGCTGTATGTAACCTACTTGGTATTGGGCACTAATTCTTCACTGCCTATCATCCACAAACGAATGGGCAAGTGGAGCGCTTTACCCGAACATTGGTATCTAGATTGCATCACTACACAGAGAAACACCAAACTGGTTGGGATGAGCTCGTTCAGCCCTCGACGTATGCGTATAACCTTCAGGGTCATCGGGCGACGCAGACTATGCCGTTCGACCTGATACTTTTAAGACACCCACCAGGTATTGTTGATGAAGGAGACCCATTAGAAAGAGAAGCCACCCTCTCGCTCAAAACGGCACAGGTTAAACGGAATACCCTTTAGAGGTTGAGAGGTGCTCTCAAGCATGCTCAGAGAAATCTCACAGCCTCGCAGAATCGGTACAAGGACGACTACGACCGAAAGGTCACCCAAGTGGTATCGGCTACGCCGGGTCAATTTGTTTTTATTGATCACCCTCCGAAGGGAACTAAACCACGATCTGGTGATGAAGCCGATGATGAAGCTATTGAAAGGGATATCAATTACAAGCTTCTCCCGAAATCATCGGGACCTTTCAAGGTAGTTCGAGCGACCGAGCACACGGTGACGGTAAGCCAAGATGGTAAAGAGAATACCGTGATTCGGTCGCACCTTGAACGGTTCAAACCAGAGAGGAGCGCGGAGAATCCGCGCGTGATCCACTAGTGGTTGTCCTGAGAATTCAGCCCCGGGAAGACGAAATACCCATTGAGGTTAATGATGACGCACAGGGTGACGACCTGGACTACGTACCAATCAAGGGGATTATAATTGCTCCGTCACAGGAAGCACCGTCCCCTAGTGGTACTGATGATAATCTAAACCAAAGTGGTGACGGAATACCGTCTTAGGTTTCTAATGAGTTCCCGGTAGAACGCTTGGTAGGTCACCGCCGTACTTCAGATGGTCTGAAGTACACCGTACATTGGTATGGCTGGGGCGCCGACGGTGATACCGCCGAACGCGCTTTCGAAACCATTTTCTGATGGATCCCGAAGGTACCATATTTGGAAACGTTCCAATCGGCCGTGGTGAATGCCTCCAAACCATAACAGAAAATCCCACGAAGAATCTCGGGCTCCGGACCATACGGGTCTTCGATTCCTTCGTGAATCCCTTGATTTCAATGTGAAGAAGACTGAACCGGCTGGCTCTGAAAACCTGTTTGGATACGATTGTGGTACAATGCAGCACCGCGCGAACTAGACTTGATGATGCCACTGCCATGACCGCGCAACGGACCGGCGCCCGACATGTCTTGATGATTACCGCGAGGGAGTGGTTGAGACGCCGGGCACTCAACCGCAAGTGTGAACCGAATGGGCTTTTTATCCACAATGGGTGAAACGCCAGAGCTGATGCCCAAAACCTCCACCCGTTCGGGGCTCTATGCTGGTTCAACCAGTAAGGTATCGTCATTGGTTGCCGGAGTCACGTCGCCCCTTTGGGTGATTTCTTTCGAGTGACCAATATGAAGAACCAACAAGAGACGTGTAGCGCTACGGGTGCGAGGCCGTACGCTGGTACCAGGGCTACCCGCGTGGTTAAAGTAAAGATCGGGGGTCCTTATAAAAGGGATTAACCTTGTCGGTCAGGCGAAGAGCCACGGCGGCGCGAGCCAGAACGAAAAGACCGCAAGGGGGTACGGAGATAACCCGGAAAAGAAATGGTGAAACAACCTCGAAGGGACGGAGACGAAATCTCAAAGGAACAGCGAGATCAGCCGCAACCAAGGAGGCGCCAAAATCCTTCACGGCACAGCCTCTAAAGAAGCGCAAAGTCGCGTCGTTTATCTCAATGGTTGTACCGACGCAGGGGAGGCGATCAAAGACCTTGGTCCGTAAAGAGGTACGCAACCACATGCGGGTGACCCAACCCCGCAGGTACATAACGAGCGCGCGTCGTGCCCAAATTCACAAATGGGAAAAAGGAAGCCGCTGTTGGTGGTGGCCCAGATGGTGAACAGGTCCGTTCCATGTCGCAAAGCGAGCGCGACGCACGGCGCGTGATGGCACGAGGGCCACGACGGTAACCAAATTGGTACGACGATGCAACCAACTTGGTGAGAGGATCTAGGATCCACGAGGGCGTGGCTCAGGATAGGTTGGGGATCTGTAGTACAATGTGACCTCAATGGGTTGGTGCCACGTGGGTCTACTTGTGCGCCTTGCTGGCTGCACTGTACCCAATTGTTATTTTCTATCTTCTATTTTCTATTCTCTATTTTCTAATTTAGTTTAGCGTAGCATTGCTGGCCCATGAAAGTAGGCCATTGGTGCAGCCGATGACGTCATGGCCGCATGGGAGATCGGCGTCGGTGCACCTTGTACACATTGTGGTGCACCTCGCCTTCTCCCTCGGGTATTTTAAAGTCAGGCACCACTAGGGCAGTAACTATACCATACCATCTTGGTCACTTGCTACTCTATTACTATTCAGATTTTACCGCGAGTCGGCGTCTACTACCGTACACCTACATGGTCTAGACTAGTTGCCCCGCCGTTTGCCCCGGCGGGTTTCAGGTGCTCTACTACCATATTGGTTGTGTGTTTTCCCCTGCAGGTTGAGCCCTCGCGCGCTCCCTCCACCAGGCAGACCCGACACCTTATCGGTATTTTTTCGACATGACTCTCCGTTTGTCTACGGTGACGGCCCAATACGTAAACGCAACAAAGATGTTGAAGTCATTGAAAAGGGGTGCCGCGCTGTTTATTCTGCACGTCGTAAGCCGAATACGGAATCTGGTCGACCAATTGAAGCTATTGTTAACTGCGAAAGTTATACTGGTAGGGTTGCGTCTGTGTACCACAACAATGACGATTTTTTAAGGCCTCTAAATTTACTCTTGTTCCCAAACCTGGGTACAAACATATACAGAGCCGTAAAGATCGTGAAGAGTTTCACAGGCTGTACGAAAGGGAACAGCACGGCTGTAATGTTATCAGTGGGCTCTCTTCATGTCACTTTAAGGTTGCTCAAATTCTTTCGGCAGTAGAAGAAGTTACACTTCTTCAGTCCGAGGATCCTGGTTGGTTCCAGGTTCGGGCTTTCCAGTTCACGTCGCAAACTACAAACAGTTTTATTCGAGCATTATCAGAGGAGTTCGAAGTCAATATTCGTGCTTTGGCGGATATTATGCGCAGCTAGAACAAAGGCTACGGAGGAATTCAGTTTCCCCACTCTGTAGATTAGGCTTGTACGTGCTTAGCGATACGAATGCAGGCTTTGTGTGAACCTCTAAGCGTTTCGCTTTCCTCCGCTCCGACGCATTCGGATTTTGAAGAAGCGAAAACATTTTTGCTTTCTACGTGAGTGGCTGTTCTCAATGCAAAGAGAAAGGCAGAGTTAATGGTGGCAATGAACCGCATTGGTCGCCCACTCTCCACGGTTCTAAGAAAAGCGCAAATTGCCGAGAAAATCCAGGAGTTGCAAGCAAGTGTTCGTAGCAATCGCTTTGGAAAATTATGATACTGTACAGGTTCCTACAGAACAGTAGATTGTAGCCGAAAAGAGAAAGCTGCTTGAAAAGCTGTGCAAGCGGTTCTTGGCCTCGTGGGTTATGAAGCCATTAGTAAGTACTCCCGGTATGAGGGAGGGTTCCTTTCATGAAGGAAAAGTGCTAAAGGCGTTGCCGAAGTTTTTCAACAACCACTGCGGCGCAAAGTGGCCCCCCAGTAACGGAAGAAATGAAACGATTAACTCCACAGTGGAGTACAATAGAACTATTGGATTAATATCCTCCAGATCAGAGGCGATGGTCTCAGACAGCCCTGATGCACTTATGGCTCTCACGGATCAGGCGGAGAAACAATATGTTTGCTCCGTTGAAATCAAGACAATGACAGCCTTGCGAACAGTGGACGCCGCAATAGGCACCCAAAGTGCATTTGGTTCGTTTTCATATCTTTCTGGTGTGGGTAGAAGTGAGGATGCATTTAAAAAGTTTCAAGAGCTGGTACCATCATCTGATTATCGCTTGCAGTGTCTACACTACTCTATGTGTTTGAAAACAAACTTCGTGTGCTTCGTTGTTGCAAAAGGAAGTAACTGCGGTGTAGCTGAAATTATATACATCGCCCTTATATAATTTGATGGTTTGATACTCTCGCAATACAGTTACACACTGTCTTCACTGAGGATAGCAGTATTCAAATGGGTTGGAAAAGGAGCGCATCATATTCCGAAGAAGTACGTCAATCTCTTGCAATTATCGCATGCTACCGATTTTCATTCGTATGCTACGTACTACAGTCTAAGTCGTGCCTACAGAACACTTTTATCTCAGAAGGGAACGCTACCGCCTGCTAGAATGATATGCCCCACTGTTCTTGGTTACTGGAACCATTTTGAAGGGAGAGTTGACGAGTTCAGTCGAGCACTAACTTCGCTTTGCTTTACAAATTCTTTTGAAAACCCAATCGTCAGTGTAATCGGAAGAGTCCTTTGTGCACAGGTTCATAGTGCCGCCGTCGTCCACCGTCTTTCACTGGCAAAAAACAGTGGCGCATTTCCAGACTCTTGCAACGATCTCAAGAACGAAAGGGGCTATCGTGAACTCCGTCACAGTGTTTTTCGTTCAGCATCCTTCGCCAATTATGCACGGTAGTTGGAAACAGAGAACAGGACACTTTTGCAAAACGAGAGCTCCGGCAACAGAACCTGCCAGATCTGGAACTGCACTCTGCGTGAGGAAGAAAGCACATTACGAAATTTGGCCATCACGGCGCTCTTTAGGAGGGACCTTGTCGGCAAGTACAACAAGCCAAATGACAGAGAAAGGCGTTTGGCGCAGAACGTAGAACACAAGAAAGTCAAGGGAAAAGGTTCGTATGGTTCACTTTGTTCTTACAGTCAAAGTGTATAGAAGAATTGAAAGGAGTTCCGCAAGAAAGGTGGGTCGCGCCAACGGCTACGTCGTTCTG
The DNA here is from genome assembly GCA_030374805.1 of Gracilaria gracilis. Lineage (NCBI taxonomy): Eukaryota > Rhodophyta > Florideophyceae > Gracilariales > Gracilariaceae > Gracilaria > Gracilaria gracilis. The sequence goes on along the minus strand of JARGSG010000027.1, from coordinate 637,869 downwards.
CTTGTAGACAAGCTATATGTTCAAAGTGCTGAATCCGAGGGCATACAGACAAATTGTTAGTTCGGGCAAGCACACCTGAAGGGGAACTAGAGCAACTTCGAATGCGTAGCAGCTAACAAATAATCATGGTGTGTTATTCACTTGTTGAATAAATTAGTGGTACTAAATGGAAAGTTTGAGACGTCTGAATACCCGAGGTATCATGATGTGCCGTTTGCAGGCGGCATAAATGCTGCTGGAAGATTCTGTGCGCTTCATGATATTTAATAAAGTTTGTAGCAGAAATTTATGCCTCCTTTATGCGTGATGTCCTTCCTTATAGACTTCTGCGCTAGATGTGAGAGAAGCCTGTGTGGGCGTGATACAAGTCTGGATTTCATTGCGGGTATCAGGCAAAGAGCGGTTAACATGTTGTAGAAGTCCTTAGACAAAGTGTTGGAATTCGTCCTCACTACTAGTGTGTTCCGTGAGCTCACCGGGGCACGGTGCGGATCACCAGAGAGTGGGACTGTGGGACGAGAATGCGGTGAGTTGGGGACGACCTCACCGGACTTCACCCCAAAAATTCGGTGAGAAAATATCCTCAACGTACTGTCAAAGGGTTGGGTTTATGGCCAAGCCAAGCAACATGTAACCGTTTGATCCAGTTTTGGGTGTAAAACAAATCCGGACAAACTTGCTTGTCTGCATTGAATAAATTATAGCACTCCAATTTGATGTGTCTTCGAAGCAATAAGACAGCTTGAATGTAAAACATCGCGATTCACATTTCAATGGTATTGAAGAATGATTCTGGATGAGATTAAATCGGTATGCACATCACAGCTGCTTTCGCCGTGGTTAGCAACCGATAGTTCTCAGACATCCACTTTTGAGATTTCCACTGTCGAAGTGGAAGCTGGTACAAACGCGCCGCCCGAGGTGTATCAGAAGCTACGCCATTCGCACCGTTTTGCAATAACAATGCCAAGTTATTCATTGCATCCACATGATTCTACGCGAGGAGTACACTGTGCTCGTATGGAACGAGGCTTCAGTTGTTCAACGGCTCAATCTCACATTGAATGTTGCTACAAAACAGGACAGGCTTTCGTTTCCATCTGATGCAGCGCTTCGGTCGGCGTCAAAGACTCTACAAAATCCGGTTGGAAACGAACAGCCCAGCTTCGAGTCCATCATTGTATATTGGAACCAAGCAGTATCGGGAGTGCTGGATTTCAAGCTCTTCCGCCAGGGGAAGGAAACCGAAATTCTCTCCAACGCAATAGATGGTTTGGTAATTTCGTACGATGGATAATGGACAAAGGAGACACCTTTCGGACGATTCTTCGCTGTCTCTGCATCTTCACTTACGGCTGGGCGATATACTCTGCATGGAGCAGTACACGAAACAGCAGGTCTGGGTATGGGAACAACCTGGCGGTTTAACGTGCAACAATGTCTGACGCTTGTTGTTGATCTTCCGACTACGAATGGAACGACGAATAAAACTGTTTTACATGCGGCTGCATACTCTTTACCATCTTCCGAGAATCTGCAAGCGTTCTCCTTCGCCCAGAGAAGTCGTTAACCACGGGCGAGGATGCCGTACTTGCCGAAGGCAGAGAGAAGGGTACTTTCGAACTTTCTTAATGCCTCAATGGCTGCACGGGTAGGCCTGCGGTGTACTTCACTGTGTCTCGCGTCGGACAATACAAAAACTGTTGCGGAGATGTATGACCCAAGCGAATCGTACCTCCTGGGTTCTCAAACGTCCAACTCCACCATAACTGTGACAGATAGCGGTGAACACGATGTACAAACACTGGACAAAAGTGCTGTTGAGATCCTAAACGCCACGCTTCTACATCGAGATGATTCAGGATTCGTGGATTCTCTATTGGCAATTCAAAGTGCTAATATTTATTTAGACATGCCCGCTGTTGATCTGGTAACGACATAACTGAAGCGGGTAACTCTAGTTTCTGGGCCCACCGTCAATGCGCTACAGTGCACACAATACGTGAGGGTATATGCAAGTCTGTTGAGTTTGGAGGCATTGGACACAAGAAATGTTGGTAGCACACTGGGTATCATAGATATGGCTGTGACACAGAGTGTGTCGTCTAGTTCTCCAGGATTCCATCTTCGACAGGCTCTAGGAGACTTCTACGGCGTCGCCACTGGAACAGTGTACGATATAGCTCAACGACGTGTTTGCTCTAGTGGTGAAGGCAGTGAGAAAGTGAACGACATAGCTGAGAGAACTGGGAAGTCGACAGCACGTTCCATTTCGCTGTTGCTCCCCGTGGGGCGCGCATCTGTGGTTGTGGAAAGTGAAAGAGTCGATATGAGCGGTATGGTAAGCGTAAGCCAAGGCCACGAGCGCGATAGCGTGGAGGCGTTTGATGACTACCAAATCGGCGTGAGCTGCTTCCCAGGTCAAATCAAACGACTGACACTGGAGCCGGCAACGGTACAAGCGTGCGCGCAGGATTCAGATTTGAAAAGACGAGAGGACGACGGGAGCGTTCATGCGCTTTCGTCGGTTGAACAACACAACGTCCTGGAGATGCGGTTCGAAGCAGGCACGTTGGATGGACCGCAGATTGAAAGAATGTGTTTCAGCAGGTGGAATAGCGAGGAACAACCAGTGTGGTGCTGATACGCCATAGAGATTTTGGAGGCTTTGGTACGTTTGTGTCCGTGTACGCGACGCCAAATGGTTCAGAGACGTTCTCGCTACTCGAAACTCAGCGGTTGAGCTGCACTTACGGCGGAACGAGGAGCAAGGAATTCGAATATGACTCAGTGTCAGCTAGGGGGCAAGGCGGTGAGAAGATGGCGGCAAACGAATTCGAATTTGACGCGGAAATTAAACAGAGTGAGCGCCTTGGTGGAGGGTGGAGTGCCTGTTCGACTGCGATTGCAAGTGAACGGAACAAGACTATCGAGGTCCATCCGATTGAGGGGAAGCACGATCAACGGGAAAGGCAGAGCGTCACCGCTGGCGATCTAGCTGCCGTTAGTGGGAAAAGTCGGTTCCGGGATGGTGTTGATCGTGGTGCTTCTGTGGCGATTCGGATGGCTGCATACACACTGACTGTTTGCCGGAGGCGAGTGGAGTGGAACATGGGCGAAGCGGATCATGAAGCTGAGGCAGCTGAAAACGGGATGCCGAGCAGGAGTTCGGACGGGACGGTAGACGGGAACACGGAGATGCCAATTCAGTTCCGGGTACGCGAGGAAACGAAATCGATTATATTTCTGCAAGATGAACGGCAGTCGTACGGCTCATCGCTGCTCACTGCGACTGCGTCGCACATGACGGGCAGCAGTGCCAAGCGGTAGATAGGGAGGCGGCTAAAGCGGCTGTGACGTGTGTGTGTGCCATTTTATACATCCAATGGGCGCGTGGAGTGGCGCTACACGCGCGCCATCCGTAATGCCCCATCATGTTATTGTGTTCGGCGCACGTGAACGGAATGAGCATTGTAGCTGAGCACGTGCACGCGGCTGTCGACGGCAGACGGAGGGAGCTTGGTCATGGTATAACTTGGTATAATTGACGGCGCTTCCGATATTGCGGTGATAGTGATGGTGTGGAGGAGGGAGCAGATGAGGCTGAAGACGCCGCTCTACGCCAAGTTGATACAGCTCAGCAAATCAAAGCGCTCACCACCTGCAGCCTGATATGCAGCTAGCCGCCGCGTATGAGTAGGCGTGCGTAGAGATGGGGCAACGGCTTGGCTTGCCTGTGATATATTTTCATGCGGCCATGATTGGGCGGGCTTGAGATAACGGTTGCGTGGACGTGTTTCTATCAAATGAGTCGCATCTTGCTGTGGATGGAAACCGTATGGTGTACGATCTCTTGTGTTTGCAGAGTGTGTGCTGCAAGTGTACTGAAGAAATAACATCCATTCTTACCCGAACTGGGATAGATTGACGCTGACAATCCCGGCGAGATTTTTGGTAACCGCGCTCTAACGTGTAGAGAGCAAAACGAGTGGAATAATGGATAGATTTTTTGGTGCAATGTACTCAAGAGTGGATAGGAAACATTGGAGGTGGGTATTTTACGTCTATTTTGTTACTTTTTGTGTGAGCAAGTAGCAAAGTCAGTTGATATAAACGCGTCTCAGACTGGACATGTCCGTTTACAGGCTTTCCTTTGCGTCAAAAATGCGCTGGCTGTCATGATCCAGGTTCGCCAAGAACGTGTAGCACAACTGCCTCTGTTGTTGACGATAACGATCGCGGTGCAGCGAAAGCTGGTAACGAAAGTGACCAAGGTCATCAATCGCTTTGCACACATTGACTTCATTGGGCACGAGGCGCACAAATTTTACAGGTCAGCCTTGGCAATGACACCGGGGTCGAGGTCCCAAAGCTACCCTTTTCGGTGCAGTTGTAGCCCAAGTTATGTGCTGCGGCCACACGTCACGATGTGATTTCTTGTGTAGTATAATGTGGGCGGAATTTGGTGCGGTAACGTGGCCACGCGTAGCCCGTCAGCGGGCGCTACGCGTAACGCGTACCAAACGTACTCTATCCATACAAAGAACAAAATACAGTAGCCAACATAGCGGGCGCAATCGCTGCGTTGTGCACTGATGCAATAACAAAGCTGCCGTGCACGTCCGTCGTGAAGCTGATGGTTTGCCGCTCGCCCCGTATTCGTCTGGCGCGCGAGCCACATTCCCCCCGCCGCTCCCCAATTTCCCTGTCTCAGTTGTCCTTCTTTCTCTCCATCCCATCACTGCCGCCTTCCCCGACCGTACCCCGCGTCTCTCACCACAAGCGCCACAGGTGCCACCACCATGGCGTCCCCTCCCCGCCCGCCACATCCGGTCGGCGCTCGTTACTCCTGCGCGCCCGCGCCTCATGGCGGTCCTTTCCGACTCAGTACACTAGTTGCGCGTGCACCGCCGCATCTGGAATGCGTTTGTTCGGTCGTCTTGCTGCGCACGCCTCAACAGGCTCAAACGCTGTAGAAGCTGCTCCACAGTACTTTAATCGTGCCCGTCTCTTCTTGCGGTTGACCTTTGTCTCGCATGGAGTCTAGTGCCCAGGTAAACCTGTTGTGGGCCCATCATTGTATGCATTTCTCACACTTCAAATTTGTGCAGTTCTAAGACAGGTTCGCCTATACAGCCACAGCTACCTTCGACTGGCTCTGCGCCCTTCGCCCTCATTGCCTCATATGTGCGCCGACGAAATACTGATCCGCCGCCGCGGCGGAGTGAAAGCACGTTTCTAAACCATCTCTATCATGGCACTCGCTTGGCAATAATAAACCTATCACGTGGTTTTGGATAACGTGCCGAACAAGCAGAAGGCTCTTGCAAACCATCGGTTCGAATATGCCTTTTAAATCGAACGTTTTGAGCGCACCGCCGAGCTTACTGCCTCGTTACGTCCATCATAATTTGCTTGGAGACTTCTGAAATTATATGCGTGTCTATTGTGAAACGAGTGCTGTCTTCATGACAGCTTACAATAAGAGCTGTTCCTGTGAGAGGATCACACGCCCTGGTGCCTTTGAGTGCTGCTCCCCTTGCCTCTGCCGTATTGGACTCACCGCGAAACACTATGGGCGTGCTGTACAGCAATTCATAATTCTTGGCAATGGTTTTCGTGTCCCCATTTCTTCGAATCAGATTTTGAGCGGGCTAGTTTTCGCGTCCCCCTATCCTCCAGTCGGATTTGGAGCTGGTTAATTTTTTCCGCTCCCGTTTCACAGCATACAAAGTTTCTGAGAGCAGCATAGTGGCAACAATGGCCAAAAATGGCCACGAAAGCAAGCCGTTCTCACCGACTCGCATAGCCCTCCCGCCTCCGAAACCTTGCAAGGACTACGTAACCCCATTCAAACGCTGGGATCACGCTAATATCATGATGAGAACACATTGCGATGGGGTTATGCTCAATACTGGCAAAAGCTCTTTATCCGAACTGCTGAAATGCACAGTATCCTCAATATCAGCAGACACAAACTTTCCTGAGAATCCTGATGATGCATACGGATTGTGTTGTTTACAGAGTACAATACTCGTCCCAACTTTGCTCCCTACATGGTTTGTATAGTGGGTGGAATTCTTGATTTTATGAAGACAGAACAAGAAGTGAAAGGAACAAGATCAAGCTTTAATGTTCAAAGTTTACCAAGATTACTAGTTCATTCGTTACATTTATGTGCCCAACAGAATGCAACATGCGTTATAGAAGGTTTCTTGGGCTCCACTACAATCATATACGAATCATGAAGCAAGCAATACTAGGATTCGAAAGCATGAACCTGTCGCATACGGCGGGCAAGACATGCAATAGAGCACAGGTACATGCCTTCAATATACGCCTCGCCCAGTATGCGCATACCACAAAGGTTATGCATTGGTGTACGACAAACCATGCATTTGTGGGCCGATGCACCAGGAAGATCACAGCCTCTCAAGGTGCATTTGATACTTGAATCAACTCTACGTTTCTTCTCGGCTTTTTGATCTTGCCTCTTGGCATGCTGTTCACGCTTCTGTCCCAATCTATTCACTGCCGTCGGCATCTTCGCGGACCTGTTGTGTCTGCCACTACGAAGTGGTGTGATTTCATCATCAGTGTTGCCTTCAAAGCATTCATTTAGTTCCGCTGTTTGATCAGCCACTCTATCAGTTTCGTGTATCTGGCAGGGTGCGGGAGAGATTTCTGCGTCTGTATGGCTCTCGTTGACACTTGACCTTTATCTCTGTTTTCGTGCTTTGTTCTGCCTGACCCGTGACCTGCGACGCGATTGGAGTATTTCTTCCTCGTCTTGCTGTGTATCGGAGTCATCTGCACTGGAGTCTCGGTCGCTCAACAGTATTGGCCGCGTAGTAACGTGTGCTTTCTCAGCAATAGTCGGAGAGAGGATTGACTTCTGCTTTGAAATCTTAGGCGCAGTGCTGTGATTCCCTCCCCGTGTTCCAGAAGATTCTTCTTTAGTTTCACACTCAACAACATCATCTCGAGCTGGCTGTGAAAACGAAGTTCTAAGACCTATTGGTGGCTTCCGGTTCTTCGGGTGAACCCAATCCTTGGCAGCTTTCTTGTATTTCTTATACCTTGAAAACTTCTTGCACAAAAAAATTCGCCGCCCAGTAGTCTTCAGACATTTGCAGGAAGCTGAAAGTAGCATTCAGCCTTCGACGAAGAGCCTGCATCTCCTTGTGGAATCGATTATCGGCTTCCCAATACGTGAACTTTCCTTTCTCTATGGCCCAGTCTTCTTCCGAGCCCCCGCTGTAGAGCGTTTTGCGGATTCTCAGGCGGATTCTTCATGCTCTTGACGCTGTGACGATGGTATTGGATGAATCATAGGGCTGGTTCTTCCATGCCGCATGTGCACGGTTGAAAATCTCTGCGGCCGAACGCTGGCTACCCGATCCGTCCTTTCGGCGACGAATAGACGCACATGGATACGCCAAATCGCCAGCGTTTTTGTGAACTCGTACTTCATTTGATTTCGGAGCCCTTCCCGATCGTTGTGACTGGTACTGCTGTGGGTGTGGCATCGTGATCGAAGATTTCGATGAAGATGATTCTACGGATGGGTTGCGGTTGTGGGTCCGGTGACCAGCACTTAAGGAAACAAAGCGGGTTATGGGAGAAGCACCTTTACTGTCCAACCGAAATGCATAAGTATTTTTCGTTTGGGACGACTCAGGACAGTTATGGGAAAGCCAAAATACTTTCTACCACAAAGTACAGTACAATCTCTCTCCCTTTCATCGGCATTCGGTTTAGAACATGTCTCCCATCAACTATCCACCGTTTTGCAGTTCTTAGTTGTTCTTCCACGATATGTCATCTTCAAGCCATTTCTTCATTTCTACCCCTCACTCATCGATTCCAGGTGTATACTCTTCGGGGCCACAATATGGGGACCATGATGGTACGCCTTCGTTCGGAAGCAGTGTGGTCTATGCACCATTCGCAGAAGATTGTAGTGAAGATTGTAACACCATATCAGGTACTTCAACAGAAAGACCTCGTAAGCGACAGAAGGTTCCGTTGTGGCAACAACTTCGACCCAAGAGCCCACAAGAACTACAGTTGGATTTTGGCCAGGTCAGCATAACGCCTTCACAAAACCAGGAGAAAATAATGAAACGCTTTCAACCACCTCAACACGAGCTACTTCTCAACGTTCCTGAGCTCTTGGACTTCCCTACTCATGAAGGAGAATTGCCCCAAGCGGATTTGAGCGAGCGTGCAGATCTAATAAGAGAAACCATTTTTGGTCGCACATCACGTTCGGAAAAGGAAGCACGACATCTTGTACCTCTCTTGGACGTTTTACAACACAGTACATGCTCCCGTGAAGATTGTAGAAACATTTTTTGTCTAACCCGCGGGGAATATCGAATGACTTTACACAGTTTGAAACATTACATGATCAAACGAACCGGGGTTCAAATACAGTCTACTAAAGCATGTCCAGATGGACACATGGCGGCAACTGGGCAGTACAGAAACGAGCAGCATTGTCTCGTGAGAGGTTGTGGAAAACTTTTAGGGCATGCGAGAAGATTTGCTTACTTGAAACCGTCTCATCTTTTCCAGGCAATGTGCATGGAAAACAGCTCATTTCACCAACTCATTGAGGGATGTTTTAGAGAAAAAAGAGCTATGGAAATCGATGGCGAAAGCTACTTATTCGATTATTTTCATGGACGCTCCTTCGTTAGGCAACACAAGGACAGACTCTCTGCATGGGACCCAGAAAGAGAACTATACATCTTCATTTCATTGAGCACAGATGGTGTAGGGATTCGGAAGCGCCACTCCTCTGCCTTGCGATCATGTTGGCCTATAATTCTTACCATTTTGAATTTGGACGTTTCCTACCGGTTCAGAGCGTGTAATACCCTCGTCTCAGCTATTATACCCGGGGCACATCATGGAGAACTGTTTGAAACTTTCTTTCAACCCATTTACGATGATTTGGAAGAACTGCGAGACGGTGTTCATATGATGTGCTGGGATGGAACGGTGAGGCGGGTTTTTGCTTTCATTGTATTTGTTACTGCAGATTGGCCCGCGGCTTCAAAACTTGGAGGGTTTGTCGGACGCAAGGGGAAACTTTGTTGCCGGTACTGCGAAAAGATATCCACATCTGGTGTGTTGATGCCGTCAGGAGGCCCCAAGAGCCGTAAGCGTGCCATTACAGGCCAAAATTACTATGGATGGATCAACGCTGAATGTCCAAATCCTCGTACAAATGCCACAATCTATCGCACTTGGGACACGATTAATAATTCCAACAGCGATCGATCTCGTCGTTTGGTTTCAAAGAAGATTGGAATCAAGAGGAGACCATTGATATCATGTATTCTGGGTGACTTTGTGAACGCCTTCCCGTACGACACGATGCATCTTTGCTTCATCGGTTTGGTATCGATGATGGCACGACTGACTTTTGGGGTGCATGAAAGACTTTGTGTGGGTTCTTTCTTTGCCATAAAAGGTGCTGAGGTAATACTCATCAACCACTCTTTAGCTGAGTGTGCATCGGGCTTCCCAAGTGATTGGGGCCGGGTTCCAGTGTCTTTTGATCAGCTCTCAACGTACAAAGCGGAGAGCTGGAAAACATTTGCGCTCTTTTACGCTGTGCCAATCCTTTCCCAATCGCATTGTGGTCGCGACATGATGGATCTTTGGATCACACTCCGAAAGGTTTTGTTCCTTGTCCTTGATCCAACTCCTCGAAGGAACTCGACGGAACATCTCACCTTTCTTGTTCAGAAACTTCATGCCCTTTATGCAAAAACATTCTTCATCGACGACAACCATTCTTTCGTCTTTACACCTACCTCTCACGCCTTTCTCCACCTCCCTGATATTTTGAGGGAGAACGGTCCGCTGCTTAACGTGTCACAGTTTCTGGCTGAGCGAGTTGTCGGAGATTTGGTGCGGTGTGCCAAGTCTCCAGACCTCCTTGAGACAAACCTTTTGAATGAGGTTTTACATTGTTTTGGAGCAAGAATGCTATTTGGTGGTGTCCGTCAAGGACATAGGTTTCTTCCACATTCTGAAAACTCGAGGTTGAACTCCAATGTGTTTCAAAGCCTTCATGAAGACCATGACGTAAACCTACTTGATGATGGTACCCAGCAACACACCGTTAGCCCGGAGAGCAACTCTTCGATGTCCTCTGCCTTGAAAGAGCCTTCAGGTTGGAGTGGTGACTCAATTTGGACCTTTAAAGGATCAGGAAGGTTTTTGGAAATGAACAAAATTCCAAGACATCTAGTGCAATGTGTTCAAGCAAATATGCCTCCAGACACTACTTTCTCTGAAGTTGTATGGGTTCAATCTTTTGAACGCGCCATTCTCAGAGATGATGTTCATGGCTTCGCGGTAGAGATATACTCTCGTTTTCGAAAAAGATATAGATATCAATCGAGAAAAGGGTGTATGGCTCGTCAGGGACACTGGGTAGCTGCAAATTACGCATCCAACTGCCGAGAAAGTGGGGCCGATACGTACTATGGCAGTATTATAGGTCTCTACGAAGTCGGTGTCCGCGTCCAAAGCTCTATGGACATCGAAGAGGATATGATGACTGTCAAGATAGTTCTTTTGGAATGGCAAAATGGATTGCGTGTGAGCAAAAGGGACGAAACAGTTTCTACAAAATTGAACTCCAAGGAAAGAAGAGAAAGTGTATCTGAAAAGTACAGATATTTTGAGCCCGTATCCTGCATTGACCGTAAGATAGGATATTTCGACCACAAAGGTGTTCGTTTTTTCCTAGACGATCTGCAGAGCTCTGTGTTCGGAGATGAGTCGATGACCATACAAGGATGCGCTTAGCACTTCGTGGCCTCTATTCAAACGAGTCGCATGCCAGCTAGGCCCATTTTATTCGGGGAACGCGACAACTACATAATATTACTGTCTGCCTATGAAACTCTTCAACAAATCGAAGAAGGTTCATCATCTTTCCGGACAACTGTGGACCACTAAGTTTAGGGCGCTACGTATCTGCTTACAAATATATTCCGTTCTTCGTTAGGCAGTATATTACTTTCGCTCACGCTTCTTGGAAGATTCTTTCCAGGAAATACAAACGTACTCGGCTCTGGTTGAAACTGAATTGATCTTTGGTGCAAAAAAGATACCCGATGAGAACTTCTATTTCCGGTAATCTATCAATAATGACTGAAGAAACGAACCATCGCAGATTGTGGAATTTGGAGGCCCCATGATGGTGCGAAATGGATTCAAAAACTGGAAGAACATATTCAGTGAAAATCTGGCTTCGCTACGTCTTGCATCGCTACTTCCACTTCTCGAACAAGAAAGTGAGACCCACGGTACAATGAGAGTTAATCGCATGAGGCAAGCTGTGTATTTTATCCGGCAGAGTAAAGCCCAGTGAACGGGTATTGAAAAGAACATGAGAGCTTAGTGGGTTTGATTCTCAAACGAAAAGCCTTCGATTGTTACTCCAAATGCTTTCAAGGTTTGCATGTGACACAACTTCAATGCCCTTGCATGTAAAATGGTGCTTTCTTCGAAGATATTGATACAGAATACGGTACGCTTTGCGGATAGTGGGCCGATGAGTCTGAAATTGAGGTGAATGCGGCAGTGCTAGAAACTTGATTGAAACAGAGTTTGGCTATGGCTGGCTTGAATAAGAACAGATAAGCAGTCTTCGGCGCTGAGAAATAATCACAGTCGCCAGCAAAAGACCAAAAGAAGAAAATCAATAACATCTTGGATAAGCAGAATCTAAGCGTCGTAATGAAGAAATGCCGACCAGTTAATATAGAGCTTGATGCGGACTCATTCACTTGACTGCAAATCTAACTTACATGTATTTATCTCGAGACGCAAAATATCAGGTTTCTGAAACCTAGAGTCGAAGGAAGAATGGTGCCTCTGGGCACAGGCACAAACACGGACGATTCCACGTGTCACATATTCGGACCTGAAAAGAAATCAGTGTCATCCTTACCACAACCCCCACACCCCGGCACCCGAAAACCGTACCGTTGCAAATCTCCTCTCCCCCTCATGCCCCACGGGGACTTTTTCTCGATTCGAAACCTCCCTACCGGGGCTTTTGGTCCTCTTGTACTTAGAAGAGTGACAGGCTGATATCCTGAGGTACGATTTGGCCGCCAGATTCTTCCTTACTTCCGGCAGCGACACTTCTTTCTCATAAGATGCGCCATCTACGCTCGATTTTGCTCTACTTCCGCCGATGAAAGGATTTCATTTTGAGGTGGGTCCCCGCGTATGCAACAATAATGCATTCCGCATGTTCTGTAACCCCGCCAAAGATCTAAGTTACATTAAATGCACGTGTCCTATCGCTCAATGCACTTGAGGTTGATGGTCTTTCATTCGATCTATTATCTTATAGATTGCTGCATTGTACTCTGGCTGCACCCCACCACTGCATTCATGAATGGTTCGAGAGCGGCGTAGGGGATTCTCCCTACTGATAAATCTGTGTCAAATTCATCTGCCCTTGTACAGGGTCGGTGGGGGACAATTCACTGTAGGATGTCCTCGCTCGTGCAAAGGTGGAAAACTTGGGCTCTCGCTTGCGGTGATCTACCCGAAGAAGGATTCATAATAAGGTCCGGCAGCGCAGCATGGTCTCGCATACCCCACGCATCTACTTTGGGCGCCAACTGCCCCTCATGAAACCCGTTCATTTTGAAGTTTTCTTTCTCGTATCATACAACTTGAATCTTTGCCCGGATTCTGGAGCTTCATACTCGCATCAAGCAACCGGAGACTAGTACGTGGGTGGTTTTGAGGTTGCGAGAAATGTAAGCCTCTCTCTCAGCAACAAACTTCACCTGCACTTCCTAATATTACCTTATAACGTGTAACTGCATTAGCAAACCACGAGGGGAGCAGAAAAGATGCTCGAGCTGTGCAATACAAGGAGAGGAACATGTGAAGCGCCTTGTGCGATTCCAGTGCAGTACGAGCATCTCTTCTGTGTAACGAAACCTCCACCATTGCAGCGATTATTGAATAAGGTAATGCTAGTGCTCATAACTTCAATATCGGATCTTATGTCGTTACTTTGAAAGCATTTGTTCCTGTCCATTCTCGTCGTGGTTCCGCGATATAGACAATCAAAGCCATTCCACTTCTTTGTTGGCTTAATTCGTATTTTTACAGGAAACTTCTCTTCGTTGAGGTATGGGCGGCCATTCTGAGGATCTCATTGAATATGCATTGTGGGCACCGTATGAAGAAAAGGATCCAGACAGCAAGAAATTCTCTACGGAGAAAGGGAACAGCTGGAGTGATGTGCTCAATCGGGTAGGTGTACCAAGTACATAACTCATGAACGGGAGTCTCGATGATTTGTGAGAATCGTGTAACGGCTAGACATCAGGGGAAAGAAGGTTTCTCCGAGATAGTCTTGGAACCGAAAAAGAGGCATACTGGTCTCACCTTGTGCCGAAGGAAGAAGATGTTGTCAGAATACATCTGGTCGATGCCTCATACCTTTAGACACGGCCCGTCATCACGTACTAGGTGTAATCAACTTCCCCAGCTTCTCTGGCAACGAGAACGTACATTTTGGTTATGGAAGCGGCCCCACTGCGCAGTAGAGAAACGGTTTCTTTGTGGGACGAGCAATGAATTGACGAAAATTCCCGTGCACAGATGGGCTCACCCTCAAGTGAAACGTCAAGGTGCACATCCCCCATTTTGCTCCGGCCTTGTGTATTCCACACAGGTATCCGAGGTGCCGTGGACCTGCTCAGTTTGAACACCTTCTTTTCTCGAAATGATGATCCGTACGACGTGGGTACAGCTATTGGCTGCCAAGAGCTGCCCCATTTCTATGGCCACTTCATATATCCGACGCCGTTTCATCGCCACCGTTTTTGGGCTGCAGTTTGCCCGACGCGCAGTGGACATCGCTGTATTTACTGCTGCAAAGATCAAGGTCTCCTTGTGCTTGCGACAGCCGTGCACATTTTCTGGCTATATCTCTTCATATTAGTGCAAGCGTTGGCGCCAGTTTCACGCTTTGGCTGAATCTATAGGTGCCGAGAGACTTTTACGGCAATACGGGCACAACATATTTCTAAGAACTTATCGTATCCGACTTCTTTCTGTCTTCCCTTATTCATAAACGCCATTTTCTCATCCAATATGTTCCAAAAATGCCTCCGTATTATATATAGACCACTTCTCAGACGCCATGAGGCGACTTCAATGCTGCTGCTATTCTCTATCCGCCTCTTATTAGGTATGTATATGAATTTTATCCCCAGGGTTCCTCTATCGTATCTGCAGCGACTCCACACTTTCTCATTCCAACATCCGAAACATATCTGAAATGATCTCCAATCAATATCAGTTTTATGTCTAATTTTTACCGACACGTCATCCCAATTACGTCGGCAAATTATATCCAAAATATATCTCACGTTCAATATCAAAGTTATATCGGATCCATATCTCAGATTTCTACTGGGTGCATACGACCGACAGGTAGGATGCACCCTGTTACAGAACTAACCTGACGGAAGCTTATTACCGATCCGTTACTGGAGCCGTTCTCTATCCAAGACCGAACGGCAATACTCAACTACCGAACGGGAATGCCTTGCGATCGTCTGGGCCATACTGCACCTCCATCCGTACCTGGAAGGTCAGACGTTCACAGTCCGAACGGATCAGCACTCTTTGAGGTGGATACTGAACCTTGCGGACGCTTCGGGACGACTGACGAGGTGGCGGTTGCGTCTCATGGAGTATGAACTCGGTGTCGTCCACCGTCAGGGTATCAAGAACCAAGCGGCTGATGCCCTTTCTCGGATCCATACGGACGGCGAAGACGATGCCCCATTGGACGAAGAGGTCTCCTGCTTGCTAGTGAATGACTATATGGACGATGGCTACCTCATCACCAACATTACCATTGACGGTGATGAGGAGAGCGAAGTTTGCGTCGAATGGCCAACGCCCGAACGGAAATCTGCTGGCATCCCCGAGGTGCTTGCTGTCACCTCGGAGGAAACCAGTATCGTTCCGGTCACGGTCGAAGAGCTGGTACGAGCTCAAGCAGATGATCCTTTCTGCGAGTCCGAACGGAAAGACATCGGCAACGGTGTCACTCTGTTCGACATTGACTGAAACGGACTTATAGTGCGTAAAGCCCCACTAGACGGTGCCATCCAGAAGGTCATACCTGCATCACTGCAAGCATGCGTCCTCTCCTTGGCACACTAACCCCGTCTGGTTGGCGCAACGGGCTCCACTCGGATGTATGAAAGTCTCCGTCGAGACTTCTACTGGCCACATATTGCCAATGACATATTCCAAACCGTACGGGTCTGTCACACATGCCCGGCGACGAAGGGAACACACTTCAAGTCGCAGAAGCTGTTGAAGTTGTTCCCTGCCGCTGGTTCGCTGGAACTCGCTGCGATGGACATCGTCGGTCCGTCGTGACAGTCTCCGTTCCCTTTTGATCTCCGCCTCGAGATGAAATGGGAATGTCCTCGACCGCCGCCATTACCTCCTCTTGCAGAGTTTTCCCTTCGGGAGCCGCGTTCGTATCGCTCGGCCCTGGATCGTCATCAGACTGACCTTCACCTTCAGGCTCACCTCCAGACGGAACATTGGGAGCAATCAGCTCGAAGCCCTTGAAGAAGAACTCCGCCGCTTGGCCCATGTTCTTAACGATGTGGTCGACAATGCGCTCCGCATCGGCATGTTGCGCTATGCCCCCATAGGACTTGGTCATCAGCTCCTCCAATGGCGGCGGGAACGTCGACATCGCCGTTCCATCCACGCCAGGCACTATACCCAGAACAGCGGTCACGGACTTCTCGTAAGACGCCAAAACCAACAAGGAGTGGGCCCGGAGGTAACCGAGCAGGGTAAGCTGCGCCTGAACCAGCTCACGGAGAACAGTCTCGGCGTTGACCGCACGGCGCATCCATGCTTAGGCCGCCAACAGGGCGTCGTCAAGCGACGCAGTCTCCTCTTCCCCGAACGGAATACAAGCCGCTCGGGGAGCCACGAAGGCCTTGTGCGTATCACCGTCCGAATGCGGACTGGCGCTGTCCTCAATTGCGAAACCGGATTTGTGCCAAGATTTCCAACCGGATCCTGCATGTACTTCTGCCTCCACAACGGTCTTCGCCTCAACGAGTGTGACCATTGGAGTCCGCAGCGGCGCTACGTCCTCGAAGTTCTGTGCCATGAACCCATGCGGGAAGAAGTCTGGAACGGTTTTGAAGGTCCAGGGGGAAGACTCTCCGGACCCTTCAGGACACGAGGGATCGGCGTCGCTACCGATCCGGTCGAAAGCATCGCCGAGAATGTATCGTAGTATTAGTCGTACCACAAGAACCCCGTGATGTTGCCCCATTCAGTCTCTGACGAGTACTGCAGCAACTTTTCACCGATCTGCGGAGGAAACACGGTGCCGCCGAGAACGTTCTGGAGTCCTATCTCGGCCAGGATACATACCAGTTTGTACGGCATCTAAAACAACAGCCCGTACTTGGTTTGACCGTCCTTATGATACAATCGCTCGTCTTTCGGACGGGTGAAGACCTCGATATCTTCGTGGGCCGCCTGGAGGAACGCCATGAAGGCAAACACTACCCACTCGGCGTATACGACCTGACGGACAACACCCTGAATGAGTGAACCTTGGAGGAGCTCTTCCGAATGGTAACCCAACACGGACGGAGTCGGTACGGATAGATATCGGGATACATCGAGGCTGGTCCACACTTTCTTCCCATATGAACATCGAAACTGTCCCAAACATTTCCTAAATGTGGACGAGATTAGTACGCAATTCTGCAAAATCATTCAAAACTGGTTGGAAAATGTTGTTGGCGTTACAATATGACTGTCACTCAGAACCTTAATGCCCACGTTTTTCCCTTGTTTCGGAAGAATTTCGGCCATATAATTTTGCCCGTGACCGACGTCTTTTTATCTGGAAAGCGCTTCTAGCAAATTTTGAACCTAAATGTACCACTATGGTCCAACTTTGGGCCATGCATGGGACAATGTGGAGGTTTATAGGGGTTTGTGGAGAAATATAAGTCCGATCGGCGATGAGTAGGAACAACGAAGAACTCGACGTTAGGCCAACTGTGTAGGAACCAATGGGACGCTCGGATTCTTGCCTTCGTGGTGGCATTTCTTCTACACCGTTGACGGTCGTGCCAGTAAAACTCGTCGTACTGTGGTTTGAACATCACCAACCCAGGTGGATTCATGTCCTTCTCGGGAAAGCCCGAAGCGGATGAGCAACGATGAAATAAGCGCTGCAAGGCATCCTGATAGGACTTCTCCTCCGGATAGCGCAGGTATAACATGTCGCTTCGCCCGTAGGGCTCTTCGTTCTTCCGTTTGGTCACACCAGGCAGGTGGTTCCCGCGGGCTTTCCAAGCTTCGAGGCTTGTCCGTTTCGGATTACGAATCGCCATATCCCGCATCGGTAGTGCCGTCGGAATCGACGCGAAACGTTCGCTGTCGAGAAATCACTTCTGGACGTACTTCAGAACGGATAGCGGGACCTGCTTCCTCCGGCGAGGAGCGGTAAAACCGCGACGGAAACGGTGATCATACTTCTGACCAGGTAGTGCGTCGGTGTTATCGGAATGCTAGATTTAATATCAAAAATGACCGAATTAGAATGATCGAAAAACCGGTGAATTTATCCAAATTTGGATGTGCTTAATTTCCGAACATATTTCCACATTTTCACTTGTGCTAGTATGTGTGGAAAGAACCCTTCACGATTATTACCATCATTGCTAGTTGGGATGGAAGACAAACTAGCATGTTACTTCCGTTCACGCTAGTTTCCGAACTCAATATAAGTGTGTAAGTCGCACATATTTAGAACTATACGGCGGCGAATAGGTATATATATACATAGATAGCTACTTATGGAATAAGATTAGAAGAATACAAACCCTTCGAATAGGAACTCTCTATAGAGATACAGCACATCTATTCAACAACTCTCATATCCGATATCGGCCGTTTATTATCTCACTTTTGAAACGCCTTCGCATCATGTGCCATCTCCTCCATCACTCCTTCCCACTCTCCGTGTGCCATATTACGCTCCCCACCACTCTGTACCCCCCTCTCTTCCAACACCCCCACATCGCTCCCCGCCATGCCTAATTGCTGCTTTGAAGGCTCCTCCTTTTTCGCTCGCACCATCCCCTCCATTCAAAGGTACCAAAGAAGATGCCCCAACCGTCTTACCGCCAACAAGCGTTTCCTCTTCCCCGGCGGCAACTTCCCTCACTTCCCCCCGCGCACAAAGCGTCACAAGTCCACTCCCCTACTCCCACCACCACCCCCATCTCCTCTCTTTAATTGCCCTTCTAATAACTTCCCCATCGCCAACGACGACTCCTACAACCAGCAACAGCTCTTCCTCTCCGTCTACACCTAAGACCCCTACCATATCGTAGGCACCCCCGTATGCTCCCTCTCCTCCTCCCCACCTCCTCCACCGTCCCCCTCCTCCACCGTCCCCCTCCTTCCCTCTCCTCAACAACCCCCGCCTCGAACAAATGGTCCTCTACATCTCTTCCGTCACCTCCACCCCCGGCCAACGCAAGGCAGACGAACTCATCTCTCTCCTCTATGACCCCGCGTTCTTCAATTCAGCCTTCCACAACGCCGTCTCCTCCGCCTCCCAGTGTCTCAAACTTCAAACAGACCTCTTCCAACACCGAGTCACCAACATCGGTTTCACCCCCACCGCCCTCCACGAACCACATCACCTCTTCACAGCCACCCTTTTCCGAAAGAATATACTACAAGTCCTTAAACGACAACTCGCACTCGCTCACTCCGACAAAACCTTCTTCCATCACGTCCCCCATACAACCTTCGCCGGCTCTCCCGCTTTCGCTCACCCCATGGCTTCCTCCCTCGGAAAAGAAGCTGTCCCAGCCCTCAAGCACGCAATCATGCAGTCCTCCAATTTCTTTTGCATCTGGTACACCCCTGAAAACACCAGTATCGACTCCTTCATCGGCCTGGTCCAAGTAAACTCCGACAAGTCCTCCGCCTCTCTCAAATTCTCTTCCATCACCTCCTACTCCCTTCAAATCACCCTCCTCAACTTCTCCGACTCGTTCCGTCGCAAATGTATCACCGACAACGTCATCCTTCTCGGGTACCTTCCAACCTCTTTCAATCTCGTCAACCCCTCTCAAGACCCCGATACCATCCCCCAAACCTCGTCCAGCATCTCCCGCTCTACCAAAATGCAACTCATCCAGCGTGCCATCTTCAACCTCCTCGACCCTTTTCTCTTCTCCGGCCTCACCGGCTTCCCCTTCCGTGACGCTAATGGCTTGTTCCGCCATTGTCACCCAATCATCGCCAGCTACAGGGCAGACATCTCAGAAGCAAAGGACATTCTCGCCATCTCCCACGGCACCCGCACCCAGCATCCATGCCACCCATGTACCGTCTTACGCTCCGACCTCCACCTACACATTCCATCCCCCCCTTCAATCCTAGACCCAGACTCTCGTTTCCCGCAAATCACACTATACCTTCCTCCAAGATGCTGAAAATGCCCTAGTTTCCAGAAAGCCCAGAATCGCCCGAAACACCAAGTAAAAGGCCGTTCAAGCACTCCACTCTTTTTCATTTGCAAAATACTCCTTCTTTTTCGAATCTTACCCTCTCCTCCACATCCCATCTCTCCTCTCCCCTTACAACATCTTCCCCTTCGAACCACTCCATAACTTCCACCTCGGCATCTCCGAGGTCATCAAGCTCGCAGCCATCGAGAGGCTCAAGTCAGAATCACTCTTCACTACCCCCCGTTACTCCCAGTCCCGTCGTTCCTTCAACTCCGTCCGCTCCTCCATCCTGAAAAACGCGAACATCATCCTCGCCGCCATCGAAAAGCAATCCCCAGCCACAGGACTTCACATTGGCTTTTCCCCCTGCGACAACGGTCAAACTCTCAACTGTTTCTTCACTACCGATGGCTCGCGTGGTATGCTCGAAGCAAAAGACTACCGCTCACTCGACATGGTCTTCCCCTTCATCGGTGCCTTCCAAGACCGCTGCTGTGACGAGGTTGATGCAGCCCCCATCACTTCCGTTTTCACCAAGTACCCCGATCTTCTCCTCTTTTCCATGAGATACAACACCTCCGCAGAATAGACTGACTCCCGCCGCATCGACTTCCAATTTCAAATCCGATCCTTCAAGCGCAAAGCCGTACTTTTCCTCGGCCCCCACTCCACTTCCAGCTTTGGCACCCTCAAGTTCCATCTCCTCGACCACATAGTGGAGGACATCCGCCACTTCGGAGGCCTCCACTTCAACGGGATCGGCAAATTCGAATACGCTCACTCCCTACTCAAGTCACACCACTCCAAAACTTCAAAGCGCAGTTCCAGCGCACATGAAGAAAGCATTCGCGCCATCCATCACTCCAACGCCACCTAAGATTGGAACCCCTTTCCCAACAACCCCTCCATCACTTCCTTCTCTCCTGCCCCCGACTCTTCCATCCAATCCCGCCAACCCGGTTTGTTCCGTGATGGAAAATTCATCTCACTCGCTGATCTCATCACCACCCACAAATCCCTCCACTCTAATCCTCATTTCAATCCCAAATCTCTCCAAGACCTCTTCCCCACCGACACTCTCTCCATCCTCCAACAGATTAGAAAACATTCCCTCCCTTCATTCATCACCCTTCCTCTCGAAGTCCTAGAACTCTCAGAGAACTCCCCCACTCCCCGTCGAACCCGAATCACCGTAGTCAACTCCGGTTACGTCGCTGGCAGTTATGTGCAATCACTCGACTACTACATTGAAGAGCGGAGCGAGTTCGCGCTCAGGATCCTCCAGTCACTCTCATTCAACGAATATTTGCCGCCCCGTCTTTCGGTTCTTCTAAATCCCCAAAGTTCTCTCACGTGCTCGTCGCAGGCACCAGCTCCTCCAACTCTACCTCCATCGTATGGGTCGGCAAACTCATCTCCCTTCTTCGCTTTACCCTTCCTTCTCGCACTCTATCTTCCAAGGAGTTTGCCTTCGTACAGTTCATGGAGCTCGTCCCACCAAGCGACGAAGTCGATGTCACCCTCAACTACGTATGCCTCCAATGGGCAACAGACGACGAACAAAATCACACCGCAAACCCAGTTCCCATCTCCACCCACTCCACATCCGACAACGTTTCTCCATGGTTTGGACTCATCCCTTTCTCTTTTATCCTTGGCGTTGTTCATGTTCTTCGCCAGAACTACCCGGCACCCCCTTCACTTCCCGCCTCCATTAGCGTTTCCATAGATTTACCTCAACAGATTTTACCGGGACCCCACTTCCAGGCTCTATCTCCCACCCCCCACATAGCACTAATTCCATAGGATTTTCATTAACAAATCACTACCACCCTATGACAAAGGAAACATTGAAGATAGGTATGGGATGGAGAAGATATACCACCTCTTCATCATCCCACAGCTATCTCCACTCCATCCACTCTTATTCACCGTACCCTCTCCCCCCTCCTCCTTCTGCCCCATCCCTACCGTCTCCCCGGTGCCCAATCAAACTACTGAAATGAGGCTCCTCCTGTCGGCACGCCGCTATGTAGCAATCAAGAACCGCTCCAAATCTCCGCGTGAAATTTGCCATAAAGTATTCCTCCCTCACCGCTAGATATACCTTCTCCCCTGATGAAATCCACAGCCCAACCTTCGAAATTCTCTTCGAATTTCTAGACACACACCTCGGACTCCCCTCTAAAAACCCATCGTTCTCGAACTCTTCGCCGTGCTCGTCCCTCACCAGTTCCCATGCCACCTTCAATATACCCTCCACCGCCCTCGGCAAATACCTTCCATACAATGCAGAAAACAAGAGCTGCCTTTGTCCTCCACGTCCCACACTCTCGTTCATCGTTTTCACAACACACCCAATCAACACATCACGTCTGGCGAGGTGCATCACCGTCCCATCCACGTAATGATTTTCCCCATTACATTTGGTCTCCACTGCCAATCTCATGTACTCCTTCAACAATGCCACTGCCATTCCGTTCTTTAAATACTTGTCTTCATCTTCACAGATCCACTGTGGAGCATGCACAGTTGACACAGAGTATGCAAGATCTTCAAAACGGCTCATTCTCCACTCACACAACTTGTTCATGCCATCCTCTTCACTTGCCATAGGTTTCTCGCGAGCCTCTTCCATCAATTTCTTCAACTTCTCACCAAGTTTCGTCCCCTCGCTAGGTCTCGCCCGCTTCGCAATCAAATTATATACCAGTAAAAAGAATAATCTGTCCCGAGCAGCCCGCTTTCGCACCCCAATCACATTGCTTATCTTCTGCCTCATCCGCTGCTTAAGACACTTGTCCGCGCTTACATTTGCCACGCACTCTTGTTTCCCCCCCGCTTTTCATATCGTCTCCCATGTCTCTCCCAGTATTTCTGTATCAACCATATACTTCAACAACCCATCAATTCCACCCTCTGTCGATGGTGTGTACGCCCTCATCTCATATACAACCTGAATTGGGCACCTAGGCACCATCTCCTTCTCTCCAACTACAAACATGCTCCCCTCTTTACTTTCTCCCACGTCTCACTCCTGTTCTTCCAGCTTCTGCCGACGTTTTCGGTGTTGAAACAAAGTTCAGACGCCTCCAACTTTGCATAATGGAGAATCCTATCACATACAGCTCTTGTGAATCCATAAAAACTTTCTTCCACTCCAATATCATACTTTCGGCGCCCTCTCACCTTGTTTCCTCCACCACCCTGCTTCCTCCCCATCACTGCCTCTCAAAGACTTGCGATCAACACATTTTGTCGTTTATTTTCCTCCCTCAGCCGTCCCAGCTCTTCCTGCGTCAGCTCCAAGCTCATCATCAATGTATAGTGATCTTCCTTCATATTTCCCAGCTTTCTCTTCAGTGAATTCACCCTCTGAACGAGTGCAGACCATGGCAATACGCTTAAGTTCTCCTCATTCCCTTCTAGTTCCTTTGTAGATCCCCATTCATCTCTTCGAAATCTACCTCCGCTTTCTCCCCGACCGCCGTCACTTTCGTCTCCCACATCCTTCCGAAGTAAAACGGTGTTGCGCCATACACGCATCCTTTGAGGCGTTAGTGGCGCCGTCTCCACGACATTCACTTCCCTAAGTCGTTCTTTTTCTACGTCGTCCTTCCCTTCGAAATCCCTCCCAACCACCGCTGCTGTCCCTCCGACAATTTCCTAGGTTGATCCACCACTTCTACGCCGTACCCCTCTCCCGTCCGCATGTTCTCGCCGCTTATATTCCCCCTTCTTTACAACTTCAGCAACCCCCAATCCATGAACCACACTCCCTATTCCTCTCTCACTACACTCTCCTGTTTCACGTTCTGCCATTCGCCGCACACGCCCCAATCCTTCTTTTTCCCGGTTCGCCTTTGTCTTGCTCGAAACCAATTATTTCCTTCTCCGGCACTCTATTTGGCGTCACAACAACCAAACTCTTCACTCCTCGCGTCTTCGCCGGCTCACCACACCTCACTCTCTCTCCTTCTCCTTCCACCTCTTCGGGTACCCCAGCCTTAGGCACTTTATCACCGTTAGTTCCCTTTCTTCCTCGAAGACCCCTACTACCAAATATAGTACTACTCCTTGCTATCGTTCTTCCCTCGACACCCGAACGAAGCCCTTTACCCCTCACTATCATATCCCCGCTATCCTCTCCTCTAAATCTTGCGCAGTCTCTGCGCTTCTTCGACGACCATCTCTCTCCCGACCACCCCGCAGAACCTTCCTCGTCTTACCTCGCTGCTCTTCCATGCTTTTCTTGCGACTAACTTCTTCATCTTGTGCTTTCGCAATAGGTTTCGTCACCGCAATGCTTACCGTCCGCTCCGTTCGCTTCGTTCGTTCCAGTTGCTTCTCGCCGCACCGTCGCTCCTCGTCGCACCGTCGCTCCTTGCCGCACCCTTCCTCCCTTTCTCAAGTAAACCATTCCGAGGCGCACGCGTACTACGAGCGGTGCGAACTTCGCCACTTACCGTTTCGCCACGCCTTCGGCTCTTTGACGCATGACTGCTAACCTCCTCCGCATTCACACGCCTCTTCTTACGTTTCGCCATATACAATCTGAACGGTTCCTCGCCGTTGACGCTGGGCTCACGACGTGTTAGACGCTGACGGTGATCGAAGGTCATTGGAATCAGAACTGCTCTGCTCTCGATGTGTTTGGCGCTCTCCGTGATCGAACGTCACCGATCGAATGCACACCTCCAATCGAGTGGAGTGTGGTAGAAATCACCCAGTGTGGTTTTTTATTTCCCGATTCCGAAACCAAAATTGACACCGAAATCTCCATTTCTGAACTAGAAAGTTCTCATAATGTTAAACCTTACACCATCATATTCGATGCTCTTCGTTACCTTTTATGCATCCATGTACTTCCATCGTGCAGTTCTGCCAAAGTGTTTAGTTTCTAATTAGTGCTCAATGGCGAAGTTGGAATGCAATAAGTGCCACTTATTTATGTAGGTTTAGGGGGTTGTTTTATATGTAGTTAATTTACTACACGTTCTGATCGACTACTATAATAGGATTTGCCGATGTACCCCAGCTATACTCTACTCCATAATCCGCGAACAACTTCTCTCCCACTTCCAGTTTCCGAAGTGCTCGCTCCGCAAGCATTTTGGTATTCCCATAGTTGATGCGTGGTGCGTCCTGTATTTGGAGTTCGAATGACCCGCACATTTGAAGTCTTTCGTTTCGTCACACCATCCGCAGCTGCGTCAATATCCTTACCACCTTCCATATATTTGGGATCGTTAATCGTTCCACCCAATGAAAAAGGAGCGGGGACAACCCATACAGGTATTAAACTTACTCCTTGTCTTCTTTCTGGGAGGCTATGGAATACACCGCCGCGGACGTTAAACTCCATCGCATACTTCCGAAAGCGTTCGAATGCGGCTCCCAATAACCCTTCACCATATTTCTTGTGTACCTCTTTTCTCTTCGTTAGGACATGGTACACCAGTGTTCCATAGAAGTAACATATCTCTTCATTTTCCATGAATCGGCGTGTCGTGAACACCCCCACTCCGGCGCCAGGGTGACGAATTGTCGACTTCCCGATACGACAACCGCACATGGTCGCTCCCAGTGCCAACATGGCATTTCAATCCAGAAGCCCCATTTTTCCTTGCAAAGTTTTAAGCCATTCGTGAAGGGCCTTACGCCTACCAATGGTAACCAAGCTTTCATCCCGCCACATTGACGCAAGAAAGTCCGCAATATACGTAGGAAACTCTTGATACTAGAAATAGCCAGATGGAGCTTTCCATGATCTCAATGGGCGCACATTCCACTTTGTAAATAAGTTCAGCTCCCTAATCATAGCATTCTGAACTTTCTGCGTTACCTGGATATCCGTCTCATTTTCCCGCAGGCACAATGCGACTTGAATAATTGCGGCGTGCCTAGTATGGAAAAAGCAGTCAGGGTCCGGCTCACACCCAATGAAGCTACGATGCAGTTGTAACTCCATGCGTGCCTTTGCTGTCGAAAACGTCCCCGCAGACAAGTCGACTACAATATCCCCAGCCTGGGAAAACCCACGGATTAGCTCCTTCAACAATGCCCGGGGTTTCTGTTCGGACGTCACCTTTTGTAAAACGTAGCCCTCACCTTCCTTCTTTCTCTTCCACTGGAGAGTTTCCTCGTTAGAAATGGGGGGTACCCGGTCATTGACATTGTGGTACCCCGGGTACCTCGACTGCACAAAGTTGAAGTTCTCATGATTCACAATCACATGCTGCTGCGCGTAGCTGAGCCCATTTCGAACTCCATGTACGGCATACTCCATTGCAGGGAAAAGGGAGCACGACCTATGTCCAGGGTTACGCATCGGGTTGCCTTGCGACCGTACAAAGTGCATTGGGACCTGGTCCACAACAAAAAACGGCTTAGTACTCCGTTTTCATCTTTTGTCCCAATGGCAGAAAGCATATCTCTCCATTCCTGGACCTGCTCGAAAGCACAAAAGATAACTAAATGGCCCACAGGCGTAGCAGTCTTGATAGAAGCTTTGCTACCTTCTTCATGTCCTGAGGGCTCAGTACTTCATACCAGCTGTTGCTTAGGTTCTTGTTCTCTCGGATGTTGTACGGAGGGTCCATGAGAACCAGTTGAAATTTTTTTCACGGAGACACACCATCTTTGCGCAACGTCTCGTCCATCTCTACCATATCCTCAAACCCACAATTGTACAAGCGAAAGTACTTCTCCATCTCCTACTCACAACTTTGAAAAACCATTTTGTCACCCAACGACGCAATGGATGGTGGGGGTATTACGCCTACCCCGGACGCTTCGTCACCAGTACTTCCTTTCCCAATGTCAGCCACTATGTTCGTATCACCATCTCCTTCTTCGCCTCTCCCCTCCTTCGGCACCGTTGGTTTTACAATTTCCTCCACCTCCTCTACATCATCTTCAATTTGTATGGCAGGTTCTGGCTTGGATATCGGCATTACCGCCATACCAGGGACGTTCACTGATTTTTTCAGTTTCAACGGGCTTATGGCCTCCATGACAGAGGACACAAGCGAATTCGAGAAACTATCGAATCTCTGAACAAACGCCCGTGATGGGTCTCTGGTAAATTTCTTCGGAACTGTCCATCGTCCTGGTTCGGAAATTGAATAGAACTGCTCATTCACAGTAACCTTGTTCAGGTCCGAAATTAACACCTTCGCAAGCGTTCGGAGGGCAGCATCGATGTCTTGCGGTAAATTTCATGCCCAAGGGATGACCTCTGTTTAAATAACAGATTCACATTAGTTCGGTAGCAAGCGATGATCGTTATCCCGGTGGAAAAACCTCTCTGCCCTCGTCTCAATTGCTTGAAACTGCATTTCGTCATGCATGACTTGGATGAATGGAAGAACCAAGACCTCCACGGTAGGGAATCCCAGGAATTGAGAGAAACTATCCCATTCCTTCGTTATGAGCTGCACACCAAATCCAACACGTTGAGCTTGGAGTTCGTTGGATATTTAGACATTCAAAAAGGGTGTGATATATCATTTGTCTTTTCTTTTCCTCTTGTAGCCTACAACTGTTTTTTCCTCGGAAACTTTCTGAATGAGCGAAAGAAAGAGAATCCTTTGGAAATGTGTGGCACCGGTTGTGGCGAACGGGGGGACCGCCCGTCCCGTTAGCTTAGAAAGTATAATCATGGACTTGAAAAATTCGTTCAAAATCACATTCTTTGGCATTCCTTTAAAGTTCATCTCGGTATAAGCATTTCAGAAGTCCTTTACAAGCCAGTCTCTATCACCGTCTAAGATGTCCAATAACCTCGTTGAGAGGTACAGTATAGCTGACGATAAAACCCCTTCAGAGATACGACCCGTAGTTCACTGTCATTAAAAGTATGATGTCCTACACTCACAAGAGTATAGAAGTACTTCTTGCCAGCTGTAGGACTGTGCGACTTTTGATAACGTAATCAACGAACTCGCTGTGTCCCACCTTCCTTGGCTGGTCTTCATCTCGCATTGTCGACGCGTAATGATCGCGGATTGCGAGGCATACTGCGACAGCTCATCTTCGGAGCCATACATTTTTCCAACCTC
This sequence comes from Gracilaria gracilis, assembly GCA_030374805.1. Lineage (NCBI taxonomy): Eukaryota > Rhodophyta > Florideophyceae > Gracilariales > Gracilariaceae > Gracilaria > Gracilaria gracilis. Next base: position 610,202 of record JARGSG010000027.1, on the reverse strand, counting down.
CATTTCGAAGCTTTACTGTGACGTAGACCTCGATGAACTATGTGGAGTCATTTTAGGTAGACACGAAAAGAAAGTGCGTTGAGAGGTTATAATTCAAATTTTCGGAGCGGACTGGAGATGGCAGCGATCGGGAGATGGCAGCGGCGGGGAGCAAATAGCGCACGGGAGACTGCAGCGGGCGGGGGATAACTGCCGACGAGATATGAGAGTGCGCGGGAGACGGGAGCGGGTGGGAGAGAGTAGCAACTATACAGCAGGAACCAGGTTCTTTCGAGACGACAGGGAGATGTGCAAGATGCCTGACATGCACGTGAAGCCATAAAGAGGTGTCAGGGAAAGCGGCCACACTCGAGGAATACGAAACTTGGTGATTGCAAACATATACGCGACGTTGTAGAAAACAGCTGGTAGGACAGCTGACCGGGGTGTCGTGGTGCTTCATCAGTGCACTGATGAAGTGCCAGGACCCCCTGGTACGCTGTCCCAAAAATATATTTTATTTTCCATATTGTTCAACAACAGCCTCGGACAGCGGACCGGGGTGTCGTGGTGCCTCATTGGAGCACCGATGAAGCGCCATGACATCCCGATCCGCTACCCCAACTCGCCGTGAGTGATGAAGCTGCGGTAGAGGTACAAGTGGCACCGCCAACGCGCAGCCCTACCAGCCGTTCCTTATGACTGGGCGTATATCTTTGCATTATACTCACATTTTTAGCCAAATGGTTGGGAAGAATACGAAAACCTCCCTAAGTAGCAGAGTATTAGGACATAGAAAGAGAAGATGTACTATTCCTATGTGACACAAAGGATGTCCTTATCCTAGCTACGAAGCGTGAGGGTGTGCCACCTTCGCAATACTACTTAGTATGGTTACTTTATTCTTAGTCATATGGTTGTGGCAAAACACGAAAACCTCTGCAAGCAGCATAGGAATAGGACATCCTTTACACCATATAAAGAAAGAAGATGTACTAACTTTATACACTCCAATGAATGTCCTATTCTTGGCTACGAAGTGTGAGAGTGTGCGAAACCCTCCGCAAGAAGCATATAAATAGGACATCCGCTCTACGAAATAATGAGGGAAGATGTACTTACTTTATCTCATCTACGGATGTCCTATGCCTATCTACGAAGCGTGAGGGTGTGCAAAAACCTGCGCAAGCAGCATAGGAATAGGGCATCCTTTCTATAAAATAAAGATAAAAGATGTACTAAATTCATCTCATAAAACGGATATCCTATTTCTAGCTCCGAAGCGTGGGCGTGTGCCACCTTCTACGGAAATATATCGCTCTCTTTCCACAACCGAGACATACTTTCGGTTGTGGAAGAAGATGAATATATCCCGGTAGAAGGTGTGTCCACGAAGAAGGTAGGGCGTGGAAGGTGTTGGGACAGGGAGTGTGGGTGGCTTTTACGCACCAGCACACGTGTGGTTGGGGTGGCTCAGATGAAATGTTGAAAATATGAAATATCATCTTTGTCCAGCGGCTCGTTTCAAAAAAACTCAAGAATAATTTTTGGGACAGCGGACCGGTGGTGTCGTGGCGTTTCATCGGTGCGCCGATGAAGCGCCACGACACCCTGGGCCGCTGTCTCAAAGTGAAATTAGTCCGCCACCAATTTTATTTATTTCTTTATTCCTCAAACATTGTTGTAAAAGTGTACGATAGATGTTAGGGGCTTGAGGTAGCTTTGTAAAGATCCCGCGAGTATGATATAAAATTTTATATAGGCTCATTGTATATCTTAAACTAATATCGATCGGACGCGCATCCGTGATGAAGTAGACGGAAAGGAACTGGAGTGAAGGTTACAACTGGCTAACCGATCTCGCGAGCGTTCTCGACGGTCGTAACCAACCTTTTCGATTCTATCAGCCGCGGTTACTGCGATGTTGCCTCGCAAACATAAAAGGGGGCGGTATTCAAGACGACCGAACCCAAGTGCAGGGGTGTCAGAAATCCCGCCCCTAACACGAGGGAGAGGGAGGGCTGAAGGCACTACGCCGCGTATGCCACCAGCCCGAGCAATGACGAAGAAGCCTTCGCCCGCTGCTACGCCGGTAGTGAAAGGAGGCGATGCAGTGCATTTGTTTGTGACGGCTGGGAAAGAAAAAAGCAGGGTGAAAGTGGGAACCGCGGAGGTGAGAGGTGTGGGGTCCGCCGGTGGTGCCGGGAAGGCTCTTTGCCGTTCGCTCCATGGGCATGCTCTAAGTGCGAGTGCCGTAGAATGTGAAGACTTGGTTGTGATCTGGAGGACGAAGATTATAAGTCATGGAAGCGCGAAGTACCCTTACCGTTTTCAAGGTCCTGAAGACCCACCAAGCACGCTTAGCGCGTTGTTCTGGGCTGGGTTGTGTGCGTGGGATACGTCGATGATGGGCCCAATCGAGATTCCGCAATGTCCTACTCCAGAGTCCAGGGCTGGCAAGTCTTCTACATCTCACCCTGAGAGAGTTGTTGCTCTGGAGGTCGAGAAACCTGCTGAGGAAGCTTCCAAAACTCAAGGAAAGTCTTCTCACGGGATGAAGAAGCCCGTGGGAGCGAGCGTCAGCATCATAGAGGACTCCGACGACGATATTGTGGAGGTCTTTCAGACGAGTAAGGCTCCGCTTACTGACCCAGAGGAGGACTTGTTCGATGAAGGAGACAGTGTTACATCGGAGCAGGTGGACAGCACCCTGTCTCTCAAGAAGATTTCCGTCGCCGACTACCAAGTGAACCACGGTGATGTACCTTGGATGCGCACCGGATTCTATGGATGTACGTCAGACACACCAAAGATGTTCTATGGGTGTCCGTAAAAGATGCACTTTGGATGTCCCATAGATGTGCAATAAGATGTACATGAGATGCTCATAGAATATCTAAAAGATACCCGTTGGACCTACCAGAAAATCGGGACATCCAACGGACATATTATTGCACATCCGACGTATATCTGGTGGACATAACTAGGACATCCAATGCATATCTTTTACGCTCATCTCTAGGCCATCTTATAGACATCTTGTGGATATCTGAAGAACATCCAGGACTTCCGTCGGATATGCATAAGATGCATTTTAGATGTCCAATATCGAACATCCAATGGACATCCAAGGAACGTCATTTTGTCTCACTGGGCTATGTTCAGCGCAGGTTGAAGATGGATATCGAGATGATTGAAATCCCGAAGAAGTCAGTACGAAGTGTGAATCTGGGACACAAGGAGGCGACGATAATGCAATGTCGCCACTTTGGGTGGCTTCTGTCTGCAGGTCCGATTGCTGTGGCATCTCTAGGGGAGTATGATGTGAAGGAAATAGTTGTTGATGGGAGAATTGTTGTGCCCGTAACCCTCATAGACGTATATCACGAATTCTTGTGCTACGAGAATTTCATGTGGAAGGCAGGAAGTGGGTGGATGTAGTCCGTTCTTTGGATGTTGTGCTGTGGGGAAGAAAGGATGAGAAGGCCATCACAAGGAACAGGGTACTAGGACTCGGCACTCTTCTGAACAAGATGAGTTCTAATGTGCTCAAGATGCCGTTCGCAGACAAAATTCATAGCACGGTATCTTTTGCGCAGAACGTCGTTAACGATTCAAATGTGGATGTGAGAAGTATTACTTCGAAGCAGCTACCTGATGCTTTGAAGAGAAGTGAGGCTATCGGAGACTACAGCGTGCGTCACTTGACTCGTTACACGACATTGGCTCTAAAGCTTGTGGAATGTTAGGGGCTTTTTGGGGTTCTTTGAGAAGGTGTGTGAGGAGGGTCCAGCCCTCACGTTGACGCATGTCTCGGGTGACCTCCTGATTGGTCTCACCGATGGGCAGTTTCGATTTGTTGTACGTTGCTTGCAATGGCATGTGGAACTGAGGTTCTCTTCTTCTACGAGAACCAGTCGTTTTGAAGACATGAGGAAGCACTTCTTTCAATGTGCCATAGGTATGTACAACCTATGTATTCTCACTGGGAAGAAGAAGAAGATTAGTGTTGAAGAAGTACTGCAGACAGTATTCAACCTAGGAGAAAAAAATGTGTCTGTGATGAAATATCTGGGTATGCGGACAGCAAAAATGGAACTTAGCGGTGCGAGGCGTTTATGGAACGGGATGGTGCCTAGAAGGGTGAAGACCGCGGGTAACTTCAAGAAATTTTCAAAGTATCGCTTTAAACTTCAGAGGAGGTGAAGGAGGTGGGGGAGGAGGTGGTTGAAGTCGTGGGTGTAGGTGATAGTACGTCAACCGCAGCACCTAATGAGGCAGAAGAGGCTCCCATGTTGTTTGAAGCAATTTGATGTCTAAGAACGTTGATATAGTTGGTGTGGAAAGGGGCAGGGTCCTGCCTTCCGGCTAGTTTTTCATCTGCGGAGGTGAGATAGAAGTAAGCATTTCTGGATTCATACTCCGAGAAAGAGGCTGGGAAGGAAGTAAGGGTGCTGCCGTATTCCATAGGGGATTCCACTGTAGAAGGGATATTGAAGGAGAGACCTGTGTCGAAGATGACTATCCCTAGAAGCTCCTTCATTATAGTTGAGACAATAGTTTTGTATTTGATAGCCCATTCATGCAGGGTAACGAATCCAAATGAAGAACCGACGAGATTGAAGGATGAGTTCCAAAAGAGCTTTTGGTAGTAAGACTTGGAAGAGGTGTTTTCTTTGACGATACTGCAAGTAAGACCTGCGGTCCAGAGGTGTTCAGTTATTGCCAGAGCTCACTTTTCGGTGGCTGTGGTTAGACCATTTGAAGAGAGAGGCATGACTACATCTTGTGGGGAGGCACCGGCAGTGGAAACGGAGATGTAAAGAGCGCCTTGCGTGCAGTGCTCAATTCCGTGTTGGGAAAGTATAGGAAGAATATGACCGTTATGGATGATAACCAAGTCTTCTGCTCGTGATGATTGGCAAGATGAAATTACTTTTTCGAGAAGGTCGTTCCTGCCACAGAAGAGAATTGGACCTTGAGGAAGGCAATCTGCAGAAATGACGTCTTTGATGGAAAGAAAGGTGTCTTGAGGGGAACCATTGTTGTAAATCATGGTGCCCATACGGCTTCTACCTACGACAACAGCTGGGATGATTGTAGAACGGAGGGAAGATGAATGCGAGCTCATTGCGATGATTTTGTTCGATTGAAGGTATAGGCTGTTTTAAGCTGTCGGGTCCTGGTAGCTGTGAAGGAAAGTGGTCTACACTCTGAGAAGTGCGGAAAGCTTTAAGTTCACGACTGGGTTCTTGTTCTGGTCATGTATCAAAGTGTGCCAGGAAATAAGAGGACTTGTATGATTTGGTTATGGAAAGAAATGGGCAGCAGGGCTGTACAGGAGGTAGGGTCGAGGCGTGTGTTTATGAGAAGGTATGCAGTGAAATAAAGCATAGAAAGTAAGAGTTTATGGTACCGTTGGTACCGTTGGTACTTGAGAGGTAGTGCATCAAGGGTTCCATTGAAATATGGTATGGACCGAGGTTGGGAAAATGTGGAGATTTCTAGGGAAAAATGGAAATTGTGTGAAAGGGCGGGAAATAGGAGTGGATATGAATGGGTTACAAAGGGTTGTGTAGCGCAAGTGGGTTTTTGGGCGACAGCTCCACGGGTATGCGAGGTGGGGGGGAGTGCTGCCACTGTTGGGTCCATCTCGATTGTTCTTATCTATCTCCGTTATGGAGAACCGCAGTTTATTTCTGCGATGTCGAATGGGTACGTTGAGGACGAAGAGCTATTGGCTCTTTTTCAATGGATGGAGGTACCAGAGACGCCACTGGGAAGGACGGAGGAGGGTGGGTACAAGGTTGGCATGGGGAAGAAGAAGGAAAGTGAGGATGGAGAGGAAGGTGGTGGTGATGGGCGTGGAAGGGATGGGGGACCGGAGACGAGGTTTACGGCGGAGATGGAAGAGCGGTTGATGTGGCTTGTAGGGGATCTAAAGAAGCATTTGGACGACTGGCTCTCTGAGATGGTTGGTGAGATGGGAGGGGTGGTGCTGAGTATGTCGGAGATTAAGGTGCCAATAGATTTGATATCGGCGATTAGGAAAAAGATGAAGTTGGCTGGAATGGGGACTAGAAGGCATGTGAGTGGGAGGGTAGAGTGCGTTGAGAGGGGGCTTGTGACGCTGAGAAGGGAGAATATGGCGCTGAGGGGACGTGTGAAAGTATTGGAGGCGCACGTAGGACAGGTGGAGAAGGCGTGACAATTGTTGTTGGAGGTGAAGGAGCTGGTGAGGGGAGGAGGCGTTGGGAGGGAAGCCGGAATAGAGAAAAGGGCACCGGTGACGCATGGCTCTCGTGGTGGACGTGGGTGTGTGAGGGGGAGGAGTGGAGAAGAAAATGGAGGGGAGGTTGAGGGAAGTAGGCTGAGGAAGAGGCGAAAGGGTGGGGTGATGGTGGACGAGGATGGGGAGTTGTGTGTGCCCCGCCAGCTGCCGGGTGGAGCGCTACTAGTTGAGTTTGGTAGTGCGGCGGCGGCTTTGCGAACGGCGGAGCGCATACTGGGGGAGCAAGAGGAGAAGAGGCTGGGAGGGGTTGGGAGCCAGTTTGGGGCTAGGAGGGCGTACGAGAATGGAGAGAGTGTTCAATTGGAGTTCTTCAACTTGAAATTTAGGGAAACTGACACGCAGGATCCGAATGCAGGGTTGCAATTACGCAGCGCTAATGGTGGGTTCGTAATTTTTTATAGCGTTTTTGACGAGTGTGTGGAATGTAAAGTTACGACCGGTGGCAGAAGAACTGCAAACTAGCCTTCAACTCCAGTAGGTGAAGTTTGAACTGCACTGAACGGAAAGGTAATTTCCAGAAAAATGTTTTTTGCCTTGCCAACTAGCGCAAACTGCAAAAATGCTAGTTTTTCGGACTTTTATTTTCAACACTAGCGATCTAGCATACTAAACTAGCATTCCGAAAACACCGACGATGGCGCTATAGTGCGATAATGGTACTTGAGACACACAGCGTATTGATGGAAGTCTCGAGGTTGGTGCACAGCACAGAGTTATGATGTGGGAGTGTAACGGACTCTTTTCTTTTCGGGTGACCGAAGAAAAGTAGATTTGGGTGTCAATTTGTTCTGCGCGTTCTAGAATCCGTAGTGTCCTTGTATAAAATGCATGCTATCAAGAAATTTGGGGGTGTTTGTTCTTCGTGGGGCTGCTTAAGGTGATATGGGGTGTCTATTTGTTGCAGCGCAGATGATACAGGATGCTTTCTGGGCTTGAGAACGTTCTTTGACTCGCAATGGGCTTGTGGGAGCGTAAAAAAGTCGCGGCGTGAAAAAGATGAATATGGCTGTGATGGAGCGCTGTTTGATGAACGAAGCAACCTCGCAGTAAAAGTGGCGTCTTTAAAGCGCTTAGACATGCCTCTGGAATTGTAGCAAAGATCAAAACTGAATCCGTGCGAGGACAAGATTGTTTACACTTTCTCCACACAGACTATGACGGTGAGGTTCGAGATGGAGACAGACTGTGTTACGCCAAGCAGCGTATTCAAAGACCGGCGTCCTCTTCCCATTATCTCATTAAAATTATATTGACGTCCATTCAATTGCTACATTTGAATTCAAAACAAGCCCGGCATGTGTCGATTGCCTTGACTTTGGAAGGAACCATCCATTCTTTGGACGTCATTTTTGTAGCGCAATGACGCGGGTGGTGACAAATCCAAGAGAAAGAACAGAAGCCAGGGGGTACCAGCCAATAATGGCGATGTGCAGCAATGCACGGGAAAGGAAAAGAGTAAAAACGGAAAAAGCCTACGTCACCTCCAGACGAAGGCTCGAATGTATACGGCTTAAGTCCTTGCCAACTTCCAGACAAGAACTCGAAACCAATCGGCTAGAGCCTGCGTCAAACTGCAGACACAGACTCGGATAGAATCGGCTAGAACCCGTGTCAAATTTCAGACAAGAGCTTAAAAACGAACGGCAAAAGCTCGTGCTGAACTTCAGACACAAGCTTGGAAATTACTGAAAGAAAGAATGGGACCCAATCATTAGTTGTAGACAAGAAATGTAAAAGAAAAAGAAAGAAAAGGGAAAGGCCAGAACCACCAAATGGCCAGAGAGATAGTAGGGAAAGGAATGGTAATCCCAGTAGTAGAGATGAAGAAAAAAAAGGGGAGAAAGGTTGCCCGCTGTTGCTCTTTATGTTTTGGTGTGGTGGGTGGTGAGTGGTTGGAGAAGACCGAAGAAGAGTCATCTCGATGACCACCCAGCTTATGTAGACTTTTCTACTTTCGATTCTAACTCTTGTTTGAAGGTATTGTATCGTAGAAACTATTTCTACTGTCTCGTATTTCTACATCCATCACGAGAGATAAGGAAACATTTCTTCCCCTTACTAGTCCCTTACTACCTCCTCCTCCCATATTGGCAGCCATTAAAATCTTCTTCAAAAGTTGTCACAGAGATTTTAGAAGGTCTAGAGATCTCAAGAATGCCTTTGAAAAATCGAGATTCATCGTAAGACTGTTGGAATGCTATAGAACTTTTGCAATTTAAGCTATGGTATCAGTACTCCGTTTTGGTCGTACGACCTGTTGCATATGATACTTTTCCATTCTCATTCGGTATCGTGACGGCATCCTGGTCACACCACCGATTGGTTGCACATGATATTTTGTCACTCTCAGCCGAACTTCACTGAATGTGCAAGTTCGAGTGTATATCAGCATCCTATCGTTTGCCCATCCTAGACTGGTACCTTCGTCAACCTTCCCCATGGACTCATCAGGTACTCATCCGAATGCTGCTTCTGTTTCTGCCGCCGATTTCAAGGTTAAGCTCGAGGAGTCCGAGAGCAATGACTCCATCGAGTTCGTGGCGGAGTTCCGCTTGTCACCTGACCCTCCGCCGGCCTCCGCTGGTCCTACTCTGTCTGACGGGTCCTGTGTGACTGATTTCCTTTTAATCCGGGCCTATTTGGCTGGCTGGCACGACGCCTCCTGGGCTGTAGAGGAGGTGATGAACCGCTATTGACCATCGAGGGCGTCCTGAGCGGCGCTTTTTTGGGTCCTACTGACCCTTCGCCGGTTCATTCTGGCCCTTGGGGCCCGCTTTCTTCACTAAGCTTTTTTCTCTTTTCCTGCTTCACAAATTCCTTAATCCGATTTTCAACAACTTTTTTCCTCCATATCACAACTTGGTCGCCTATTTCGTATTTTTTGTCCGCTCTTTGAGGAGTTCTGCGCTATAGAGCACGGTCAGTTCCCAACTTCGCCACGCATTTCTGCATTTTGGTACGTGCAGCACTTGGGATCTTTGCACGGCTGGCAAGTGTAGCTCGGGCATTTGTGATCTCAGAGCGAGTGTGAATTGGTGGGTATTCTTCAAAGATTAATGCCGAAGAGACGAGACATTCTGGTCCAAGTGTATCGTTTAGTGACTTTAGTGAAAGCTAGGGCGACTTCTGGTTTTGTATGAGGTTCTTGTGCCATTATCCTTCGATATGCACGACTCAATTGCCGATGTTATTGCTCGCCAATGCCCAGATTTGAGTGAGCGCCAACTCACTTTCGATCGATTTGGATGTTAGATGAATATAAAATGTCAATGAATAATTAACCGAAGAAGTTTCCTTGATCACCAGTATTCCATTGAGTGTACCTGTTTAGATCGTTAATCAGCAAAAGAAAATCCTCTTCCATATATAGTCTTAGTCGAAACATCAGGGAGAAAAGCTGCCGCAGAGAAGTTGCCTGCTTCATCGAAAACTTGTAGGATGGGTTTCTATCGATGTACATGATGTTGGTCATTACACGCTTCTTGAACCGAACATTTTCGGAAACACGAAACTTTATTGGAGCGTTTTGGATCTTTTGGCATGGATCGCAGCACTTGGCTAGGTCTTTAAGGGTTGTCAGTGTTTTCAGTATTGCTTCTTCATGCCTAGCTCTTTTGAAGAGCTGGAAGAGTTTCATTGCAGCTCGTTGGAAGAACTGAAAGTGTAGCTTTTGCAACTGTGTTTTTGTAAAGAAATTTTGAGAGGGTTGAAGAATTTCGGCGAACACGTGCCCAATTTTTGCATGATGAAGTAATATAGACCAATTATCAAGGTAGTGATCAGAGCCATCGTCAATAAGAATGTGTTCTAGACGTTTGACGGGGCTTGCCACCGTGTCTACGATGAGATGTCTGCGGTCAAGTACATCCATACCGAGCAAGGCGGGTATATATGCCCAAACGAAATCCATTGTGGTGAGGTTGGGGGCGACTTTAAAAGGTGGTACCAGACCTAAAATGGGGTTTCCAATTATATCGAACAATGCGTCTGATAATATGAAGCTGGTGGGTGTTGGGGGTTTGCGGAGCTTGGGAACTCAAAGGGTATTGTTAGGGAATACGAGTGTCAGCTCTCTGAGTCCAATGACAGATCTTGGTGCTTTAATATCGATACAGAAACCATTCATTCGCGATCGATTGCTTGAATGGTGAAGCTTTGCCCCATGAACATGTGTGAAGTTGATCTCAACAAAAATGCTTGTCAGCTTGTGCTTTCGTAAGGTAGTTCGATGTAAAGCTACCCATCTGGCTGGGCGGCAGAGAGATGCTGTGTAATGCGACACCTTAACGAAAAAGGTGGGAGTCTGTGCTGGGGTGGTTGATATAATTTGTGTTAATCGAAGCAGATAGATGATTGATGAACCATTCCATACCAGCAGCTTGGATTTGTAAGGGGCTTTCGTGGTCCTTAGTTGCAGTCAACTCATCGAATAGGCGAAGTTCTTCGAATTGGAAGTATAGTCTTTTCCTCCCTCCAGTAGGGCATTAGGTTGGTGAAAGCTTTCTCCCTTCATTGTGAAAACGAGGTATGACACATGTACTGCAGGTTCTCCATTTCTTATGCGCTGACGAATGTGACGGCGGATTGCACCGGCCTTGCATCTATGTCCTGGTTGTTATTTGGTTTAGCATTTGTAGCACTCATTGCGTCAGCGTCTTTCTTCGAATGTGAGGGAAAGAATGCACGAGCCGGGGGTCCTGCGTACATTCTTCACAGTTTCATCTCGGGGTGGGCACTTGCGAACTTGCTTTGGATTCCTGCCGTATTGCTGATACATAGTATCCTAATAGACTAGGAGAGTGTCAATTTTAGATCCTCTTCCTCTATATCCTTCTCCAGTTCAATATTGTCCCTGAGGGTTCTGGTGAAACCGTTGAATTTATACTTCGAAGTAAAAATATGGCTTATCGGATGCTTTGACCATTCCAAACCCAGAACAGCCTTACAAAGGTATTCTATGTTGTGATATTCGGATTAAAAATGCGCAGGGCATTGCGGAGAGAGTTGCTTAATCGTGGTAACGACCTTGGTTAGTCCTTAGGAGTACGTCGGGACTTCGTCCTCCAGCATGACCTTTTCAATGCGAAGAGTATTCAAAATGCCTTACCCCTGAAGTTCACGGACGTTACTGTTATACTCGATCTTGGTTGAACAAATACCGATGAGGTGTGAGGGCTACCTGTAGTAGATAGCGCGCTAGGGCTCGACCTAACGCTAAAAAGCACACAAACCAATGTGGAAGTAGGGCATCTGAAACCCGCAAGGGCAAAAGCTAGGGCAACTAGCCTAGAAAGTGTAGGTTTACGGCAGTAGACGTCGCCGCGAGGTAAAACCTGAAAGATACTAGAAAAAGAGAAAACTAACAAGTAACGCTCTTGCCTTAGTGGTCCCTGACTTTGCAATACCAAAAAGGGAAAGCAAGGTGCAACGCATTATATAAAAGAACCAGATCTCCCGTGCAAGCTTGACGTCAGTGGCTGCGCCCATGACCTACTTTCATGGGATAGCAATGCTATAATAGACTACTCCTACATGGTGTACTGCAAAACTCAAACTGGTAATCGACACTCAAGGTTCCCGAGTCCTTACTCTTTGGGGAGGTATATTCAGCGCATGAGCCCTCAGTATACGGATAGATCGGAATGTAGGACCCGCTATATGTCGAAAATATCATGGAGGTAGGTGGAAGAATATCAAAGGACGCCGTAGTACGGCAACGAAACTTGTCCATGAAGCGTTGTGAAAGAAAAAGAAAAAAAGGCAAAAACAAGGCCAAACTCGACGGGTTCTCCGACAAGCACCGAGTAGACCCAATGTATAATAGAAAAGGAAGAGAAAATAGAGACGGTATTGTATATTAAGCAAACACGGCAGAACTGTATACAAAGGCGATAGAACCATCCAAACACTGGTAAGCAGACATCTGCGTAACAAAATATTAGTCCTAAAACAGGGCAATGTGGGATCAGTGTACCCGCAAGATACCTTTTGGATAAAATGAAAAAAAACGTACGCGGTGAGCCTTCGAAGAAGTTGTGCATGTTGGGCAGGCGATCTAGTCAGAGCCTCGAAAAAGGTTGAGTTTATTTTTTGGGTACGAGGGCGGTGCAGCCACCACCTAAGTAGTCTCACAATAATAAACTAAAATAATTAACTAAATTAGTGCCAATTGAGTCAGGTCCACACACGTGGCGTACCCGTGTAGACCCGCCGAGGCGGCCATTAAATCATAAATGTAGCCAAACTATCTCTGTACACAGAGCTAATTTCCCACGCGACCAAGTGTTTAGCAGTTACTTTCCAGATCAGGTTACTGTTGAGCGCAATTCCGTTCCAAGAGCCAGAGTAGGATGCTTTGTGACTTGATTTAAAATCAATTTTACTGAAACAACAGCTCTAAGACTCATGAACACGTTCGCCAAACATGGATTCAATCCGCCGGCGCTCACGATCGCAATCATCAACTCTCTCCATCTCTCTCAGAGTCCTCCGTCCCGGACTCACCAGGGCTATACTGAACATCATACTTTTTGTCAACAAACATCCAGTCGCAATAAAAGGGTTCATCGAGACACGACTGATCGCCCACTGATTCGTGATACTCTATATTATGCGTGTCTCCCAAGCGCACGTCCATCTTCGACATATTCAGCAGTATAAATGCGCTTTCATCGGTGTCTTCATCACTTGAGCTCTAAAAATCTTCGCATGACTGTAGGCCTAGACGCTCTGCTAAACCCAGTGACTGCAAATAGTGTGTTTTTAAATAGGGTCATATCAGAAATAGTGTGGGTGTAATTGACACACACTATTAACTGTACAAAGGCAATGCTCTCTAGACTAAATTAGTGCGACTAGCGCAATAAATAGGCATCGAAAAGCAATTAAGTTGCTTGAGCAGAGGTGTGCTCCAGTGTTGACAATATTTCTGTTGAGAACAAGGCGCCCTCCTCTCTCAGAATCTTCTTGTTGGACTTAAGTATCCTCTAGAAATAGCTTTAGCTATTTCTAGAGCTTTACCAGATTTCAGCCAAACACCCAATCCACTTCGATGGCCAACTTGTCCTAGATTGATGCTAGAAATTAAGGCATCGTCACCCACACTAATTAGAGCGTACAAAAAAGTGAGAGTTTTACTAGTTTGATATAAACCTCATTTAGTGTCATACCAATATTAGTTAAACCCACACTATTTCATGTTTCTTGTGTTCGGAATCTGCTTCGTCAAATAGTGTCCGTGACAATATTTGCAGTCACTGGGTGTGGCGGCCACAAACCTGGATCTTTTTCGCTCTCTGCCACCTTGGCTGGCGCTTCAATTGATTTTGCATCACGAACCAGCATTCCACTGCATAGTACGGAGTTGTTTGCACTGTCTACTACATCATCTGCCTCTTGCATAGCAGGAATACTGGATAATTTGTTTGAGGACACCGGGGCCTTTGGTTTTTTCTTTCACGCGGTCTCTTTTGTCTTGAAAGCTTTCTCCAGTGTCTCTTGATTTGCGGCTTCTTCACGTACACGGCGTTTCTCGGCTGCTTCTTCTTCTTTTTTCTTTTTCTTTCTAGCCTTCTCCTCCTTCTGATTTTTGAGAAGCAGTGTCTCCTCCGCTTTCTGTCGTTTGGCTAAAGCCGCCTCTTTTCTACGCGTTGCTTTCGATTTCTGCTCTTCTTCAGCATTGCGATCGTCTGCCAATCGCTTCGAAATAACCTCTCCGTGTGTAAGGTATACCTCTGGAGCCCCTTTGGAAATGGTTGTTAAATCCATGGGCACAGTGCACTTGCTACAGACATTGGTTTTGGTCGGCGTTCGTCTCGCTACAATTTCCTTCACTCGTGTGCGTCCCATGTGGGGAATCTGTTTTACATTATGAAGACCTGACGATATGGTTTTCGAGGACTGTACAGCATCAATTATTTCCTCCCACTCCCTAAATTAGATCCGGTGTTTTGACCTCTCCTGACGTTCGCTCGTGTTTTGCTGCTTGTTATTTCATTTCTCTTGCGCCCACCTATGAAAGCGGAAGTCAATAGGTCACATCTTGACTTCCTAGAAGGAATTTTTACAACTGATCCAGTCAATGCACGGAACCCTGCAACAGAAAAGTTCTGCTTTATCCCCAGCTCTCTGAAGTTGAGGAAGGCAGTCTTATTGAGGTGCCTGTATGTGTCTTTTACAATCGTTTTAAACTGTTTGTTAATATGTTGGTCGCAGGCCTGTAAGAAGTGGGACGTATGGGCAGGAATCCTACATACTGATTTGTCCATACGTTTTTCTTCGGAGAGGCACTCACGGCCATTGCGAGACTTGTGACCATCTAATGCGAGAAGCATATGAAGCCCTTTTAGGATATTTTCGGTGTGTTTCTTAATATGGCTGATAACGAAGTACATATGTTCCTTAACCATGGAGCCATTTTCCGTTCCCAGAACAAAGATATCTTTAGGAAACCAGTCTTTTCGGATTAACCAGCGAAGATACCAATAGTCGTCTTTGTAGATCTCCTCACAAAGAGGTTCGAACCAACGCTTCATCGTATATTTCCCAACGAAGATGAAAAAGGGTGGCAGAAACGTGTCCAGAAGCAGAGGCGATAGTAACGGCTGTGAGATGCTTTCCCTGGGCTTTGATCGTGAGATTGAAACCTCCATGGTGAGTATCGGCAGCAGCAAATCCTTTTTCAGTTTCAATTTTGCTTATTCTAGCTTGGGTTTCGTCCATATTCCAAATACAATCCAGGTCATCAAGAAGTTTGGGGTGTTTCTTCCTGCAGATTTTTAGGGAATTGACATATGTTAACAAGTGATCTGAGTCTTCAGCCGCAAGTTTTGAAGCTTTTTTATTTTCCATCTTACGGTGCGTAAGACCTCAGTTCCTTGAGCGAAAGATTTGGACCCAGTCATCAGTTGGGTATTTGTTTTGAAAGCCCTTCCGCCCATTGTCCGCAATTTTGGCGGCACTATACTTCAGAGTGTCTTTGGTGACGGCAAAGCTGTGGTTTGCCACTTCTTTCATGCGGTCGACTGTGATTCTTTCTTCTTTGCATGAAAAAATGGTTTGACGTCCTTTGATCAGTGCATAGCTGTATCCATCGTTAAAACGTTTTTGTTCTGTGGCTTTTATTACGTGTCTATTGATATGGGAAATCGTTCCCAGGAAAACGTTTGTGAGTGCTGATATATGTCTGAAGAGAACGCGCTGTCTTAAGAGTTCTACTTCTGTTTGTTTCTGTTTTCTTTTGGAATTTTCTGAGGCTATGCAGGGTTTGATGATCTGCAATTGTTTATGCACAATAACAGTGACCATCTTGGTCAAAAATGAAGGCCATGTTGATGATTGTATGAAGTGTACAGACTGCGTATCTGGCCTTATATTGATCTCGGTCTCGCTGCGATCTGGCGCGCATTTAGTTTGAACTACCTGCTGTCATCCTGTTTGGGTTTCTTCACCGCAGTTGGGGCTCTAAGAGCCACGTAAACACGTTGATAGTTGAAGACATGACCCTAATTTTTCCACAGCTCTTTACTGGTAAGAAAGAAGCCAAAAAATGCTGTTATGGCGAGCGGGGAGCTGCTGTGCGGTGACTACTATGGGTTACAGAGGACCAGTTTCTTCGGGACCCCTTTAAGTGTTCACCATTATTCAGCGTTTAGGTTTGCCCTGACCTGTAAGGTATGACTTCATCGACTCCTCAGGACTTTACTGTGTCACCATGCCAGAAGACAAATTTCTAATCATATGTCAGCCACTGCAGATACTCGAAAAGCCGTGGTATCATGAGATGAAGACCCATTAGAGCCATGTAAGCGCGTTGCTCTACACATTATTCCCCTTAGACGAGAAATAACTTCTTGGCGTCGCTTCAAACTCCTTCAAAAGACTTTAAATAAACGACTCAGCCATGATTAGCTCGGAAGATTGGAAAAAAAAAACAACAAGCCCACTAATCGAATTTTCGATGAATCATTCCTCCAAAAACAGTCCTTTCTTTTAGAGAAATTCGGAAAAAATGGCTGCTCCCTCCGGCACCAGACATTTCAAATCTGGACCGAGGTAATACAGCAAATTGTCGACAGCGCCTTTGTCTCAGAGCACCAGTCAGCAACCGTCTTAGTCCGCATTGAAGACTAGCGCAGTGTTGAATTAAAATTGTGCTTTTACAGTGACGGTTAGGGCGTTTCAATCCGTGCTGATAACAAGAGAATTGCTTGCAGCCAAAAGATTTCAAAATTCAGGGCGCTCTCTCGCACCTTAGCAGTGCCATACCATTTAAGGGTGCGCGAAGACCCCTTTGACAGAAGCGCTCCGCTTCGAAAGTCTCAGCGAGTACTTAAATATAGTCTCAACGAAACCCTGCGTGTGGTAAACTAAACTTGCATTCCGTGGAAGTCATTTTTGAAACAAAAACAACCACATAACGCCGGTGGTGACAAATCCAGAGAAAACCACACAAATGCCAGGAAGTACCAGCCGAAAACAGCGAAAGATAACAGTCTAGCTCAGCGATGAGCGTAAAAACCAATACGCAAAGTGGCGAGTCCTGCGGTTGCTTTGAGTTGATAGGTCAAAACGAAGCGGACACGCAACAATCCAGGCTGCAAACAATGGATTTCCCACTCTATGTTCGTTGAACAATCGTGAGTACAAAGACAGTAGCGATGGTTACAATGTGCAAAGGAACCCAAAAAAAGGGCAACAAACTGGAACTATAGTGATGTAGGTGAAAGACCGAGCCGCCGAAAAATTAGTAATGGGGGAGGTGGTTGGTGGCAAGGAGAGGCACATTGTCTGTGCTTAAGAGTAGTGGACGGGTGCCTAAGGAATTTGGAAGGCGACGGAAACGGGGAAGGATAAAGAGACGGTAGCGCTTTTGGAAGAGGGTCGTCGAGGTAAAGTGGTCTTTTCGAGGTGAGTTGGCGGTGACGCTTCAAATCGGGGGGTTATATGGACTCTCACTAAAGTGCATGGTCTAGATAACTAAATACTCTGTTTTCTTTGCCATCAAGCACTAGATTGTCAACAAAGGTACAATGGCCTACGTGAATTGGACATATAACCTTAATCGTATTTGATCTTATTTAAAGTCTTTCTGACTTTATGTTCACCACAGTTGCCAGGTAATCGAACGAACAACGCAGCGAACATGTCTGAAATCAAGCCAAACAAAAATGTTTTGGTGGCGGAAGCCACAAACGGTAAAACTGAGCAACTACACGCATTCCGCTGTCTTTTGATCGATCATGAACCGTTGGAGAGTTTTTGTCAATCTGGTTGTTTCTCGTGTAAGTGCTGATATTTCCTGATCACCAAAACTGATAACAGAGTTTGAAGGTATCTTGCGTAATATCGTTCGCAGGAAGCTTCTTCAACTTTCTTTTGACAACGTTTTACGTATCGAGGTAAGCCTATTATCTACTGTGTGCCTTCTTGGAGTCCTTTTCGGCCTTCGTCTCGGCGTTTGCACAGGTTTGAAGTCCAAGAGGCCTAGCGGAGAAATCATGCTTTTAATACAACTTTTGAAGACTCAAGTCATTAAGTAAACCATTTTTTCTTTTACCTTATAAGTGCGCGGCCGAAACGACTGGCAATATATCGACAAGCGCGGCAATGGCGCCGCGCACAATTTTTACCTCTGCGGTCGCAGTGCAGAATGGTTTCCTGACCGGGGGCGGCGCCGCGCAGAACGGATTGTAATGCCGGTAGAGTGTAGCCCCTTTGGGCATCTGCAGGCTACGCAGTAGGCGTAGACGCTGCTGTTGGGACCCAAAATGGTCTTCCCCAATTCAGACACAAGTACCTGAATTGTGAGAGCACCCTACGCAGTTATCATTCTACTCGTAGCTGGTGGTTTGGTAGAACCACTACAGTACTTAAGATAGTTTCTCACCGCCCTCAGTAAAACTTGAGGGCATCGAACCTCTTTCTCCCAAGTCTACCTACTTGGTCTGGTTACAGTGATCACTCTCCGTTTACTTAGTCTGTAGACTAGAGGAATTTCAGTGCGTCTGCTTACCATTCGATCACAGGATGTCTGACGAGGCATCCGACCAAAATGAAATGTCCAGCCTAACCGGTCTTGGCTCGGCTCTGTCAGAGCCCCGTTTTGTTGCAACATCTGTGAATCACCTGCGTCTAGTGCGCTACGACGCCGCTTCAATCAGGACTTTTTTGATCGCCTATGATCAATACGTCAAAGAAGTTACCCAGAGGGCACCGCAGCTTGCAGTGGTTGATGCAACAACAGTTGAGCCAGTACGTCCAGTGAACCTATCGTTCTGCGTGGACCCAGAATGGCTGGAGTCAAACGTAGACCTAGGTTTCATTTCGGACATCAGTGATGTCGAGACGCTTACTGATGAGCAATTAAGGCAGTACCTGGAGTCCAAATCATCTTCTCAAAAAGGCTCTTTGAGTCTTTCTGCTTTGAACAACCTCGTAGAGAAGGAGCTCCGGATGGATATGAACGACACGTCTGCGACATCGCGTATGACTCTGTTGCTGACATCTTGCAATGCTCTTCTACACCGTCATGGTTTAAAGTGGATTCTTGCATCCCGCCCGAACACTGCAATTTCGCACATTGTTGCAGCAGTTAAGCCTAAAGCACTACGTCTACGGCTCGAGCAAGATTTAGAGTTTGCGCACTCCGAGAAACGCAAAGATTTCAAGGCGTTCTTGGCGCATGCACTGAAGGTTTCAGAATCATTTGAAGATATTGATATGGGGTTTCCTTCCCAAGAACCCTCTTCAAAGTCAAACAGGAAGGACAAACCAAGTTCTTTCGGGAAACTGAACCAGCGGTCGGGCACAGACTCTGCACCTGACAAATCCCAGAGACCGCACAGGCGACGACCGAAGCCATTTCGCTTGCATAAGATATGCAAACAAAAGCGTGCCAGACACTGGATCGAGGAATGTGACAGGGCTACTGAAGACGAGAAGCAAGAAATGCGGGCTGAGGTTGCTGCGATGAAAGCTAGAGAAGACCCAGCCGCCTCCACGCGTTCGCAATCCCGAAATCAATGCGGGCAAGAACGTAGAGGAAACGGACAGGTCTCTCGTATCACGACAGACATGGTCCCTAATCATGTCGATTACGAATCCTGCACCGTCTCACTAGTAGATGGCAAGTCGAGCCAGGCCTGCATTGCTCGACTCGACTGCGGTAGCGACCACAGCATCGTTGCTCCATCTCTCGCGGAGGAATCCGCACTGAAGGGCATTGGAAAGATTTCATTAGTCAACCCAATTTCCTTGCAAGTCGCTCTAAAGAAGGGAGAAAAGCCTCAAACATTCTCATTCTCGTGATCATGGATGACTCCTCGTACAATTCTGATGCTTCCTTCTGGAGAACTGGCCCTTCGAAACGTCGCGTATCTCATCGCAAATGATGACCTGGCATGCGAGAAACTCCTCATCCGGAATCCGGTTCTCAAGCACCTTAGAGCCAACCCCAGCACGATACTGGACGGGCGGCGAAAGGAACTCGATGAAATTGATTGCGCAGGAGTAGGGAACGTGATTGGAAGCGGTGGTGGATATTTCCAGCGACTCATGATTGCTCGGCTGAATCGCGAAGAACCAGATCATCGTTCTTTGAAGACTGACAGGCCTCGTGTGGACATCGTCACTGCCAGAGCCGAAGAAGATCCATTCCCTGATCCATCTCTGCTAGATGCCATTGATTCCAGGCAGCACGAGGAAATCGTTGACGCTACAAAAAAAAATGGTCCAGACCGCGCGTAGCAATGGCATGCCGGATGATTCCGTCCAGAGATTGAAGTCCTTGGTTCAATCACACATCACCATTTTCTGCACCGCCCTCTCGTCAGGCCCTGCGGCCAGCATTGAGCCGCTGAAGATTGACCTCAACCGAGAAGCACATCCAGTCCGTGTGAGATTGCGGAATTACTCGCGCGAGCAGCGCGATTTCTTGGACAAGTTTGTCACCGAATTGGTAAGAGCAAATATGGTTTATCCTAACCCAAGTTCTCCATGGGCCTCCGCTTCGCTTGTGGTTCCCAAACCTGGACCGGCAAGATTTAGTTTTATTGTAGACCTACGTCCGGTCAATAATTTTACATTGAAGCATCAGTTTCCGATGCCAAATATTGAACAAGAACTCTCCAGACTTGCCGGGTCCCGCTTCTTCGCCACTTTTGACTTGTGCCATGGATACTGGCAACTTCCCCTCCATCCAGACTCTCAGGCGTGCCAATCATTCATCACACCTGACGGAATTTTCTCACCCACGCGCGTCTTACACGGCACCACCAATGCAGTGACGCATATGCAATCTGCTTTAAAGGCAGTACTACCTTCTCCAATCCTCCAACAACTGCTCTATTGGTTAGACGACATGCTGTTGCATCACCAGAAGATACAATAATTGTTAGATTGTATAGAGAAGCTCTTACACTTCTGTGCCACACACAACATCCGTTTGCACCCCAAGAAGAGCATACTGTTTTCCACCAGCATCAGATGGTTTGGTCGTCTTATCTCCGCCGAGGGCATTAGGTTTGATCCAAGACGACTGGATGGGCTACTTTGCATGCAACCTCCTTCCAATGGAGCGCATTTGCAGCAATTTCTTTGCGCTATGCAGTGGATGAAGACTGACATTCCAGACTATGCGAACCTTACGTGTTCTTTGCACGATTTCTTGGAAAAGTTGTATACAGCCGCGGGGAAACGAACCGCAAGAGGAGTCGCAAAAGTGGAACTCGCTTCAATTGGTTGGGGCGCAGACGAACTCTCCGCCTTCGAACGGTGTAAGAAAGCGCTGGTACATCTCGTCACCTTGGCACATAGAGACGACTCTCAAAGGCTCTGCATCTACACCGATGCTTCGGACGACATGTGGTCAGGAATCGTGACGCAGGTTCCACACAGTGACTTAAACAAAGCTCACAAAGATCAACGACACAGCCCGCTGGCATTCTGCTCGGGTCGATTCAATCAAACACAAATGCGTTGGTCGACGTCAGGGAAGGAATCCTATGCCATCATGATCACGCTCGAAGGAATGCGCTGGATTGCAGCAACGCCTGATAGTTTCGACCTTTACACGGACCACAACAATCTTCTGTTCATCTTCGATCCTCTCTCCATCGTACCAGATCTCTCGCAAACCGCCATTAGAAAGGTGCTACGCTGGGCTGTCCGCCTGAGCATCTACATGTACACGTGCTTTCACATCCACGGAATTGATAATGTTTGGGCTGACCTCCTCGGCCGCTGGTCAGCACCTCCGACGGTACGCAGCCTTATTTGCATTCCAGCTCTTCCTTCTACCACATCAGAAGAGTTCCAATGGCCATCTCCAAAAGAACTTGCAACTGTACAGAACCAAGAATCCGCCTTGCGCCCGCACGATTTGAAGCTTCACGAGGACCTATGGCGCAACGACAACCACGCTGTATGGATTCCAGACTCCGCTGACGACCGTTAGCTGCGTATATGCATCATTGCGCACACTGGTCCGAGTGGGCATCGCGCGAAGGCTTCCACGAATGAGGTTTTGCGAAAATACTTTTTCTGGAACGGGATGAAGGCAGATGTAGAAGCTTTTGTCAAAGCATGCATCCATTGCCTCTCTACTACAGGTGGAAACAAAGAACCACGCCCATACGGCCCAGCAAGGCATGTAACTTCGCCAAACAACTTGTTGCAATTCGACTACATCTAGATAGGAGCGAGTCACAATGGTCAGAAGTACATATTGATGCTCCGAGACGACCACTCTGATTACAAATGGCTGTACTCCTTCTGTGACACTTCGGCAGAAAACGCTGCCAATGCCATCATTGATTGGTGTGCCGCATTCAACGTACCTGACGGAATTCTTTCCGACGGACCAACTCATTTCAAGAACGAAACGGTCCGAAAGGTTACAAAGGGTTTGAACGTACCACACAAGTTTACGCTGCCATACACGCCGTAAAGCAACGGCGCCGTGGAACGTCTTGGAAGAGAACTGCTTCGCCTCTTCCGCGCTCTTAAGCCAGAGCTACAATTGGACTTTCAGGAATGGACGGACGTCCCTCCCAATCGTTCAGAGCATTTTGAACAACACTTTCTCCTCTCATCGCAGAAAAGTGCCACCGATATCAGCTTTTACTGGTATGAAACCCACTTCACCCATCTCAACATTCATGCGCTCGCAGAATACGACTCCGATAAGCATTACGGACGCTCTGAGAGAACGCGCGGTGAACGTGGAGAAGCTACAAGAGCTTACTGCCCAGCTCCGACCCATGGTACAAGAAGCGCTCTCTACGAATCGACAAAGATCTCGTGAAACTGCCTCGAGAGGAACTTTAGCAAATTTCACTGAAGGCGATTTTGTGCTTGTTGCACGAGAAGAATTTTATGCTGGAGAGAAAATTGCTCTGCGCTGGCGGGGACCTCGTCGGATTGTGCGACCGGTTTCAGATTACGTTTATCTTGTTGAAGATATACGTAACGGTGTTGCTACAGAAAAACATTCTTCAAGATTGAAGTTTTATCACGATCGTTCCTTGGACACAGAAGCAATAATGTCTCATGTTGTATCATCTGAGACCGGAATGGTTGTTGCACGTCTTCTACGACTTGTCGAAAACGACGATGATCTGTTGGTACATATCCGTTGGAAAGTTCTTCCAAACTCAGAAGACACTCTAGAACCCATTACTAGAGTGTACAAAGGTGTTCCAAAGATGGTGCTTCGGCTTTTGAAACGCAAAGCCACACTCAAACATCTGGTTATCAAAGCCCGACACGTTTTGGGTCTTTGAGAGAGAGAAGTGTAGCCTCTTTGGGCATCTGCAGGCTACGGAGTAGGCGTAGACGCTGCTGTTGGGACCCAAAACGGTCTTTCCCAATTCAGACACAAGTACCTGAATTGTGAGAGCATCCTACGCAGTTAGCATTCTACTCGTAGCTGGTGGTTTGGTAGAACCACTACAGTACTTAAGATAGTTTCTCACCGCCCTCAGTAAAACTTGAGGACATCGAACCTCTTTCTCCCAAGGCTACCTACTTGGTCTGGTTACATGGAGTCATCGCCATTTTTCCACTCCCGGAGATATCTTGGTGAAATATATTTAGAGATAGGGAAGATAGTGCCTCCCGGGATGTTCTGGGGCAAAGCCGTAAAAACGATTCCGCACATTAGATGGTTTTTATACTTTTTAGAATTTATGATTCATCGTTACCGATTACCATATTTTTCTTTTCACTTCACTACTTCGTGTACTACATATGTACCTTATTGAACTTTTTATACATCATTCCTGTTAATTGAATGTTGTTTTAGGCATTACTGTGTCAATAAAAGCGGATGTAAAGTTCATGAACGATATATGGGTAATCGTTGATTGGTAGGATGTGTTACAAAACCAAAAATGGAAGACGACATAGTTTGACTTGGAACATCGTTCCGTTGATACGAAGGGGCAACACTGCGAAGCAACTGAACGAGAGACACAAAACGGTTGAAAAAAACCGGAGTGAGAATGTTCATTGGAGAAGAAGTAATCATTTTTTCATGGTTCCACTGTTATCCTTACAAAAAGCAGACAATGGAATAAAAGATCTAAAGTAATCGTTGAGCATGTACATTGAAAAAACATAATTTACAATGACACGCAGCTAAACAACAATATATGTTGTAGGTTCCACGATCAAAAGAGATCGCATGAGACAATCATACTTTGCCACCGTTTAAGAGGAAGGGGAAGGGGAAGAAGACATGTTATAAGGATAAAAAAAGTGTGCTTGTAACCACAAGATTTAAAAGCTGTTGACGTTTTCAAATCCAGATTGATGTATGAACGGGAGGAGTTTGAGATAATTGTGTTGTACAATGAAGACAAGGCAAGAAGATCTTGCGGTTTTGCAAATGCGTCTCTCTGCACTCTAGAAAATTTGCTCTTTATTAGATTAGTTTAACTAACCAAACATCGCTTGTCCGTCCTGCGTCGGCTACTTGCCGCGTACTACGATAAACTAACAGTATACAGTGAGCGAAATGCTTATACGAAACCCCACAGATTCGTTCGTTGCCGGCACATTCTCCCTCCATGAGGCTCCAAAGTCTGTGCACTTCACGCTAGTATAAAAGAGAATAAAAGGAAATCAGTAAGAGCGCCAAAGCTTTATCAAAAACAAAGATATCCTCTAAAAGGTTACTCAAGGGGTGAAATTCCTATACGACCGGTGGAAAACTGTGACACATTACGCATGCTAGAGTGGCGCTAGTAGTCCGTTTTCATTCCCTGTCTTTCTAAGACAGACGCACAACGCCTTGTCATACTTTGGACAAGGTTGTAACACGTGTTACGGTCCACCTTGTTCCACTCTGACACACCACAGTCTACCAGCTCTTCCACCGAGAGAAACTGCCTTGCGTCCGCGTACAAACGCCTCGCCAGCAAGCCCCAAAGGTTTTCAATTGGGTTCAAATCTGGGCTACGGGCAGGCCAGTCCATAACCTCCATATTATTTGACGAAAACCAGTCTCTAGTAAACTTAAACGTATGAATTGCAGCATTTTCTTGTTGGAAAACCCAACTCCGTACGTAAGACCTCGCCACATACGGCAGTAAATAGTCCTTAAGTGTCTTCATGTACTTTTTATAATCTTGATCACCATGTAAAACTGCCAATGTTCCTACACCAGTTTCTAAAAAACATGCCCAAGCCATGACCCCACCTTCCCTCTTTTGTCGTTTAGACATGATCCTCTCCTCTCTCCGCATATCGTGCCAAAAGTACGCAAAGCCGTCCGGGCCATCCAAGTTAAACTTTTTCTCATCAGAAAACACAACACGTTCTCAATCTCCAAGTGCCAATGCATGCCTACGTATTGTTTAATTGAGGCGATTTAGTTTGTGGTGATACTGTAGTGGTGAAGTCTTTTTAATCTTCCTAATATTCAGCTGCGACGTCTGCAAAAAAATTTGCTGCACACGACGCTTCAATATCGGCAACCGAAGGGCGATTTTTAGTGGCGATGCGGATTGGTGACCGTTTGCTGCTTCTCTAATCAACTGATGGCGGGCGGTGACCGACAGTTTTGTTACTCTTGCAGGCGTTTTACGCTTCCAATATTTGGCAGGGTTTTTCAAATAGCAAGATATCAAATATTTGCTGCGTCCAATGTTTCTTGAAATGGCTTCCACAGAGCGGCCACTTGCTTTAAAGGCCTCCATTTCGCCTTTTTCCTTGTCGGTTAGAAATTGGCCTAACGGCATGTTTTTTGTGTGTCAAAAGAATGTACTACATTCGAAGGTTCCTTTCAGACTGAGTACTGGTGTTTTGTCTATTGAGGTTCGTGTTATTGGCTGTGTTTTCTACAAATGGTATACCTGTCGTATAGCCACTTTGCGGCGCGTAGTAGCGGTTTTGTTTTAACGCGAGAATGGCGGCTCTTTGAAGAAAGAGACAAGACTCGTTTTATTCTCTTTTATGTAACGGATAGTCTATGTAAAGCACTAATCGTAAGCTGCATCACCAGCGCATGTGCGGGCTGAAACCTGGGGTGTCGTATAGCCGTTTTGCGCACTGTATGTGAAGGGGGGGGGGGGGGGGGGTAATTCTTGGACGGCCGAGAATAAAACTGTTGTAAGTCCACCAGTATGCTTCCAATTTTCTTGTTTCAAAAACGTATTGAAAGCAGGCATAAAACGCTGTTGTCCATCGAAGCCATAGAAATGACAGGTCACTGACGAATATACAGTGACAGATTGTCGCTGTTAGGCAAAAGAGAGCTATTGAACAGATTTGTTCCAAAAAGATCGGACACATTGTCTTGTGTGGCCCGGCAAAAACGTCATTTATTGAACCAAATTCGAACACCACGTCATCACTGCGCACGTCACTCCTCGGTAGCACGCCGCGCCGCGTCCAAACGTCTCGCCGCCGTGCCAGCTCGAGCGAGAGCTCTTCTTTCGGCAAGGGGTCTCAGCTTGCCAAGGTAATCCGCGAGCGGGAGTCCACAGAGAGCAGAGCGAGCGTTGTGAGGCTTCTTGTGGTACTCCCGAGCGTTACCAAGATTGATGGCTAGACGCCGTTCTGCCTCCTTTGCCCGTTTCAATCGCTGCTCCTCTTCTACGCGCTTTTTTGCAACGTCTCTAGTAGACTTTTCCCGCATAAGCTCCATCACCTTTCGCGATGTCATTACACAGCCCTCCCTTGTGTCCGCATACCCGCAGGCCAGTACAGTAGCGTCCTCTCCCAGAATTGATTTCTTAACTTCTTCCTGTCTGTGTAGAAAACTATGCTCCAGCTCTTCGACTGACAGTATCTCACTATCGGGCTCAGCGGTAGCACGAAGCGGAGTATTAAGAAGACGCGAACGATCCAACGGCCACAGTCCAGCCCTACGAAACCCAGCACGAATGTTATCAAATGTGAAGGACCTCTCATACGAGGCACGTAGCAAAGCGCAGTATCCAAATAAATCGATGTTGGAGAGCGAGGAAGCCATTGCACATTCTGCTGTCACTTCATTCAGGGCCTGCTTGTATGCAGAGAAGAGCACAGTGTCTAGGGGCTGTGTTTTTCCGGAAGTATGAGCAGGAAGTGCGTAAACCATTATGTTGTTTTCCATAAACAGTTCGAGAACCTGCAAACTTAAATGGGAGCGGTACCCATCATACGTCAACAGAACCTTCCTCTCATTCTCGGTTAAGTACTTAATCGATGTAACGAACTCGCCAGCCCAAGCAAGAAAATTTTCCGTGTCAATCCCACCAGTATCCGGCCGCGTTGCCACCATTGCTCCTCGTGGAAGGCTGCAAACAGAAGTCTCTTCTACTTCCACTCCATTGCAGACAACTCGCCTCGTCGGAATTCTTGTTCCCTTGAATATAAAAAGTGGAGGTCCACGCTCTCCAGCTGCGCTAATGGTGGCCATGCAAGTAACTCGGTGGCGGTATTTGAAGTCCAAACTTCGTATATCTCGAGAACCATGACGCGGCAGAAGCCGTTTCCTGGATCCCACGCCGCTAACATCTTTGTCAGGCGTGAAACTGGCTTCATCTAAATTTAAGAAGCGGTCCGCGTCTATGTTGTTTTCTTCAATCAATTTTCCCACCGTCGCGAAGTGCTTTGTTATAGTGGAGGCGTTTACTGCTGCAAAGCGTTTCGCTTCCTGCCGCAATGGCTTGCAAAATGCTAACTGCTTTTTGTGCCTTCTCCCAAAGTTGCGAAGATACGATGGTCCGGGAGTGCAGTTGCGAAACGGCAAACAGAGACAGCGCGATGTGGGCATGCTTTCACATAATATACGAACAGCCTCGAGTAGATGATGCTCGTTCAAAGGGATTACTTTGGCTGCAAACCGCAAAAGCAGATCAACAATCCCCTGCTCTTCTTGTAGAGATAGGGCAATTTTGCGCCCTGGTTTTTGCTTGGGTTTTGTGGCGCGGTAATGCAGTGTTGATTTGGGTACGTGATACTTGTCGGCGGCTGTTCTATACGGCATACCGCTTTTCACCGCATCAATGGCTTTTTGGAGCTTAGCCTCTCGGTAGGCTGAACGCCTGTTGCGGGGAGCCATTGAGATGCTCTCTATCAGCAGTCTCGTTACGATTTGAAAAATGCGTTTCAATACATCGTGGCCGCTTCGAGAGTCTTGTGCGTCCGCTTTGTGGTTTGAACGCCTGAAAAGCGCGCCAGTTGTGGTTTGAATGGTGAGCTACTGTACTGTCAGTTTTGTTTTTAATTTCATCCACCTGTTTTCTGTCATAGTTTACTGAGAAGCTAAGGATTTTGCTGAGATCAGAGGAGAAAGAATGCATTTGTTTCAAAAAACCTCACAAATATGTAACACACCGTCTGTCCAAAAGTTGCATTCTCCGTCCAACTTTTGTCGAAACCCCCCTTTACTCGGGCAGCCAAAACATTGAGCTGGCGGAGAGCTGTGTTTGAGCTCAGATTGCAGCGCGCTTCGAACCAATAAAATAATGACATATTGAAACGACAAGCGCAGCAGGCGCACGATATAGTTTAGCGTGCGGTTTGTGCGGGTGGAAGCATGTTGATGAATCAAGTACTTGACAGAGTAAGGTTACTGTACAGGGTGCGCTGTGTTGTGCACGTTTTACAGGTGGTAGGATATGTGCAGCACAGGAAGAGGGGCCAGGGCAAGAACAGTGTATTTTAAAGGGATGAGCCTCAACGGTTCCTCCTTCGAAGGTGCATCCATTTGTGCAGAACAAGCTCTTGGAGCTCGGACACAGCTCGCGGCGTGGCATCACGAGATATGATAGTGGTACTAGGGTACTAGCTGGTAGGAACGCTAACCTCAGATAGCGCTGTAGCTGAGCATTGGGCGCGTTCAAGGGCAAGGGCGGGGATGTTTGTACTGTAGGACGGGCAAAGGAGGCTGTGCAGCACATGGTGAGCCGTAGAGGAACGCACCGTGCGCTGGGAGCGAAGGGGATGAGAGCAGCGAGATGCACGAATTGGTGCACGCTGCGCGCCGTTACAAGGCGTGAGCTGTATGTAAAACATCCACGCGTACGGCATTGGAAAACACGAATGACACGCAGCACAACGAAGCGCGCAACCAACAAGCTGCCGTCACGGCGCTTGCCTTTCAACGTGTCGCGCTGGTACGACGCTTCGTCCTGCATGGCACGTGACGCGCGTCTAAAAGCGCCGGCTACCGGGGCTATACGCGCGCGAGACGTGCTCCACGTGCGTTAAACGTGCACATGCGCAGCGGCGTAACCTAGCGTGTTACGCAAGATGGCGTGGCGCTTGCTCCCGCGCGCCATCCTGTGGTTGTGCAGCAACTTGTGCTGCGGTGCTTCCGGCAGCCAACGTCTTGGCGGTGTAGCTGCGCCCCGTTCTCACCGCTCATCTGTTGCAGTTACTGTGCCAACGGTAACTTTAACCCCCCTTACCGACGGCACCTCGTCTTTGTAACGATCGTTGCCACGTGTCACTGACTAGCAGCTTTCAACCCATCGCTGCCTTATGTATATATCTACCAACGGTAAGGTGGCACAACTTCAGCCCCATTGCATGGCTGACCCACTGTTCGCCCTTCAAGCCATGCGCGACCAAGTATGGCTAGATACCTTCGCACGTTCCTGTTGTGGCACGCTTGCTTGTCACCCATCCCCGTGCTGCCGGTCGTGCGCTGCCAACGCGTTTTTTTCTTTGTCCCTGACCGTCGTTGAAGTGAGCACTCTGGATGTAATGTGTGTCGAAGCTAAGACCCACAACGCGTGCTTTCTTGTCGTGCCCAACAATGAACACAACGCGCCAAACCTTTCCACTGCTGCTGCATCTCCATGCGCGCATTTGCTGTACTTCTTGCTGCCTCCGATGAAATAAGCACTTTGCCCTTGTGGCTCTCAGATCTAAATGCATTACGAGCCAAATCCTACATATCACCTTTCCAATGTCGTAAACTAATCGCGTATCACTTCCGAGCACCTCTTATTGTCGCGTAGCTAGTCCTAGTACACATACAGTCGCATCGCCACACCGCTCACCATTCACACTCGCCGCTCGTTACTTTACATGGCTCGCCGTCCGAAATGACCCTCTTTATCTTGTGCTTGTGTGTACCACGCGTGAACACAGTCGTGTCATTACCAAACTCATTTCACATGTCTACACAAATTCTTGCTTTGTACTACGGAGGCACATCCACACCTCGCCTTCAATCGCACTTTTCATTCCACCAAATGCATTTCGTGTGTTGTACATGCTCACAGTAAACCAACAAAACACCCTCTCTCAAGACTTCGTTTGGAACCATCAAATTCCAATTGGCGCTTACGATCTGCGTAACACTTACTACACACTGTGATTTAAACCTGTGTGCTGTTCACAACGAGTTACTTCTTTCGTGCCGCAGCTATAGAACTGAACAATCCATCAAGTCCACCATTTTCTACCCCACAGAACAACTATATCGTTACTAACAAATTCGTCACCGCCGTGTTGCGGATGTAAGGCTTTTTGTACGCCCACTCCATAGTGTTTTAACAGAATGAACCCCTTCTCATATCTCAAAACCATTGAGGCATTGTTAATGTACATAAAATTACCGACAGCCATGCCACTCTTGGTGCTACATGCGTTAAAGCCTAGCCGGTAACACACAATTCAATGGCTCAGCTTCACCGCGCACGTGCATTCCAAACAACGAGACCAGCCCTCTGGTGAATCAAAAGACTGTACGTAAGCAAAACCATTACTCCTTTCTCATACTCGAGTTCATCACCAACTAGACCTAACAGTTACTGAATGAAAATGTTGGCGCAGTTCAGAGCCTGGCCTTCTCCATCTCGCTGATGTGATGCTACAGGTGATAAAAGATTTCATTCACTTGACAACAACTTCAATAATGTCAACGAAATCCCAGTGGATCTCATGGAAAAAGGCAACACTAAGTTTCGAACTTACACTGCTTTAAAAATAATGTCACCCACCGCTTGTGGTTCTCCTTCTTCCTCATTATCTTTATTCTATTCCAATCGGACGACTTCGACCAGTTATGGGCGACAGAAGCAAAAAAACAATTATCCTTTTGGGGACTGTACCTTTGTTTTACGAATTTCAAGCTGCATCCAAACTTCGGATACATCCCCCTTCGGATTAAAAGAAAGCTGCTTCTTGTTGTGGCTCCTATTGTTGGCAATGCGCCGCCGATTTAGCACTGAAAAACGGACAATTGACCCCTGAGCACTTGTCAACGATTGAATAAGGATTTCATGCCTCACCAAGAAGCTTCAAACCCTCTCTTTGCGTCTGAACCACAGTGAAGAAATGTAATATCAGATGAGTGCGAGAGGACACGGAATAAGAAGAGGTACGATCACGACACGAATGTCTTTTTCGTAAGTTTGACGCCGTGTAAACCAAAGCATCTTCTTGAATACAAGATTTGTCACGCCGATGATCATGTAGGATCAAACAGATTTCGACAAGAGCTTTGTTGGTCGCATTATACAGATAGAAATCGAACAGATCTTGAACGCTACCACATGTGGGTGCCACTCAAATGCGTCTAGAAGGAGTAAATCACTCTAAATGTTTTGGAGGACTTTCTGGTATCTCCGTGGATTTCCCAGGTGAATGTTCCGGTGTTACCATCCCCAGTTAAATGGGCGGGTAGAACGATTTGTTCTATAACCATCATCCAAATGAGAGTACTCCTCTATGATCTACTTCAGTAATTAAACGAACTGACTTGGGCGACAACGTTGTCGGAGCAGGTACAATAATTTCTTCACATGCCACAGCCTAGATACGATATTGTATCGTTTGCTCCAACATAATCTCGTTCCCTCTAACCAGTGTACATTTTCATGTCACGTACTCGAGCGGAGATAAATGTATTAAACAGAGAGTGAGAACATCGAACAGAAGGAATTTCGACTATCTAGTTCTTGCACATTAGGAAGGCTGGACGTCGCTCATGAGGTTGACCGTGTCTCAATTGTCCTTCTTGATGTGCTCGAGAACTTCGTTGTCTCTATAATGCTCATTTGAGATTGTCATTATGAGGGGTTACAAGAGCAACTTTTCTCTATAGAAAATGCATTGTTATTGAAGCACTGCGCTTTAAATCTATGGTGAATTGTTGGCCTTATGTATTCGTTAATTGATTCGATTTCCCGCTTTGTATAATGTAATAAGACACTCCCGATCCCTTGCGAAAGGTAAGAAATTGTCTTCGTAACGGATGTTCACAGCTGGTGTCCACGAGGCGTCGTTCGAATAAGGACTACGTAGATAGTGTGGGTGGAGAGAGGATAATAGATCAGACAGCAAAGTATGGAACTATGGGACGAGTACTTTCTCGTTTGCGCTGGTTTCGCCTCCATCTGACCATGCCAAGAATCCCCTTTTCTCTTTATCGCTCGTCGAATTTCTTCCGGAGGTGTACGTGAAAAACTCACGTACCTCCGCTTCCTTTTTGGCACCTGCAAGATCTGAGACGAAAGGAAATGGAATTTGGTTCCACAAAACACGAGATGGTGCCAAAAATAAGCGGTTTAGGTTGAGTGGGATTCGAATTGTGAACCGAGCAGAGCCGATCGCAATGAGAGCTATTGTACGTCCAGAGTTGTTATACGAAGTCTTCTTATCTAAAGTGGTCTGCCGCCTCTTGTTTCGAAGCGTATGGAGACTTGTGTATGAGATGCACAAGCTTTTCCGAACGAGGGTCGAAACACTTGGGCCTATGGATCGGCCAATTTCACTGAGTGTCCCACAAAGGCGTTTAAGAGGACTGGGGCAAGCAATGCTGCAAACAGACTACCGTTGTAGATACATATCTAAGCCTCTCAAACCGGGCAGAAGCGGTGGCCAAAAAGCGCAGCAGAAGGCGTCACCGCGCAGCACGCGGCAGCGCGCGCAAACTGCGCGCGCGGCGGCCACGTTTTGATTTCGCATTCAAAAAAAAGGCGCACCAAAGCACCCCGCCGTGACACGTCGCTGTCAAGAACAACAACAAACCGAAGCGCCGCGTCGCCGTGCGGCTGCTCGCGTCGTTCCGCCACTGCACACGCCACGATATGCATTTCCCACAGCCGCTTCCTCCGCAGAAGCCTCCGCCATCACCGCCGTCGCCACGAACGCCGTGCGACACGAGCCCGCCCACCACGCCGCCCACCACGCCGCCCACCACGCCGTCTTCGTCGGGCTGTTCGTCGCCGCCTTCGCTCTTGTTGCCGCTTTCTGTTTTGCTCGATCAGTACGCGGCGGAGCTTGAGCTGCATGAAGCTTCGCCTGTATCCGCTTTCTCTCCTTCGTCGTCTTCGTTGTCATCGTCGCTGTCACCGTCGTTGAGGAAACTTGCTTCAGATGCGGTCCGCGTCTCCGCGGATACGCTTGCTAGGCAAAGCGAGTTGAAGCGTTGGGAGCAACTTCATCAAGCCTCTTCTCACGAGACCGAGCGACTGTCGAAGCTGTACGCCGACCAACAGCAACATGCACACATTCTCGACGCGCAACTCTCAAGATCGCATCGCGATATGAGCAGATTACAAGCTCGACACCTTCTGTGTATGCGAGAAGTGCAACAGTTGAGAGATTGCGTCGCAACCTTGCACGCCGCACATACAGTCGATGCCAACATTAACGCATTGCTCATTGGAGATCAATCGTGCGAGATCGACGAGTTGAAGCGAAAACTTAGAGAAGCAGATAGACATCGTCAACTGCTCAACAAGTTGTTGCAACGCGCCACACCAAAGGGAATGCCCAAGCGAGAGTTCAATTCCCCCGACGCCGCTCAAGGTGGCTCCAGTGCGGAACAACGCCGACGAGGCCAAGACCGCGAAAATGTCCCCATCAACACGGCGAGCTATTCTGAGGGCAAGATCATCGCGGGGCTCGTCAGACGCGTTTCTTCTCGTGACCCTATCAAGAGAAAGGAACTCAATCGGCTTCAGAGATCCAAGCAAAATCTGCTTGACGCTTACCAGAGACGAAATTCTACAACGTTGGACAATGTCGTTCGTAGAACGTCACAGATGTCAGTAGCATCCGCCACTGAGTTTTCCGGGTCTCCTGTGCAGAGCGCAGACTGACGTTATGCGTTCGCCTCCTGATACATGGCACACATGGTTCACTCATATCATCTGTATATCCCCCCCGGTCAGTGCACACTTCAACCCTTTATCACGGCCAACGGTCGCAGTTTGACACACTTTTTGGAAATACCTGCCTGATGGCAGGTGTTGACCACGGCGGATACATCTTTGTAACTCTTCGTATTCAATGGAAACAGTCCACACATTAACTCACACTAACTGTTAGTAATTTCGCCATATCAGAAACTCTTCCTCCGCTCGGACCATCGCCTTTGAAACTTACCTCTGAGCTTCTTCTGTTACGAGTTTTGGGGAGGCAACTCGAATCGCAATACCTTTTTCCTTCAAATTGTTCAATACTTCTTCATAGTTCAACTTCCGCCTGCTTGCAGATCGACTCTGTGCCCTTCCGGCCCCATGGCACGTGGATCCGAAAGTCTCCTTCATTCCTTGTTCAGTTCCGAGCAGTACGTAACTACATGTTCCCATGGTTCCGCCCACTAACACGGGCTGTCCTGTGAATTGATAATCGCAAGGAATGAGCGGATGATGCGGGGGAAAGGCCCGAGTTGCTCCCTTTCTGTGCACGAGAAGTTGCTTCATTTGGCCATCCACCACATGAGTCTCTACCTTTGCGATATTATGACTCACATCATAAATGAGATGCATATCTAGTTCTAATGGCGTCTTGCCGAAAACTTTCGCGAACGCTTGTCGAGCAAGGAACGTCATTGAAGTGCGGTTAACCCACGCAAAGTTCGCCGCTGCTGCCATAGATTTCAGATAGTCTTGTCCCTCAGGTGATGATATCCGAGCACAAGCCAATTGTCTATCGTTCAATTTGATTCCGTCTCTCTCCATGGCTCTTTCCATTAGCTGTAACGCGTCCGTCGCGACTTGGTGACCCAACCCTCTCGAACCTGAGTGAATCATTATTACGACCTGCCCCAACTTTCCGATGCCCATTTTTCGAGCCGCGACATGGTCGAATATCTCCTCGACAACCTGAATTTCTGCGTAATGATTCCCAGCACCAAGGGTGCCCAGTTGCGTTAAGCCGCGCTTCTTCGCCCTCGGCGAAACTTTTGTAGGGTCTGCTTGTAACATCCTTCCATATTCCTCGCAGTGCTCTTTATCTTCGGGCCACGCATAGCCTTCACGCAACGACCAATCCACTCCAAGTTCTAGGGCTTCTTCGAGGGATTTCATTGTGGTAGGAATAATACCTTTAGACCCAACTCCAACGGGGATATGATCAAACAGAGTTTGAGCGAGCTGTTCTTTCACAGGGTCCACATCACTTTCCATGAGATTGGTGCGAATGAGACGCACTCCGCAGTTAATATCAAAGCCAACGCCTCCCGGTGATACCACGGCTTCCTTGTCGTTCATGTCAAAGGCCGCAACGTTTCCAATGGCGAAGCCATATCCAGAGTGTACATCAGGCATAGCGATAGAGCGATAAACAATGCCAGGAAGAGAAGCGACATTTGCTATTTGTTTGACGGCTGGAATAAAGCCACCAGCGTTCTCATTCTCACAGAAACGTTGTAGTTCGTTCTTAACCAGAGGCGCAAGAAGTTCGTTTACGAAGAACGTGCCCGGCGTTTTCATATTCGGGACGAAGCCGACGTCGATTTCGTAGCGACATGGCGAAATTTTGTGCAGGTAGGCGAGCTCCTCGTCGAAACTTCTCTTGCTGTGTTTCTTAGGACGGGCCGTGTTCGGCATTGTTGGGAGCTCCTGGATTCCAGGAAGCAGAAAGGGCCAGGACTCGTGTTTCAAAGTTGAACACTGATGCGAACCAAAGCGCTTGGATCGTGGCAACACGGAAGGCGGCGCAATAAATGATTCTCTAACGGAGACGGATCTGAGTCTGCCAGCTCTGCTTCTCAGGACGCTGGCTGTTCAAGTACCACGTCACTACCGCTTCGCCGTTTTGATATGTTACCCTTGTGTTTTTGCTACCCTTTGCATGTGTACAAGGGAGAAAACAGAAGAAGATTTGAAGTACAACTTGACATGCCAAGATGTCAAGATATCAATTTCACGGTAACATGTCAAAAAGTCAAACATGATGTCCATGAAAAGCAAGAGTTGATCGCACTCACCCACCGCGAGACATCCCGGTATACAAACTAACTTGTGCAACGAAACTCTACATCTCAATTCGAGAGTTGTAGAGGGGCGAATTGATGGAAAATCGTTCATTAGAATATATGCTTCAACTTTAAACACTTTTTCCAGGATCTTTGGAGTCAGGTGGTGACCACACAACACAACGGGCGGAACGCATGCAGTGTACAGGCGAGGGATTTTTTTATTGTGCAGTCACTCAACCAGTTTCATTCCACTTACACGACGTAGTCAGACAGATTCGCGAGACAGAACCAGAATAAAAATGTTAACATTCCAAAACATTCCAGTTCCAGCAAAGGCAGGAGAGAAAGAATGGGAAGCATCTGTGTTTCACACAGATACGTCTCTAAACTGTGGAAGATCGAACGAACGAATGTTTTACAAAGATAAAGCTTTCTACATACATACCCGTGTGCTGATGGAAACACTATAGCTAAAGATTATTTCATGATAAAATACACATCTTATGCTGGTATGAAGAGGAAACGCTTCCTCCTTGGGCTCTTTGGCTCCTCAAACTTCTTACACATACTAGAACATTCAT
Organism: Gracilaria gracilis; assembly: GCA_030374805.1. Lineage (NCBI taxonomy): Eukaryota > Rhodophyta > Florideophyceae > Gracilariales > Gracilariaceae > Gracilaria > Gracilaria gracilis. The sequence continues at coordinate 573,694 of JARGSG010000027.1, read as the reverse complement.
GTCTTTTCAAGAACGTCGATATATCAGCTTCCTTCCCATGCGAACTCTCCTGTCCATCTTTTCTGATTACCGGACCTGAAAGGAAGATAGTCTTCTTTTTCTCATCGACATATCCCTCAAGATTGGTCATCATTTGCTTCTTTTTACTCTTAATGATGCTGAAGTGAAGCAACGCCTGCAGAACTTTATCGGAGGAGTGAGAACCCATCTTTCGAATATCCTTTGCACTCTTGTAGAAAGTATAGTAGTCTTCGAGGAACGGTTCCACGATCGCTGAATGGCCATGACAATGATTCATCTTCATTTTCCTTGGCATGAGAACCTTCACTTTCCAACCACCCGTGTCCACTTCGTTCAGGAACGCTTCGACCACTTTGGAACAATCTTTTGCTTCACGCATGACTAGCGAGTAGTGGTCTCTGTCACACGAGTGGCTTGCGCGGACCCATTTCAAGGCAGCGAAACTGCCGCTCTTTCCCTCCGTTTCGCCTTTTCCCACGTTAAAGACATTTCCATGTCTGTAAGCGTGCCTCATACCGCATGGATTGATATTGAAATTCTTGCCGGGAACTTCATATACTACGTCTTTGCGAGAGACCTTTCGGGGCGAGGTTCCTTCTGCGTTCCATTCCTTTCGTGGCATACATATTTGCTTGCAAACGATTGTCTCCCCTTCGCTTTTCTTCGTCTTCTTTTCGCATTTCGCTCCCTTCTGCTTCTTTTCATCATGTCCGGTTCTTTGGCAAGGCGAGCACGACTTACAGCGTTTGTAGCATCGGAAATAGTTACGTTTCGAGCACACAGAAACACTGCAGCTGTTGCAAGAACAACTCGCACATGTCGGCTTGCTTGATTCACAGCAATCCTGGTGACAGGGTCTGAAACAGCTCGTGCGGCGACAACAACTTCGAGTCATAGTGAGCGAAGTAGCAGAGAAGAGGTAAACACGATGTGCGCTTATACGAAGGGATTTTCGGAGCAGGTCGGATGAGCCGTGAATTAGAGAAGAAGAGTTGGGCGAGGACAAGAAGGCGAAGCGAGGGAAGAGGGCAAGAACACTCAGCCGGGGCGTTTTTTATAGAGTTTCATCCGCACAGAAAGAATCCTGAAGTAATCGATAGCTACAAGTGCAACGAACCGGAAACGGGCCCATGCTTTGTGCTGGAAGATGAAGCCTCCATGTTGACGACCATCATGGAGGATACGTGACACGCGTTTGATAACGGGAGCGAAGGAGGGCGGAAGAAGTCGAGAAGCTTCTCGGATACAACGCCCTGCCGATACGATAATGGAATGTGAATAGGGAGCGATTGCGTTCGTTCCATACAGCTTTGGTTACGTTGAACATCTTAGCCGAAAGATCTGCATTGGGAGCAGACATAACCGTTAGACTGCTGGAATGATACTTGGGCTGGAAGTGGCGCTACTTCAAGCGCATGCGTGCATAGTTGCAGAAGCTCAGTAGTTATTCATGTTATACGTATACATGTTGTTGTTGAGGCTGTATCTCTTGAGCTATTGTTGAGGGGTCTAATTGGAAATCAGGTGTAGAGACGGAAGCTAATATCGACTTGAGCACATCCATAGGAAGACGAGAGCGGGGGGTGGGAATGGGCCTGGGAATGGATTAGGATTGTTGGAACCAAATGCTCCACCGCCGTTCTGTGGAGATATCATGTTTTTTCGCCTTTGTAGACCTTGTATCTTTCGTTGCGAGAGCGAAGGTAAGCAAAGAAAAGACCATAATCGTAGCGAGGCTCTTTAAAGAGGAGAGCCTTCTCAAGAAAACAGTTTGCTTGAGCATACACAACGTCGACACATGCAAGTTGAGGCACCCTCGATAGCCCCTTGGGACATAGCTACCTTTCAAGCTTCCTAAATTGATAAAAAAAACTAAGAAATACGTTGCCAAATCGTGAGTGAGATTAGATATGATAAGCTGCGGCAACTCGGTTCCATCAAAGATCAGGGCGAAACAAGGTGGAGGATGATGGGACAGCTGTTACTTTAATTTGTTAATTGCAATTACCAGTAGAAGAAAACCAAATCGAAACACATAAGGGAATTGGTTGCTGATTGGGCAGTCGTTGAGAGGAGGATGCTGCCGTTGGCAAGTCAACTTTAGTTAGCAAGGGTAAGGCTATCTACCAGTCACTGCAATTGGGTATTACAAATACTTTGGTCACGAGTTTAGCCAAATTCATGCCTTTTTGCTTTTCTGATACATGCAAAAGTTTGACAAGAAATGAACGACAAGCCTAGCGGCAACCATACAAGCTTGTAAGCATCGCACCCGGCATCGTATCGATATAGAACAACGGAGTTTGTACTTAGTAGCCCACAGAGTTTGTTTCTTTGCCCAGCTGTTGGAGACAAGCACAGATGCAATGCTGAATCTCGAGAGCAGCGGCTGAAGTTATGTTTGAGTCTCGTGGGGAGGCAGAAAGGGAGGCGCAGTGCAAGTTGTTTCCTTCCGCCTTGTAGTGTTCAGCACAAGGCGGCGTATACGTTTTGCGCCCACAACAGCGCTGTTTCTGTTCGGAAACGGGGTGAAGCGTAGCGCCACAAAGCACTCAAACAACGTAGCATTTGCATGCGTTTCGCGCCGTGCCGCACGTTGATCCGCATGTCGAGCGGAAAGGGCGATCAAATTTCACGCAACGTGAAAACGCTTTCATATTCCACCTCCACGTTTTAAAGGGCGTGTTTGGCTTCCAAGTGGCGTGTTGCTCTTTCGCGTCTCGGCAGTGCCGTGCGGCACGGCCACGTTGGATCATCAATCGGCCGCCCCTATCTACCCCGCTCGCCGCATGCGCCACAGCTCCCGCCTCGGTAGCTCTAGATAGAATCCGCCGTCGGAACGAGCTCATTCACGGCGCGACGGACCGTTGCCACCGGCCGCCCGTGCGCGAGCGATGAAGCTCTACCATTTGACGGCCATTCCGTCCACCGTCGTACACCATCTCATACAGGGCTCGTTCACAGCGCCGCGCCAGCAGGAGTTAATCACCGCCTCTTCCTCTACCCTTCAGCTCTACCGTCTACAACCGAAGCAATCGCAACTGCACCCTCTCTTTCGCCTCGATACCTTCTGTCAAATCACTCAATTGAGCGCGTTCAGACTTCCTGCCACCCGTCGAGACCACATCATTTTGTTGACCGATTCCGGTAACCTCACTGTATTGAAAGCCGACATTTCTGCTCGTACGTTTACGCGACTTCACTGCGAGCCGTTTGGAAGAACTGGAATTCGAAGATGTGTTCCGTCACATCACCTTGCCGTCGAACCTCAGGGACGCGCGTGCATGATCAGCGCGTTGGAACGACAAAAGTTTTGTTATGTATTCAATCGCGATGCCGAAGACCGTGTCACAGTTTCTTCCCCTTTGTCCCATCAGAAATCCAACGTCGTTACGTACAACACCGTTGCTGTGGATGTTGGCTACGAAAATCCATTGTTTGCAGCGATAGAGCGATCGTATACATCCGACGCCAAGAAAATGCTGGTTTACTATGAACTCGATCTCGGACTCAATACTCTTGTCAGAAAGCACCAGTCCGTGCTTCGCGAGTCTTCATTCGTCATGTTGACAGTGCCTGGTAGTGATGATGGACCCGGCGGAGTTTTGGTGTGCAGCGAAGGCTACGTCTCGTATCGCAATCTGCTAGAGGAAGATGAGGACGCAAATCTTACAAATGGAAACGTTCCGTACAAGCTGGAAACACGCCTTCCCTATCGACAATTCAACCCCACGGGAACAATGGTGGTTTCAGGTACAATGTACCATGACCGGAAGAGCAACGACTTCTTCTTCCTTCTATGTACAGAATACGGTGATCTCATCAAGGCCGACCTTGAATGGAAGGCTGGGGAAGGCGTCACTGCGCTTAAACTTGCTTACTTTGACTCTCTACCGACGCCGGCTGTAGGCCTGTGTATTTTTCGATCAGGTTTCATGTTCCTCGCTATGGAGGGATCAGATTCTCTTTTGCTGCAGTTCAGAACGCTCGACGTTCCGAAAGATAACTCAGGTCAGGCCAGCGTGCGTTTCTCCGCTTCGAGCGTCATGGATGTGGGTTATGGTGCCACGAGTACCGATAATATCTCTATCTCTGAAAGGTCAAGGCTTCAGTACACACCAAAAGCGCGCCTTGAGTTCTTGCTGCTTGTGGCTTCTATGGATTCTTTTGCACCATTACTTTCACACGCTACCATCTCCCTACAATCCGGTGAGACAGCCTTGCTTTGTGCGACGGGAAAGGGGTCAGCTGGTTCCGTGCGTCTGGTGCGACGCGGTATAGGAGTACTCCCTATGTCGGATCCACTCAGTATGGGTGGTCAAATTGGAAACATATACACCTTCAAAAAGAGCTCAGAAGCTTTATATGACGAGTTCATTGTCGTTGCTTTCGATAAACGTACAAAAGTTCTCGCTGTCGGAGAGGCAAAGGTCGAAGAAATAACTGAATCAGGCTTTGAACTCAATGAAACCACCCTGTGTGCTGCCCAAATGGGTGTCTCATCTCTTGTTCAGGTTCACAAGCATGGTGTAAGATACGTTCCTAGCGGGAGAGCTAGTGATGCCACAGAGTGGAAGCCACCTGTTCCTTCACGAATAACTGCTGCAAGTTGCAATCGCGCCCAGCTTATTGTGAGTCTTTCATCTGGAACTCTTGTGTATTTTGAAGTCGATAGTGCCAATGATCTCTTGCTAGAGGTGGACAAAGTTACAGGGGCTTTGCAGCCGGCGGGTGGAAATGAGTCAGTCCTGCATGGTGTGGCGGATGACGGCAAAGTACCTGTACTAACGATAGCCGATGCTTCGATCGGAAGATCAAAAGCTTCCATATTTGCTGTTGCAGACGGGGGCTCTAACAGAGTTCGGTTGTACCAGGTGCAAACACACGGAAAATTACAGACTCTTGGTCTCCATGTGACGCCCGCTGATGTGGAAAGCCTCGCACTCATCGACTTCGGTTGCATTGAATCGACAAACGGAGGTGGCAGTTGGAAAGCTGATGCAACGAAAGCAACGTACGAACCTCTGCTTACTCTTCTGATTGGAACAAAGCATGGTGCAATGGTTAGACTTCATGTTGATTCTTTGACTGGTGCTATGTCTGGAAAGAGAAGCAACTTTCTCGGCCCTGACCCCGTGTATGTACGACCTGCAAGACTTGCAGGCGTGCCTACCTGTTTGGTTATCGGAAGCCGGCCATGGCTGCTTTTCCGGCAAGGCAGCCGTCTGGTTCTGTCACAAATGTGTTCGAATACATTTGAGAAAGCCACGGCCTTTTCTTCGGAACAATCTCCTGATGGGCTTGTGGCTATAAGTGGATCGCAGTTACACCTTCTGTGCATTGACTTGCAGCTAGCTATAACGTCTTCCGGACAACTATCGACGAAGACGCCAGTGCCTTGCGTGCCAGTTTCTACGGTTTTGGGCTCCTCGTTTCAGATTTCACGAACAAGAACCTTGGGAACACCCAGGAAATTGATAGCGATTGACGGAAGCCCTATAGGTAACAGAGGTCAAGATCTGGCTAACGGGACGTATGGCAAACAGCCACTTCCGGGCCTGGTCGGCATCATCGAAACAGATCATCGTCGCAAGCAATCGAATAAGTTTTCCAAGGACACCTCAAACAGTGGTCAGTTTCAAGATGATTCAGAACAGCTGAGCGAGAAGGACCGTATCAATCTTATCAAGCCCACAGGCCCGGGAGTCTGGTTTTCCCGTTTACGGGTATCGAGATTGTTCGCAGACGACGAAAATCCTATTCTCAACGATGAGGCCGAGGATCAAGAAGACGAGTTTGACGCAACGAATTTGTTTCAGAGCGAAGGGCAGGCAGCTTGCAAGGATGTTGATGTGATAAGTTCACACGACAAGAAAGAAGGTTTTCTTTGTTTCTGTACAAGCCAAACGCTGGGTGGAGGCGAAAAAAGTGAAGATACACACTGCTACTTAATTGCGAGTGTAGCGAAGCACTTCACACCATCTGGGACTGGTTCAAGGGCAGCGAAAGATTCGAAACGAATGTCTGAACAGGAACAAAAGTCTCACGGAGCACTCCGTGTGTATCGTATAGACAAGAAAACAAGAAAGCCTGTATTTCTTCACGAGACATTAATCGAGAAGCCTTCATATGCAGTGGTAGCTTTTCGAGACATGATTTTGGTTGGTATTGGTAGAGCTATTCGTCTATATGATCTAGGTAAGCGAAAGCTGTTGAAGAAGGGAGAGTGTAAACAAGCCGTTCGAAACATAGTCACTGCTATAGCTGTAAGTGGGGGAGACCGGGTGTTTGTCGGGGACGTGCAGGAATCTGTGACATTGTTTAAGTATATAGCTGGTTCCGGGTTGGGAAGAGGCATGGACTATAATAGCGTCAATGCAGAGCGTTTGGGAGGGCGATTCGTGTGTATTGCGAATGACACACTTTGCAGATGGATTGTAAGCCTTGTGGCGCTTGATTATAGTACGGTGTGTGGCAGCGACAAGTTTGGTAACGTCTTTGTTCTTCGCATACCACCAGAACTTGCTTCAGAGGCTGAAGAACTTATGGGAGTTGTTGCTATAGAGAAAGGTGGTGGCATCGGTGGTTCCTCTAGAGGCATGCATCAGTTACGGGTGGAAGCGTGCGTGCATGTTGGGGGGACAGTTGTTGGGCTTTCTCTTGGCCGCCTAAATGGGCGAACCACCATCGAGATGGGACCGCAAAATGAGGACGACGAGTCGCAAGATGCTATAATATATGCAACAATGGATGGGGCGGTTGGAGTGTTGATACCATTGGCTGCTTGGAACGATGCTGAATTCGTTCGGCTGGTGGAGCATGAGATGCGCAGACGCTACACAACTATTTGTGCAAGAGATCATTTGGCTTATCGGTCTTCGTTTTATGCGGTGAAGAATGTTGTTGATGGGGATTTGTGTGAAATGTTAGGAGCGCTACCCCATGAAGACATTGTGAAGTGCTGCAATGTTATTGGGCAACCAGTATCAGAGGTATTGACACGGATCGAAGAACTGCGCGAGAGTTGGCTGGGTTGAGATGAAGCGGGGGGACTTCAACTGAGGATCGTCCTGAAGCCATCAGAAATGTGTCTCTGGATTCATGGTGAACTGACAGCCCTCCATCACACACAAGGCGGAGGCCTGGTCGTTCTTTGATCCAGAATCTGGATTCCAGATGGATGATCTTCACAAGATCAAAAATGTACAGAAACTTTTTAAATTTAAAGAATCACTCATTTTCTACTCGTGTGCGGGGGCGCATTGCGTACGAACCGGCGAGCGGGAGCCCAATCGCTAGCTAGCAGAGCCCAAAGCATCGACGGTCCCCAGTTTGATCCTTTTCTTTCGCCCGTGTATCCCCTCCCAACCTTCACGAATGGGACGCGCTTCCGAGAAAAGGGTGAATGACAGCAACGAGAAGTTCTCATCGTGCTGAGCGTTCATCATCACGTGGGAGCCCCATCTCCCTGTGGCGTTAACTCTCACAACGAGCAGCCCAGTCCGACACATCCGAGGTTCGAGCAACCACAACGTCCGTTGACTTGCGTGCCAGCAGCCCCGAACCCAGTTGGATGTAAAGCCGTGCTCCTAAAAGCAACCACTTCTGTTTCGAACAACATTAGAAGATGCCGTTCTTCGTTCTCGTTCTCAATCGCCGTGTGCAGATCCACCCGAAATTCTTCGGAGCCAGTTTACAAGAAATATTGACAAAGCGTCTTATGATAGAAGTGGAGGGCACGTTTGCCGGCAGATTTGGTTTCATTGTGGCCGTCCTTAAAGTAGAAGGAGAAATTCCGGTGGCTGAGTTAGACGATAGTACTGGCTTCGCAATATTCCCACTGGCGTATCAAGCGGTTGTGTTTCGCCCGTTTAAAGGGGAAGTTCTGGACAGCGTCGTAACAAAGGTAACGGAGCACGGTTTCTTTGCTGAGTGTGGACCGCTCACTGTTTTTGTTTCGCACTACTCAATTCCATCCGACATGACCTACCAGTACAAAGAACTTCAAGAACCGATGTGGAAAGGGAGCGAACCCGAAGATGATATACAGAAGGATACAGCCGTAAGACTTCGGATCATTGGGCTCAAGATTGAAGCCACTGAAATTTCCGCGACGGCCACAATACAAGATCCGTACCTCGGAAGACTGGATTAGCCCATCGACATCATGAGGATCACTAGTTGCGCTGAATCCTGTGCATGCACTAAACTTTTACTAAAGCTTACCCTTTAGAGCACCAAGTAGGTTTCAACAATAGCACCGCGAGGTTACATGCCTCTCGTTCGAAAAGCATTGCGAACAAGAGTGATGAAGGCTAACAAGGATCTTTACTCCTTTATCTCTCAGTATAAGAGCGATACTAACCTTCAAGTATTTAGGCACCAATCGTAGGAACTGGCTGGGCTTTAGCCAGTAGTTCAGAGTATACTTGGAACGGATTCTTAGCGAATCGAGTCTCTCTCCAGAACTCTGGAGACAGATACGCGTACGTGTGCGAAATCGCGTAAAAGGTAGCCTTCGCAAAGTTTCCAAGCGTGCGTGTATGACCAGTAGATGAAGAGAAACAATCTTCAAGCCCCGCCATTTGCAAAAGTTTCTTCGGCACGCGAGCGGCGACAAGACCCGTACCACGCGGAGCCGGAACAAGTCTCACGCTGACAGAACCACACTTTCCAGTTACCTTGCATGGCACAGTATGCGGTTGATCGATTGCAGCTCCCCAGTATCCACGACGCACGGGAATAATGTTCAGTTTAGAATTAACGATAGCCCCGCGAATCGCAGTGGCAACTTCCTTAGCTGACTTGACGCCAAGACCGACATGGCCCTTGGAATCACCCACGACGACGAAAGCCTTAAAGCGGGTACGTTGTCCAGCACGGGTCTGCTTCTGCACGGCCATGATCTTGAGCACTTCGTCCTGCAGACCGGAGAGCAAGGCTTCAATGATCTGAAACTCCTTGACTGGGATGGAGAACAAGAAGATCTCCTCGAGTGATCGGATGTGACCCTCCTTTACTAGTCGTCCAAGCTTTGTCATTGGCACCCATTCCTTCTCCTCTTCCTGGCGACGTCGTCCGCGCCCGCGCCCGCGATCACGCCCGCGACCACGATCACCGCCGCGCCCAAATCCACCGGGATGTCCCCCTCTTCCAGATTCAACCATGTTGTCTCTACGTCTGTTCAATCGCGGACAGCAACCTGAGAGCGCGCCACCACGGAAGGAATGCTTGGTTTCAACTGCTGCCGCGGGCGACGACGATGGCCGATGAGGCACTGTTTGGCTTTGCAGATCCGGTGCACGGACGACGGCGGACACAAACAGATCACGAAGCCGAAAACGAAGTAACACGCGGCCACGTGGCAGCGCTAATACCGGTGGCTCGTGTTCGACAGTGGTCAGAACTCTTGACTGCGTTCAGTAGAATGGGGCAACAAACGGAACGCACGCGTCCGCCGCGAGCCGCCGCGGCACCAGCGATCGTTTCACAGGCGTCCATTGAAACTTGACAAGGCAAACTTCCTCTTCTAACACCTCACGAATTCGAATGGCCATTCGAGTCTCGCCCTCTTGTGTTGTTCCCTTGCAATTCCGGAAGGGGTTCCACCGCATCCCAGCTCTCAGCGAAGACTGTCGCTACGAGTGAATCACAAAAGGGACCCTTTCCGACTTCGGCGCTAGCGTTTTACCCCGTTCTTGTCTGTTGCCCGTCCTCATGGGTATCCTTGGTTTTCAGAAGTGGTTTCTCGGCACCTTTCCTGAGGTTGTCAGAGTTCAGCAAGGCCCCAAATTCGGGGAGGTATACGATCACGGTGAGTTTGATCTCAGCAACGCCATTGTCATCGTTGGACGCTTACGCTGAGCGGTGCTAACGTTCACTCTATCTTTGAAACTCGCGTTACAGTCGCGTTCGACATCAATCAGATTCTGCATCAGGTATTGCGACGCGCTACCAACAGACAGACCCTAGCCGCAGCTATCTTCCGCGAACTCGACCACATCCTAAAAAACTGCGTGCCAAGAAAATCCATCTTCTTCGCCTTCGACGGTCCAGCACCGTTGGCAAAGCTAACTACGCAACGACGACGTCGAAGAAAAAAGACCACAGAGTATGTATCCGACTTCATTGACGAGAATGGCGTGCTTCGCAAACCCAAGTTCGCTAGACCTGCCATCGACTCGCTGGAGATGACCCCCGGCGTCGAAACGTTATACTTCGTGCGCGACTCTGTCGAGTATTGGGCTTATTCACGTCTGCAAAACGACCGTAAGTATCGCAATGTGGAAATTCGTATATCTGGTGCTGACGTGCCCGGTGAGGGTGAATTGAAACTCGTTGACTATTGCCGTACAGGCAAATTCCCGCCAACGGACTCTGTCGTTGTTGTTGGTGGAGATGCAGATATTGTTCTTCAAGGGCTTACAACCATTCCAATCCAAAATTTCTTCGTCTATCTGCGAAACTTTGCGGGAACGCGAGGAAAGAGGCAGAGTTATGTCATCAGTGTGTGGGAACTAGCACGAACGTTCGAACGCATCTTTCCGCATGAATCTTCAAGCGTGCGTCTCGACTTTGTGCTTCTCGCAATTTTGAATGGTAACGGTAAGTTCAGACATAAAGTAGATACTCGCTGCCAGATCTTCCAACAGTGCCGTCAACGTACCGAAAACTTCGTGTCTGACTCTGTGTCTTTTCCAGATTACATCCCAAAAGTTCGCGGCATATCTCTCGCGCGTACATGGCGTCGCTACGTGAGCTTGAAGTTGGTTGCAAAAGGTGGGGATCCGCCCCCGTTTCAGGGCCATTCTCTTGTAGATGCAGAAAAAAGAACTTTGAACTGGCCTATGTTCTACGCGTTGATGGGTAACAACATTGGTGTGCCTGTGTCATCCATTGCAGAAGCCGAGCAAGAAAAGCAAATGGGAGTAACGATGTCTCCTACCAGCCGAAAACAGAAGTCGAAGCAAGGTTACATGAGCCTGTCGGATTCCGAAATGGATGAACGCATTGTATATACTGGTAACGAGGATGGAGTGCCCATGGATTGTCTCGATGAAAGTTCAAACTCTGATGGCACCGAGTCCGCTTCTGATGGAAGCGTTTCGGACTCAGAGGACAGCGAGTCTGATTTTGCGGAAGAAGTGGACGAAGAGGAATACTTTGACGAAGAACAAGAACACATCCAAACGTTGATAGCTCTCTCTGGTGACTCTGGAAAGTTTTATGATACAAGGCGATGGGTACGAGCACTGCTTTGGAATCTACAAATGTACATAGACGGGAACTGTGGGGATTATAACTTTCAATATGGAAAGCCGTACGGTCCACCGATTGAGGAAATCTTGAAGTTCATTCGCAACCACGATGGAGACCCCTTCTTAATTCAGGCACCAATTTCGCGCTCAAGGCCGCTCCTCCCACATGAAGCTGCTATGGCAGTTCTTCCGAAGATGGCGAAGCACCTTCTCCCAGTTCCGTTGCAAAGGATGTACGATAATCCTACGGTACTAAAGAAAATATTCACTGGTAAAGACGAAGTGAATGTAGCGAGCATGATCACCGAGATTAGTCGAATACCGAAGTCTGACTTCAGCGCAGAAGAACTGCCGAGGACAGTATTCGGCTCACCAATTCTTCTGCGAATTCCGCGTCCTGACGACCAAGTCCAACACATGAATCCAAGAGTGCGAAAGCCGGGTCAGAGATTCGAGGACGTGCGCAACCGACCAGTAATCTTTCGCGCGCCTTTCACTGTGACTACTTTTCCTCCTTGCTATGATTGGCCGAAGGGCTCAATCCCCAACATGTTGGAGTTATCGTACAAAACTGTTAGGGGTTCAAAGCTGAAGGCAAAGAAGAAGAAAGCAGGCGTAGAAGACAACGCAAACCAAGGTAAGGTGGGCAACAAGCGGCGGCGAAGAACGCAGCGAGGTCCCAGACACATGCGAACGCGTATTTCGTCATCGGATCGGGTACACGAGTACTCGAGAAACCCCCAGAGCTGAACGGAAGGTTCCAACGCGGGCTTGAGTTGGGTGTTGCCCAACCTGGGTGTAAATGGGAAAGTACATTTGTCAAGGCGTTTCGACTAATCTATCTCATGCAGACATCACGTTTGCTTTGGAAGGCGCAGTCAGGTAGAACGGAAAAATGGTTGTCATTCAGGCACACGTCATCAAGCAGCCGCACGTTCTTCGGTATGCAAGTGAAAGAAAGTACGAGACAGACAACTCTTAGCATCTCATCTGTCACTGAACTAGCTATTCGGTAGATGAGATTGATTGCAAGCTATAATTAGAAGGTGGGGTAAGGCTAGGGAGGGCGTGAGGTATACACACGCGTAAGATGGTACAAGTACTGGATACTGTTAAGCCTGAGTTACCTGATCGTTAGTTTCGGGGAGCGGTGGCGGTTGTGGGACGTCACTGTCGAGCTCCGCAACGGACTGTTGTTGATCCTGTTCGTCAGCGGATGTGTTAATATCGTTGCTTTTTGTGTTGAACTTGGCACGTTTCTTCGGGGAAGATGTCCAGATAGGACCTCGAAGAACACCGACCTTGTTGCCCGGTTCGAGTGTGACGGTGCCACCATGTTGTTCCCAAGGCTCGCCGTCAACCTGAAACGGTGTGGCGTCGGACTTGAGAGTGAGGGACATGCTTGAACCTTGGGCCATTCGCACACCGTGAGCGCCAAACAAACGAATGGTGCCAAAGTGCTTGAGGCTTCTGAGACCAATGACCTCGAAACGGTGGTCATCGACAAACATGTCCGTGACTTTACGGCTGCGATCCACATCGTCTTTCTTGTGCTCGGATTTGATAGTACCCCACGGCTGACTGCCGGCACCGTAACTGGGAATGTTGAGGAAGATAATGGCCTGCAAATAGGGGGGGATGTGAACCGGTTGGTGATCCACTAGGAGCGTTTCGATATGGTCCGATACGTAAATCTTGCGGCTCTTCGGCAAACACATGTACTTGAGCCCAACGATAGCGTGCGCCTTAAAGTTGCCCAGACGGCTGCAATGCTTTTCTGGGTTCTGCCAGCGCATCTGATTGAAGCGCAGCTCGACGTACGCATCGGCGCCCAGACTGAGGTAGTTGCACACCAAAGGCCTGGCACCATGCTCAACGCCATCGTTATCAACGTGCGGTTTATCAGAGTGCGCGGCAAGCCTCCACACATCCAGTCGCCTCAACACCATCTGCTCCACAGGGGTGTCATTAATTCTCTTGATAGCATCCTTGATAAAGCGCTCGCCGGGATACTTTTTCCCCCAGCCCAACGCGCGCGCCATGTCGTTGCCGGAGCCCAGCGGAATGACGAGCAAATGCACGTGCGACAAGTTGTGCTTCTCGACGGCGTTGGCCACCCACGAGAAGGTACCGTCGCCGCCAGCCACGATGCAGATGAGGTGGTGCTGCGAGTGCAGCGCGCGCAGACGCAGCGCGCGCTCCGGGCCGTTGTCGGCCTTGATGTCGAAGACGTTCTCGTCGCCTATCTGGTTCTTGAGCAGCTCCAGCACGGCGCGGCCCATGTTGCCGCCGGAGGAGCAGTTCACGAGCGCGATCATGTTCATCACGTCCATGGCGGCGGAAGCGCAGCGGCAGGCAGCACAGCCGCACCCAAGCGCCAGTCGAGCGCGCAGCCGCGGCGAGAGGCAGCGGCGGCAGCGGCGCGCCGTACATTTGAAGCAGCCGCCACTTCGGTTGGCAGCCGCGCGCGCGCAGTGGCGGCGGCCCGGCCTGGCCACGTGCACGCGCTGTGCGCCGCGTGCGCGTGGCCGCCGCGCATTGGCCGTTTCCAGCGCGCGGAAGGGGGCGGAGCACACGCGCGCACTTGCGACGCGAGCGCAACGGCGCGCGTGCCACGTGTGACTCGCGCGCGCGCGCGCGCGCGCCGCGTGCGCGCATCGCTTCGTTCGTTCGTTCGTTGTTGTTGCGCCGCGCCGCGCCGCGCAGCCGCACTGGCGCCCGCTGCGCGCCGACACGCAATCGAAGCGGCCGCCGCCGCTGCTGCCTGCCGGCGTTCCCGGCGTGCCCGGCGCGCCCGGCGGCCAGTCCGCCAGTCCGCCACCCAGACGCGACGCGTCCGGCGGCGAGCAGCTGCGTGCGGTGCACGCCGCGCCAACACGGCGCCCGCTGTCGGTTTTTCGACGGCTGCTTCATAACGAGCGCAATGCAAGCGGCGCGCAGCCTCGCACATATACTTTACACACATCCGCACGTCCCCACCCCCCAACCAAGTCCCCCCCCGTCCTCGTTGCCGCATCTTCGCTTCTCTCCTGCGGCGCGTTGTACACCTTTCTATGGCATGTGATATCCACACCTCGTCTGCAGCGTCGCATCAACAAGTCTTGCACCCACATTCCTCAGCTCCGTCCGCCACGCCGCCTTTGCTTGTCAATCCTCCACACAGCTCCGACGCTGTCGCGCCGAGTGACGCCGTCCTGTCGCATCTCAACGTGCATAATCGTCACCAGGACGAGCCGCTCTCGGATCATAGTGGTACCATTAGCTTGTTCGACTCGCATCAAACTCCAAAGCCGTCCACAAAGGCCAGGACAGGATTCAATCACCGCGACTTCAAAGACTCTGACGACGACCTTCATCGTCGTTCCACTTCGCGCTCGTCTGCCAGCTCGTCCGCTCTTCGTTCATCGTCGTCCCAATACTCTCTTCCAATCGCTGCGCGAGAGGTCGTCTACCGTATCATCGACTCAATCCCCGCTGCCTTCTTCTTTATCGCCCTTTCTCTCGTCGATTACTGTACAGCCTCCGCCTCCGTGTTCACCCAGTCCCAATCGTATCTTCGCTTTTATCGCGTCTTGGATTACATCACCGCCGTTGCGTTTTTCATCGATGTCAATGCCCGTCTGTACAGCTACGGTTTCTGGTTTTACGTGCACGGTTTTATCCGTTCCTTCGAATACATCCTCAGTGTCATCAACTTTGTCTTTGTCGTGGCGTACCTTTTGACGGGAGCCCATTGGTTGCTCATAACCAGGTACATCCGCATCCTGCGTCTCTTGACAACTTCTCTACGTCTACGCGAGAGACATCTCAAATGGCGCACCCGACTGGAACTGGAAAGTCTCGCGGCTGTCCTCGAGAATGAACGAAGCGAACACAGCAAGCTCATAAAATGGCGCATCGACTCCACTGCTATCGCCATCGGAGAACAGGCCGGACACGGCGGATTCGGTACCGTATACTCCGGTCTCTTCAGAGGAACGCTTGTTGCCGTCAAGCAGATTTCCCCGCTGGAACGCCATACCGCCGTCAATTGCATTGACGATGAAGCAATCACCCTGGTCAACCTCAGGCATCCAAACGTGGTTCTCTTCATGGGTTTTGTCAACGAGCCTTCCAAACTATGGATTGTTACGGAATACTGCTCGCGTGGATCTGTCAGAGACCGTCTTGATGAAGGCGACGCGGCGCTTACAGAGGGTCGAATTCTCAAACTTGCCCTGGGAGCAGCTCGAGGACTCGCCTATCTTCATGGACAGCAGCCACCCGTTCTACATCTTGACTTGAAGACATCTAATATCCTCATCTCCTCTGGTTGGGATGCAAAGCTGGGCGACTTTGGGCTGAGTAGAAGCATTGACAACATCGAGAACAACTGGTTTTATGGAACCATGCAATATGCAGCGCCTGAGATTTTGGAAGCAAACAAGTTCACCACCGCTGCTGACGTGTACTCGTTTGGAATCTGCTTGTGGGAAATGGCTACCAAGGAGATTCCATACGAGCACATGGACCCCCCAGCAGTGCTATGGGGAGTTGTCAAGTCAAACTTACGACCGCCTCTTGAAAAGTTGGCTTGCAGTTCGAAACTGTCAGCCAAAAACAGCGCTAGCCCCCCTACCAAGCCACTTTCACCTGTCATACGTCAGGAGCGGGCGCCACGCTCACCCATGTCGCCATCGTTTGCCAAGCGTGGAAGCTATGCCACGAGCACAATTACCCCGAGCACCACGCCAGTTATTCGGCCCCTGACGTCGGACGACAGAGTTGCTCCGTCAGCCTTGTATGCTAATAATCCTTCCGATACGGTGCTACCAATGAATGTTCAAGAAAGTATGGCCACTCCCGTTATGAACGCGATGGCCAATCGAAACACCTCTACTGCCACTCCACTCGTACCACCTGTGCGAGTGAAGCAGATGATCCGGAATATCGAGCAGGGGGAGGATAGGGATATGAGGTTCAGTTCAGGCACGGCTGCGGAAATGAGCGAGGAAATGGATTCTGCGGTGAAGAAATGGTCCAATCGTCGAAGAATTCAGAGAGGAGCCAGAGGAGAACAGAATGCGTCAGGGCTGAACAACCTGACAACAAAGGTGACTGCAACCATTCAGATGTTTGATGATAGGCCACCAATCATCCGACGCAGAGAGGATGATGGCTCTGTGGACGCTGTTTTAGAAGCGTCAGGAAGTGGCGGCGATGCAAGCAGCATGGTTGGATCGCCTCGTTTTCAATCGATGATGCGGCCAAACCTTATTCCCAAAAGCATTGGGAAGGCTATGAATATTACACAGAGAAGAAGCAGCCAAAATACAAGTGTGAATAATAATAATTGGCCCACAGCAACGGAAGAAGAAGAATGCAACCCGTTTATGAGACGGCTGACCACGTTTTCTAGAAGAACAGATGATGCAAACAAATTTAAAGTGGAGCAAGCTAATGCGCGCGATGAGAATAATGATAGCAACATGGTAAAGGACACGGAAGTGTGCGAGGAAGAAGCAGAGAGTGTTTGGCGAAAAGCAGAAAAGGTGCCGCGGGAATACATTGATCTGATTAAAAAGTGTTGGGCACCAAATGCGGAAGATCGGCCTACTGCAAGCGAGCTCGTGTGGCAGCTAGTGATAATGATGGATTGTCAGATGAGAGAAAAGTAATGCTTTGTTGCCTTCTTCATTTCTGGCAAACAATGTGTAGTGACCATGTTTAATAGCGATACTTTTGTACAGTGTGGAGGGGGAGGCATGCGGTGGCGATAAAGATGATATAATTGTAGTGGGCAGCCACAAGCGACAAAACAAAAAAAATGCGATTGATTGAAAACAAGTTACGCTTTTTGTTTATAATCTGATGACTTACTAACACGGTTTAAACTAATTGCGAGTGCTCGTAACGAGAAGCGAGTGAGAAGATGACTTGACAAGCACCCAAGGTACAAAGCGAGTTTGGGGGTATACATGTAAGAGGTGCGGCTGAGACACCACGAACGCGACGGGGGTGTAGGAGAGGCCACACGGAAGAGAGAAGGAAGTTATGGTGACTGGTGATATCATTTGGAGTGGTGGTTCTTCTTGTGCCGACTCCTCGAGCTTCGGTGGCGGAACACTTGATTGCATTCGGAGCACGGGAAGCTGTCTGTAGACTTGGTGCTGCGCGAGCTGCTGGAGCTGCTAGAGGATGGTTTGCTGCTCTCTGACTTTGAATCATAGTTCAAGACGGTACTCCAGTACTGGTTGCGTTGTGACTCGGCGTTTGAGTAGGAGGACGACATTGGTAGGCAGAAGGTGTGGTGTGGGGAGTGTAGTGTGGGGGGTGATGTGGGGGGGGTGGTGTGGGGGTGGTTGGAGGTAGGAGGTCTTCGGGGGGCGAGGGGTGGGGTGTGGGGAGCGAGAAGGTGGTTGGGAGGTGGGGGGGGGGAAGAAGGAGGAGAGACGAGAGGATGCGGAGAACGGCAGCTGGGAAGGCGGTGGAGGGGGGGCGATGGGATGCTTTTATAGGAGCAGGTGGGCGAGAAAAGGACGGCGCGCTGAGTTTGCAGCGCAGCAATGCGCACACACAACAATTTTAACGATGTTTCCAACCGCAGCGCAGCGCGTGTGGCAGACGCGCGCGCGAGCGCGCCGCGCTGGCATGCTCTGCGCGCGTGTTGCACATCAAAGCGACCACGCCGGCGCGCGCGCCACGCGCGTGGCGCGCGTGGCGTGCGTGGCGCGCGCCTCGCTGTCACGCGCGCCTTTTCTTCCCCCGCGCGCGCCTTAATGGCCCCGTCGCTGCCGTTGCATTTGCCACGCCGCCGCGCTGCTTGGCGCCGCCAACCGCCGCGCCGCTTGGCGACCAAGCCGAGAAAAAAGTGTGTTCATCTTTATGCCTCCTACCGCGCGAAAAAGCGCAACTCTTTCGGCTCCCCCACCCGTGCCGCCCTTCTCGCCCGCGGCTAACTTGCATTTGCTCTGCTCGTGGTTTCCCTTGTCGCACTACCGTGTAGATAGCCGTAGTCGCACAAGATAGCCGTAGTCGCACTAATAGTCGTAGTCGCACTAGATAGCTCGCACCTGTCATACATCGCCCCACGTCGAGCCCCTGTGCTGTATTGTACATCTGATGCTATTTGTTGCGCGACCTCACACCTCCAACTCACATCGCCTTAGCATTCGCCTGCGCACACGCCACTGCTGTACTACATAGACGCACATCATCGTTTTCTGACTCCTGCCAACGCGTGCATCGCTGCGAGAGCCGTCCAATGCACGCAGCAGCCATGTAACAATTCCATAACAAATCTGTCTACTACTCAAGTGTAACCAAAGCTCCTCGCCTCAACGTGCTTGCATGCACTCCATCTGCCGCCTGTTCCACTTGCCACCGCCAACTAACCTCATCATCATCGCCCGCGCTGCACAGTCTGAACTGCCCAGTCTAAAATAGGCTTGCGCGCCATTAGCTTCGACGTCGCCCATCGTCCAGTCGTGCACAATCTATCACTTTGTCAACTACCCTCCACGCCCATGTCTCATCATTGCGTATGGCACTTGCTCACTCACTCTCGTGTCCTCAACGTATTATATATTTCTCACGTAGCTTCACACACACATCAAACTTGGAGCTTGTAATAATTACTTTCTAGTAACAAAAAGTTGCAGAACAACAAGTCCCCTCAACCTTCCTTCTCTTATCGCTCATTCAAGCAACCCGCATCATTGAACGTTCGTCGTCCTTGTAAGAGAAACACCTAGGGGGTTCCACTCAATCAAAGTTTGAATTACATTGCAATATAAACAAAACAAACTCACTCAAATTCTAAACTCAAACTCCAACAATTTCATAAACAATGAACCCCAGGTTAAACCTATTTACGAGTACTCTTTGGATCATTCTTTCCGTTCCGCGTTCGCCATCACACAGAGCTTTCATATCAATCAAAACAACAAAAGTGCTTAGCACGCTGCACCAACTTATATTTTGTTTCATATAGCAGTACTCTTTTGTGCCGGGCGATTATTGTCGCTCATTCTTACAATTGCGATCAGGTGAGTGCGCCTGTCACATTCACAACGCTGAGAACACTTTGTATGTAGCGATTTCGAACAAAATTCCTCTCAGGAACTTTCTTGTTGGATTAACAACAAAGGTATGGAATGAATTCACTCTAGCCTCAGCTTGTTAGCTTCGAAGCACCTCGGCATACGCACTGTTGATTTCTTGTTCACATAAAACGTTTATCTTCCTTTTTCCTAAAAAAAAGTGCATTCTCTAGCTCGTAATCGGGACCACAATCAACGGAGTTCCATGTGTTGTATCATCAATGACATCAATATGGTGAGGTAGCTCAAATTTGCTTGTTTTGGACGTCGAAAGTATACTTTCATGACGAGTAAGGTTGAGATTCTCACCTACAGCCGACGCGCTTCTTCAAAATGGGAAGAACAAGAACACTGTAAATGCGTTCCCTTCATTGGAGCACCAGAATTCTATCCACTCTTCGGGTTGTACATCTGTATCCCTTCCCAACGAGGGCGGATTGAAAGGTGGAAAATGAAACAAATCGACTATCTGGAACGAACTGAAGGAATCAGGTCTATTTTGTTTGATTTGTGATACACTATTCCTAGCACAAGTAGACGGTTGATGTAGAAAGGATATTTATAGAACAGCCGCATATTCTCAAAAGTGAGCAGATGTTGTCGTGACGTGCTCCATGGAAGTATCTTTCCAAGAGACTCGCCAGAAGTCTGTTACGTAGAACGACCCAAGGCGACATGATTGGTGTTCGAGTATTGATTGGGATCAACAAGCCTCTCTAGAAAAGCATACTGGGGCGCCAGGTGAAATAACAGTTTGTGAGAGAGCAAATTTCGCAATGTAAATTAGCCTGCCGAGTTTTTCTGTTCGAAACTCATTTGAACAACCACCCATCAGTGACTTGTGTTCAAATTGGGGTGAGTAGAGCGCCTCCTCCTTCAAAGGCAGACGCACCGACTTGTGGTTGGCATGTTGGAGAGCGAGAAGACGTCCTGAGCACGAGAAGATGTCAAGTGCAGGCAAATGCACAGTGAACACGCAAATTATTCTGTCATCGTTGGTAAAAGCATTCATGGATTGAAGCTTTGAATTCTTGCAAGTTGGCTGCTAAATATTGCCAAGATTGGAAGACCTCTCGTTCAATATCGCTCTGTACGTTTGCACCATACACAAGCATTATTGAAGTACATACTGTACTGTACGTTTGTTCAAAGAGCTCATCACCCGCCCATGATTATCAGCAGTGTACAATAAATCAGCGAAGCTAACCGTACCCTTTGCGTAGCTTTGCTTCTCTCAAAGCCTAACAAAGTAAAGGTTCATGCACGGCAATGGTCATATCGCTTTTTAGTCACTGCACATACTTGTTCGCTGCGGTTGCGATGGGACGTGCTGTGTGTGAATCTTTTTCTTCTACGAGAAAAGGGAAATAACAGTTCTTCTCTTCGGCGGCGGCACTGGTAAATGCGCATTAATTTCTACGCGTGAATCAGCAGATCAGAGGAGCAGTTTGGGCTGGTTCTGATCCTTACCGGCATGTACATGATGCATCATTGTTGAGTTAGGTACGGAAAGAGTTAAGATGCAAACTAAAAACAACGCATGATTTGCGAAACAGCAGTGCTACATTGTGAATTAGATCGATAGATACGAGATTGGCAATTTGGTGATGGTAAGTTGGAGAATAAAAAGAAGTGGACGAAGAGATGAGGCGGTGGGGTGAAATCAGGGCGCGGCTCAACGCCATGTAGAGGCAAATGTGTTGGGTTGGAAAGATATGCAGCTGTTGTTTGGATGACTCGCAAAAACAAGATGTGGGTGTGATTGAATGTAAGGCAACACTGAAACGAAGAGGGGCCTTGTCCGGTAATAAACAAGGGCCTGGAAGCTTAAAGTGGGTTTGCTCACGTGTATGATATCGTTAACATGTGAGGTGGCAGTAGATACTGGTATGATGCGGAAGGGGGAACGTATTGACACAAGCAACAAAATAAGAGTGTGTATGAGTTTTGGGTTACGTATAGTTAACCTTAACCAAATAGTACTGTAGATTAGTGTTACAGCGGGGACGAGCTGAAGGGTAACGTTGCGTGCATTGTGGTTGTATATTGTATAGTACCCTTGTAAGACGTTTGGGGATAAGAAGGATGGAGGTTGTGATGATGCAAGGGAGAAATTGATGGTGGAGATAGAAGGGGGCGGTGAGATAGATTGGGCAGTAAGGTGATACAGTTTGTACTAAGTAATGTTACATGTGGGTGGGGGGGATAGGGGGGTGCTGAGATGTAAGGAAGTGCGCACTGCGTGAATTGCTTTCCGGCGATGGGGAGGAGGAACACTGTGCGGCATGTATCCGTACAGTACGTGTAGTGTATGCGAACGAAACGTCTTGTTGGTAAAAGTTAGAAAACAAGCGGCGGCACAACTTTAAAAGCACAACTCAAATGTGTGCGTTGGGAGAATGGCGCACAGATACGGCTAAGCCGTTGCGAATGACGTATTGATTTTGCGAGTGTGTGACCACAAGTGAAGGAGAGCTGTCGCTACAGCGGCGCGTGCCTTTAAAGGCTACCGGGGCGGGTTGCACGCGCGCGTCAGCGCGCCGTCAGCGCGCCGTCACGGCGGCGCTCGCTGCCGGCGCGACAGCAACAAGGCGCGCGCGCGAGCTATCTCTCACCAATCGCGCGCCGCGCGCCGTTTGTGCCACCGCCGCTGCAATTTAGCCGCGCGCACAATTGCGCCACGTGTGCTCTGCTAGTATTCCGCGTGATGTCATCATCCTGCTCACGCCGTCACGCGCTTCCCCCGCTCCACACAAAAATAGATCACATATGCGCGTGCTTCGTCATCGCGCGCGCGCGCGCCCGTCGCCGAGCCGCCGCGCGCCCGCCGCGCGCGTGCCGCGCGCGCGCGCCCGCCGTGCGCGCCGTTCATCACTCCTCATTGCAGTGCTGCCGTGTGTGCACGCACTCACCGCCAAGCGGCGCGTGTGTTGGAGCGCGCCTTTCCTCCTTTCTGCCTCCACCGCAGCCGCCCGCCTCGTTGCTGCCTCATTCACCTGTTGCTCGCAGTCGCCCGCCCCGCTCTCGTGTCCGTTGTTTCCACTATCAAAATTCCCCCTCCGAAGGGGGGGAATCTTCTCCCCTCGAGACCCCGTCCAACTCCAGCCCGCCGCTGTCCCCCTTCTGCGACAAGCCTGCTCCACTTTGTCGCCTGCCTATCCCCGTCCTGTGAGAACCCTCGTCAGCGCCACATCACCTTCCATCCTGCCCCCCTCTTCCCTGTTACTGTACCACCACCATATAACAAAGCACCACGTCACCCTTATAACACCACACATCCATGACGTCCAATTAGCTCGCTTCAACAACCATCCCCCGATCCTTTTGCTCTTGTATGTGAGCCGACCCACTCGCCTCACAGCGCTCGCAATCCCATCTAACTTTTCATTATTCCTATCTACTGTATATTGGCTTACATCCATTCTTTGTTCCTTGTTTCGTTTCGTGCCGCTAATTTGCTACCTCAAACAACTCCAATCCTTTAGGCTTAGCACTGCTTTACATCAACCACAAACCCTCGGAAAACTTCACTAAACCCCACCTTCCTCCATCACAAACTTGCCATTTGCAAGCACTGTATCTCGCAATCTGCGTTACCGCACGTGCACACCCACAATCGCCAGCTAACTTCTTCCGTTGCCTCCGACCAACACTGCTTACATCACCACTCTATGGCTCGGCACCATTGCAATTCCTACCCAGTCACTCTGCCAACGTTATCTTTCCCATCCATTGTCATCACGCCATATGTCACTTCCGCCGTAGCTCACACTATGGCCTCGTAACTTTAACCCATCTGCCCTTTTAGCTGTAGCCTCCGTTTTAACCCGAGTGCCTTAACGCCAACGCGAGTGCCTACCATTCAACAGTCCGTAACTTCAGTCTTTGGTTAGTCAAACACTACCTTCATTTGTACATATCGATATATTTGTTTACTCTTGTGCTCCAACGCAATACATAAAAACAACCACCAAAATATACATGGCACACTACACCTTTAATAGACAAGCAACATACATCACAGTTATCATCGAACAATGGTATTGCTCTTTCTACAGCTCCGATAAAGAGTATCAGTAACTTTTCTTTCGATAACCCAGCACTTCAAGGTCGCTCCTACTTCCACCTCTGCTATCGCTTCGGCAGGGACGGCCATATCTACCGTTGGTACCGACGTTACCTCTACAGTATCCGTATTGTAGTTGCTGCTACGCACAGAAAGCCAGCGCCGCGAGCCACTACCAATTGTTTTATTTAAAATGTAATTGCATCTCAACTTCACGCTAACTACAGTGATATAGCTTACCAGAAAATACGGTACATTAGGCATCTCAGAATGGCGCTGCAACGTAGGGAAACGTAACTTTGAAAATAGGTTAATTTATACTGTTTTGAGAGGTAAAAAAAAAGGGTGGATGCCCCAACGTGGAATGTTTCATAGCTGCCCCATGTGCCAGCTTTCACATTGAGAAATCAAACACTATTTTAGTTCAAGAATTGCAGAAAGGGCTGATGCAATGCCTCCTCTTTGTACATAGTTAACCCTTGTGACCCGACCAGCTTACCTCTATTAAAAGCTAGTATTCTTTGAGAGTCAAATGTCGGAGCAAGCGTACTCCAGTTTATTGTCTACCTTCCCTCCCTCTTTCAGACGCGCTCAATGCGTCGACGTCTAAAAATACTACACCCTAAATGTTGACCAAAACCGGAAACGCCCCGTATGTCTTGTAAAAAGACTAAAACGTTTCTGTAGTGAACTGGAAAAAAAGGGGCTGAGCCGGTGTTCGAACAACGATCCCCATGCCCTCACAAAAAGCAAACGCAGGCAGTTACCAATTGAGCTATGGCCCCTCACGGTGTAGTGACCCCGAGCCACACCGCCAGAGGTGTTATTGTGACCCTCTGAAGCCGCCAGCTGCAGCTGGAAGATACGGAAAATCCACATATATACTATTCTGGGTGCACCCATTTCGTACTGGGTCATGAATATTTCTGTACCTGGTTCTGAGCATTTCTGTTCAATTTATAGAACATTTACATCTCTAAGTAGTACAAACATATCACAGATATGAACGAATAAACGTCTCCCATTATAAACAACAGTAAAGAAGATTCAAAACTCCTAACTACTCAACCTAAACATGAGTTATGTTTTCCTGACGTGCATACTTGTCATCAGGGGCTTTGAGGTCCACATGCAGAATACTACTACCATCACTAAAGTCAAGTAACTTTTTTTTTGGGATATGGGTCTCGACATAAATAGGTAGCGGAATAGATGCCACTGATTTAACGGATTCCGACGACGTTTTTCGGAGTTGCTTCAATGTTCGTTGAAATCCAACGATTTTTGGATGATATGGCATCATCGGTGCAACTTGCTTAGACAACCAAGCTCTGTGCAACAATTTCATCTCATTCATAGGCCTCGGCCATTCCACTGTCACTACGAATTCCTTTCCATTACTAACCACTTGACTCGAAACAGAATCTAGTTTCACACCTGATGGCAGTACTTTAGCAAGGCTGACAAACTGAATTGTAGATTCATTATCTTCCCAAACAGAATGAAGAACAACCGGTGAGAATCGAGTATCATTCTTCTCATAGTATTGTTGAAATGACTGTTCGTCCCCAGAACTCTCTTCGTGATTATCGCAGTTGGGACTGGCATCCATCGCATCTTTATCTTCATCAATTGCAGAACATCGTGCGATTGGAACAAATGAACCATAAGCTGTTGTACACCGTTAGAGAGAGGCTTTCTATACAACGAAAAAGTTAGTAGAGACATACCTGTAGTTTGCAAATGTTCTTGCTTCAGTTTTCCATATTTCAATCGAAACGTTGACAACTTGAATGGCTTGAATACAGAATCTAATGCTTTGACTTCCGCAGCTGTCTCATCACCTGTAATATCCCCAGCTTTGAACATTTGACGCAGTCTCTTAACTGCAGCAGAGTCCTCTGAAAGACGCGGTTTCTTGGCTTTAGGAGGCATATTAGGGCTGATGGGTGTGGATTCAGATTAAGTGCGTTGTCTAAGTGTTCAAAGTTCGTCGGCAGAGGGTAGCATTTTACAGGAACTTCAGATGCCGAATTCATTTCCACTCACTACAATGACAAAGGAATCAGATCAAAGCGTGAAATGATGACTTTGTGCTTTACGTACACAAATAATGAGTCAATCAAGAGTAGCAGGTTCCCTTGAGCTAAGCATACTCCAAGATCAACTTCCGACGTGAGTTTAGGATGTATACTTGTTACAGTGTACCAAAAATAGTGCTTGAGTAACCGAGGTACTGGGTTCCGTCAGCAGTAAAGGTTTTGGACTTACATCAAGGTGCGCAGTAGGACCAGGCTATATAGGGGACCGACGAAAACGTAGAACCGAAGCTAAAGTAGCCATGACGAATAGCTTTTAGAAGAGCTGAGCTTTTTGCGTGGTTTACATGTAGTGTGGAAGACATTGGTCTCAGTGCGCACCTGGGTAGGGAGTGTTTATATGTTCAAAATACTTCTACTGAACGATTGATAGTTCGCGATGAGACCAAGTCTCAAAATATAGTTTTGTCTCCAATCAAAGATTCTTACAGCTTTAGAGAGCATGAGAGTTCTATCAACGAAACATTCTCATAAGTCTCAAACAAATCTCAATACTAACGGTGTATATGTCTGGCCAACACCGTAAAGTCTCAACTTTTTCGTCGCCTATTTATCAAAGCTCTTTAAGTACAAAAGAAGTCATCACAAACATATCACAGAACATATCATTGATGGGTTGAACGCATCATGAAATATTATGTAAGTGAATACGTAAGAAATTTTGTTCATACTCTTCGTATTTCTCTGACGTTTCTCATGTTAGATTAAATTCTCTCGTCGAATCTGAAATTTAGTTCTGAATTTGCCCACTGAATTTGGCAACACACATCAAACATGCTGTTGACCTAAGTTTTACAGCCTATCGCCGTTCACGGCATGGGTCAAAGAGTTTTACTTAACTGCGCAGCTGCTTCATCGGCATCTAAAGAATTTTGCTTCACTCATGAAGAAGACAATCATGAGAAGAACAGGGTATTCCGCCGACAGCACGTTCAGACTCGCTTCGAAACCAATAATCAGATCCCGAGGGCGCGGAGACGAAGTATTTAATCGCCGTTTTATTTCTGTATTTGGAGTTTCCGCCAATGTTTGTTCCAAAATCTGGCACAAAATAGCCTATAGAAAGACCGCGGGTGGGTCCCCGAAGCATTTACTTTCGGCTCTCCTGTTTTTAAAGCAATATAATACAGAGTCTGTGAATCGTTCATTAACCGAGGTGGACGAAAAGACATTTAGAAAATGGACTTGGAAATTTGTAAACCATCTTGCTGACCTCAAAATGGTAAGTATCTATATAAGTGTTTTAAAAAAATCTTGTTACTGACTGCAATGAAGATAATTTGGAGTTCACGGGCAGTGAGTCCAAAATTTTATAATTGCTATATATCGGTCGATGGAACTGACTGTCCAATATACGAACCTACTTCGTTTAGCAAAAAATGGTACTCCTTCAAATTCAATGGAGCAGGGTTGAGATACGAAGTTGGAATTCGAATTGACTCATGTGAAATTGTTTGGCTTCATGGAGGGTTTCCATGCGGATCCCATCCCGATTTAAAGATATTCCGTCTGAAGTTGAGAGGTATTCTTGCAGATAGGGAAACGATTGTCACTGATAATGGGTATCAAGATGAAAAGTGTCTTCGTTCTCAACATGTCACTTTGGTTGATTCTAAGAAACATATAATTATAAGAGCCAGACATGAAATGTTGAACAAACGGCTCAAGCAATTTAGAGTGTTAAGCGATAAATTTCGCCACAACATATCATTGCACACACTGTGCTTTTTTGCTGTCGCCAACATTACACAGTTTTCTCTTCGTTATGGAAGTCCTATATTCAAATCAAACAAGTAGATTTACATTATTATTATTTAGACTTGTATTGTGTTTATGGTTTTTTCTGATAGTCATAAAAAACATGTTCCCCGTTAATGTCTTTGTTAAATAGACCCAGCTATGATTGAATCAAGTAGAAGAGTATGTTCCTTTATTTCCACTAATGAGTTTTATATAACACTTTACATTTCTTCCTTCGGGGATACGTAGTTACCATCAGTAGACGATCATCCTGATTCAATGCAGAAAATGGCATGATCATGTTACAAACTAGAAAGTTGCGAGATTCCCGTATTTCCCTGACAGCATCTACAGTTCTCGCAAAACTCTATAGACAAAACATTATGCTAAACTTCTGTAAAGCATTATCAACTAGCCCAGTTCAACTTTGCGTTCAAAACAAGCCGCCCAAAAACTCAAAAAACAAATTTATTCGTATTCTGTATGTTTGAGTGGTAGAAAACTAGCAAATTTTAAGAACTAGCTTTTTAAAAAAGAATGTAAACTGGACTTTAGGTTCGATTTTTGTAAATACTACAAATATTTTTCGGCATCTCTGACAAGAATTTAGGCCTTCATCCCTAAAAATATTCAATTAGGACTAGTGATCCAACGGGACGGATAAATTTTGGAGACTGTCCGTGTGACGAAGGTGTTCGATACACACTTGCGTACAATAAAACTTCCTTGCCAACAGAATACAAATAGTTACAAACTGTCGCGTCGCACATATGGCCCGGTGTACACGCACCAGGCCATGCCACATAAAGCATATCTCGCCGGCGGCGTGTGACTTGACGTTCTTCGCCATCCGGTCGTCACCACAGGTCATTAACCCAGCGTTTGATAACTCTATCTCCAAGATTACCAGCCGCTTTTACGGATGCCTCCGACAACAGAATCAAAAAAAGACCAAGAAAATATTCAGTAACTTCTTGAAAACCCCAACATTCTTCGTCAAGAATCTCAATCTCCGCCCTCAACAGTGCTCTCCGTTATCTCACCGACCCAGGTTCTCTCAGAAACTTTATGTTTTTCACAATATTCTACAACATGAACTCCTTCAAACATGGAGTGTTTCAAACGACCAGCGCTTACAGCAACCACCTTTTTCTTTTGGAAATATGCACTTTCTATCAATACTTCTCTTTTTGAGGCCGACCAATTCGAAAGCTCCGGAATAAAGCCACCTACAGACTCTGCCCTACTGCTCGCACATGCGAAAAAAACAAACAGGGTAAAATTTCTCATCATGCAAAGCCTTCCGGATTCAATAATCAGTGAATTACAAAAAAACATACTCACTAGAACACCATTTGAAATAATCTCTATGCTGCAGCAGCATATCAAATTCAGCAATATGAAGAACCATGACACTCTTGAAGCGGAAGCTAGAGCCATTCATTTTCTTTCAGGAAGTGACATCAACGAGTATATTTCACGTCACATGAAGATTCGCCCACGCATGTTACATGCGGAATATTCCAACATCACCAATGAGAGAACCACCGTCAAGTTCTTAATCAACGGCCTCAAACAGAACCCAGACCCCTTCCAACTCGCATTGGTAATGGCAGGAGCACCCCCGGCCAACATCAGGGAATTCATGAATCGACTGCAACAAGCTGCAGTTGTACAGTCTTTAGCGCACACCATAACCACCGATATCAATTACAGCTTCATCACTCCCCCGACGTACACTCCTGCTTCTTCTTCTCAGCCGCGTGAAACGAAGCCCCAGACCCATCGCAACAAACGCGCCGTCTTCAACCACCCCCGTCCAGCCGGTTTCACCGGCAAATGGTGCCGCGTTCACGGATGCATAACATAAAGTGATGAGGAATGCACGCTGCAAAAGAACAAAACCTGAGCCCACGCCAAAGCGGTCACCGCCATGGACCCACTTCCCTACAACCATCTCATCGAAGAAATGCTACTACGCATCGCACAGCATGAGAGCGAGACCATGAAACTGGACCCGGACACAGACAATGGTAAGTTCATCCTCGATTCTGCAGCCCACTCTACCCACACGTCATACGCACACCCCTCCATGTCCCCCACACCTACTCACGCTATTTCCGTTTCCGCCAATGGATCTCACTCCCAAATTACCCACCAGGGGCCGTGCAAGATCCTGATCACACGCGACACTCTTGAGATTCCCAACGCCGTACACGCACCCTCCATTCGCCGCAATCTTGCATCAGTGCCCACCTTGGCATCCCAGTACGGTTTGTAGTGTTCTCCCCCTCGCGTGCAGCGGTCTCCCGACATAGACGCCCACCTCACGGATCACACATCATCGCCACTGCTTCCTTTAAAGATAATGCATCATACATTGACAGTCCCACCATGTGGTATAATGGACAAAAATGAGAGAGAGTCCGAAGCGGTCTTGAGACAAGAGCGGCGGCAGCGTACAGTCTTGTGACTGTAATGAATCCGAACGGAGAGAATGGGCGCAAGCACCGGGCGGTCGAGGGGAGAGTGGACGATTGGTATCACCAGGCACGTATAGGAACGTGCGGAAGGGTACGAACGGTCTGAGAAACCCAATAAAGAGGAGGCCGTGCGGTCTATCGTGAGTGCAAACTAACGAAGAAGACGTTCGGCAGAAGATGCTTGTCGTTTACGATTGGGGGCCTCGGGAGATCCGAACTACAACTAAATATCGGGTCTGGGCCCCATTACTAACTACTGTACGATCGGTCTAATTTGCATTGTCACCACCAAGTCCGTACACGTGGCCAACTTGTACGCTGTGCCAATCCGTCCGGCACTTGATCACCAAGTCGTACACGTGGCGGTGCCACGGCACCAGCGCATCGTGCACTACCCCTTTGTACGTGAACGGCCGATCGGATACACCATGCATCAACTCGGGCCCACTATACTACAGATCCCCCTCCTACACTTGTGCTTCGCCCTTGAAGCGCCGCGTAGTGTCGTCAAGTCGCTATGCGTCTGTCCGCATGGTTGAGAGGACGCCATAGTGTCCGTTCGGAAATTTTGCCCGGAAAGAGCGGGGCGAAGCCCTGCCAAAATTTCCAGCGCGGGAGCGACGAAAAGGGCCTTAAGTACGCGTGGTAAAGATCCAAGCCGAGCGGAGCGAAACGCACTGGTGCGCGAATGGGGGATCGAAGCCGCCCGAGGCGTGATCCGGGGTGGGCGCAACCGTTATCCCTGTGCAGACCGTAGGCACTCGTTCGAGTACCGTCAACGTGCTCGGCCTCGCGTACGTTCAAGTCCGATCGGAAATGTGCATCTCGTCCTGTAGGGCATCCGCGACGTCGCCACATGGAGCGTGTCCGGCAGGGCTTCGAAGTCGTCAGTCCCGCCTACCGCGAGGTCTGCACTTGGTGTCATCCGTTCGGTAACACGCAGCACGCGTGCGTGGAGTCCGTACGGGTTACGGGAAGCCACAGCGTCCGCTTTTGGAAATTTTGCCCAGGATGGGCGGGTCGAAGCCATGCCTGTTTTCCCTAAGTGGAGGAGACACCATATGGACGGAACCGTTGGGGACGCTTGCCGTGTTACGTACGAGTGAGATTGAAGACGGGTACTGACGGTGGCGAAGGCGTGCGTGTATCCGTGTCTTTCCGTGCGGTTCGTCTCGAAGGAGAACGCCCGATGGCGATCCAATCGGTACACCCGGCACGTCTCGATGGAGGGCGTCTGGCGGGTACGCGTATTGGCGCGCGCCGCACGTCTCGATGGAGAGCGTACGGCGGATGATCCCTTAGCGGTCGAACGCGTGTCCGTGCGGGTACGCCGTGTCCGAAGCGGTGGTCCTCTTTTGTAAATAGACTGGCGGTCGAAGGACCGTCAGTGCTCATTGTGACCGTACGGACGAGCAACCGTACGAATTGGACGCGATGCGACGCCGCGACGAAGCGAGTGTATAGTGTATCTCGTGTGCAGTGGGTGGCGGAACGTCAGCTCCTGATCCTCCAATAAAAATAAATTGGTCAGCACTGACATTTCGTCCGCGCGGTGCCTGTACGATGACATAGTCGTCGTGGCGATTCCAAACGGTCGGTAATACCTCAAGTACCGCGTTTTCGTGTTCACCTCCCCCTATAAGAGCGCCAGCCAAGCGGTGACATGCCCGAGTCGGTTCACTCCGTATCGAACCCTACGCACGCAATGGCGCCGACTCCGAGCGGCTCTGGTATACCGTCGACACCTTTCCGTTCGGTCCCGTTACCTGGTCAGAAGTATGACCATCGCTTCCGTCGTGGTCTTACCGCTCCTCGCCGGAGGAAGCAGGTCCCGCTATCCGTCACGGAATACGTCCAGAAGGGGTTCTTCGACGGCGAGCGCTTCGCGTCGATTCCGACGGCGCTACCGATGCGTGATATGGCGATTCGCAATCCGAAACGGACAAGCATCGAATCTTGGCAAGCCCGCTGGAACCACCTGCCTGGTGTGACCGGACGTAAGAGTGAAGAGACCTACGGGCGGAGTGACATGTTATACCTGCGCTGTCCGGAGGAGAAGACCTATCAGGAGGCGTTGCAGCGTTTGTTCTACCGCTGCTCATCCGATTCGGGCTTTCCCGAGAAGGACATGAATCCGCTTGGGTTGGTGATGTTCGAACCGCCGTACGACAAGTTGTACTGGCTAGACCGTCAACGGTGGGGAAGTAATACCGCAACGGAGGCGAGAATCCGAGCGTCCCATGGGTTCCTGTACAGTTGGCACAACGTCGAGTTCTTTGAAGTCCCTGTTCATCGCCGATCGGACTTGTATTGCTCCACAAACGAAGTCTGGACCAGCCTCGATATGTCCCGCAACCTATCCGTACCGACTCCGTCCGTGTTGGCTTACCATTCAGAAGAGCTCCTCAAAGGTTCACCCATTCAGGGTGTTGTCCGTCAGGTCGTATATGCCGAGTGGGCAGTGTTTGTCTTTATGGCGTTCCTCCAGGCGGCCCACGAAGGTATCGAGGTCTTCACCCGTGCGGAACACGAGCTTCTGGACCACAAGGACGGCCAAACCAAGTACGGGCGGTTGTTTCCGATGCCGTACAAACTGGTATGTATCCTGGCCGAGATGGGACTCCCGAACGTTCTCCGCGGCACCGTGTTTCCATCGCAGGTCGTTGAGAAACTGTTACAGTACTCGTTGGAGACCGATTGGGACAACACTTTGGGGTTCCTGTGGTACGACTACTACTCCGATACGTTCCCGGCGATGCCCTCGACCGGATCGGTCGCGACGCCGATCACTCGTGTCCTGAAGGGTCCAGAGAGTCTCCCCCCCTGGCCCTTCAAAACCGTTCCGGACTTCTTCCCGCATGGGTTCATGGCGCAAAACTTCGAGGACGTGGCGCCACTGCCGACTCTAATTGTGACACCCGTTGAGGCGAAGACCGTTGTGGAGGCAGGAGTACAGGCAGGATCCGGTCGGAAGTCTTGGGACAAATCCGGGTTCGCCATTAAGGACAGCGCCAGCCCGCATTCGGACGGTGATACGCACAAGGCCTTCATGGCTCTCCGTGCGGCCTGTATTCCTTTCGGCGAAGAGGAACCTGCGACGCTTGACGACGCCCTGTTGGCGGCCCGAGCATGGATGCGCCGTGCGGTCAACGCCGGGACTACTCTCCGTGAGCAGGCTCAGGCGCAGCTTAACCTGCTCAGTTACCTCCGGGCTCACTCCTTGTTGGTCCTCGCGTCCTACGAGAAGTCCGTGACGGCTGGTCTGGGTATGGCGCCCGGTGTGGATGGGACGCCGATGTCGACGTTCGCGCCGCCGTTAGAGGAGCTGGTGACCAAATCCTATGAGGGCATTGCGCAACCGGTCGATGCGGAGCGCATCGTCGACCATATCGTGAAGAACATGCGCCAGGCGGCGGAGTCCTTCTTCAAGGGTGTCGAGCTGGTTGCGCCCTATATTCCGCCCGGGGAAGAGCCTGAAGGTGAGGGCCAGTCCGGTGACAGTGCAAAGCCGAGCGGTACGAACGCGGCTCCCGAAGGGGAGACTCCGCAAGAGGAGGTAACCCCTGCGGTCCAGGATGTTCCCATGCCGTCTCCGAGTGGAGACCAGGAGGGAACGGAGACCGTCACGGTTGAGGAGGACCTCATAGAGCCGGCGCCTGCACCCGCAAGCCAATCGGGCAATAAGTCGGGTGGGAAGAAAAAGGTTGTGGCCACTTCGCCGTGGCCTGGGGCCGCCTTGGCGTTCCAGTCGACAAAGATCGGTTCGAGTTCGCGTGGTGGTTCCGCTGCGGGCCGTGGTACCTCTCCGTGGGGTACCCGTGAGCGTGGTATTACGAGACCCGGTTGGAAGAAGACTACTTAGTTGACCGTGCGTACTCGTAGCTTTCTTTTATCCTAAGTAAACTTGTGATTGTTTGTGATGCCCTGTGGGCCAATACCATGTCATTCTGCGTGTGCCGTTGTCGAAAAAGGCGGCGTTTTGTAAAAATCGGAAAGTAATTGACCAATAGGCGTACGTTGGTGGCAGTTTGCTGCCCAATGATAACGTAGTGGCGGCGCCTTTTGGTGTCCCGTGACGGTTCACCACTTGCGAGCCAGTACGTACGATCTCGGATCTCGGATCCCCCTCTTTCCCCCTCCTTAAGGTGTCGCCGTTACCGAAGGGTTTCGACGACGCCAATAGCGGGCGATAAAGTGCTGGGGGATGTTTTCCGGCTGTTCGAAGGTATCCTGATCGGTGCGGTACCCGTGCCATCGTACGCGGTATTCCTGTCCGTTCGGGGTGTCGCGATGGTCGACGACTCGTTCCACCACGCTCGGAACTGTTCCGGGCGGTGGAGTGGGCTGTTCGTCGACTGGTTCGTCCGCATACGGTCCCTCAGGTTCAGCAGCTACTGTGCCGCGTGTCCGTTCAGAAGTGACCGGTGTGGTCGTTGGCCGTGCAGTGGGGGCTTTTGTGACTCTGTCAATACTGACGGTGTTGTGAATACCGTCTTGGTTCAGAGTGACAGTGGCGTCCGTTGCGGATACGACCTTAAACGGGCCAACCGTCTTCGGTAAGAGTTTCCGATACGTACGTTCCTGATCCGTAAGGTCCTCCTCTGCGTTCTTATAGTCCGGTCGGTCAACAAACACTTCTTCTCCAGGGGTGAAGCTCGGCGTGTACCGTACGGATTTATCAAAGTTTTCCTTATAGCGCTGTTGGGCGCGGGCCAACTTTGTCCGAGCAGTCTGCAGCGTGACCCGTAGGAGCTTGAGCGTGTAACGTTTTAACCGAGCGGCAGTAGGCTGTGTAGGCGTCGTTGGGTCCAGTGACGTACTGGGCTCATCGAGCAGAACGCTTGGGGGTTTACGCGTTAGCGCAACGTCGAACGGTGCGGTACCGAGAGATCGATGGATCTGTAGGTTGTCCCCGTACGTTAGAGGTTGCACATACGCGTACCAAGTGTTCTGATGGTCCACTACGTAGTGGCGTAACCTCTCCACGAGTGTTTTGTTAAACCGTTCGGCCTGACCATTTGTTTGCGGATGGTACGCGGTCGTTAGTACGTGTTTGGTTCCCAAAGCGGTACATACAGTCTCAAAGAACTTAGACACATTGAGTTCCGTTATCGGTTAGCAAGTAGTTTGGTATTCCGTACGGATAAACCCAGTTCTCCAGGAAGGCCTTCGCCACTACAGGAGCTGTGGTTGACCGCAGAGGTATAGAGCGAGCTATCTTGCTAAACCGATCGGTAATAACCAGTATGTACTGGTAACCGCTTACGGACTTCGTGAATGGGCCGAAGATGTCCATCGCGACGAATTCCAGCGGACCCGCGGCGGGGAACAGCTTCAACAGATTCTGCGACTTGAAGTGTGTTCCCTTCGTCGCCGGGCAGGTGCGACAGTCCCGTACGGTCTGGAATACATCGTTGGCCATATGTGGCCAGTAGAAGTCTCGACGGAGACTTTTATACATCCGAGTGGAGCCCGGATGGCCAACGAGACGGGGGTAGTGTGCCAAGTAGAAGACGCGTGCCTGCAGTGATGCAGGTACGACCTTCTGGATGGCGCCGTCTAGTGGGGCTTTGCGCACGATAAGTCCGTTTCGGTCAATGTCGAACAGAGTGACACCGTTGCCGATGTCTTTCCGTACGGACTCACAGAAAGGGTCATCTGCTTGAGCTCGTACCAGCTCTTCGACCGTGACCGGAACGATATTGGTTTCCTCCGAGGTGACAGCGAGCACCTCGGGGATACCAGCAGATTTCCGTTCGGGCGTTGGCCAGTCGACGCAGACGTCGCTGTACTCATCACCGTTAACGGTAATGTTGGTGATAAAGTAGCCATCGTTCGTACGGTCATTCACTAGCAAGCAGGGGACCTCTTCGTCCAATGGGGCATCTTCTTCGCCATCCGTCCGGATCCGAGAAAGGGCATCAGCCGCTTGGTGCTTGATACCCGGACGGTGGACGACATCGAAGTCATACTCCATTAGACGCAACCGCCACCTAGCCATTCGTCCTGACGCGTCCGCAAGGTTCGATATCCACCTCAAGGAGTGGTGGTCTGTTCGGACAGTGAACCTCTGACCTTCCAGGTACGGACGGAGGTGCACTATGGCCCAGACGACCGCAAGGAATTCCCGTTCGGTAGTCGAGTATTGCCGTTCGGTCTTGGATAGAGAGCGGCTTCAGTAACCAATCGGTAATAAGCCTCCGTCCGGTTGCTTCTGTAGCAGGATGCATCCTACCTGTCGGTCGCATGCGTCTGTATCCAGAACGTACGGGTACCCTTGACGGGGAATGGCCAAAATGGGCGGGCGTATCAGTCTCTGACGTAATTCGTTAAAGGCTTCGTATTCCGTATCGGTCAATGTCTCAAACTTCTTGGGTTGCCCCTTCTCCAACTTGCGGTTCAATGGAGCCGCAATTCGGGCGAAGTTTGCCACAAACCGACGGAAAACGTTACAGAGCCCGAAGAACGATCGGAGCTCCGTCTGGGTCGTAGGCGCGCTTGATAGCATTCTGTGTCTTGAGAGCCACTTGAAGCTTTCCCGGTCGGATCACGTGGCCTAGATAGTCCACCGTGCCACTCAAAAGGTAGCACTTGTCCAGTCGGAGAGTAACACCAGCCGAACGGAGCATATGCAGTATGGTCCGCACATGGTCATAATGCTCTTCAACCGTCCAGGAATAGATGATTACGTCATCAAGATACACCAGTGCGTACTGCCACTTCACCCGTGATAGGATGATATCGAGAGCACGCTGGAAAGTAGATGGTGCGTTCTTGAGTCCGAACGGCATTCCCCGATAACGGTACAGTCCCATATGCGACGTAAACGTCGTTTTGTCCCGGTCGGATTCATCCATTTCGGTCTGCCAATAACCACGGTTGGCGTCCAAAGTGGAGAAGATTTGTGCATCTCCAAGAGAGTCGATGCACTCATCCATTTGGGGTAGTGGGTATGTGTCCCGTACGGTCGTAGCGTTCAATCGGCGTTAGTCGACGCAGAAGCGAAGGCTTCCGCCTTTCTTGAGCGCGAATACGACCGGGCTGGCCCATTTTGCCGATGACGGTTCTATGACACCAGCAGCGAGCTGCTTTGTCACCTCCTTACGTTCGAGTTCTCTCCGAGCGGGTCCGGCACGGTACGGCATCTGGAATATGGGCTTCGAGCCTGGTTCCAGATGGATGCGGTGCTTCGCTGCCGCATTCGTTCCGAGATGGCCGTCCCACATGTCCGCAAACGGTCGAAGTAGCTCAATGACTTTGTCCCGTTCGGTAACATACTCAGGACTGATCTGTACCTTGCTGGTCCAATCGTTCTCATCTTTCCGTACAGTTTCTTGCTCCTGCTCGGTATCCTTCTATTCCCGTTCGTAATTATTACCAGAAATCGGAATGTGTTTCCCCTCCTTGGGCTCGTCGCTCCGCGACGATAGTTGCGGAGTTATAAGCGCTACAGGAGAAGGAAGGGCAAGTCCGATATCGGTGTTCTTGTGTAGTCGAACCAAGCGGTCAGAAAAGTTCGCCACGCGAACGAGAAAGGGTACGTCCGGTCGGAGCTCCATAATTCCACCCGCAAGGAGTGTGAGTTCAAGCGTTGATCCCGTTCGGTGATGAGACTGTAGAAAGACCAAGCCTGACGTTTTGGTGGTTACCAAGACGTTCGTTTCCGACATTGGGGGTAGAACAACCGGACGGGCAACGTGTATCTTATTAGATGGAGTTTCCCGTTCGGGTTCTGGTTCCGGCGCGGAAGGTGCATTTGGTCCGTAGGCGGAAGACTGTATAGACACCGGTTTGGAGTGTCGTAGGAGTATTGTCCGTTTCGGTGGTAGTATTGCCAAGACTTACTTGTCAATAAAAGAAGTACCGAGTAGTACGCTGGTGGAGAGGTTAGAAACCACCAAGAACTGTACTCATACATTGAGGTCACCGATTCGAACCATAAGGGGAAGAAATCCCACAACGTCCATTCGGTTCTTCGACGCGTCCGTAATTCGGGGTCTTACGTCCGGTCGGAGTTTTAAGCGCCAATTCGGAGAGAGATGGCTTTCGTGAACCAGACAGGGTCTGGCTCCGGTATCAAGAACTCCCGTTAACGGATACATCAGTGCCGTGCTGAGGCCAACCGACACGTGCAACTTGTAGTTCGCGCTAGAAAAGACCACCGTTTCGGTTCGAATGTCCGTATCTGTCAGGTCACATGTCAGGACAGGGGACTTCCCTCGGATGGAGTCCGTTCGGTCTGTCGCTGACGGGGCGAGGCTAGGCCTCTGTGGAGGAGGCGATGCCCCTACGCTTCCTCCTGGTCGTTTTCCTGGTGGGGAGCAGGCTCCTCGACCAGCATGACGGCCTGTGTCAGTCTTGGTGAGTACCTCTGGCGAGGCTATCCGCCCTGGCGATATCCTACATTGTCCTTCGAAGTATCAGTTTTCCGTCCGGTCTGGTAGGCACTGTAATAGCCTTCCTCCCGGCGTTGCTGATAATTAGCCTCCCGTATGGCCAGAAGCTTCTCATTTAGGTCCGGGGGGAGCAACTGACAGCAGTTGGGCTCCCCCGAAAGGCAAATCCGACACGGTCTAACTGGTGCCTGCCCCTGGGGTTGCTGTACCCTGGAGCTGGCAGGACTGGGATAAGACCGAACGGACTGAGCCGGCGTTGAAGCCGAGGGCGTAGTGGGAGGCGAGGGTATGGAAGAAGCGCGGGATACCGCGAGGACATGTTCCTCGTCTTCATCCGATACGGAATAGATCGATTCCGACGGGTTATCGATACTGTGAACCTTCTGGGCGGTACGAGAGGACTCTTTCCGAGCGGTTGGCTTTTGAGTATCGACCCGAACGGACTGTCTACGTGAGGCACGATGGGTGTCTCCGTACGATTCCGCGTAACGGGCAAGTGCATCGTATCCGATATTGGGATGCGAGGTGAGGTGATTCCTCACCCTTGACCGTATGGCGGCAAGGAGACCTTCGACGAAGATCCCCTTCAAATTCCGATCGGTAAAGACATTTCCGCAACGGAGGGCTTTCGTCCAGAGCTTCTGGGCAAATTTCGTTTCGGACATGCCTGACGCTTGGCGGTAGAGGGTGACCTCTGCGGCCGCGTCGGCAATGATCTCATCCGTTGCGTACGTGGTCAACAGAAAGTTGACTACCTCTTCGTACGTATGGAGAGATTCATCCTGAGTACGGTCGACAGCGCCAGACTCACCTTCGAGCCGAGACTGAACCAGAGCGTGCGCCGGTCCGATCAGGTAAAACTGGAAACACCAGAGGGCTGCCCCCTCAGTGAGTCCGTTATGGTTGCAAGCGGTTTTAAACCGCTGTAAGAAATTGAGCACCGATATCGGATCCGTCCTGGAAAAGGAATGACCCTTCATCTGGACATTCAATTTCTTTTGGTAGCGCGCAATCTTGCGCACCACCCGCGAATTGTACGTCTGGCTCCTCCTGAGCAACCTGTACGTACGGTAGTCCACCACTTTGGCGAACTTCTCGTTCAAGGGCCTGATGCGTTTTAGCATCAACCTGTCCGAACGGGAACGATACCGATCGGACTTTCCCCTCCGTCGAGGGCTGCGGGAGTGTCGGTCGACTTCCGAATCCGTGCGGTCGTCATCCGACGATGACTCCGAAGAGTCCGAGTCCGCCCTGGCTGATCGTCGCCTTCTCTGGCGGCGACGGTCTTTCCGTTTACGGGGCGCGTCATCCGAATAGGAACTTCCGCTCGGTCTATCGCCTCTGCGGCTGCGATTCCTCCTCTCGTCGGAGGAATCTCCTGAGCTTCCGTTCGGATCATCCTGCGGGCTGACTGGCGGGAGGTACACTCCGGTCGGACCCCTCGTTGAGCCCTTCTTCAGTTCCGGTCGGTGTTGCCTCCCGCCGCTAACGGGTGCATGGTCCGTACGGTCAATAAAAGATTTGGGTGGGTGGGTCGGTAGCTGAGCTACCAGTGCGGCCAGTGTACTGTTCAAAGCTGACGTAGCAGGTTCCGAACGGTCTGTCTTCAGGATATTCCTGACCATATCGTGTACGATCGGTGGAATATCCTCGTGCAGAAGCGCCGGGATTCGGTCCTTGAGGTACGTCTCCACTGCCATGGGGACGTGGACCTCAGTTTCCGTTCGGAGACTTTGCAGGGCGTAGGGAGCGATCCCTGCCCAAAGTTCCCGTGTGGTAGTCCGTTCGGTAAGGAGCGGCGGCGCGGGGCCTGCTTCGCCCCGCGGCGTCTTCTCCATTCCGGGAAAAGGGCCAACGCAATTGCCTCGTCCTCGTTCCGCTCGGACTTAGACCTATTACGTGCGGAACGGTCTCGGACAATCCGTTCGGGCTTCTCTGAAGGCGTGACGTAGGCCGTCGCGTTACTTCGGGTGCTCCGGCGGCCAACCGAAGCGGCATCCGAAGCAGCGCGAATTGCGACCGGTACGGACTTTTCGGATTCTTTTTCGACCAAAGACCCTTCACCAATTTCTCAGTGCGGACGATGACTCATACCGTACGTATTGGTTCCACGCTTGGTTCTGCTGCTCCGTACGGTCTCGAATTCCACTTCTAAGTCGGGAGACCAATGTGGTATAATGCACAAAAAATGAGAGAGAGTCCGAAGCGGTCTTGAGACGGGAGCGGCGGCAGCGTACAGTCTTGTGACTGTAATGAATCCGAACGGAGAGAATGAGCGCAAGCACCGGGCGGTCGAGGGGAGAGTGGACGATTGGTATCACCAGGCACGTACAGGAACGTGCGGAAGGGTACGAACGGTCTGAGAAACCCAATGAAGGGGTGGCCGTGCGGTCTATCGTGAGTGCAAACTAACGAAGAAGACGTTCGGCAGAAGATGCTTGTCTTTTACGATTGAGGGCCTCGGGAGATCCGAACTACAACTAAATATCGGGTCTGGGCCCCATTACTAACTACTGTACGATCGGTCTAATTTGCATTGTCACCACCAAGTCCGTACACGTGGCCAACTTGTACGCTGTGCCAATCCGTCCGGCACTTGATCACCAAATCGTACACGTGGCGGTGCCACGGCACCACGCCATCGTGCACTACCCCTTTGTACGTGAACGGCCGATTGGATACACCATGCATCAACTCGGGCCCACAATACTACACACCACCACCGCATCCAATATCTACAGCGCTCGCAGTTTACCAACACCCGCCCCAACTTTCATACTCCTATCCCCTTCCCCGTTCCAAACACTTCTCAACAACCTGCCACCCCAATCCGAACAAACCCGTCACGACCCCCACACATTTTCATGAGACCACAAACCCCTCCACCTTCCTCCGAGCTGGCATCCCTCCCGCCCCAAGCCGCCAATTTAAAAGCACCAAGTATCACCGCCACCTTCATGGGATGGCAGTTGAAGCTCGGCCACATCCACGCAAAAACGCTACACAAGATGGCCATCCACAACCTCCTCCCCGGCCTGCCCAAAGCACTCAAAAACCGTCCTCCCAACCTCACATACCTCGGCTGTCGCAGAGGAAAGTCCAAACCACAACCCCACCACAGGAAAACCCATCAGTAGCCCACTGGCGTCTACATTTCCATTGATACTTGCGGACCCATACAACCCCCGTCGCGACAGGGCAATTCTCACATACTCGTAGTAATCGACACAAACTTCAGATTCCTCTTCGTTGCCCTCCTCAAGAACCGTTCAGAGGCCTTCTCCAAACTCATCCTTATACTCAGCGCCATATACAATGTTCACAACCGAAACCCACTCCACCTCCGAAGTGACAACGCCAAAGAACTGCGCCCCTCTTCTCTCGTCCGAGCACTGCAGGATCGTGGAATCCAAATGCATTCAACAACCGCATACTCTCCTCAAGAATATTCTATTGTTGAGCAAATCAACGGCAAGCTCATGAACGCTGCCCGCGCATCTCTTGTTCACAGTCGACTCCCCCTCTCACACTGGCAGGATTCAGTCACTGACTCTGCTTTCAAATACAATCTCACTTTCCACTCCACAGCACAAAACATACCTTACACCATGTGGCCCAACAAACCTCCGGAACTGGCCAAACTTTTCACATTTGGAGAACTCGGCACCGTCCCTCGCCTCCAGCCCAAAAAACCAAGGCTGTACTCTCGGGCTGATATAGTCCGCTACCTATCCCCAACAGACGATCAACACGTATGGGTCCTGAACATACGCACGCGGAAAGAACAAATTGCCCGCACCGTAAACTTCATGCCCTATCAACACTCCTCAGACCCCTGCTCTGTACTCCACAACGCC
The DNA here is from genome assembly GCA_030374805.1 of Gracilaria gracilis. Lineage (NCBI taxonomy): Eukaryota > Rhodophyta > Florideophyceae > Gracilariales > Gracilariaceae > Gracilaria > Gracilaria gracilis. Next base: position 531,693 of record JARGSG010000027.1, on the reverse strand, counting down.
TTCTCTACCGCTCTTCTCCATATCACCCACACCACTCCACCTCCACGGGCTCGGCAACAGGCCAACAAGTACCCCGATGCAGAACTGTGGGCCACTGCTCACAACTCCGAACTTGACCAGCTGGACTCCATGGGCGAAATAAAATGGAGCACCACCAATTCCGCCCAACACCAGGCCAATTCCCACGAAAATGCAATACTGGTACAAAACAGAGCATGACAAAGTTTCGGATCGAAAAGCACGATGTGCCTTCCGTGGCGATCTCATTTTTCCTCATGAACACTTCGATCCCGAGAAAACAGCATCCTTTGCTGCCTACAAAACCTCCATTCGAATCCTACTCGCCCTCGCGGCGCAAAACAATCTATTGATTGAGCACTTTGACATTAAAGGTGCTTACCTTCATGAACAGTACGACAACAAAACTCCGGTCTTTGTGTGGCAACCCCGACGATTTGACGGGACTTTCAAGCATCCCCAACCTGCTGGCGAACTGCACGGAAATCTATATGGCTCTCCATCGGCTGCATTCACATACCCCAGGGCCTATACAAGCACCTTGCCTCACGGGGATACCGCCCGCTGCTTTCAGACCCCAACCTTTTTGTCAAGGCCCATGGCCACAAAATAATTCTCCTCGCAGTCTCAACGGACGACTTCCTCGCATGCGCGTCAAATAAGATTCTGCTCGACGCACTACACAATGACTTGCGATCGAAATACACTGTGAAACGCCTAGGCCGCCCTCAGAAGTACCTGGTTCGGAACTTCACCTTCACAGCAGATGGCATCCACATCAACCAATCACACCTTGTGGACGAGATAGTAAACCTCCTATGGTTAAATGATGCTTACACAGTATCCAACCCATACCCAGAGGGCCTTTCTCTCTCCCACAAGAACAATGAAGACAAAGACGGTAGCACCATTCGAAAACACTGCCGAGCAGCGCTTGGAATAATCCGCTACCTTGCGGATTCTACCCGTCCCGACATCTGCTTCATCACTGCGGCTCTCGCCCGCTCGCAAGTGGATCCTTCACTTCGGCACTGGAACACACTGAAAAGTCTGGTGCGATTCCTCAAGGCAACGCAACGTAACGGACTCCTGTTCCGGTTCAATTCCACTTCCCTGCTCACCTGCTACACTGATGCTGACTACGCCAATGACGAGTCAACAAGGCGCTCCGTTTCAGGTGCTGTCTTCCTCTTGAACGGCACTCCCATCTCCTGGCACAGCCCCCTCCAGAAGGTCGTTGCTCTCTCTACTTGCGAAGCCGAGTACGTGGCCACGTCCATGGCGGTCCACAACATACAATGGATTCGTGGCCTTCTACGCGAACTCAACAAACCTTGTCGCAATCCCACCGTCCTCTTTGTAGACAACCAATCCGCCATTGCCACCGCGAACGCAATCGCACCGACAAAGCGGCGCAAGTACATCGATATCCGCTTTCATCACCTATAGGGTGCGGCACAATGCCGTATGATTGCCGTGACTTACAAGCCTTCATCGGAAATGCTCGGTAACGTGTTTACCAAGCCTCTTGGACGCATAGCCTTTCTGAAGCACCACAGCGCACTAACACCAGCGAGCTGAGATCGTGTAACTCTTCTCATCAACCGCGTCAGGTGGTGGGGGGGGTGTGTCGCGTCGCACCAAGACCACGATCTCTCCACCGCCTTGCACGCCTTCAACGACCAAGATAGCTCTAGATAGCTCGCGGCATCGCACCGCGTCGCACACATGGCCCGGTGTACACCCGCCAGGCCATGCCACATAAAGCAGATCTCGCCGGCGGCGTGGAACTCGAAGTTCCCCGCCATCCGGTCGTCACCACACAAACCACGTTAAACCGTAAATTCCAACACAATTAAAACCAAAAACTACCAAAACGTTACTACGAACAAGACATGACCATAGTCTTCCTCACAATGCTAATATATCAAACTAATTCAAAATACAGTGTGATCTTAAAATTCGAGTTTTCTCGTATAAATTTATAAATATATAAAAATTTTCAGACAAATACATATACAAAAAGGGTCAAAATTTTAAACGTTTTGGATTCATTTGGCTGCGCACACGTGGCGTAGGTTGTTCGGATAGAGTCGGACTATAAATAAGACTACTGTTTTGCACAATCCTGTCGATGAACCTCGTCTATATGGTGTAACCTAGTTGTCCAGGCCGGGCGGGCCAAGTTAGACCGTGCGCTGGGTTGGCGCGCCCACCCCGTTTTCTAAATTAACACCCTTTTGCCACGCTCAATTTTTTGGAAAACAAAGGCCGCGTCGTGCGATAGGTATTTAGATGTCTTGCTTTTGATCTCTGCCGCCAGCGCTCCGAGCATTTGCTGATGTGCCGATCACCTGTCTGATCACGCTCTTACAAGGCTGGGCTGCAATCGGGCTTCTATACAATTTCAACCATCGCAGTCGAGTTTCGGTAAAACTACCTTCGTACTGAGGCCATTTTTCAAATGCTCTTGCATTTCATGTCTTTATCGCCAACCACTCCCGCAAATCGTCTACCGTTGCGTGTGCCTCTATAATCGTATCTTTTCCCAACATCCCGCGCGCCAGACGCCTTTGCCACCGTTGTGTCCTGCATTTTGAACCATCCAACCGCCACCTTTCCCCACATTTTGCCCCGTCTTGTCGCAGTAGGGTGTGTCAATCCGTTACTTCCCCGTGTTCTTTCTTTCTCAAACTAGCCGCCAAACCACGTACGGCACGGTATCACGTTTGGTGCACGTCGCCACCGCGTATCCGCCCACTACACTGGCTGTTTGACCGCAGATACATGCGCATTCAAAATTTTGTGCCTATAGCGGCCTTTGGATCGATGTCGCGAATGTTGGGAAGATCTAAAAGGTGAGATGTAGCTACGAAGGTCTGAGGAATTTTGGTTGCTGTTTCCAGCAGCACGGACAGGGACTGGCGGATGCGCATTCCAGCGAGGTTCGTCTCTGTCACCAGCGCGATGGTTAGCGGATGGGTGCACTTGCGTGGCTCTGGCACCGTTTCCTTCGGTGAGTGCGTTCATTCGTATCTGGTGCCACGCGCATGGAAGTGCTCGGTCGGAAGGTGGGAATTCGTGCATTAGCAGCTGCACTATTTTGAGAGGTGAGTCCATCACCATGTTGACTTTATGGATGGTGGTGCGACAAGTTTGACAACTTTGGTTGTTTTTTGGCTGAGTTCATCACGGTTTCCTCGATGCCTTTATGCAACACGAAGTCCACGCCATAAAGAACTCTTCGAAGGCGTTTGATCCAACGACTTGGCTTGGAGCGAGTCTCTCGCGTCTTGGAACGAGTCTCTCGTGGCAGAGCTTCCGCGTGACGCATCGTTCCACTTAGATGCTGACTTAGTTGTAGGACGCTGGCATTGATGATTTGGTGAACAAAAACTAGCAGCATTCCGGTCGCGAACAGCAACATTCAAATTCGCAGATACATTTGGACAAAGGGCAGGGGCTGCAGTCCGACTTGGTCGGGGTGCGGGTCAGGGAGCACATTGGAAGCGTCTGAAAGGAGATACTCACGCTATGAAGGAGGCATGTTGCTGAGAGCTATGGAGCCGACCGGGACGTGGAACATTCCGTGGCGACAGCACCTATGGTGCGCATTGGGCACCTGTAAAAAAGAAGGCGATAGAAACGCTAGTAAGGACAAGTCGGACGCTGTTACAAGATGTAATTGAGGTGGAAGGCGGGTGCTCTGAAGAAAACAGGCGTGTCCGGTTAGATCGGGGCAGTCGGAATTGGAGCATATAAAGAAAGAACGTTCGAATTCTTGCCGGAGATTTCACACTGTTTCGTGAACGGCAGAGTGAACACTCGCGAAAGCAGGGCAGTTAGATATGGAAGCCCTCACGGAGTCGTTTGCGAGGACTTCGGGACCTGCCACATCAGGCACTGAAACAATTAGGCTGCTTTATTACTTGGGCCTAGTATCTACCAATTTTTGACGACAGTGTTGACGTACAAAAAGTCTTCTATTATGTCCGCCTGCAACTTAGACCGGTTGGCTGACTATATACGGTTCACCGTGCTGAAATTGCGCTCGCTCTCAGCCGATGAGACTGGAGGAGAGAGTACTCGCAATACTACAGCAGATAGATCTGGAAATGAGTTTTCAATAGTTAACCAAAACTCGAGAATACCATGTCCATCCGTATCTTCTCTTAATAAAGACAGAATTTGCTTGCTGAACTTATGACTTAAATACTTTTTCAGTGTATCCCTTTCAACACGCTCGTACTCCTGCACATCAAACATGTCATCCAGACAAAACGATGTGGAACCGAGCTCGTTTGGGACAACAGATCTGTTTTGTTCAGGTTCCACAATATTATTTGCAAAATTGGGACACATATCGCTCATAAGTCGGCGAATTAAAACGCATCCTCTCTCAATCATGCTATCCCGTTCAGGTATATCCTTGATGAATCTTAACAGGCGTAAATAGGGATGTAGAAGGGAACTTGCGGTCCAGAGGTCATGCACCTCTATTTTTCCAGTAGTACAACAAGATCCCCGCAAAACTGTTGCGTCAAAAGATGTGGGGGCTCAAATCGAGGTGCACGAACGACACTGTCGGCCAGAAGTCTAAGCTGGTTCTTGCACTGAGTTAACAAAGGCAGTATCTTGTGCATGGTGGGGTTCTTCGAGCTCTCAAAAGCAGTTTGAATGTGGCAAACTGGGGCAAAAGCAGCTGCAATAGCCTCTAATGCAGGGTACTGGATATCCCCGTTTCCTTTTGTGGTAGTCAGAAGTGCATCTAAAGCTTGTTTCGCGCGATCAAAATCTTTAGAGTTGACAATATACCACACTTCTTTCGCAGACTTCAAAAACCGTTGAACCACATCAAAGGTCGTACCAAAACGAGTTTCTACCTCCTTTATTAAAGCAAAACCTGTCTTCAGCATCGAGTTCCAACTCACTTGCTTGAAAATGCGGACAATCGTTTTCACAAAACCAAGGTCTGTGGCAATAACACTTTTTCGTCCCTCGTGCATGGTAACAACCTTCTTCATGGCAGTATTTAGTTGATGAGAAATCCAACCCATCCATTTTTCGGTGAATGGCACTCTACGGCTGGACGAAGAGGCTCCAACTATGCAGGGCATTGTAGCTGCTAGATCTGTGATAGAATTCATGTTCTTCATGAAGAAAGAAAGCTCCACACCGTACTTGACTATCAAAGTTTCATCAAGCGCATTTCGTAGTGCATCCACTGTTTCTGATACCTTGTGTTTATGCATAGAAGTGGTTTTGAAACGAAGCGGTGAGGCATTTTCCTTGTCAAAATATGCGGCTCACCAAGCTCAATGTAGTGCACCGGGAGATCATAGAATTTCTTGCCCGTAGTTTCCATCTGCATACCATCACAGGTGACACCTCCTCCACGAGCCATCACTTGAGAAAGCTCGCTTGTCCTAAATTTTTCGCGTTCCTGGTTCGCAAGACGTTTTACCGCTGCGCAAACTGCTGCATCTGACGGCATTATAATTTTGATGTCTACTCGAACATTAAAAGGCAGAGAACGACCTGCATCCACCAAAGCATTCGCAAACTGCATCATATCTCTTTTCTCATAACAAAAACTAAGTGACAGTATTCACGCTCCCACGGCGTAAGCGGCCAAATTGATCACATTTGTTTTCATCGTTTGGCTTATTTAGAAAGCTGTTTGTTGTCCTCGCTTGGCCGTTTAGCCTGGTGCACTTTCATGTGATTCTTCAAAACCGAAGTTTCTAATTTGGGATCAAACTTCTTCACGGCTGACAGATATGGGCAGTTTCCAGAAATCGCAAACGAACAAAAAAGCCAGCCGGCATGTTTTTGAGTGTTTTTGTGACAAAGAATATGATAGTTCTTGTAATGCTCCGAACGCATTCGTCTGGTTTGTTTCATTTCTTCCCATGTATGTGGGACGAAGTCGGTTGTTTTACACAGATGTTGCGCAATACAAGTGCTGCCGCCTTTTTGCACTCAATTGTATTAAGTCTTTTTGTGGGTGGTAAAGAACAGGTTTGATGCCCGTGTGATGACAAAGTGTTTTTTGTTATTCTTCCTATTTCCACGGCTGCATTTGATTGTTGTTTGGATAGTTTTGGGGAGCACTGTGAATTATTCATTGAACGGTATCAAACGGATACGAGTTAAAGTTTGATCGTAGCACAGATTGAAAGGTGAGAGAGAAAGGGCATACGGCTGATCAGATGAAACCTTGAATTGGTTTAAGAACGGATGCAAATGGGCTTGGAGAGGGCGTTTGTTTTGAGTCGAGTGTAAACGTTCAAAATAAAATTTGAACGGTGACATGTGAGTATGCGCCAGAAACGGATACGGCTTACATCAGCAATGCCTGTAGGATCTTGGATCGTGGTTGTTGTGTAGCAGGTTGGAAGTGCCCAGTGAGAGGAGGCTTTTTGCTTGGATAAAACGTATTTTTCAGTGAACAGTATTTATTCCAAATTGTGGTTCTCGGATCATCCGGTATGCTTCCGGTTAGAGCCCTAATTAGAACTGTACGTCTTTGCTTTTTGCGTCCGATGATTTTTACTCAAGCTTTAATTATTGAAAAAGATATGAAGATAAGAGTTCAAATCTTGAGGCCTACAAAATAGCCACTTTGTTCACGTTATTTTGAATATCTAGAACTTTACAATACATAACATAACTTCCGTTTTACGGCCTATCTGATAGAAATACAAACCTATATGTAGAACAAAACCCATGCAGGGATAATACACAAGAGAATGTTCAAGACCTTCTTCTTTACGTAGCGCAAACCCAAACTAGAAATCCACACTCAAGGCGTTGGCGTCTTTCTTCACTGGGGAGGTAGACGAAGTCAAAAAGTTCTCCGTATACACATAAATCGTAATTTAAAACTTTTGGTATTTTCAAAATACCATATAAGTAGGTAACAGTGTTTAAATCAAGGCCAAAAGTTGTACCCGTAATTCATCCACAAAACCTCGTAATACTTACAAAAAAAGAAGAAACAAGATAGAACCCGAACAGTTGAGCATCAAGGAAGAGGTAGACTCGACAGTGGAAAAAAAAGAAAAAAGTAGATAAAATTGTGTATTCGACCTATATCTTTGAGCTCTAAACAGAAACAATAGAACTATCCATAGAGTAATAAACAGACACGTCAACAAAAACTCAAAAAACGATGTCATACAAACACCGATAAAATGTGAGGTTCGTTTGGAATACGAAGCGCGCAGGGGCCTAATCTAAAGAGAAAAACACACAACTAATAAAGCAGTAGGGCACCTCAAAACCTGCAAAGGCAAACGGCGTGACAACTAGCCTAGACAGGGTAATTTTACGGAAGTAGAAGTCAACTAGAAGTAAAACCCCAATAGTAGTAAAGTGGCAAGTGACCAAAGTTTTATAGTTACTGCCTTAATAATTTCTGACTTTAAAATACCCAAGAAAGAAGGTGAGATGCACCACAATATACACAAGTAGCTCCGACGCCGATATTTCAGGCGAGCATAACATCATCTGCCCTTGAGGGTTTCAGGTGCCCGACTATCATATTGGTTGTGTTTTCTTTCCCTTTAGGTTAAACTCTTGCGTGCTCTCTCTACCAGGCGGACCCCATATCTCATTGGTATTTTCAAGACAGTTAAGCTAATCTAAATAATAAACTATAAAATATAGAATAAGGAATAGCAATTTCGTGCAGTGCAGGCAGCAAGGCGCACAAATAGGCACATCTAGCACCAACCCAGTGAGGTCTTATTGTACTATAGACCTTTTTCCTATCCTGATCCACGCCCTTTGTAGCATAGTGGGCCCGAGTTGTTGCACAGCGTATCCGATTGGCCATTTACGTACAGAGGGGTATTGCAATGTAGGCCAGTGCATTGGAACTGCTGCGTGTACCATTTGATGTTCGAGTGCCGGACGGGTTGCCACAGCGTACAAGTTGGACACCTGTGCAGGTTGGGTAGTTAAAAGGAAAATTGGACCGATCTTACAGTAGTCAGTAGGGGGCCCAGATGTAGTACAATGAGACCTCATTGGGTTGGTGCCACGTGAACCTACTGGTTCGCCTTGCTGGCTGCACTGTTCCCAATTGGTATTCTCTATTTTGTAATTTCTAATTTCTAATTTCTAATTTAGTTTAGCGTAGCACTGCTGGCCCATAACAGTAGGTCATGGGTGCAGCCGATGACGTCATGCCCGCATGGGAAATTGGCGTCGGTGCACCTTCCATATATTGTGGTGCACCTCGCCTTTCCCCTTGGGTATTGTAAAGTCAGACACCACTACAGCAGTAACTATACCATCTTGGTCACTTGCTACTCTATTACTATTCAGGTTTTACCGCGCGTCGACGTCTACTACCGTACACCTACACGGTCTAGACTACTTGCCCCGCCGTTTGCCCCTGCGGGTTTCAGGAGCCCTACTACCATATTGGTTGTGTGTTTTTTCCCTTTAGGTTGAGCCCTCGCGCCCTCCCTCTACCAGGCGGACCCCACGCCTTATCGGTATTTGTACGACAACAGACCCGATATTTTGTTGTAGCTCGGATTTCTCGAGGTCCCAGTCGTAAATGACAAGCATCTTCTGCCGAAGGTATTCCTCGCCACCTTGCGCTAACGATACACCGCACGGTAAATTCTGCAAACGTTTCTCAGACCGTTCGTGTCGTTTTGGGCGCATCTGTACGCGCTTTATGACACTGACCGTCCACTCTCCCTTCGACCGCCCAGTGCTTCCGGCCTCCTTCACCGCTCGGACTCATTACAGTCTGTACGCAGCCGCTGCTCCCGTCTCGGGACCGCTTCGGACTCTCTTCCAACCCTGGCCATACCACATCCTCGTGGCTTCTAGGTTTTCCTACCAAGTTGGTTGCATCGTCGTACCAATTCGGTGAACTGCGCGGCCATCGTGCCATTTCGCGCCGTGCTTCGCGCCCGCTCTGCGATACGAGGGGTACTCCGTTCACCACCTCGGTCTCCTGACAACAGCGAATTGGTCATTCCCATTTGTGGTTTGGGCGCCGCACGCGCCCATTGCATACCTTCAAGGTTCGATCATCAGCACGCGGTTGTGGATACCTTCACGGATTCAGGGCTTTAATCGCCTTGCTTGCCTAGGCACACCCATTGATGCACACTGAGCGGCTTTGCGCTCTCGTGCATACTGTACCGTGAAGGATTTTAGCGCCCACTTGGCTGCGGCGTGGCTCGCTGTTTCTTTGAGGTTCCTTCTTCGTCCCTTCGAAATGCTGCTGTCGTCTCCCCTGATGTTGTTTCACGGTCACCGTTCCCGGTTATATTTGATACACCATTGCAGTTTGTCTGTGCTGGCTCGGGCCTGCGTGGTTTCTCGCCCGACCGACAAGGTTTAAACCGTTCATGGTGACCCTCGATCCTTGCCTCAACCACGTGGGTAGCCCTGGTAATAGCGCACCCGTAGCGGTACACGACGCTTTTCGGTTGCCCATGTCGGCCAATCGGAAGAGGTAACCACAAGGGACAAAGCGACCCCGGCGACCAATACCGATACCTTGATGGTTGAACCAGCATGGAGCCCCGAACGGGTGGAGGTTTTGAGCAGACGTAGATACTGGAGGCCTGGGAGATGTAATGAGAGACGAAGAAGAATAAGAAGGCGGAGAGTATTTACAGCAATTTGGAGCAGGGGCAGAAAGCGTAGGAGATGTCCCAAACTTGGGGCAGTTGAGTCCCATGCATAACATTTATGAAGTCCAATAGGCGTTGGAAAATGTAAAGAATCTCCAGATGTCGGTTGAAACGGCTTTTTACCTTCTATTTAAGTGTGTATCCCATCATTTTCGTCCAGTACCAGCCATATTACGGCAGAAATGGGAGGTGAGAAACATATCAGCGATGTGGGAATCAATATCAGAGATTAAGAGCTCATTTACCTACTTTTGGCCCTCAGTGACGAAGAAGAAGTTCTGTTGGACCTCTTTCCAAACGGGTATGGATCCGATGCGGCTAGTGGTGGGCAGAAGGCAAAAGACGACAGAGAAGATCATGGAAAAGACAAAACAAGGCTCACTCACAGTAAATGCCTATAAGAAGACAAGGAGCACGTAGAGGACTGATTCAAAGCAGCCGTAGTTGCGTACTTACAAAGCTTGTCACTGAACGCTCCAGGACATGACTTTGTGAAAAAGTTACAGCATATTTCGGAGTGTATGTGATACGCTCTCTACACCAGGACTTCTGTCTACATTGGGAGCAAAAAGGAGGACGAGAGACCTAACGGAGTAGCCGGGGACAGTTTGTTTCTCAAGAACTATATCATGAAGTGCATGAAGTATACTCGTCCGACTTTGAAGCGCTGTTACTTTCCTTTGACAAGTAAGAATATCACATCGGATAAAAACGGAAGTGGTAGATGCTACGTCGGTGATTCCAGTCGCGCTCTACACTTGCACACGCTCGCAGAGCAGTGTGATGTGATGCGTCTCCCATCAAAGGTGAGAGCAGAGGCCCTCCATATGACCAATAATCTGCATGAGTCCTTGAAGGACACTCTATGGTGCCTGGAAGACAAGTATAAGAACGTTGATAACCAGAAATAAGCCAAAGAGCAGCTTGAATACGCAAGTTCAATGAGCAATCCTAAAAGCCTAGAGTGCTTGAGACTCTGCAAGGCCCTCATTGCACAGAACAAATAAGACGAAGGAAACAAGTCATTTTTCTCATGCGATCGCTCTGATCGAAGGATGACCGCACGATGGTCATTCCTTGGGTGATTGTGAGACTACGAGTAGTTTGGCATAGTACCAGGAATCTCAATTGACTGTCAAGCAGTTGCAAACCGCTTCGGATACCCACTGTCTACAGTTAATGGTAGGCCTAACGATATCTTTACGATTATCTTCTTTATGGGCTTTATAGATAGGGAGTCCGAAGAAGACTTCATTCAAATTCTTTCTCGCTTTCAATCGAGTATTCCGGTAACGCCCTTTATGAAAACTATGGATCAATGCGTCGCATGCGTGAATGCGGCTGGGAAGGTTTTTCTGACCTTCTTCATTTTACTGGGTGAGTGACTTCTTAACAAAAACCAGATAAAGAACGTGACGGCATACTGTGCGAAAATAAGAAGGCCTTCTTTGTGTGAGGCTATGTCTCGGGGTCTGTCTAACTTTGAGGAGATCTAGAAGTTTTTCTAAATTCATACCCAGAAGAGAAGAATTTGTGCTAGCATATTTTTAAAGCTTTGAAGAACCAACACCGTTATGGTTCAAATACATTTACCAAAAAAAACCGCACATGGTAGTGACGGGGTTTCGTGACATCGCTGTGCCCGGACGGTACTTGTATCAAGGCACTCGCTACACAAAGTCTTCTAAGTCAGGATATCGGGCATATATACTGACTAAAAAAGGTGCCATTCCCGAAGATACCTGACGAACTACGGAAAATTACTAGGAAACGGGCAGAAGAGAAGAGAGCGTCACATCTCAGGTCAATGACTGCTTTTAGTTCGAAGTACATATCTAACATAAACTCTCAGTTACCGTTACCCAAAGTCGTCCCCGACCAAGTGATTACAGATTATACTGGGTATGCCATCGCAAAATTCAAGGAGCTCAGCATTGAGCCCTCCAATTATTATGCGGTTGTTAAACCTTCGTCGTGGAGCTGGGGTCCATTCACTGGCCTGAAATCATTGTGGAGGAGAGCTTCGTCGGACCAATTGCCAGCTTCGAACATATGTGACGCAAACCCTTAAGCACCAAGAAAGATTTTTCAAAGTCTTCCACAGAAACCCCCGGGAGGAGGAAGGCGTTCAGTAGGTCAACACCCAAATGAAAACCTGCATCACGACTTAATCCATCACATCAACGTCTATCTAGACCGCTAAGTGTCCTCTTCGCTTAAATAATTGTGGGAACTGGGACTGAAGCCACGCGCAGCCTGGAGGTGTGGGGCAGCTGCCTCAGGAACCTATCGATGAGATTCCAGTGTAGGCACATCTTTCGGTGCGCAATGAGTATGGATAGGAGGTATTGAGTCAGCCAAGGTCTAAACTAGTGCTGTCGCATTACATTAAATTGGAGGAGTTGTTTGATACGTTCTCGAAGACAAATACGAAGGATTGGAATCTTGGGAAGGTGTCCAGTATTCGAAGGCATCTCTAAGGTGTTCGATGCTACGGCTCTTCAAACTAAGTTGGAATCTAGAGATGGCGAGGAAGACCTTCCGGAAGATTGGGATACCTTCGTAATCAGCAAAGTTGATGAAGAGACTCGCAAGTGGTCGGAAAAACAGGCCCTGTACGATCAGATACATCGATTGAAGGCTGATGTAGGCCCCACAGCGCTTCAAAGAGTCCAACAGGTGCTGGAGAACATGAAAAGAGCCTTGTCTCTAAACGCCCTTCCAGATGTGTCCCTCATCACCGATGCGGTATTGTAGACATGTTCAGGTCATAATCAAGTAACTATTGACCCAAAGACGGCAGACATAAACGAGATCTCGGTAGTTAGGGCTCCCAACCGTGCAAATATGAAGTACAAAAAGGGCGAAAGGAGTTTTGCAGAGAGATTTGAGGGCCAAAAGCACAGCAAATGTAGTCAAGAGTCCGTTATCCCATCGCAGACATCAATCGGAAAAAACATATCAGAGAAAACCACGTCGATTACATCGAAGTTTAGGGTAATTACTGAAAACATTCTTCGTGATTAGTGGAGACCACAACAATTTGCGTTCAACGAACCGAACTGTTCCTTTCTTTGTTAAGCGTGTGAAATCGACCGCGCATGGGCATGATAGTGAGAGTAGCGGTGCAAAAAGAGTGCAAGCAGAGGTTCTACGTAGCACGTAGCGATAACAGAACAGCAGGAGCTGGAGGTGGGTAATCATGACCGGATGAAAAAGCAATCGGTGATATTGAAAATGTGTGGGACGATATGTGCGTTGACGGGGATACATCGCAGGCATTAAAGGCGATAAAGCGGACGAAAAAGGCATTGAGGGCGATAGATTGCACCAAATTTGCACTACTGCCGCGGACTTAGTTTGAAACAAACGCAAGGCTGTTTATCTTTTGTCTTTTTTGAAGCGAAAAAAGCGTATAGGTACTCGTAAGACAATGATTAGCTGTTAGGGATGTGGGACGGGGGGAAATGTTTCTAATGGAGAAGAAAGTGAGTGGAGAGCTCTGACTCGCGTAGCGCAAATGCGCCTGAAAAATACCATTTATTTGGGAATCACGGCGCGTTTGAGTTGGGTATCTCACACTTCATATGCCAGCATTCAATCTACTCCCTACATGTGTTACGTGTTGTGAAATCCACCTGGGCCTGCAACAACTTTGCACCTTGTTGGGCTGGTGCTCTTCATAGCATTTTCTCTTGGGTCCATCTGAGAAGTGCTAGTTTTTCCAGTTCATCTAAACTGGATGCTCTCCTTGCCAAGAGACATGGCCTATAGGTTTCAACTGCAAGAGTGCAAGAAAAGCGTTTCTTTTCTTCAAGTATGAAGATAAGTAGCATAACTATTTTTGGCCATGCTCCCCGTTTGAAGCATGGCCTGCTTCGGCTACCTTGTCAATAAAACGAAAAAAATTCAGACTTCATACCGATTAAAGTTAGTAAGAAAGAATATGAAGCGCCCTCGCATGGCAATTGAAGCGATTCTGCACAAGGATGGCACAAACTACGAATATGCGGAACCAAGCAGCATCGATACAAGCCAATCCAATCCCGAAGCAACAAGCTTAAGTAATGCGCGATAACAACATGAATATTTACCCCCAACTAAAAAGGAAAGAGGAAGTCGAACAGGTGCTCCACTTACACCGCTGAAGAAACCGACAACCTTTTAGAAATAATTAAACTAATCGAACCAATTGCTCACAATATTTGTACCCTCGTAACACAATAATAAATCCGTTATGCTGAAACCAACGAAAAGCTATTCCAAAGAACTCAAAGCCTTCACCAAAAGTATAACAAATTGCTCTACTATCTGAAGAAAACAGGTGACCCGAGATGCCCCCCAGACATACAAATTGCCAAACGATTACAGAACTACATATTAGCTATTCTCAACGCCCAAATATTCAACAGTAATCTGGAAGAAAAGAAAGCAGAGGAGCCCGGGGCACCCGTACAAGACCCTCATCCACTTTTGCATTCGCAATGCAAGGACAGTTCTAAACCTGATAAGGACGCTGCGAAGAGAAATGAACCGCCGCCGAGAAAAAGCACTGCGCAGGTAGGTCCAGAATATCCCTCGACCAACCCTATTCCAGAAATTTCGAAGTACATCTATGGAACATTATTAACGATATGTCTCGTTGCATTCGAGATCTGACAGAAGCCCTGCCAAAGGAAACGAAGGAAAGTCGTCAGCAAGAGAAGAGAGAAATGTGAAAGTTAGTTGTGGATACTATTTCGCGCGCTCATGCGGCATCAAGGTTGTGATCACAGTCATGAGACGTCATAAGAACTTCATAATCTGTCTCTGGAAAGACGGGCAGTTTGTTCTAACATATCTTCCGATGCAGTGCTCTAACCCATCTTAGAAGCTTTTGGAGGACCCAATAATTTTGTGGAGGACGTAGCTGAGAAGTTTACCCGTCTCCGCGCCCGGGTGCAAACGATGGAACAAACAGTCTTGGTTAGAACCAATCGCACTGCTGAGCTGGTTGCTGTTTCACACCGTGACAAGAAGGTCCGTGGATCCAACACACGCAAGGAGCGGAAGTACTACCACTCTGATTCTTCAGCATCTTCCCTTTCTTCACGCCGGTCAACCGGGTCTGACTCATCCGACTCGTCGGTAGATGAAGCTCTACGTGAGCGTTCGTCACGCTCGAAGCGTTCATTAGCCACATAAGATGTGATACGCGGCCTCTCGAAGAGAAGGAAGCACTCTGGATTAAAAGAGTTGAAGCCTGCCAATCTGCTCTACAAGAAGGTGTTGTCATACCGTTATTACCGTTTGGAGAACTTCTCACTTGAAAGAAGTCCTCGAGGGACGAGAAAGGTCAAAGACTACATCCAACGGATACAGCTTTTGCTCCGTAATGAACTTTTTACAGGTGATGATCCCATTTTGGTGTTGGATTTTCTATCACGCTTTGTAGCGGAAGCCCACATTCTTGGGATGAATGGAGGACAGGCGTTTGTTTTTCTTCCCTATTTTCTACGCGGACTTGCATAAGATCAGTACAACTCTGTAAGAGGTCCATCGCGCGCCTCTGAAGGATGGATTACTTGCTGGCCTGAAGCATTTCAATATTTACTGAGGTCCTATGCCACTGGAACCGCTACCCAATCAGCAATCCTCGCTTTGAGGGACACCAAACAACGACCGGGCGAGACGCAAACCGATTACTTGGTGCGCCTGAACAAGGCCTTCTACCGCTGTGGCAATGTTTACACGCCTCAGTCGGAATCTGCTCAGAAAAATTAACTATGGGAGTCTCCTCTCTTGGAAAGGCACCCTCAGAGTTGAGGCTGAAGGTGCCCGAGGCGTCCCTGCCTTTCCCCAAGGTCCTAATTCTCTCTAGAAAACAGGCCGTCAAAGACGTGAACTCACGGCACTTTGGTGTTCTTCGTGGACCGTGGATACGGGTAAGAAAAAACGGTTCCCGGATAGAGTTATGGTGATGGCCAAGCGCAATTACAAGGTCTTTGCCGACCTTTGCCTTTTACCCCAATTTATGGTTCGTTATCGCACTGTCTTAGATGCAGGCGTAGGTCCAAGCTTCGTCGTTGAGACAGCTTTGCCACCTGCCTCGCGTTCACACAATCTCCGTGCCGACATTTTTGACGTCGTTGACACGAATAACAACCCCTTGTCAACGGTTGGGTACATCGAGTTGGTAATCTGCTTAGACTCATGCGTGGTAAAGCTGGACTTTGGCGTTTGTCGGTCTATGGCGGCCCCAGTCATTTTGGGTTGTAACTTCTGTGACGGCTTCGTCGATGCCATTAGGCCCCTCAAAAGGCGTGTTGAGATGTAAGATGGTTCGTCCGTGTCGATTGTTCGTCGTCCTTTGAGGCACGCCTCCAAGAAGCATGTACCTGTACCTGTAGCACAGGAAGCACCACCGAGTTATCCGGAATCTACGAAGCTTCGTGTCGCCTCCGCGATACGCGTGCCTCCGGAGTCTCAAGTTTGGGTACAGGTGAATTCCCGTCAACACGGCTTACAAATCGTCCAGCCATTGCCGTCTTTGTATGAAAAATACACCCTCGCCATTGCTAATGGAGTCTTCCAAGTGGAACCGTAATGTAATCCGTTTTACGTGTTGATAGCCAATCTTGGCAACGCAACCCAGTATCTGGTGAAGAGCCAAGTGATTGGCTCGGTTATGCCGCATCCAACTGCGTTGGTACCTACAACGATTTATGCTGCCGATGTGCTCGGAATCGTTCACTCTGAGGAGGGAGAAGAGTCTCTATCTCAATCGCCTCCAACGTCGATTTTTTGGGTCAGTCACCTGCTAAGACAGAGAAGAGACGCGTTCTGACGAGTTACGACCAATTGGACCAAGTGAAGGAATTGGAATAACTCGACCTCGGACATGTTCCGCAGACACACCGCAAACCAGTGCGAAATATGCTTCGTGAACTCACCACAATGTGGGATGGTTCTATCGGAGAGATAAATACCGCCGAACACCGGATTGATCTCCTTTCGAACTATTGGGCAGTAGCAAAACATCCGTACAGGGCAGGGCCCAAGACCTGAGAAGAAGAGCAATTTCAGGTGAACAAGATGCTCCGTGCAAGAGGTATTGAACAGGTACATTAGCAGTGGGCACCACGAGTGGTACTGCCTCCGAAATCGGACGGTTCTTGGCGCTTTTGCGTCAAATATCGTCGTCTAAATGCTGTTACCGTCAAGGACGTGTACCTAATTTTACGGATGGATGAATACATTGATTCTCTCGGACATGTCCCGTATTCATGGCATTGGATCTAATTAGGGACACTGGCAGGTGCCAGTGAAGAAACAGGATCAGGATAGGACAGCGTTTGTCTGCCATTGTGGCCTCTACCGTTTTGAAACGGATGCCGTCTGGTTTAACCAATGCCCCCGCTACTTTTCAGCGGGCTATTGATATCATACTGGCCCGCTTCAAGTGGCGTACTATTCTCATCTACGTTGAAGACATCATCGTGTTCTCAAAAAATCTGGATGATTACCTCACACATGTGAGAGATATAATGGCCACGTTACTGGATGCCGGAGTGACACTCAAGCTGAGTAAATGCGAATTATTTACGGATACTGTTAAGTATCTTGGTCACCTCATCCATCCAGGACGTTCATTGATTGAGGACACTCGTGTGTAGTCACTGAAACAGACCACGGAACCGACTATCCAGACTAAACTGAGATCCTTCCTAGGATTGGTCAACGTCTATAGACGGTTTATTCTCAATTTCATGGACACTGCGGCACCTTTCAACGCGCTTCTGCGGAAGTTTCAACCGACTAAGATAGACCTATTCACGTCAACTCACACGGAAGCCTTTAATTCTCTAAAAGAGCATGTAACCACAGAACCAGTGTTGTCACTACCGAAACCGGGAATTTCATATACCGTGGAAACTAGTGACTCCCAGGTAGGCTGTGTCTTGTTTCAAAACACCCCAGAGGCAGAACGCAAGCCCATTGCATTCTGGTCCCGTTCTTTGAACGTGCATAAGAAGAACTACTCCGTCTCCGAGAAGGAATGTCTTGCCGTAGTATGGGCATTATGCACACTACGCCCCTACCTCATGGGTGCTCATTTCACCATTTACCCGTATCAATCATCATCGAGATGGCTACTATCCATATCAGAGCCTTTTGACCTCTTCATGTGTTAGAGACTGCGTCTTGCAGAATTCGACTTCGACGTCGCCTAAAGAGAAAGGCGCCAACAATATACAAACCGACGCCCTTTCTCGCCTACCAACCACAGGGAGAGTGTTAGCCGTCGATGACGAGGAAATACCCTGCTTGGCAGTTGATGACTACACAGTAAGTGAACTGGATGATATCGAAGAGTATTGGCCAGATGAACTGGATTTCGACCAAGAAATGGATGATTTACTCGCTATTACCGAGAGTGGAAACCCCGTACCAGGGAACTTCGTACGCGTCACCACGAAGGAGATGGATGGGGAACAAATCAAATATTCCTACTGCACGAAGATTCGAGCGCAACTCAATGAAGAAGCAGACCTCCTCTTTCGGGTGAATGATATTAAATATCTCGTTCGCGTGGTAACTAGAAACCCACAAATAGTGGTGCCACACGCCCTAAAATCTCGGGTGTTACACTAATCACACTATGCCAAACTTAGTGGCCACGTCGAGGGACGGAAACTGTACCTTACATTGCGAAGGAAATTCTACTGGCCAGCAAGGGCTGTGGATTCCAACGCAACTGTGTGGTTCTGCCCCGAGTGGGCTCGGAATCGCGTCAAGCTCCGCCGCAATGCGACGAAGTTGAAGCTCTTCTCCGCAAGCGTCAGTGTTCTCGGAATGCTAGTTTAGTATGATAGATTGCTAGTTGTGAAAATAAAAGTCAGAAAAAACTAGCATTTTTGCAGTTTGCGCTAGTTGGCGAGGCAACAAAAATATTGTGGAAATTTTCTTTTCCGTTCAGTGCAGTCCAAAATTCACCTACTGAAGTTGAATGCTGCTTTGCAGTTCCCCTGCCACCGCTCGAAACTTTTCATTCCCCACACTCGTCAAAAACATTCCAAAAAATTGCGAACCCACCACCAGCGCTCCCTCATTCCACCCTTGCATTCGGATCAGGAGCCTCAGTTTCCCTAAACGTCAAATTGAAGAACTCCAACTGAACACTCTCTCCATTCTCGTACACCCTCCTAGCCCCAAACTGGCTCCCAACCCCTCCCCCTAGTGCTCCTTCAGTATGCACTCCGCCGTTCGCGCAGCCGCCCTCGCACTACGAAACCCAACCAGTGGCGCTCTACCTGGCAGCTGCCGCGGCACACACCTCTCCATCCCCGTCCATTATCACCCCACCCTTTCCCCTTTTCCTCAGCCGGCTTCTCCGAACCTCCCCCCCATTTCCTTCTGAGCTCCACTCCCTCACACACGCACGCCCTCCACGAGAGCCCGGCTTCACCGGTGACCCTTTTTCTCTTCTCTCCTCCCTCCTAACGCTTCTTTCCCTCATCAGCTCCTTCACCTTCAACAACAATTGGCACGCCTTCTCCACCTATCCCATTTGCGACTTGAACAACTCCGCACGTCCCTTCAGCCACCTATTCTCTCTTCTCAGCTTCACCATCTCCCTCCCAACCCACTCTACCATCTTACTCACATGCCTTCCAGTCCCACTCCAGCCAGTTTCATCCTTTCCCGAATCGTCGAAATCAAATTCATTGGCCCCCCAATCTCTGACACACTCGGCACCACCCCTCCCATCTCACCCACTATATCAGAAAGCCATTCGTACAAATTCTCCTTCAGTTCTTCTCCAAGCCTCCTCAATCGCTCCTCCATCTCTGCCCCCAACCTCCTCTCTGGTCCCCCATCACCCCCACCCCCTCTCCATCCCTAATTTCCTCCTTCTCCTCCATTCAAACCTTTTCCCCAACCTCCTCTTTCCTTCCCGGTGGCGTCTCTGGTTCCTCCGTTTGGTGAAGCAGAGCCACTAGCTCTTCGTCCTCGACGTACCCATTTGACATCGCAGAAATAAAGGCCGGTTCACGATAACGGAGATAGATAAGAACAAGAGAGATGATCTCAACAGTTGCAGCACTCCCCCCACTCCGCACACCTGTAGTACGGTCTGCCACACAACCACTTGCGCAGCACAACCATTTGTACCCGATTCATATCCACTCATGTTTCCCGCCATTCCGCACAATTTCCATTTTTTATAAGAAATCCCCACAATTTCCCCCCTTTTGTCAATACCATATCCCATTGAAGCCCCCAATGGACCACCTCTTAAGTACCAACGGTACCATGAACTCTTACTTTGTATGCTTTAATTCCCTGCATTCCTTCTCATAAACACACTCTTCGGCCCAACCTCCATCACAATCCTGCAGCCCATGTCTTTCCATAACTAATCATAAAAATCCCCTTGGCCCCTGGAACTTTTTTTTCCATGACCACAAGAACAGGCCTTACCTCTACTTAAATCTCTTCTCACTCCCTTATATGTAGACAATTTTCTTTTCAAAGCTACCAACACCGGACAGCTTCCAACAGCCCATACCTTCAAATAAAATCGTCGCAATGTCCTCCCATTCATTTTCCCTCCCTTCTACAATCATGGCAGCTTTTTTCATGGGTAAAATTCGTATTATCACCATGGTTTACAACAATGATTCTCCTTATGATAACTTTCTCTCCATCGAAGAATTGATTTCGCCACATTGCCTTCTCCAAGCTTCAATCTTCTTCCCTGGCACGAACGAGCTTCTCAAAAGAGTAATTCTATTTTGCCTGGCATCAAGTATAGAAGACTTGATCTTCATTCAGAATGGTCACATTGCTTCCATCTTTTCCCAATACGGAATTGAGCAGTGCATACGAGGCGCTCTTTACATCGCCGTTCCTGCTGTCGGAGACTCCTCACAGGGTGGTATCGCGCCTCCCTCTTCAAATGGTCCACCCACAGCCACCGGAAAAGGGGCTCTTACAATAGCTCAGATCTTCTGGACCGCAGGTCTTAATTGCACTATCTTCGGCGAACACGCCTTTCCCAAGTCTTACTGCCAAAAGCTAGTTTGGATCTCTTCCTTCAATTTTGTCGGTTCTTCAAGTAGATTCGTTACCATGCATGAAGTGGCTACCGAGTACAAAAGCATTGCCTCAACTATTGTTAAGAAGCTTCTAGTGATACTCACCTTCAACAGATGACTCTCCTAAAATATCCCCACTAGAGTGGAATCCATTCTAGAATACGCAAACATTCTTATTACCTTCTCAGCACCTTTCTCGGAGCATTAATCTAGAAATGCTTACTTTTATCTCACATCCGCAGATGAGAAATTAGCCAAAATGCATAATCCTACCCCTTTCCGCGCCTACTCTGACCCTGTTCCTGGAAATGAAATTCTTTAGTAATTAGAACAAATTGTAAACCTTACATTCCGTGTATATACACAAACTCTCTTCAGCCCATGCAGATTAACCAATTTTTGTTCTTCAATTCTCTTTACGTTACTTTTCAAACAAATCTTGTGTTCACATTTCATGTCAAGCCTCTATCAAGAACATACACTACAGCACAGGCCCTATATTAAAACTCCTCATCCTCTTCATCTATTACCGTCTGTCCTTTTTCCTAATCTCTGTCTCTATTTTTATCATGGCCACCTAACCTCTCTTTATTTTCATTTTAGTACTCGTTCTCTTCATCATCTATATCTTCCATTCGACCTTCTCCCTTCGTGGTACCCCTCTCTCTCATTCACTACCTTCCATTTCATCATGTCCGCTCAATATTGGTTTATAGTGTACCCCGTGCGTTTATCGTATTTTAGAGCATACTCGTGCACCATTGACAAAGATACATTAAGCTCATATCATCCACAGCACACTTACTCAACATTTTGAGCAATAGATCAATAGAAAAGTTTCTGGCACACTAATTCCATGCTTAGACAACGGACTGGGGTGGCATGGCGCTTCATCGGTGCACCGATGAAGCGCCACTCTACTCCAGTCCGCTGTCCCAAAGCACCGTGAGAGATAAACGTGTGTTGTTTGCATACGTGACACCGTCAACGTGCCGTGAGTAATGAAGCTAAAGCGCATCCCGCCCCGCTATCCACGAGCCCTGAGTGATGGAGCTCGGGTGCTGGCATACGTGAACCACAAACGCGCCGTTGACAGCGGACCTGAGTGTCTTGGCGCGTCAGCGGTGCACCGATGAAGCGCCACGACACCCGGGCCGTAGTGAAGACAACAGACCTGCGTAAGCTACTGAAGCATGTGGTACAGGGGGCTGTGAAACAGACCCGAATGGGAGTTATTTGTACATGGCTGCGATGTTTCTGCAAACGCGATATCCAGTAGTAGTAGGACGTGTGCCCTGGGTACAGAGATTCGGGACCTACGGGGGCGGCAGGGCAAAAAAAATTGTTTAGTTTTTTGGACAGTGGACCGATGTGCAATGGCACTTCATCGGTGCACCGATGAAGCGCCGCGAAACCCAGGTACGCTGTCCGGCGGGTGGTCTAGTCCGCCGGTTCTCGATTTATTTGCAGGATTTAAAAGGCATCCTAACACACTAATTTAGGTTGTTTCAAGAGCATCTGCAGCAAGGCTCATTCTACCAACGTGATTAATATATGCCGCCCATAAGTGTTGTACTAGGCTCAAAGTCTCCATGAAGAAGAATTCATCTTCATGTGAACCTATTCGGTAAAAGGAGGACGTATATGATGTTTGCGCACGAACATTCGTGCGTGACAGTAGTCAGTGGAGACCCATGTGTTTCGTCTACGGCTTTGCAGCAACATGTATCGACAGGATGGCATCTGCGCCAGGCAGTCGCCTCTGTGACGTTAGTGTAAAATTGATGCAATTCTATTGCTATATACAATTCTATTATTACTTGGATTTTGGAAAGACCGATATCTTGGCGGAAGAGTAAAAGTTTCATTCTCTTTGGGAAAGGATCTTATTTCATTCTGCGAAATACACTACGAGTGAGCAATGGCCAGGAGTGCAATGGCGCTTCATCGTTGCATCCCTGAACCACACTTCACCTCGGTTTACCGTTCACCGCGTCAATGCACAGTAGCTGGTCACACGACGGGTTCTATGATCAAAAAGCAGAGAAAGGGGACCTCCAGAACTCCAGCTTAACCTTTAATGGCGCGCGGACAGGTGATTAAGGTGAAGTGGCACTTCATAGGTCACACACGATGCGCTAAAGAGATGTTATGGAAACCGTGAAGACGCGAGAGATACGGATCTAAAAGCAAAATGAAAGATGTTCAGATCGCCAACACTCGTTCTCGAAACAAAATGTTCATTCTATTTACCCATGATGATGCTTTATTTGTTGGTTCGTTTTGCAGAGCTGTGCATTGGCGTTAGATGCATTTTCGTTGCGCTTTAAGGGAGGGTGCTAGCCTTCAACAGGGGTTTCCAGTCTTTTGTCCAAAACCCGCCAGGTATTTGCAGAACGGAAAAGGTGAACCATCACACCCCGGAATATTTAGGAATCGCGCGCGCATTGTTGAAGAACTAATCACCCCCAAGCACGGCTGCGCTATCTGTAACAAAGATTCGTACGATCTCGATTGTGGCGCCATCGTCAAATGCGCAAAAGGTTCTATGCTCGGTTAATCTAGGCTGGCTGTGGCTGCGGTGGCACGATTGGCAACACCGCACGCGAGCGGCTTGATGGCGGTCGCGGTGGTGGACGAACCATATCGAGGCCTGACGCGCCCTGACGATTCGCGGGGCCGCACACTTTCGACTCATTTAACCCGTAAGGCTTGGGGCGCTGCTTGCTGTGCTGTTCGTCTAATTGCTGCCTATGGATGTGGGGGCGGCACCCTATGAACACCGAATATGGCCGAAATATGGCCGAAATATGGCCGAAATGTGGCCGTTTAAGTCGAAAAATTTGGAGAGCGTGTAACTAGTGAAAATAAGTGCTTTTGCCGGCTGACACGTGTACATCTCGGCCATATTTGGGCCACATTTTGGCCATACTTGGGCCTTATGAAAGAAAATGAAATTTGTTTATCTTCGCTGGATAAACGTTCTCACAAGTTTTCGAGTTAAACGGCCACATTTCGGCCACATTTCGGCCATATTGCGGCCATATTCGTTGTTCATAGGGGGCAGCGTAGCTGGCGAAGGCGAGTGTTTCCGGAGAAGAGGCTAGTTATGCGACTGTGCCGACGGCTTACGTCAGGCGCGTATGAGCTAATTTGCTGTTACGCAATCGACCGGCGTGCAATTGCTTCTGTAGGTCCTTCGCTGGCGCTGTGGAGCAGTTTTTTCGTCTAAAAGGGCCCAATTTGAAGGCCCATAAAGAATATCGGGAACCTCATCGACTTTTGCTACTGTAATCACCCAATATATCCATTCAGGTCGTGTCAGAGGTTGAACTTTCCGTGACTATGGTATTGGGCGGCCTACCTTGTTTGTTCGTGCAGAGCGATTAAGTCAAGCACAAAGCCTTGAAATTATACTTCTAGAATCTGATTCCAAGCTAAAAAACGGATACTTTGGAAGCTATAGCTCTTCTGCATCCCCGAGGTGCTATACGTGATGGAGGATTCTGAAGCGGCCTTCCCGGGGCCATTTAGTTTGCCCAACTTGGCAAACGTTCACGTCTAAGCTTTTGGTTAAACGATTCCATCCCAATCTTCACTTAACTATGGTAAAAAGTACCACAGAGCTTGCTTGAGCTTCCAATAAGAGCTACATGGGATGCTGTTAGTGCGTTTTGTATTCCCGACTACGAATAATGAGAACGCGGTAGCCACATCGCTCCTCGCGGCGTTTGTCGTGGGTATTCTCTCGATATGTAATTTATTGTTTCCCAAGAGGACACTAAAGCTCGGCAAAGAAGCAAAAATTGTTTCTTGCAACTGAAAAGGTGCACTCTAAGATTAGCACCCCCTTCCTGCTGCTTCCCATCTTTTGCTCCAATAGAAAGGGTAACTGATCTCCTTATAACCATTCGCGAAGCCACGGTATGGAAGCTGGCGTCTTTGGTGCAACTCTGGTAGGTTCCCAACTCACGCGAAAAGATGTTTCGTATTAGTTTGACCGTCGATCAAATCATCCGCACATGTTTCTCCAGTCTCCGAGACTTCTTGCTGCCCTTCTGGAGAGTCGCAGGGCAAATAATTATTGGTTCTACATGGAAAGGTGGCAGTGCCCACCGGAGAGGTCGTGCCAATTTGAGTAAAACGAGAGTTTAGAAGTGATAGTGAACCTTCGTTTCGTATCCGTTGCTTTCAACTAGTGAAACTTAATCAAGTCGTAGCCTGAGACCACAAAATTGGTTTCCTGAGCAACTGGTTTCCTGAGCGCAGTAGAAGATGAATGGAATTCGTTCCATCCGTTTGCACTGCTTCATAAGATGAACTCTTTATTGCTAGAGTTGGTCTTCGAGTTTTGCGAAAACGTGCAAACTCGTCTCCGGGTATATTTGAAATGTTTCCGGCATTCTATTCAGCTTCATGCGCTTATCCACAACAGCTACGGTGCGCAGAAATGTGTAAGTGATGGAAATGGATTTCGTGTCCCCCTTATCATGCAATCAAAATTTTAGCTGGCCCTCTTTCATGTCCCTCTATCCTCAAATCATCATGATCATCCTACTAGCTGCCAATCACGAAGAGTGAAACTAGAGGGGGCTTCCTTCGCAACTCTCCTTCAGTTTTCTCCAGTTGAGGCATGAGCTCTGTCGATACGGATGTTGGTGCATCAGTTGGTATCAATGCTGAGAAACATTTCCGGAAGGAATGAGTACTTCACCGACTGCTCTTACCTAGACCGACACTAGTCGACATGATACCGTGTACAATCGTACGCCTTTCACCAATTACCTAAGCTATTTTTCATTCACACTCTCTCCACGCCTTTCAATTGACCTTCGAACAGTAATGGGACATGAGATATAAGGAATATATCGAGACTTTTGGATTCATCGGGAATTGACTCAAACGTCTTTCAAATGCGTGTGACGCTTAGAGTAGTGATCTAAGGTCTGTTTAGCTATGAATATTTACGACCGAGCTTTCTCAATTTCGTTCGCCAGGAATTGGGCTAACAGAGTTCCAATTCTCACGTCCTTCTTCTGGGGTCCTACTGTTGTTCGTGAGTTTCAGTGCGAGAAGTCTAAAGCTCTTGTGGAATATATGGGAGCCAATATTAGAGCTGCTTTGTATCCTTCTGCCAATTTCGCCAACTAATCTCTCCACCAAGAACTGCGACGAGAGTGGTCCACATTTCCTGAGAAGGTCAGGTAGGTGAAGTATCGCGTGTGTGGTTGGTGTGAAGCAAAATGAATCGTACTCAGATCGGTAAAACAGTCCACAAAACCTCGTGTATGCCTACTCAACTATGGATTGCATTGCTTGCACCTGATCCGGTCCACAACCGTAAGAAAACGATAGAGTTACCAGCTTCGATGTGGCCGTAGCTAGAAGAATTATTTCTTTTCGAACTCCATGTCGGTGGAGAAAGGGCACCAAGCACAGCTCAGCATGGCGTCTGAAATCCTCTGCCTTATATTTCAAAATGTGCTCCAGAGAAAGAACAGATCTAATTTGTGGCATCTTCCATAGACTGGTTGATCTTCTGCAAAATTCTGTCTGACCTGCAGTAACCCGGTTTGGGGGACGCTCTTTTTAGTTTGGGGTGCGCTCCGGTAATGAGGCGCAGAAAATGCTTCACCCAACCCAATAGTACTAGATGCATTGCATCATATGGAAATGAGAAGACGTAGTCCGGCTTCAAATGGAACAAAACTGATCTTCTATTGATGCCGGAGTTCGTAATTATCTCCTTCCTCATCTTTGGGTCCAATTCTTTTCGGGAAAGCTTCCACCACGCCAGCAGTACATCTTTCCTTTGTCATTTTCCGGGGTATTTCATTTCAATGAAATCCTGAACTCTCCGGGCGTTATCGGATCTAAGAAGATTCCTTATATCTCTAACTCCCATTTCAAGAACCGCATACCTACTGGTATATTGTTTCACATATTGCTTGGTCTTGAGACAAAACTGACAAAACGTAGTCCCATTGTGCCCGCCGTATCCAAACACTTTAGAGGGGGCGGGCCAATCCGCCGTGAAGTACAGTACAAAACCCTTTATTGACCGCACTCTTCCATCGTAACATGGCATTGTGATCCCTTCTTCAAGTGCACGAATGTCGAGAACTATTTCCTCCAGAAATGTTTCAAAGTACTCGGAATGATGACTTCCAGGAATAACTGCATGGATGATGGCGTTCGAAGCTTTGCTGCGTGCCTTCGGCTCGAAGTTGAGAATTGTTGACATCACAAGACAAGTTGATATTAGAGTTCCATTCCTACGCTTGCCACACTCAAAACCATCAGTTGAAAGTGTGACGAATACGTATATATCTTCGTTCTCTTTCCAGCTTCGCAAATTAGATTCATGTAATCTAAAGAAAGTCGAACCATGATATTAGTCATGAGGAGGTTCTTGATCGTCGGGAGTTACAATAATGTTGAAAGCTCTTCAGGAACCATTCATGAGTTCCAAGAAAGTATCTTCAGCGTTGCAGAGCCCCTTCAGGGCTGACGACATCTTCAAGAACCAAAACGATTTCGATTCTTTCTTGAACTGCTCACCGCACACTGGGCAGCAATTCATCTTCTTTGCGCGTCCGCATTCTGCAGCATGGCCATGAGAGCACATCGCAGCTTTGGACTTGTGCAGCAAAGACTTTCTAATTGAATACGAATTGAGTCTTTTGAGTGAAAACCTGGATGAGAGAAATTTTATATGCAGCAACCGTTGAAAAGCTCTCTGGGATACGTTGGACATCTCTGAACTGTACAAAAATGCTGCAAGTCTTTCAAACTCTGCTTGTATTTCGCTTTTGGCATACCTAAAATTCGGTGAGACGCCCCACTGGTCCCCTCATCGGGAATAGAGACGTCCCATACATCTTGATCATGTACGCTGGCATCCGAATGTACCTGATATTCCTTCAAATCGCTGAATTAGTGAAATCGTGAAGAATATTCTTTCAGGGAAACCATACCAACGTCTTTGGGGGGCTGTTCACAATTCCTGGCTGTTGATACACTCTTGCTTCCAAAACACATGGAGTTGTGTTCGATCTCATTTTCCACGTTATTCACGTTCTGTGGGTTGAGAACCAGTTCGTATTTCTCGCTATCAATGTCTCCTTCGCCATCTGAGATATTTGTGTTTTGTACTTCTGGTACCATCTCCGCAAGCATTGATGGCATTTTCCCCTTCTCCCATCGGCATCTTCTCTGTAATGATCGGTCATATCTACCGTCCTCGTCTGCCTGATCCAAAGACGGTAGAGGGCTGTACCCTTCCGGCAAATGTAGATCAACAAAGTTTTCACCTGCAGTTTCCCATCGGGAGAGACGGCCCGTTTGTCCTGGAGCCATGGAGAGCTCTCCATGGAAAGAATAGGCCTCTCCGTGACAAGGATAGGCCTCTCCATAGCATGGAGAAACCTCTCCAAAGCATGGAGAAATCTCTCCGAAGCATGAAAAGTCCTCTCCAAAGCATGAAGAGCTAGCTCTACATAGCAGCAAATACCCTCTCCGTGGGAATGTAAGCCGGTAAAAATTGCGCGCGCAAAATTGGCCTTTGGAATTGTCTGGCCTCTACTTCTGTTTGCTTTTGGCGCCCTTTCTTTTACCTCTATCTCTCCGAAACCATACTGCTTGGTTTTTCCTTCAGTGCCTCCGCCCTACGAACTTTTCCGCGCAACGTGATATTTCTTCTGCTTTGTTGGCAAACCATCAGATGCTTTCTGTTCCTGTTTTGTCGTTCGCCAAGCCCGCACATCCAGTCTGAACTGAGATCAATTGCACTATCTAGCGATCATCGCCGTTCAAAAGACACCGCCCTGCTCAACCTTCTTACATCTTTGCCGATACCCGCCGCCTTCTACGATTCATTTCTGGGGCGGTGCTCTGTGTTTTCCAACAAGGCCGTGCTGCTGTGCTTGTCTTGGCCGTCCATTTTGCATGTTGTCGGGCGTATTTACTCTACTTTATTGCTTTCTTGTCTTTCTACTTCAATCTCCTGCTCTTCCAAACATTGGCATTCATCGACTGCGTTCGTTCACACCTTCCATTTCAAACTACGGGTCTTGGCTGTACTACTCTCCAACACCCTCTCCCGTTGTGCTCCTTTCTCGCATCTTATATTTCTGTAAGGCCTAGCGCTTCCGTGTGTTGCCTTGGCAGTGTTTGTCTTCCTGCTGTACACCACCAAGTTCTACAGTGGTCTTTTTTGTCCGCTCCAATCCGTTGCTTTCTTAACCTTTGAATTCTTTCCACGTTCAACAGGTTAAGCATTTCTACGGTATCTGCTGCGTTCTAGTGCCTTACCGCCTCTGATTGTCTTCCGTTTTCAACCACTCCACAGCCCGGCTGTGATTCGCAACTCATTGGTTTCCTGCCGTACCTATCTCCTTTACTTTGACAAATAGTGCAAGATCAGTACTCTGCATGTACCCCCTTGCGTTCAAGATAATCCCCTTTTCACGCCCAAATCGGGTGCGCAGCAGTACTCACCGGCACCCTCGCCACTCTTCTCCACACTTTTGTTTCATTATCAATTTTCTCTGCCTTAGAGTGTTTCTTCAACTTTCGTGCCTTCAAAAGCCACATTTTTCCTTCTTGCTTAGCATTTTGCTGCTGTAAATCCTCTCGATTTGCACCCTTTCTGGGCCTCTGCGGGGCTGCCCGGGCGTATTTGGAGTGTATCAGTCGTCGTTGGCACGCCTCCAACTGGGCTCGTCAACATTTCGGGCCCATTGGCATATTTGCGAAACGTGTGAAAACAACTTGCGGTTCGGACACTACTGGTTCAAATAATGGCATATACTGTACAGGGTAGCTCACCTGAAGGGAGCAATACATGTAGCAAACGCCAAGTGGACTGTTTTGTTCCTAGCCCTGTGAATGATTCGCCCATAATACAATTCTCGGACAGTAACAGCAACGAAATGAAGATTGGCACATTCGTGAGTGGCTCAGAGCGAGAAGCAGAGTCGATACAGTGTGAAGAACCTAATCCCGTTCCTATTCTGCGCAGCGAAGATAACGATCCAAAAAATTTTTCTTCGATTCGGTCTACCGTACAAAACCAGAATATTCACCAGTACGTCGATATCGTATGTCGAAATGCTGAAAGAGATTGCGACTTTGAATTTGTGGAAGGCGACAACTACTCTAGTACAGAAGAGTCGTCTTCAACAATGGATCTCATTTACAACCCGCCTCAGAATCTGCAGAATATCTCGGAACGGGAACTCCGCGATTTGCTTGAGGATCAAGGCACTCTTTGTGCCCGTAGTAGTTTAGGTTGCACAACCTCAAACACCACAGAAGCTAGAAGTATAGCTACTGAGGATTTGTGGTCTCCGGTTTTTAATACCGATATGGACTGTACTTTTGAAAACAGTATGGATTCGTGCGATAGTCGGCAGAGAGGGGAACCAGAGGCATTTAAAACATAGAATAGAGGAATCTTGGGAGATGATCTTAACAATTGGGAGTACAGCTCACCATTTTCAGCAATTGATCTAGACCTGGATTCCATCAATCAGGAACTGGGAAAAGGTTTGTAATAGAAACGAACACAGTACTGGAAAATATAATGCGAGAAGTACGAGAGAAACGATCTCGAGGTATTGTAACTGCATCAGATCTAACCCGTCTTGATACTTTGGAGACGTTTTTCCTGAGTACATTCTGGGAAAGATTGTAACTAACATCAATCGTGCCCTTACAGCAAGAAGACAAAAACTGACCGACGCTATGGAGTTGAAAGGAGTTATAATTCAGCACGTACTGGCTGCCTCCTACGGAGTCTCAGTCAGTATGATGACATCGAAAAGAATCAAGGGTTTTTCTTTCAAGTGGGGCTATCTGGAAAACTTTACTGCGAGGTGTGGTCTGCGCTCTGCTGCACTACGGAACGAAGGCAACGGGTTGAACGTAATGGATCAGGATGGTCGAATCGGCCAATAAGGGCGAATTCATTGATAACGAAGTTAGAGGACGAACTCGCTTCGATAAATAGCTTGTTCTTATTCGTCCCAGGAGCAACCGTCTTTAGTCTTGACGATGATCACCAACGGCCAAGATCTCGCGCAGTGGCACAGTTCACATTTTTGAGTCACATTAATAATCCTAAGAAAGCATTAGATCCTGTGAACAATGCCATCTGCTCTGCTCTAAATCCAGTGTTCTTGGCCAGTCACTATTCTAGCCCTGGAGATAAGGCCCTCGATGTATAGGAAAGGCTTGTTCGCTTTCTACAAGGCGTTCCTACAGCTGGGCCTGTCCAGCCAATGTCAGATGCCATATTTGCAGCTCATCGTGGATACAACCACAAGGAGAGTATCAATTATCTCAAAGACAGGCTAGGGGCTACAGCACTCGGGACGCACATACGTTCTTTAGATTATCAGTTTGTTTTTGGTGATGGTTCGGTACGGAAAAAGCACAAAGGAATACCGATAAGCGAGACAGGATGCAGAGCCATTTATTCAGCACGCCGTAAACCGAAGAGCACGAATGGGCGTCCGATTGAAGCAGTAGTGTACCGCGAAAGTTATAGCGGTCGCATAGCCTCCGTGTGCCATAATAATGACCGCATTTTTCAGGCGTCAAAGTTTACTTTGATTCCAAAGTCTGGGTACAGAGAAATTGGAGATGCGGACGAGCGGGATCGGTTCTACTGTGTCTCCGAGCGGCCGACACAGCCGCGAGCTTCGGCAAGGCATGATCCCGTAGACGATTTGCTGCTGTCTCGTTTGAAAATTACTCAGACCTTGGCAGGAACTCGTGAAGTAACCTATATGCAATCCGAATACTCTGGATGGTTTCTGGCTCGTGCATTTTCGTTTACCTCTCGAACTACTAACAGATTCAGAGGCGTCTTGGCAAAAAACTTTGACGCTAATACTAAGACCCCTGCAAATATTACCAAGGAGAAGGAGACCGGTTATGCAGGAACATTTTTTCCGAACAACCAAGAGGAAACTACTGATCGTTTGCGAGCCCGATTAGGTTCTGTTTGTGATCTTTTGAACATTCGTCGTGGGTGCGATTCTCTGCCAACTGACTTCGGGTGTGCAAAGACGTTTATACTTACATCAAATACAGCTGCTTTGAGTCGCAAGACAAGGGCAAACCTCATGGCTGCATTCAGTAGAATTGGACACTCTGTTTCAAACTCGTTACGTAAAGCGCAGGTAATCGCAAAAATCTTGGAGATACAAGTCAATGTGCAAAACGGAACCCTTCTGTTACAAGATGAACAGCCGCTATCTTTGAACGAGAAAGAAAGACTTGAGGAGAACTCAAAGAAATTGATACATTCACTCTACAAGGCTCCTCTTGACTCTCGGGTAATGAAACCGTTCGTGACTACACCCGGTATGAAGGAAGGAAGTTATAAAGAGAGCAGAGTTCTTAACGCGTTGCCCGCTTTTTTCAAAGAGCATCATGTGCAGCAGTGAGAAACCCGCATGACAAAAAGGATATTATCGGAACATATTGTTGATTATATTCGCACAAGTGGGCCTATATCCTCACGGGCAGAGGCTATGATTTTGGACAGTCTAGATGCTATAATGGCGATTGTCGAGGAGAACGGTGATAGATATGTATGTGGTGTGGAGATAAAATACATGACAGCACTTAGTACGATTGATAAGGCACGAAAGGTTCGAGAGTTTTTTGGTAGTGCCATTAAGACCACAGGAATCGGGTGCAATGAAGGTTCGAAGCAACTGCTGCAAGAGTTAGTGCCTACGACGGCCTATAGACTTCAGTGTTTACATCATGCTATGTGCTTAGAGGTGAACACCATTTGTTTTGTCGTGGCCAAAGGAAACAATTGTGGCATTGGAGAAATCACATATACTGTTATGTTATAGTTTGTCGATTCTTTTCTGGATGCGTACAATTATGTACTTGCCTCGATTCAAAAAGCCGCATTTACGTGGATTGGGAAAGACGCTAGGCATATTCCTACGGAGTACGATGAACTTCTTCAATCATCACATGCGACGGACTTGCATTCATACGCAACGTATTATAATTTGAGCAAAGCGTACAAAGCGAGAGTTGAGGAATGGGGCCCTCTTCCACCAGCAAGAATGATTCGTCCAATGGTTCTGGTATATTGGAATTATCTCAAAGGCGGAGCAGACGAGTTTAGCAGGGCTCTAACATCTCTGTGCTACACAAATGCGTCTGGAAATCCCATTGTCAGCATCATTGGGCGTTTGTTATGCGCTCAGATGAATAACGCAGCCGTTGTACATCGCTTAGCCCTTGCTAAGAAATCTGACCGCCTTCCTAGGACATGGAGTGAAGTCAGAGATAACCATGGGTATCGCGAGCTACGGCATAAAGCCACCGGTATGGAATCGTTTTCTGACTTTGCGCATCAGGTAGCGAAGAAGTTTAAAGAATGGAAGACAGGCCCCGGTTCCAGAACAGGTACTAGAACTCAGTGGAGCTTGAATAACACCAGTGTAAACATTGCTACCCAACTTCAACCAATAGCAGTCATGGCGCCAATGTACTTAAGAAACGCTGTTCTCAAATACAATCGCCCGAAGACGTAAAGCGACAACTATCACGAATTGCAGAACACGAAAAGTTGAAGAGTAGAGAGGCGTACCGCTCCCTTTGTTCCTACAGTCATGTGATTAAGAAAAAAGGGAAAGAGTTCAGGAAAAAAGGAGGTGCCAAACAACGTTTATGGTGTTCAATTTGTAGACGAACAGTGTGCAGTGGTTTTTGGGAGATATGGCATGAGAATGCGGTTCTCGTTCGCGCAAAGATACCTTCCGAAGAACTAGAGAAGTTTCAACAACGTGTGGACGACGCAATGTCTACTGAAGCGTGACAACTTTTTCTTGCACGTTCAAGCAAAACCTATCATTCCTCTCTTGTGTAATAAAAGTGGTCCTCAATTCAGATATTGATATCGTTAACATTAGACGAAGAATACTAATTTTATGGTTAATGTTGTTATACTGAAAATTCGAAGACACCATTAGAAGGACGATGTTGCATCGAAAACGCTGATGATCCAGATCAGGATAATGAAAATGAACACGCCGACAGGTACAGTGTTCATGATCTGATTCATTAGTTTCAAGAAGTAATCGCCGAGGCGAAATGGCTCCACGCCGAAGAACATGGAAATGCCATGTTCCCTCTAGAGGCTGCGCAGTGTGTGGCCAAAACGTTCCTTGCAATTAATGGTAGGGATGAGAAAGATATAAAACTGTTGAGGTTGCTCTTGACGCAACTCCGTTGGCCCCAGTTGCTGCAAAGGAGACTCCGGCCACAGCGACCAACCCATTTTCGGCAGACCTGCCTTGTATACGGGAGTAGCAACAGTTAGGACTGATAGTGGTTGCCGAAGAAAAGCACACCTTCGCCGTTCCTCTACACCAACCTGGCCACTGGCGCCATTCTTTTGCCTCTTCGCGATGTGAATCGAGATGTATCTCTAGCTGTTTCTCGTTTGCAGATCGGCGCCGTGTTCGGGGGGGACATGGAAGCCGTTAAAGGCAGACCAAAGTACATGCTGGAAGGTTCGAGGCCAGTTTTGCGTGTGCCACTTTTGAAGGCTCACCATTTGGCGGAGAGGCTTCTCCCTACTATGTGGAGCTATGTGGAGCTCTCCGAGCTTTGAAGAGGTCCTTTTTTGCGCCAAAAAGGGGTTTTTTATTAAGAGGCCTCAACGTACGACAGCTCAGTGTCCAGTGGAGAGCGCTCTTCCTGTTATGGAGAGCTCTCCATGCTTTGGAGAGGGCTCTTCATGCTTCGGAGAGATTTCTCCATGCTTTGGAGAGGTTTCTCCATGCTATGAAGAGATCTCTCCTTGTCACGGAGAGGCCTCTTCTCGCCATGGAGAGCTCTCCATGGCTCCAGGACAAACGGGCCGTCTCAGGGAGAGACGGGTCAAACTCTCCGTAGCTCTCCAAGAATTTTTGGAGAGCAAAATTCTTCTCCGTAGAAGAATGGGGCTATAATGGAGAGTATTTGAGGCATGGAAACAAGACAAGATGCATTTTAGAGATTAGGGCTTGTTGATATTTCTCGTTTTTCCGGGAAGGAATGTCTAGGAACTTTGAACTTTTCAAGTTATTCAAAAATTCCAATCATTTTCGCTTCGAATCGCTCTACTCTGCTAAAGTGAGCTTTCACTCTCCGCTTTATCCCTCTATTTAAGGACTTTGCTGTTCCTTTTCGGCCGCATCGAGTGGAGTCCGTTTCACAACACCACCGACAGGCCAAGTCACCAGTTTGGCTCTACTACCAAGGATTGCATGAGACAGTGTTCATTATCCATTCTTTCCTAGGTTCTGAACGGCTCAAACCTCGTTCTGTGCATTCGATGTTCGTTCTAACCCACTTTAATCTCCCAGTACGGATTGCCAATGCATTTCGTCCATCAATGAAACTGACAATCTTTTGCATCTGACACCTCTCTTCTTTCTCCCATTTCAAATCCCGTTTCTCACAGAATGGGATCGCGAACATTGCACAATGTCACCGCAGACAACCTTTTTGCTGGTGAGTGCACTTCAGTTTGTCCACGCACTGGCAACGTGGAAGGCCAACAGCATGCATTTTCCGGGCATGAAAACCTACAATCTCACAGAGGAGGAGCCTCTGCCCCTGTCACAGCCCGCGTTTCTCTGGATACGAGAGCCAATCCTCCTGAAATCGGGGCTACAAATGGAAACCGCGAAGTGCTTCCTGCAAACTCGGTCAGAATTCCAGGGGCTTCAGCCAAACGGAAGATGAAGCAGAACGACAGGCCTGGGTTTCCGACTGGTGCACTCCTTCCCACGAGAGTAGTATTCAATCGCCTTTATCAAGAGAGAATGAATGACCGTGGTGCATTCGACGACAACTACCCTATCTATCCTGAGATTTCGAATGCAATCAAGGACAGGATCCGTCAGTTCCTGTACCGACGTCTCGGTTTAGAACGGGGAAAGCGCACATTTAGGTCCTCTCGGAGTGATTTTGGTCCACAGCTCTCTCAGCTTAAGAGAAACCTGCCGAACACATTCCGAGTTTTGGCGGCTGCTCCGAATCAATGGGTTACCACAGAGTTCATCAAAGAAGCTATGCAAAGAGATAAGAAGGCTAAAGCTAAGGAATGGAAGCGCGTTAATAGGGGAGCTTCAGCTAATACTGGCACTCAAAGTCAACTTGGCACCAATCCGACAACAATTATAACTGCAGCGATGCGAGAAAGTGCCTTCGAGGGAGCAGGAAATGCTATCGAGCATAAATATCATCTTTTAATGCACACCAAAATCGGCATACGCCCGCTCAACAGCGACGAAAGTGGAGATGGACACAGCGGGCAAGCAGGAGGCAAAACTGTGGCTGGGGACCCCAATGTCGCGATAAGTTCTTCAAGCAATGTTGTTTAACGTGTTGAATCGCAGAGGACCCCACCCAACAGAACTGACACTACCCAGGGAAACAATCAAGTTGGGTCTAGTGCTCAAATGAGAGGCAGCATTGTGGGTCAAGAGTCACGCTGTTCCGGCGATATCGTGCAACGTGTTCCATCCCAGAAGATTTCAGCAAACAGGACGCTGTGTGAAACTAGGGGCGCCAAGAGTCGTTTCGGGAACCCATCTCACGGAGTGAGTTCGCAAAGATTCCAAAACGACGCAATTATTGGGGTGGACCATGATCAGGACTGTGAATCAAATGAATTAGCATCCCAAATAGGGGAAGAACTACTTCATGAAGTTTCATCGGATTGCGATATGGATGATGCTGTCCATGTTAGGAAAAATATTGGTCGAAAGAAGCGAGTGGTGTCGCTTCCTTCTCGTTCTGCTTTGCGTAATTGAGACAATAGAGTCAGAGGCTTGCGTTCCCCAGCTCCGAAGGAACCCGGCCGACGACAGAGAGAAAAGGGGCGGAAGCGCAGAAAAGACTTCGACGTCACAGAGAAGGAAAGTGACGAAGATAATATACGCCAATCATATAGACGCCGCCGAATTCATCTCCGAGACGGAGGACAGTCAACAAATTTCATTAATCCACGTAGATGGAATAGCTTGGCGCGCGCTGGACCTCACCATCAGTGACAATCTTGGGGTTTAGATTCAGGTTTCGGTATGTTGACGGACTTGTAACATTATTAAGGATTATCTCGTACGTTTCAACTATACTGTTTCCTCGAGTGGCCTATATTTAGTTGGGGATTCTAATCACCCCCAATCGGATGTGGTCTCCAAATTTTCGTTCTATGGAGAGAGAAATGCGTCACTTCTCCATGATTCTGTTTCATGATTTGGACATCGTTTCAATTGAAGGCTTAAGAAGGCATCTATCGCTACTCTACTTTACGGCTATTCAGGGTTTGTAATGGCCGCTAGTTAGGCAGAACTGGGCCATTTCCGTATCTCTTGTTGTGTACTTCCAAATGCTTATGCGTAATGTAATTCTTCTCATATTGCATTTTCATGGGGATAAATCTGTACTTTTTTGCTTCCTCTTTGAACGATTATTAGACCGATGACAAGTACTTCAAGGCATTACAGCCCCTTATATCGGGTACTACATGAAAGTTTCATGGCCTTTTCATGAAGAGTTATTCCATGCTTCTTGGGTATAAGAAACTCATACTGTGGAGGTTTTTGAGCTGTACATGTTACTATTTTCGTGGCAGTCTCCAGCGCACTATAAATACAGTTCTGGGTCGCATACGCACCACTTCGGGGTGACGCAAAATACAATTGTACATGAGGTAACGGGATCTTTGGGGATATTTGTGGTAGCTCTTACGTACCTATACAGTACAGAAATTGACTCAGAATGTAGAGGTTATAAGGGGTATTAGGGTTATATATTGGCTATAAATTGGGTCAATTATGATCAGTTTCTGAAGATATATTTTGAACACATTTTGTCATCCTCTTGTCCATTTTAATGCGGCCATGTATTGGACACATGTAAACGCCTTTATTTGGGAAAAATTTTGGCCTCATTTCGACACAAATATACACGTAGAAATATGGCCGTATTTGGGCTATTTTCAGGCCTTCTCCTGGCCTCGCAAATGGCCCACAGGGTTACCCACCATTGTGGCGCTCAGAATATCACCATTGTGGCGCTCAGGATATCACCACTATTTGTGTGTCTCGTTCCGACCTATTTTCGTATACTCGCCCCTGCATTAGGTTTGCTTTATTCTCTCTCTTTACCACTCTGGTGGTTCTCTTTCTCGCCTTTTTGGGTTTGCATTTTTGCTCTGTTCTCAGTTGCTCGTTTCTGACACTTTGTCGTTGCCGTGCTACTGTCACTTGAGGAACCATCTCGTGACCGTGTGAACTGGTAAAACTCTACCGACTACTGCCTAGTTTCAACACTCTGACGCTTGTCATGACGGTTTACCTCGGATTTACACCCGGCTTAGCTGTGTCATTCCCGGAGTGCTCCATTCACTGTGCTACCCTATCGAGGGGAAGATTCCGAACGTCTTTGTGAGATTGCGCTTTTCCAGCCAAATGCATTGCTCCACACGTACTGAAGCCCTAGGAAAAAACTTTTTATAAATGGCGCACTACCTTTTGCAAAAAGTAACAAATGGCGTAGAAAACTTTTGTTTTTATTGAAGAGATGGCGTATAAATTCCATGCTTTACGCCATTTTACCGCCATTTATATCGTGATCTAGAAGTAGATATACGCCATTTTTGACACTTTTCATAAATGGCGTGCAAACAATGAATAAGTTTTCAGCACTCATATTCGAGGTATTAAGTTTTGTTCTATATTTGTACGCCATTTATAGAAAGTGGCAAAAATAACGTAAATGTTTGTCTAGATCATGCTGTAAATGGCGGTGAAATGGCGTAAAGCATGGAATTTATACGCCATCTCTTCAATAAAAGCAAAAGTTTTTCTACGCCATTTGTTACTTTTTGCAAAACGTAGTGCGCCATTTATAAAAAGTTTTTTTCCTAGGGTATACAAGACACACATCGAGTAGTTAACCCACTCAGGAAGAACGGATGGCGTTATGCCGAAAAGCAGACATGTAGAATTCATCACGTCACCAGACCAAGTTTTCTACAGACACAACCCCAGAAAATCTATGGGGGTAGGCAGAGGAACTGGATTTTTCGCGCAACGTAGTTTAAAACGGTGATTGTTCAATCATTTGCTTTCGCTCTCTTGCAAACAATGGCAGAAAATTTTCAAAGAAAACGAAGTCTGTGGCAACGACAGAGACAAAAAAATTTTCATTGTGTTACAATTAAGAAGATGTTTTTATGCTGTCCAATTGAAACGAGAATACTTAAGTCCAGTTCGTTTTTAATTTTTGTTTATTTTCTATTGTTTTTGGATTTTTTTGCTTTTGTTAGATTTACAGAACTAGGCCCTTTATGATAAATGCGGTTATAGCAAAAAAGGTTTTTAGTCGGTTTGAGTTTAATGGTTCTTGTCTTGAAGAGCAGCAAGTATCTGTTGCAACTGTTGGGGCTTTTGGGGTTTGGTTTTGTTTCCTTTTTGATGGGGTAAGTCACATGCTACATATGCGTAGACGCCGTAGTGACACCGTTGACTTACCTATTTGGTGTAGCTGAAAAAATGTGGGGGGTTCCGTGTACTCCCCACAGTTTCATCACAATTGAGACCACCATTTTGATAGGAGAAATGGTGCGGGTGATGACAAACCCAAGGGCGGGGGGACACAAACAAAAAGTTCTCTCGAGAGTACCAGCCCAACACGCAGCGTAGCGATAGTAGGCAAGAGTCCTCAGTCCACAGACTATGAATTCAGAGTAGCAACAACCAATCAAGAGCGTGTAGCAAGCACAAGCCACAGCACGACCAAAACCTTAGGTTTAGTGCAGGGGGATCGTAACTAAACAACAGCAACGGAAACACACTCCCAGTCGCAGGACCAAGACATAGGTCTACTACGGAGAGTGACGCCCTCAAAGCTTAGGCTCAAGAACTACCAAGTGAAAGGATGTACTACACAGCCTTATGTGGAGGGGCAGCGGGAGACCAAGCCGCTAAGGTAAAAGAAGGTTGATGGGGGGGGGAGGGGGGGGGGGGGCAGACAACAAAAAGGGAGCAAGACAGAGTTTGATCTGAGGGAAAGATGGAGGAATGTTGTCGAAGAAGAAGTGATCTGCCTGGGGTTGGGCGAGATGCGAGCGCTCTAGGCCTTTTATAAGCAATTGAACCTTCAAAACTAGACTCTAAACGCATTTCTACTTACAATCATCAATGAGAAGATTACGAGTGCAACATATTCCCCATGTACGCCACTCACGGCGGAGGCAGTGGCGCTTAAGTAGGCAGAGGAGCCGGGGAGGACCATGTGGCATACTTCCGTGCAGCATGAGTAGAAAACTAAAATATCCAGAAAACATCCAAGTGGAGAAACTTGTAGACTGCCACATTGTGTTCAACATGTGTACTGCAAAAGCTGCGCGAAAACGCGTGCCACATACTCCCAAAACCAGCGAGAGCAACACCGAACGATTAAGAAAAGGGGAACGGGGACATGTCGAAGTTACTCTACGGATGTTTCAAACATGAATCCGGATTCGGGGTAAACCTCAGACGGCGACGATTGGTGCGGTATTGGCTGTTCATGTGGGCCCGCGTTTCATCGCGGTACAACAGATCATCGGGCAGATGCCCGTATCTTCCTACTGCAAAGTGGTAAATATACGTCGCAAAGTCCATCCCTACATCGCTGTTGATACCGGGTTAAAAATCTGAGATGAGCGTCCTAAGAAGATTGGCCGCGCGAGGACCATAAAACGGCCCTCTAATGCGGAAAAATGCGAGGAAAACATGCATTACGTTCCACACGACGTACTACTTCTGAGCCAATGGGATTTTCAGCGGAGCGAGCCAATTCTCTATGGGCCAACCAGCGAAAACGCATTGCCAAAAATTGAAATCCGATACCAGCCTATCGAAGTTGATTCGTATCGGTATTACGGTGAGGTTCTGTTCTTGGCCTGGAGGGCTCTCTTCCTGACCCGCGAGACCAGTGATGGTCAGTATAAGATCATTACGAAGGTGGGCCAGCCTCCTGCGATACAGCTTCAGGCGCCTGGCATGAATAGGCTTCCGAATGTGACGCTGGCTCCCATAAATCAAAGTATAGCGAGAATGGTACGCGCGAATGATCTTGAAAGGGCCATAATACTTCGACTACAACGGGAGCCACTTCACACTGGGATTCAGCGCCTTTCATCACAACACAAGAACTTCATCTCCAACGCTGTAGCGATGCCCATACCGAGAATCGTCGCGGTGGTCGGGCTGCTTTGCTATGCGCAAGGCACGCCTAATAAAACCCACCACTAACTCATGAATATGATTGTTCACGGCAGCGGCCTCCATCAGGGCCGAGACATCCATCGCGTGCATCCTGGAGCGCGTCCTGT
Organism: Gracilaria gracilis; assembly: GCA_030374805.1. Classification (NCBI taxonomy): domain Eukaryota; phylum Rhodophyta; class Florideophyceae; order Gracilariales; family Gracilariaceae; genus Gracilaria; species Gracilaria gracilis. Next base: position 490,507 of record JARGSG010000027.1, on the reverse strand, counting down.
ACAGTAGCTCAAATGGAGAATATCCCACACTCATCCGGCGGCGTCAGTATCCAAATAGTACCATCTGTAGGGCGACATCCCAATCCATCTCGCTGTCGGAAACTATCTTGCTTATCGCATGCCTGATAGTACTCACCATAGGTTCGGCACGGCCGTTGTACATAGGTGCATAAGCTATAACCGGTCCCAACGAATGCCCTTCTGGTGCATTTACGATTGAAGTTCACCTTCCATGAAGGCAACCGGTGAGATGTTCGACCCCGATGAGCAGGAAGCAGTTCCCGCGCAGTGCGGTCCGAATGAGGACGACAAAGTGCACGGAGAACGTGTGGAAGATTCCAGTGAGAGGGGCACGCCGTCTTGGCCTACACTTCAACAGAGGTGTCGGCAACTGAGAACCATCGCAACTGCGAACATAGTCCACAATGTCAGAGAACATGGTAGGACACCAGAAACGGCTTCGAATGAAGTTCTTGGTAGCCTCGAGATCCCAATGACCAAAGTTTTGTTGGAAACTGCGCAAAAGATTCATTCTATCCTAGATAGAGGGGAACAGGACCAAGCCCGACTTCGTGCGGCAGTATACCTCGCCATTCCACGGAAAAAACTTAATCGCCTTTCTCTTGATCGCGAGAAGGATCTTGGCGTCATGCTCGTCCATGGGAAGTCCGCAAAGGTATCGGCATAAATTGGTGTAAAATGGCTTGAGACCACCAAAAGAATTCTCTGACGTGACTGAGACTTGGCATGCCATACCGTGCTCCAAGTTCTCTGGCATCGCGAACCAGGAGAGGTAGTCGGCAGCAAAATTGCCTGTCCCAGAACGGTACAGGATCTCGAATTCGTACTCTGCGAAAAGATCCAATCATCGAGCGAGGCGTCCATGGACGTCCTTCTTCCGGAAAGCATACCTCAGGGTCTGATGATCCGTCACCAACTGGAATGGCTTCGATCCAAGAAGGTAGATGCAAAACTTCTTCAAGGCGAATACGACTGCCTAGGCCTCCTTCTCGTATACCGAGTAGTTCTGCTCAGGCTTGTTCATAGTCTTGCTTGCGTACTGGACCGTGTGGAACATTTCATTCTCTCTCTTATGCGCCAAAACAGCCCCCGAAGAGCTGGTGGAGACGTCTATCTTTACACAAAAAGGGGCATCAAAGTCCGGGAAAGCGAGAACCGGGGGGCAAACAAGCTTCTTCTTCAACTCTTCAAACGCTTCCATCATCTCGGAGGTGAACTTCAGCATCTTTTTGCCTGTCGTGGCGGCGTGAAGGGGCGCGAAGTCTGTGAAAACCCTTCGATGAAGCGCCTGTAATAGCTCGCAAGGCCCAGGAAACTCCTACGCTCAGTGGTCGTCGAAGGTAGAGGGGCATCCTGAATCGCTTCAATCTTCTTCATGCCCACGGACACTCCACCAGCCTCGATAACGTGCCCGAGAAGGTGAATCTTGGGCTGGGCGAAGTTGCAATTTCTGATCTTCAGCTCCATGCCATGTGAGGCGATGAGCTTCAAGACCCACCGAAACATGATGGACATGCTCCTCCAAGTTCTTCGAGAATATGATGACATCGTCAATGTACACACGTGCAAAAACAATGTGACCGAGAATGGAGTCCATCAACCTTTGAAAAGTCGATGGGGCATTCATCAGGCCAAAAGGAATGACCTCGAACTGGAAGATCCCTTGCCGACAAACGAAAGTGGTCATCTCTTTGCAACGGGGCAACATGCCGATCTGCCAGTATCCCGAAAACAAATCCAGCGTCGTGAAGAACGAGCAAACGCCAAGGTCATCAAATATCTGGATCATGTGTGGGAGTGGCCAACGATCTGGTTACATGATCTGATTCAAAGCTCTGTAATCGACGGAGGACCTTGATTTGCCATCTTTCTTCGTGGCGATGACAACGCGGAAGTACCAGGCGGTCGAGAATGGACGCACGATCCCAGCCGCGAGCATCTTGTCAACCTCCTTTCGGACCACTTCGTTATGCTTTGGTGGTAGTCGACAAAGACGTGACCAGATTGGAGTATTGTTGGTAATCTCGAAGTCGTGCAGTACAGGTACATCAGAAGTTCGGAGGTCATAGAGGGACCATGCAACAATGTCTGTGGCACAAAGACCAGAGAAAAGCTCCTGCTGAACCACCCCGGGGAGCTGCGACAAACGATCAAGAATTACCTGCTTCTGGCCGGTGTCTGGGAGGAAGTCTCGGAGATCAAAAGCGCGCCCATGGTCATCACGGGCGACGGTGTCCTGAAGAGTGTACTCCACCTTGTGTGCTACGCACACATCACTCTCAGAGGCAAGCACAAGACCATGGGGCACTGCATGGGTTTCCCTTCCGTTCTGTCCTGGACCGGGTGAAGCAGGGCCGTCTTCGGAAGTCTCAAAACCGTTCTGAGCTCCAGTGAAATCTCGGGAACCACTGGGAGCTCCATTTCCTCCAGGAATGCGGTACTCGACTGGGGCCGACATCTGATTCTGGGGGAAGTAGATGTTCATGCCCCCGAAATCATCCTGGAGGAGCTCACCTTCAGCCCTGAAAGGGAAACTGTCCGTCGTGACCGAAGGAAAGGGGGGCGCCGGACTACCTAAGTGGCGCCTCCTAACCTTGATGTTGAGAAATTGTTGGCTACCTGGCTCCCTCCCACCTCAGCGTGGGAGAAGGAGAACCTCGTCGCGGATCGGAAAAGTCAGACCAGGGTTTTAAAACATAACCGGATGTGGTTCAAACGGCATGTGCAAGGCTGGGTTAGCCTCAACACCTTTGTCTTCGGTATCATCTTCATCTTCATCTTCATCTTCATCTTCCACTCCGTCTTCATCTTCTTCATCACAATCATCTTCATCTTCTGTGGCTTCTGCGTATTCGTAGCGCCTGTTGTCGTTGAAAGCAGGATCACGCAATTGTTCCAGGACACGTTCTTTGGTTGTCGAAAGTGGCGGAGACGGAACACGAGCACCAACCTGACGCAAATCGACCACCTGGACGGCCCAAGACTCTAGATCCTGACCATTGTCACCGACTTGCTCCTCTCGATTCCCATGATCAGGGTCGTGAGACCCCTCTGGGTTCATTGTCGGGCGACCACCTTCCAACGTGACGAGAGTGACCTCCGGGCCAATGAGAGGGACATCACGGAGCGTGCTACGAACGAAAGCAACGTCGCCGTTCGCCACGCAAATATGACGATCGCTGGGATTAGGATTCAACGAAAGCTTCTCGCCCAGTTCGACAGACATGAGAATCGGGATTGCCCCGTAATCCAGCAAAGCCGGTGCGGGAGTCCCATACACCTTCATTGGGATCTTTTTCAGCTGTGCTCCGTTCAAGGAGGTCTCGGCGAACGTTACTCGACGCGGGGAGTCCTTGACAGACAAGATGCGGCGAATGTTTTTCTTAGCATCATCGGCATCGCCACGAACCAGCTAACCAAATGTGAGACCAGTCGGCGCGTTGGCTAACTCCGCCAGCAGAGAGGACCTAAGGGCTCAGGTCAGCCTAATACGGCCAAGTTGCTTCCGTAGAGTTGGCTGCGACGGGTTAAGCAACGACTGAATGCCAATGTGGCCGGCGGTTCTTTGCTGCTTCGGGAGAGCAACGCCCTTGGCGGTGCGCTTAGTGGCGGGCACCACCTCGTCATCAACACATAGCCTTCAGTCACAACGGAGACTTGACGTGGCTACCCAGCCTGCCGACAACCGCTATTGCCCTGTCTGGGACGGTCTTCTGCTGCCAACTCACTACGAGGAGCTCCAACAGGGGAATGGAGATCTTCAGCGGGGTCAAGGAACCAGCAGATGGCGATTGCGTGACCCTTCTTGCCGCAACGTTCACAGCTGCTATTGCGGTGCGAATTGAGACTGCACCGCGTCGCCCAGTGCCCTGGTTGACGACAGTAGACACAAGTGCGCTCGCGATCCTCTTCGGCCTTCTGCAGTTATGCCTGGGTCTTCTTCATCATCAGGGTGAGCTGGGAGACCTGCTCCGCGAAAAGATCGACATTTTTCTGCAGAAGAGGCGACGGCTCGCCCAGTTTCGGTCTCTGGATAATCTTCTTCGGCGCCGGCAAGACATGCAGAGGCCCGTAGGACTCCAACACGTTCTTACTGGCCACAACGTCCTCCACTAGTGCCTTCAATAACTCGTAGTCATGAGAGCCGCGGAACACAACGAATTGCGCAAGATCGTCGTAATCCCTGACGGCACGACGGAGGACACCAAAGCAAGGCCTTTGAATTGAACCCGGCTTTCTCAAAAGTTGCATTCATCTTCTTCAGGGAACCACGAAGGTCCCAGTAATCGAGACGCGCGGATGTGCGACAACAAATATGTTCCTCAGGCTCCTCTTCAATGCCAAATTCATCCAAAAACGCCCGTTTTATGGTGGTATAGTCGAATGCAGCATTACTGGGGACACATTCGGACATGAACTGTTCGTAATACAACTTCAAGGCCTCTCTTTTGACAAACCCTAGGAGTTAAATTGCACGTTCCTCACCGGTCCTGCCACGGAAGACAAAATTGTCGTGGTAGAAAAAGAACTGGCGGATATCGACGTTAGAACCGTCAAGAGACAAAACTCTAGAAGAAAAAGCAGCGTTATCACCTCATGAGTACCATCATACCACCGTTTTCATAGGAGAAATGTTGCTGATGATGACATATCCCAGGGTGGTAGAGCACGAACAGAAAGCTAAGGAGACAGAACAGAAAGTGCTCTTGAAAGTACCAGCCCAACACGCAGCATAAAGATAGCAACAAAAAGTCCTCAGGCCACAGAGTATGAATACAGAATAGCAACAACCAAGTAAGAGCGTGTAACACGCAATAGACACAGCACGACCAAAACGATAGGTCTAGTGCAAGGGATTGTAGCTAAATAACAGCAACGGACAAATACTTCCACTCGCAGGACCAAAACGTAGGTCTACTAAGCGAGGTGACGCCCTCAAAGCTTAGGATCAACAACGAACAATGTTAAAGATGTGCTGCACAGGCTTTTGTGGAAGGGTAGTAGGAGACCGAGCCGCTAAGGTAAAAGAAGGTTGATGGAAGGCAGACAACAAAAAAGAAACTAGACAGAGTTTGCTTAGGGAGAAGGTTGAAGGGAGGTTGTCGAAGGGGAAGTGATCTGCCTGAAGTAGGCCAAAATAAGATCATTCCGGGCCTTTTACACGTAATTGAACCTTTGAAACTAGGCCCTAAACGCATTTTGACTTATAATAACCAATGAGGGGATTACTAGTGCAACATATCATTTACCTATGCCCCTCACCGCAGAGGCAGTGGCGCTTAAGTAGACAGAGGAGCCGGGGAGGACCATGCGGTATACTTCTGTGCCGCATGCTTAGAAAGCTAAAATATCCAGAAAATATTGTAGACTGCCACATTTTGTTCAACACGTGTACCGCACACGCTGCGCGAAAACGCGTGCCACAACAGTAGTATAGCTAGGTCTTTGGCTGTCGTGCCCTCATTCGCTACGGAAGTGTTGAAATGGAAGAACCGTGGGTTCTCGGATGGTCTCGTTGTGTCCTCTTTGGTTTCGCCTTTGTGTCTCCCGCCCAAGGGTTTTGTCAAACATTACAGTAAGAGTCAAAAGATACTTAAGCGCACGACAAGCGAGATCGAAGTAAAGTCTGGTTAGTGCCTTCCTCTCACAGGTTATGCGCCTCACGCTTTCAAATTCGTAAGCACTCCCACCCTTTCCAGTCCCATCACGGAGACCCCCAACCCCCGACAAGCAAGGGCGCAAGGACGAAACCTTCGCCGCAACCCCGAAATACTCACCCTATACCAAAACGCCATCAACACAGCCAACGACACACACATACAGCACGATACCACCGACAATACAACAAAAACCGAACCACAACCCACCACGAACAACGACAGCGTACAAAAAATCCCCGACTTAGACGTCAGCAACTACGCACCCTGGTACCTATCAATCCCGACATACGGAGCAACAATCAAAGCAGTAGAACACCTCGAACGAAACCACAATATTCCAGTAGACCCAACAGCACTTGACACTCACTACACGAAGAAGAACAAACTACTGGCTGCTGTTCGGAGTAGCGTCTCGTCCATAATGCTTGGTATCCTCATCGTACCTCAAAAACGCCCTACACCCTACGACCTCGTTGGGAAAATCATACACCACATCAATAGGTCAACAAAAGAAGATAATCAATACCTGAAGACAGAAGCCGAAAGTATACCATTCAAAACCGAGGAAGATATCGACGACTTTATCACGGCACATACGGCCATCAGAGAGAAGATGATAGCGGCCAACTACCCCAACATCACCGACGAAGAGACAACGGTTGACTTCATTATCACAGGAATGAAGCGCAACCCTGTCAATAACCCAATCATCGCACACATACTAGCAAACAAACCGTCGACTATCAAGGAATTTACACGCAAGTACAAAGATCTCCAACCTCTTTTCCAGCCGAACACATTTGCACCAAGCAACCAGTCATTCCCAAGATTCACCGGGGACTACGGACCTACCGTCCCACAGTATCAAGCCCCAACACAGCAGTACCAACCTCCGTACACATACAGAGGACGACCGTACTACCGCCAAAACGGACCCCGCAACAATCCTACAAGACGCCGCATACCCCCAAATCTCCTATGCACGCTTCACACATCTATTGGTGTATTCTGCAACCACACGGACCAGGAATGCAAGGACCAACGCCATCCCAAGTTCCAGAAACCCCAAGCACACTACGCAGCAGCCCCACCCCCACCAACATTCTACGCCAATCCCAGCATCCCCTAACATCAGACCCACTATCAACCACAAGCGTTACCAGCCCCACTGCCGTACCAGACACAGCAAGCATCGACATATCAAACTCAGCAAGGAAATGTCACACCCCAGCCCCCATCACAAGCAGAACTATCTTCGGAAACGGCCTCGGAAGTCAGTGGTACGTTTATCTTGGACAGTGGAGCACACCAAACGCACATACCCTACACCTTGTCATCAATGACACCACTCCCAACAATCACGCTAAGCGAAACTGGTACATCCCATTCACTGCAGTGCACCCACCAGGGGACCCTCACAATCCTCCTCAAGGAGAGTAACAACATGATCAATACCCAAGCAGTATCGAACAAAGGTATAAAAAGAAACCTCTTCTCAGTCCAAGACCTTGCCAATCGATACGGACTCGTGGCATTCACAAAAAACAAATGATATATTTACAACCCAAAGAGAACACCCCTGGCTCTCATAGCCATCGAACAGTAGAGACAAAACCAGTATCAGGTAAGAGGAACAATCATAGTACCGCACGCTGCCAATACGGCATGAACATATCAAGGTAAACCGTCACGCATTTCTCGCAAGGACCACAAAAACATTGTAGCTCCACCCCAGCGAACACCAAACACACATAAGAATTCCAACAAAGAAGCCGCCCCACCAGTTACAAATCCAACCACCAAACCACACACAACAGGCATCTAAGAACCATGAACAACCCAACCCAGCCAAAAAGACAACACTCATGGATAAAAACAGTGCATGACTGGCACTTAAAACTCAACCACGCCAACCCCTCCAAACTCGCACTTACAGCCTCCAAGAGTCTACTAAAAACAATGCCAAATGGATTCCCGTTCAAAACAGCCATCACTTGCAGCTCGTGCAGCCACGAAAAACTACACCCACACCCAGCCCCACATAAGAGAACAACACACGACTACCCGCCAGGAGTATATGTCTGCTCCGACACATGCGGACCGATAAAACCCTCCTCCAGAGACGGCAACAACCACCTATTACTAATTATATGCCCCTCCAAAAGATTCTGCATAGCCCACTTCATCAAGGACAGGATAAGCATGCCACCGTACGTGCACCAAACACTTCAACACATAAAACACAAAACGAACCACCCACTCAAACACTTCCGTACGGACAACGGCAAAGAATACCTACCAAACACCATGCAAGACATAAAAATCACGAAAGAAGTGCAACATCATCTCCGTACGCTACATCAGCCCCGAGAAAATTCAGTCGCAGAAAGGTTCAACAGGACTATTATGAACACAGTCAGAGCCACACTCGACACAGCAAAAATTGGACGACACCCATTGGGAAGAAGCGGCACGAGATGCCATCTTCAAATACAACCTGTTCCACCCTACAGCAAATAACACATCTCCATACAAACTGTGGCACGGCACAGAACCAACACTTCAAAGAATATACACATTCGGAGAACTCGGAACCATCCCCATCTATGCGCCCAAAAGAAATTAGAAGCACGTGCAAACCCCGCTGGGTACATGTACCCAACCACCCTTACCACCATCATGGTGCTTAACCTACGCACCCAACAATATCAGCAATTCAGGGCGATAAACTTCACCCCATACCATAGGACAACCGATCCTACCGCCCAAACCACAACAGCCTTCAAAGCCACAAAGAATCACAACACGCCTCCTCCAGACCAAATAACAGTAGACACGCCGCCACCCGCCCATCCAATTCAAGCCAAGAATTACCCAGACGCAGCAAAATGGCAGCAAGCCCATAATTCGGAACTCGACAATATAGACGCGCACACAAGCATCCAATGGCTACCATCAACTTTCCAACCTCCAAAAGCATCAATCATACCACTTATTATGGTATATCGGTACAAAAGAGACGCAAACGGCAACATCAATCAATGCAAAGCAAGATGCAACTTACGCGGAGACCTGATGAAGCCAGGACTGCACTACAATCCCAAACACACAACAACGTACACAGCAGACCGTAGCACACAACGCATGCTACTAGCACTACATGCAAGCATGGGCCTCTCACTTGAACACTTCGATATCAAGTCAGCCTACCTGCACGAAAAGTGTGAAAATGACAGGCTCATATCGCCACAACAGCAGATTTGGCCTTCTGAAAGGCAACCTCTGCGGCTCTCCCCCTGCAGCGTACTACTACAACCATGGACTTCAACAACACCTATCCAAATTAGGTTACACCGCATCAGAGCACGGCCCTTGTCTTTACACCAAAACCGAGTCCGACAGAACATTCACAGTTATAAGCACTACTATAGATGACTTCTTGGTTCTAGCCTCCACCAAGTCCTTAATTGACAAGCTCTGCAACCACATACTGACCAAGTACAAAATCAAACGACTAGGAGCCCCTTCAAGGTTCCGAAACTGGACGTTACAACACGATAACACAGGCGCTGTTCACATCTCCCAACCAGACGTCATCGCCAGCATACTGAAACAGACGAATATGGATAAGTGCAACCCTTCAGCCACTTAATACAGTAGCCTCAAGCATATAGATCACTCACCGCAATCACAGCCACTCTCACCACAAGAAGCAACCCGATACAGACTGATTATCGGAGAAATAAGATACGTCACAGACAGTACACGGCCGGATCTCAACTATGCAACCAGCCGTCTAGCACAGCACATGGCTACAACAAAAGACCACCACCTCCAAGCTCTCAAAACACTACTTTGTTACATGAAAGGAACACAAACATACGGTCTCCTATACAAACCCATTCAAAATCCAAACGAAACAGACAAACTTGCAGTATACAGTGACGCGGATTTCGCTAACGCTAAAGACAGAAAGTAGATAACAGGCAACCTTCAAAACATCAACGCCACTCCAATATCCTGGTTATCGAAGAAGCAATCCGTTATCGCACTGTCGACAACCAAAGCCGAATACATAGCCGTAACGACCGCAACGCAGCACAAATCGTTAGTTGCGAAAGCTTCTTGAATCAGCCAAAACCAAACTACCAACGGCAACACCGCACTTTATAGACAACTAAAGCTCAAAGCTCTGTGCTTATTGCCGAAAACCAGCCCCCCACGAAACGAAGAAAGTACATAGAAATACGATGGCACTGCCTCCAACACCACCTGGTGAACAACAGAATACAACTCCATCGAAGACCAACGAACGACATGCCTGCAGACATCCTTAATAAGCCGCTTCATCGCGATAGATTCAAGAAACTTCGATGGAGAATGAACGTTACCCCGCTTCCATAGGCAAAATGCAATGCGCCAACCGGGGACTGTCAAACATTCACCACAACCTTGCCGCATTGCATATCCCCGAGACTTCAAACATTACAGACAGAGTCAAAAGATACTTAAGCGCACGAAAATCGAGATCGAAGTTAAGTCCGGCTAGTGCCTTCCTCTCACAGGTTTGTCATTACCTGCACCGTTTCCTCTACGAAACTGGTGTTATCAAATTGCTTGATGATTTTCTTTCAAAAAAGCTCAACTGAGCCATACTTTGTGTGGCACGCGTTTCCACGCAGCGTGTGTGGTACACGTATGGTACACAGTGTGTCAGTCTACAAGCTTCTCTACTTTCTTTTCGGATATTTTAGTTTTCTACGGATGGTGCACGGGAGTGTACCGCATGGTCCTTGCCAACTTCTCTGTCTACTTAAGCGCCACTGCTACTGCGGTGAGTGGAAGAGACGGAGGAGATGTTGCACAAGTAAGCATCTTATTGGTTATTGTAGGTAGAAATGCGTTTAGAGTCTCGTTTCGAGGGTTCAGTTGTGCATAAAAGGGCCACAGCGGTCGCCTCTCGACCAACTCTGGCCAGACCACTTTCCCTTTCACAACGACCCCCCTTCTCCCTTCTAGGCAAACTCTGTCTTGCTTCACCCTGTCGTTCTCCCCCCCTTTCAAACTTTCCTTTTTCTTCGGCGGCTTGGTGTCTTGCCCTCTGCCGACAAGAGCCTGAAAGGCACTACCCACTTCTTGGGTCGGTCTTGTGCTCTTGCTTGAGAAGTGTCGCTCCCTGCAGGTGATCTACATTTGGTCCTGCGAGAGAAAGCTTCTGCTTTTGTATTGTCGTTTCGTGTCAGTTTCCGCCGGCACTAGACCTATAGTTTTGGTCGTGCTGTGGCTTACGATTGCTACAAGTTTCAGCTCCGTCGTAGATACTTTGCACAGTTTGTGTGTTTACTACGGACTCTTGCCTACTATCAGGAGGCAGGTAAAGTCGGGACAGTTTCAAAGATTTATAAGGGAAAAGTACTTCCTTTGCGTCTGAAGCTTTGAAACTTTGTCAGACGTTTTACAATGCCTTCGTCCTCCCATCACCAAAGTTTCACGGCATTCTTGCAACAAAGAATGGCCGAAAACACATTTGAAAAGTTCTTACAAGTCTCCCCTTAGTGTACCGTGTATAGGGTAACTTTAGGACAAATACTAAAAATGGACCCCTCAATTTGGCCTCAAAATGCCGATTTACTTAAGTACTCTGCATCGAGGCCGCAGCCCTTAACCTGGCTATTGCCCGACGAGCGGGGCGAGATCGGTCAAGCCACTCCCTACGCAAGGGACTGTTCCTGAGCCACTCCTCGTGCATTCTCTTTTCACGTTCGGCTTGCACTCGCTCGGCTCGACGCCGCGTGGATTCCGCTTCACGAGCATGCTTCCGGGCTTCCGGCCTCTGCCGCGTGACTAGCGCGGGCTTGTTGAGCTGCTCTCCGTTCCTCCTCGCGCTTTTCTAAAGCCTCAAGTACCGATGAAGACGTCAACAACGCTCCCCTACTGGTCACAAGCGTTACGTTCTCCAGCACAGCGCCGTCGGCTTCGAGCAAATTATGAGATGTTCTGAATCTTTCCACAAGTTCATTGAAAGACTTCAACGCTGCGTCATGTGATCCGTAGCCTTCAATGTTTGTGATGTCGTTCACGCATATCACCCGAAGATTGGCAGTTTTTCTGTGGTTGTCGCAAACCCCACACGCTTCTAATCCTTTCACAATGTTGCTGTCCGAAACAGCCTGGTTATAGGAAGCCGTTAAAATCTCACAAATTGTGTAAATATCGTTCGGTTTGTCTGCATCTACCTTTAGAGTTCTGTTGTTTGGCAAATTCCTGAACGCATTCTTGAAAGGAGAAAACAGAGTGTAGTCGAGAACTTGAGTACGATGCGAGGGGTGAGCTGGAAGCCCTACGGCTACTACGTTGTTCTGTTTCATAAGATTCAAAGCGGCGTACGTGCAGTGTGCGCCGTATCCATCGAAGGTCAGGACAATACATTTGTGCTTCCGCCTCAACTCCTCTTTCTCTTTGACAAACGCCTCCACCCAGTTATAGAAAATAGCTGCCTCAACCCCTGCAGGGTCTCTGTAGCACGTTTGGGCGTTAAAGGGCAAATACGTTTGTGGCGTTTCGTTAATTCCGTATGGTCGAACTCGGTACTTCATCCGTACACCAGGAAAAACAACCAAAAAAACCACACTCTGCCGTCGGCTGACACTACGGGCATGATTGTCACATGCTGCGCAGTTCCACTCCATTTCAACTCCGTGGAATTGGTTCTGCCGTTGGCAGAAAAAACGACTTGGACCTCGCACGAGCTGCGTTTCGCACTGAGAATCCACTCTCATCAATGTTGAAGATCTGTTTCCTGGGGTAGATCTTGTATTCTTTAAACACCTGCTCCAGACGCGCAAAGTGGGTGGCTAAGGTTTCCGGTGACATGGCTATGGCCCGTAGCTTTTACAAGTTGGACCGGCGTTTTAAACTAACTTCCAGATTTTGCTTTAGAAAACTACGGACGTAATCACCACCTGGAGTACCATCTTCGAATGGGAGTTGTTGCTGGCGATGTAGAGGTAAGCACTTAACGTATGTGTGAATGAGCTGCTTAAATTCTTCGCGAGATAACGGAGTCCCATTTTGCAAAAAGAAGAGCATGAAATCAGTGATTTTAGCCTTGTTATTTGAGTTAAAGGATGGCGGACGCTCTTGTTGTTTTGGTGACTTGTGAATGGCGCGGTGAACGGCAGGCTTGGAGAGTTTGAAACGAGCGGCAGTGGCCCGAATTGAAGACTTCCCCCTCTGATGATGCACGATTGAAATTTGTAGTTGTTCTTTTTCACCTTGGCGGGCCCAAACACGCTTTGGCATTCTTGCAAGTATACGCGGCTTTCGAGAGCAGCTAAAGATGCCTCTCGTGTTCGATGTCACGATTGTGAAGCCATCGTGTGAGTTGACAGCTCGACAAGACGTTTTCCCATTTGAAAAAGCGCGCGCATAACGAATCTGAACTCTAATCTGATTATAAATGAGACGTTCTTGAGGTACGGCCTATATAATGCCACGAAAGCCCTTAACAGGAGCTTTTACTCACAAAAATTGTTAAAAAACAGTCCCGGTTTAGACTACTGTCCCTTATTTCAGGAACTCGATGATACCGTAACACAGCGTGTTGGGCTGGCACTCTCGAGAGCACTTTCTGTTGTGTCTCCTTTGCTTTGTGTTTGTGTCCCCCCGTCTTTGGGTCTGTCATCACCCGCACCGTTTCCCCTATCAAAATAGTGTTCTCACTTTGATACCTCCTGATACGGACAAAGAAATGAGATTGGGGGTAACGTTCTCACCGGCTTAATTTGGAACAAGGCTTAATTTGGAACAGCGTGGAATTTGGTGAGCAACAGTTCTAACCTCAAACATTCCCATCCAGGTTCTCTGCTAAACCGCAAGAACTTCAGCCACATCAGAACCATGTAGCACTCTAGTTCAAGGCAGAAAACGAGCCTTCATGGCCGCACCATGCCTCCGTTGATGCGTTTTCAATGCTTGCAGCATAAGCGACGCGTAGAACAACGAAAAGCCGAACAGATCAGGAGAGAGAAGGCTCATGAGCGTTTGGAGCGCGGTGACAGAGTTCGACCAGCAGCGGCTACCGCGGGTATATCACGTACCACTTCGTTCCGCATCCGAAACGCCAGCATGAACAGCGATAAGACAGTCTTCCAAAGATTACTTGACCCGCTTCAACATCATGCAGGTCGCAAGCCGGTATTAGAACGCGCAGAGGAGACGCTCATAGTCGAGAAAGTTATACACGCAGCTCAACACGGGTTTGCCCTCGGCCACCACGAAATGAAGAATCTTCAGGGGCGCATAGCGGCAGACGGTAGACGTGGTTTTGCTGGGGCTCTGCCATCGGACGATGCTCTGCGTTCCTTCCGCGCAAGAAACAGGGAACTCACGTTTCGCAGTGCTGAGAATATAACTGGCGCAAGACTCGCGGCCGAAAACTACCGACACGTGAAGATTTTGAAGGACGTTCTTGAGCGCGTATGCCGACAACATCCGGGCTTGCTTTCGGACCCCCACCGCATATAGAACTTTGACAAAACAGCAGTACTACCAGAGTACGGGAAAAAGATTCGCTGCTATAGGGCATCAAATCTCGTAAGTCAGGCACCAGGCTGGGTACGAAGGACCACGGTAAGCATGTCACAGCTGGGATATGCGCGTCGGCTGCAGGTGACATAGCACCACTTCTCCTTGTTGCCTCGGGACGGAGACGAATGGCAAGCTGGTTAGAACCGCTATCGAGAGAAGAATTCAGGAATGGGGCTGGCATGCCTCATTGGCTGTCAGATGAAAACTGGTGTCCAGGGGAAACGTGGCTTTTGCTCACCGAAAATGGTTCAGTGGAGCAGGATATTATGCAAGATGTTGTGACGCACATTAATTACTTTATTCGCACAATCGTGAGCGAAGACAAATGGGTTCTGCTAACCCTCGATGGGCACAGTTCACGTGACAGCCTTTCATGGCTCGAACTGTGTGAGAAGTACAAAATAATTGTCGTTAAACTTCCAGCAAACACGACGCACTTCCTCCAGCCTTGCGACCGTGCGATTAACAAAACCTTCCAAACAAATGTACGCGAGACTCGTGATGAGCTCATGGAAAGATGCAATATCTGGTACGTTAATGTAGCGTTGAAGATAAAACTAGGTGTCGCGGGATATAAATCTCTTTGAGGTGCGACAGCAACGAGAGCATTCGAAGAGACTGGTCTGTGGCCTATGAACTACCGGTTTATGAACCGTTTTTGGCCACAAAGCCCCATTACGCACACTTCTACTGCACTGCGGAGTGGCTTCCGGGCGAAGGAGGATGTGTTCAACATTCTTGACCTTAGTCATGACCGAAGGGAGAGAGCGGACAGACGTCTGGTCCAGCGGCTGCACAGCATCACGGACGGCAGCGTCCGTCCGTCTTTGGTGCTGGCGGAGATTGCTGTGCTAATGGCTTCTAAATACATCGTAAACAAAATATTGGAGTCAGTGAGAGGAGCTAAGTCAGTTTCAAGAAGGTCAGGAACTCGCCAAGAGGTTATCGGAGAAGAAAATGGGGCCTAAATACTTACTGTGCGCTCAATGCAACTAAAACTCGATCAAAAGCGGGCTAGTTCCCGGAAGAGCGGTAAACAGAAGACCGGAGCAGTTGGCAAGAAGTGCAGGGTAGCCGTCGATGTGAGTGAAAAGGAGAATAAAGACCCGCAACAGCCGTTGCGGCACAAAAATTGTGAACACGATGATTCTGAACTGCCTTCAGATGACCTGCCAATCACGTTATGGCCGCGGAGGCAGACACGGTCTGAGCCCGCTGGAAAGGAAGCGGAAGGTCTTCCGCAGCATTTCGGAGCCGCAATGGCTCTGGTGGAGCTGTTACAAGGGCAGGAATTGGGTCGCAAGATTAGACGCGGCGTTCCAAATTGAGCCTGCACAAAATTGTGTCTGTAAACTTACTTGCTGGGAGACACGAAAATTGCGCTTTTCGAACTCAGTTTGCCATGAACCTGGCACATGCTTAGGGCATCTCCACTCAATGCGCTCTATAACGTTAAAACGCTAAAAAGCGGGCCAACGTGGGAGTTTTCTATTTGCTGTCGCTATAAAAGCTTACCGGCATACCGCCAAAGACGAGATCATATCCACGGGTGATTCTACCTTGTCAAGGAAAGATTAGACGATGCTCTGGGTTACGGACAACGCAGTGCTGCAAGGGCGGTGGGGCTCGATGAGAACACTGCGGGGCACCAGTGGCAGTGATGAGCCGCAGCAACGATGTGGTGCTGCGAGAGATGGGCAAGGCGCACACGGTGGAGTATTGGAGCGGAGGAGCGGATGCCCGACGCAGGTGAAAGGCGGTGGCGAAGAGGGCGCGTCTGGCGCATGGAAGGCGGTGCGCTAGATTTGGGGTGTCGCGGCAGAGGCAAGAGGTACACTGGGTTGTATTGGAAGGCTGGCAAGTTCTGTGTCGCAATGCCGGCATGCCTCATCAGAAGAGATGCGGCGCGTGGGCGTGGAAGATTTGGAAGTGGTGGTGTCAAGAAAGTGCAGGGCAAGGGTCAACGACAGAAGCAAAGGATTGAACTTATTTCATGGCAGCAAGCCATTGGCTCGAAAGAGTACAGTATCTCGTTACCGCCAGAACTCTCGCTAAAATTGATTTTTTAGCGAGAGTTTTGGCGGTCCGAAAGCGTCTGTCGTTGTCGTTACCGTTTGCCGACGCCCGGTGGAGAAGCAAAATGCTGATGGCCGCCAAAATCTCCGACATAAATTTTCGTTTTACTGTTTTGCAGTGACGGGTGGAGATGCCCTTAGGCGTTCCAAATTAACGCTGCGGGTACGTACATAAAACCCGGTTGGGAAAATGTGGATTTCTATCCGTTAAAACGATCCGTAGGATCGTTGTCATCTTTTCTACAGGACTACTCCCTTGTACATCTAGTACGCACACCAGTAGCTCCAAGCAAGGGATACCCCAATCCCCCTCAACCCCTGAACTTTTCAGGACCTTTGCCCAAAAGTAACAAGTTTTGCCAAAACTCTACAATTTGGCAGAACAACTCTGTCGCGCCAACACGCGCCATGATGATAGACGCTGCCGTTGCGCAGAGCTCTGCTACAGCCGCGATCGAGATCTTGGGTTTACCGCAATAGCTCACCTTCCGGAACTCTTCCCCTCCCGCCTTTAAACATGTCTACTTGCAACAGTGGCCCCTCGACGGCCTCTACGGACGATGATGTGGCAATAATTCAAGCGGTACACCATCTTATTTTTACCATGGTGTTTGTAATTCACCATGTCCAGCAATCCCACAAACGGAGAGCACGGAGCAACTACCCTGCAATTAAGGAGACATTTGAAACGCTAACTAATGTGTATTCTGACGCAGACTTTTATGGCGCATTTCGAATGGGGCGTAGTAGTTTTAACAGGCTGTACCATACTTTTCTAAAGAGTTCGCACATTTCAGAGAGATCCCCGTTGGACACTCGATCCATTCAATCAAAAGTGAAAGTCGCAATTGGTCTGCGAATAATGGCGGGAGCTAGTGTTCACGATGTTATGCTTGCATATAAGGTGAGCAAGTCTAGTGTGAACAGATGTTTTAAGGCGTTTGTCGCAGCGGTTACTGAAACAATGACACTTCCGGGGATACCAGAAAGTGAAGAAGAACTTAAAAAGCTCAGCATGGGATTTAAGACTTCTCGGAGTATTTGAAATCCTTTCTCGGGATGTATCGGTGCCTTGGATGGAATATGCATGCGCATTAGAAAACCCAGATGGTTTGAGAACCCAGCAAGCTTCCTTTGTCGCAAAGGTTTCTTTTCGATACCTGTTCAGGCGTTGGTAGATTCCAAGTATCGCTTTATGGATTTCTCGGCTCTTTCAGTGGGTAGTACTAACGATGCGGTTGCTTTTGAGATGTCTCCTTTGTCAAGATTTCTAAATGCAGGCAAACTTCTTCTGGGATACTACATTGTTGGCGATAATGCTTACTGTCTATCTAACTCGTTGTTGGTACCGTTCCCTGGTAAGGATGTATCTTGTTCACAGAGTGCAACTAACTTTTTTTTATCTTCTATGCGTAGACATGTGGAACACGCTTTCGGTATTCTGAAGCGCAGGTGGCGTGTATTTTACAATGGAGAGTTAAACTATGGTGCCGAGGACTGCGTTCCAATTATTGCGGTGGGGATGATTCTACATAATTTTTGTATAAACTCTGAAGGCATTCCCGAGTATATATACGAAGAGGAGGAATTGATAGAGATCGAGAACGAATCAGTTGCTTGGCATTCACGAGTTAAAAAGAAGTCTGGCTCGCACTACAGCAGGCACTTGGACCTAGATAGGACTTTTATTCGGACGATGATGCTGCAACTTGCAACGGAAAAAGGCCTGCTCCGTCCAACATCGAACTTATGAGTTCGCGTGAATAGGATCTGTCGAATTGGAGCGTAGCCACACCAGCTGAAGCGCCTCAAGCGTGCCAAACGTTCTCACCAGTCGTTGCGTCTCGTCCGCGCTGGGTATCATGCCCAGCTGCATCTCCGGCTGTTAGACCTGCGCATCTTCTGGCGGTGACGGCAGGACGGAAGGCGTGCACGCTGATCCGCGGTCAAAGATAGAGGTATGGAAAGGGTTGGTGCCATATTTAATCCATTGGGTTGAACACACCATTGAGAAGTACGAGAAGGAAGCAAACGCTCTGAATCGCGAAAGTTGGAATTTAATTTTTCGCTTGACACCTCCGAGCTGGAGATGGAATAGGAGAAGACTGACGAATGTGGTCAGGCTAGCTTCACCACCGAGATGCGGCGATTTACTATCCTCGATGCACCGGGTCATAAGAACTATATACCTCACATGATAGGCGGAGCATCACAAGCGGACATCGGAATTTTGGCCACCTCAGCTAGAAGAAGGAGAGTTCGTGAGCGGCAGAGGGGAGTACAAACGAGGGAGCATGCAATGCTGGGCAAGACATCAGGAGTACGGCAGAGGGTTGTGGTCATCATCAAGCTGGATGACCCAAATGTTATCAACCCTGATGGATCATTGAGCCAAGAGCGCTACATGGATTTCAAGAAGAAGCTTGAAACGTACATCAAGAAGGTCGGTTGTAATCCGAAGTGTTCGGTATGGATCCCGGTGTCTGGTTTGACCGGAGATAACCTGAAGAACAAACCGTCTAGCGAAACCTGCTCATGGTTCGATGGCGGGTCGCTGCTCGACACACTAGAGCATTTGCGCCCCCTGAACGTCTTGTGAACAGGCCCGTTAAAATGAAGATCTCGGAAACGCATAAAGAGATGGTTACCATGGTCATGGGTAAATTGGAGTCTGGGGTGATGCAACTGAATGATTCTCTGGTCATGATGCCGAATCGAGTGGAAGTTCGGGTCGACTCAGTACAGCTAGAGGGTTCTACCGCACAAGTGGCAGAACTAGGTGACGCTGTTCGGCTTCGTTTAAAAGGAATAGATGAAGAGGATGTTAGAGTAGGTTTCTTACTGTGTTCAACTCAAATCGTGGTTTCGTATACACGTTCGTTCATTGCCAAGTTGATGATTCTGGAGCACAAGAGCATTATTTGTGCGGGTTATTCCGCCGTGATTCATCTTCATGCCGCTGTATGAGAAGTCATTACCGACCAGTCGCTCGCGGAGCTTAACCGAGCTGGAAAGGCGAAGCAAAAACATCCCAAGTTTGTGAAACCAGGGATGAAGTGTTTGGCTCGGCTTAGGACTACACAACCTATTTATGTGGAACCCTATGATGTCTTCCCGCAGCTGGGGCGGTTCATGATCAGAGATGAAGGGAAGACCGTTGCAGTTGGAACAGTGGCAAGACTGCAATCGGATTCAACATCCTCGAAAGCGGGTGGATAAGCTCGAAGAATACAAACAAGAAAGCAACTCACCTGCGTTCCACGATGGTTTTTGATAACCAAGATTGCACGGGTTGAGATGGTGATCTTTCCCATCCAGCCCCTGTGTAACGTAGACAAGCATACCCGTTCCGCATGTTGTGAAGACGAAAGTGAGTCGAGCTAATAACAGAAATAGAGTTACAGAGTATGCGTTTGGTCTGCTTCGATGACCTGAACTTGAGAGAGAGAAGCATCGCGGTTCGAACAAAAGAAAGAAACTTGACTCAGTCTTGGTGCTCTAGCAGTAGTTAAGGTGGCAATCGGCAGCATACTCCACGTAAACTATGATGTGTCCTTTATGATAACATATACCTGCGGTACCAACTACATCTCGTCCTCGCAACAGAGTTCAGGAGCATCTCTGACGTCGTTCGTTGCTGCAAAAACATGGGGATTGCGCGTTTGTGGATCTGTCGATGCGTTTCACGAAGATTTTGTTTCGGACGAAGCCCGGTGCAAGGGTAAAACTCTAGCGTTATACCCCTCCAGCAGGTAATCTACGGTATGCGCTTAGACCACCCTCCTTTGATAGGGGCAGTGAACCTACTGTACCATTGCCCATACTCCTCTTCGAAAATAGGGAAGCGCGCTGTCACTCTAAGCTCTCCATGAGGTGGGTACGATGGCCACTCATCGCTGTACTCTGTACACAACTGTAGCTCGGAGCAGCCATGGAGAAGATTGCTTATCGATGCAGGGCATTGGTTACTTCTTTCCAAACGAAGTTAAACAGGTGATAGCCAGAGATCAAGCGGAGATCAAGTCAATATATATCTTGCGGAGTGCCCCTTTTGCTTCAAGATCTCCTTTCGGGCTCTGGGGTTTAGAGTGTGCAAGTCAGTCTCTAATCAGCCACCTTGACTCGGTTTCTTTTCGGCTTTTCTTTTGCTTCCTTATAATAGTTGGACCATGCACCGCCCTTCTTCGAATAGAAATCTATTGGGTATACATCCCTCCATTCAGTTTTTCCGAGAGCGACATGCGACTCATACGTTGTTAGTAGCAGTCGTTGCCCATAACCATGTCCCAAGTCAATGCTCAATCGCGGGCAGGCAATCTGCACCCATGCCTCCACGCCCGATTGATCCAGCTTTTGGATCTTGGCGGGAGTGATCTCCGACAGGAGAACAACGAAACAGCTGCGTGAAGTGTCAGCCATGAGCTTCAACACACGCTCGAGAATCTTGGCCGAGCCCTGTCGTCCCAGAGTGCCCAGAATGATGCCAAATTGCTGCGCACTGGTCGCGACTTGGGCGGCGGCGCGTCGAAGGGTGCGCATCTCGCAGTGGTTGTACTTCTCGTCGGTGAACTTTTTCGAGTAGGGATCGTAGCGCAGTGCGCGCAAATCGGGGTTTGCAATCATGGCGCTTTCGAGATGGAAGCGGCCTTCGCCCACGTAAACGAGCACGTCCACGGCGTAAATTTTGGGCGAGGTGCAGCCGAGAAGCTCGCCAGGTGACAGCGGCTTTGCCTGAGGCACGACCACGTTGCCAAAGTAGTGGCGAAGGTCATCCGCGAGCTGATGAATTCTATCGACAAACTGAATGGTGGCCACCAGCGCCAGAGAAGTTTGGCGCTCAAAGTTGTGCAGCAGACACTTGCGCAGGTGCGCCGTGTCGAAGGCAATATGCACGAAGACGTACAGCGAGGGGATGACGGTCTGCTGCAGCGGCACCAGACAGCTGCGTCCGTAGTGCACCAGCAGCTTGCAGCCGAGCGCGCGCGCCGAAAGGTCGTCCACGCAGCACGCGCCGTACGTGATATCACCCAGAATGACGGTGTCCGCGCCCGTGTGGCGGCGCACAATATCGCCGATGGTGGTAGCGTACATGGACAGCCGGTCCGGCATCTGCAGCGCGACGCGTTTTGCGCTCAGCTGACGCACGCGGTGGATGGTCTTCGGCAGCTCGAACGAGTAGTTGGACGGCAGCGGCGGCGGTGGCGGTGGCGGTGGCGGCATGGGCGGGGGTGGCGGTGGCGGTGGCGGCAGCGGCGGCGGTGGCGGTGGCGGTGGCGGTGGCGGTGGTGCGCGGCGCGCGCGAAGTCGCGTCGTTCGGCTTGGGGCCGTTCCGAAGGCCGGTGCCAACGAAGCGGCTCTCGCGGCTCGGCGACTCGCGGCGCGGCAGCTGCGACGGCTGCGGCTGCTGCATCTTATGCATCGCAGGGCGCGAGTGCGAGCCAGCGTATCTACCGCAGGTGGCGTCGATGGCCGGGTGGATGTAGCAGAGAGCAGCGAGCTCGACCAGTGGATAGCAGCGAGCGCGTGGCGGTACAAGGTAGAGCTTGATCGGGATCTATGCCGGCCAGTACACGAGTACACGTGGCTCACACGCACACATGGTACACACGCGCACACGCGGTAGCGGCACTTGTCGGTAGGTGATGCAACAGCAATGCGTGAATTGTGCAAGCGCAGCCCAAGCGCAGCCCGGCTGGAGCTGGTTGCTGCACATGCAGCACCACGCAGCGATGCACGATACGCTCCGCCATATCGAGGTCGCGTCACCACGCCGCCCGTAACCGCCGCTGCTGCGCACAACGCCATCTCGTGCCGCCGTCCCCGCGCAAGCACCACCGCCGCCGCGCTCAAAACGCCGTCCCGCGCCACCGTCCCCGCCCGAGCACCAACGCCGCCACGCGCACAACGCCGTCCCAGACAGCCATCCCCGCGCGAGCGCCACCGCCACCGCGCGCACGTCTCGCGCCGCCGTTCCTGCGCGAGCATTACCGCCGCCGCGCGCACAACGCCGTCCCGCTCCACCGTCCCCGAACGAGCGCCACCGCCGCCGCGCGCACAACGCCGTCCCGTGCAGCCACCCTGTGCCGCCGTCCTGTGCCGCCGTCCCCGCGCGAGCACCACCGCCGCCGCGCACAGAACGTCTTTCCGTGCCGCCATCACTGCGCGAGCGCCACCGCCGCCGCGCGCACAACGCCGTCCCATGCCGCCGTCCCCGCGCGAGTACCATCACCGCCGCCGCGCACGATGATGTAGGCCATACCCGAGCGCGAGGCGGTTGTCGCAGCCGCCGCAGCCGCCATAGTCACCGCTATCGCTGTCCGAACCGGCGTTCCAACCGCCCCTGGCCCAGCCGCCGTTGCCGCAGATCGTGCACGGCATCGATCCCGCCAACGACTCGACGCATAATTCGCAGTCCTCGCTGTTGCACCACTCTATGTTCGACTTGTTCTCCACGCTGTCCGCGCGCGTGTCACGCGCCGTGCGCCTCACCAAGCCCACGTAAGCCGCCTCCTCCAAGGGAGAGTCGCTCCACAGCTTTTTGCAGCTGCCGTCCGTGCTACTGTTCGGTGACAGCATTACGGAGCAGTCCGTCATCAGTTCGGACCACAACGCGTCGGGCTGGTCCACGCTGCTGCGCGAGGCGTACTGCGCGAGGACGAAGGTGTTTGTGAGGTGCTTTTCTAGCAAGAACATGCGCTGGGTACTGCACGTGTTCCCGCGCGTCATAGAACCTTTTTGGAGCTGCAAATCACTGGCGTTGCACGCTGTCTTCATCTTCTTCGGCGTCAACGACGCCACTACGCCGACATCGCTGCAGCACGTGCCGCTGGACTCGTACGCGCACAACCTGGCCACGCTGGTTGACGACGTGAGGGCGCCGCCAAGCAAGCCGGTGCTGGTCACGCCGCCCGCGCTCGGTAAGTTGCGACTTGCTGTGACACACAATGACTTGTTCTTTACCGACCTTTACAAGGGGCAGTGCTGATGCAGAGGTTAGAAGAAGCGCATTCGTTTAAAGAGTCGGAGACTACAAAGACATGGATGGAGGTGTATAATGCATTGAAGTCTCCAACTCGTAGTTTCAAGTGGGGTGGTAACGAAAGAGCTGTCGAGGAAGGCGTAAGGCAATGTGCTGGATAGGGTGTCTGAAACTTCTTTGTATCGTAAGATTGTTCAAAGCAAAGAATCACAAGAAGTTTACACTAGAAGCATTGTCTCCATAAAGAGAAAGAGAGAACGGAAACGATTCAAAACACGGTTACACTACGAGCTACGACCCTCCGCTACTCGGGGCTCCTGCAGCCTTCCTCAGATCTGATTGCATCGTATGCAAAAACGTCCTCATGCTCTCATAGGCGTCTTTCAAACACGCAATGTGGGCCGGGTCTGCCGACATCTTCACGGCATCCTGATACTTGGCGTACGCTGCATCTACGTTACCCAGAACCTCCATTAAGGAGGTAGTGCGTTGTACGGTAGCTTTCAGAGGTTCAATTGCACTCGAGCCTTGAAGGGAAGATTGAATCTCATCCGAACGGTGGCGTCTCTCTTCAAATAGTTGCTTCTGTAACTCAACCTTATCCTGATAGCTCCCTGCCAGTCTACTCATTGAAGAATTCAAGCCTGTGATGGCCTCCTGGAATACTTCATCACTGCTGCTGCGCGCCGACTTTGTACGCTTCGAACCCATTGACGCCTCCCCACCACTAGAAGTTCTACGTCGTTTTCCCTTCAAGAAGTTTAGGTTTCGGTTCACACCGAGACTACCTCCAACATTGCCAGGCAAACACCGAGAAACAAATTGCCCAACAATTCGGTCTATGTCTTCGTGTTTGGTTCCAAACACGCAGTGTGTAAGGAAGACCGTCCTGCCTACAGCGGAAAGAGATTTGGTTCTAGCGTTTTTGTGACAAAAGTCAATGAACGGGAGTTCTCCATTATCCCCAGATACGTCGTAGTTGGCCAGTGTTTTCGTCCAGCAACTTTTGTTCTCTCGCCATACAGAAGCCAGCTTCTCTCCACTTCGCCGCACCAAAGGTTGCAAACTAGTAACCACGGTGGCTACTGGTTCAGGAAAATCTTCAATTGGACAAAATTCATCGTCATTAAATCGAGCAGCTATCCTCTCCCACAAATCTTCTTGACGAATACCTGCGTCTTACTGCGCCTTAGATATTGTAGTCGCCAACACGTAAATATTTCGTTTCGTTTCTTCGTCATCCCGTACTAAAATGAGGAGACGAGCGAATTCGTTCTCGGAAAAATCTACGGCTTGCGGTTTCTTCTTTGCAGCTAGAACTTTCGCCTTCGGATCCGGAGTTTTCTCCGTTGTGCGTTCTTCGGCTTCTTCGTTTCCCTCGAGCTCGAGCTCTTTTCGAAAGCTCTTATGTTCCGCTTCGCTCGTCAACGATGAAAGCAATGCTGAAGATTCTGGAGCCGTAATCATGTGCAGCCCTTGCTTTATTCGTAAATGTGCCATTACGTCATCGTGTTCCAAACTTGACATGAGCGGAAAGGGAAGAATACTGCGAACGAGTTCACATCTTACGTGTAGCATAGCTCGAGAGCGGAGCACATCCTTCGAACCCGTGGTTTGTCGTCTCATTTTCTTGAGCAAAGCATGCAAGTCTTTTCCACTTCGGGTAGACAAAAAGTCCCAGACAAAGTTTAGTTCTTCTTCGACTGATGTCAAGCGCAATGTTTGGAAGCGCGTTTTTCGAGGAGTGTCGCGGTCGATTGCCAATTCGTTGGTGGTGGTCGAAACAGGAGCGATGCAGTCAAGCGAAGACTCCATGTTGTGTGTGTGTATGTCGGCTTCTTCCATCTCATCTTCGGAGTTCATTGTATCAAATAGTTTGGTTTTCCTGCAGTACGAACGAAACGATGGTGTCAAATAGTGCGTCAAGGTAGGGGACAGAGAACAAACAGAGGTGCGCCAGAACGTCGAGAGTATATCAGGGGGTAGGTAAAAAAGAGACATCTCAGAACATAATAAAATAAATATATGTTCTCCATTGTTTAAGGTCTTCATTACTTGGTACAAGCGTCTCACAGCCGTAGGCTACCTTCCAGCAAACCGTGAAGCCATAACAGTCCCAAACGGAGCTTCAAGCGCACAATCTCTAAAGCATGTCAGTAGCCCACAAAGAGACACAATCTGTGATAAATGAGGGACACGGGCACGCATTTGCGGAGCCCCAAAAGGCTCAAAAACACAGTTGTCCTTACGTAGCCATTGAACTTGCTGACACACGTAGCCTGGCGCGCGCATGTCGATCGGTCCTCGACAGGCTAAGTTGCATCCATCTGGATGCACGATTCTGCATCCACAAGATGTGCAGCTCCTTCTCCGTCTGCGCCAGTTCCCGCTGACGCGCCTTCTCAGCCGCCTCCCTCTCTTTTTCAAGCTTCCGTGCCTACGCCTCCGCGGCCTTAGCCGCGCGTTGCGCATTTTGCGCCTCTTTCTAGACGTCTTTCTGACGAACAGTGTCCAACACGGCCTTGGCTGTGAACAGGCAACCCGTGGTCGTCACTAACGTCCCATTCTTTGCAATGTTCGCGTCCGACTTCAGCATGTTTCGGTTCTTGGTGTAGTCCTCCACCAAGGACAAGTTCGTCTTATGCGCCCCGCCTTGAGACTCTGAAGTGCCATAGTTGGTGATGTCTGTGACCTTAATAACTCTCGGATTGCAGGTTCTTCTGTATGGGTCCCATAAGCCGCACGCCTCAAAGCCCTTCACGACATTGGTGTATGTTACTGCCTGTGTGTAGGCTTTGTTTAACAGATCACAAAGTGTGAAGACATCATTGCGGTTGTCCGAAGCTGTGACTGTACGTTGGTTCAGAAGGTTACGGCAGTAGTTCCTAAATGGAGAGAACACGGTGTAGTCCAAAACTTGGGTTCTGTGGCTTGTGTGTGCTGGAAGTCCTACAGCCACAATTCCGTTTTGTTCCATCATCTTCAAAGCCTTGTAGCTGCAGTGGGCTCCATATCCATCGAAAGTGAGTACAATATGCCTGTATTTCCGCCTTAATTCCTTTGTTTCGCTGACAAACTGTTCCACCCACTGCAGGAAAATATTCGAGTCTACACCGGCGGGGTCCCTGTAACAGGTTCTCTCATTAAAGGGGAGGTACCAGGAAGGCGTTTCTCGCTCTCCGTCTTCACGAATGCGGTATTTGGCACGTATGCCTTGCAGTACCACCATAGGGGACCACACCCGACCATCCGTTGATACCAGGGGCATGATGGTAGCCTGCTGTGCATTTCCTGACCACTTCAGTTCGACGGAATTGCTGCGGCCCTTGGAATTGAATAGAGCTTTGGACCTAGCTCTTGTCGCCGTCCTAACAGAAAAACCGCTTTCGTCGATATTAAATATCTGCTCGGGTGATGTAATCTTGTACTCCTTGTACACTTGGTTGAGGCGAGCGAAGTGGGCGGCAAGGTTCTCTGGTGACATGGCCAGGGCTCTCATCTTTTCTAAGTTGGTCCTGCGCTTTAGTGTCAATTGGGGGTGGCGACAGAGGAAATTGCGAACAAAGGAATCCCCCGGTCTGTCGTTATTGAACCGGATATTCTTTTGTCGGAGTGATGAGAGGCCCCGGACAAAGCACTGCACAAGATCCTTGAAGCATTCGCGGGAAAGCGGAGTGCCTTGATTGGAGAAGTGTAGCACAGCTTCTGTGATTAGCTGTTCTTCTGAGTCTGTTAGTGTTGGCGGCCGTCCGCGGGAGTGGTTGGGACTCTGCTTGTGCGTCAAAGCCCGATGAAGATGCGATTTGGCAATGCCGAATCGTTCTGCACTTTTGCGCAGCGACGATTTAGCGCTTCGATGATAACGCACTGCTCTTTCCAGCCGCTCGGAGTAGAGAGGATGCCCCTTTGGGGCCACAACGCGCTTTGACACCATGGTTTGTAGCCGCGGTGTACTGCTGTTCGTTTGGTCTGGCTGCAGTCTCGAGGTGGCTGTAGCCGTTCGAGGCCTAGGGATGTTGCAGGGACGTACTCCATCAGAACAGAGGCCGTAAAATTCGAATTTGACGCCTAAATTTGAATCATATGAGCCACAACAGCGCTAGAGCCTAAGAGTGGTTGGTTTTCACCAACTTTCGGATGGAGCTCATAAATTTTAATAAAAATACAGTCCCTAATTACCGCATTGTCCCCTGTTTAGCCACCCCGATGATACTGCAAGCCTTGCAAGGTGCAACCGCGGGGAGGAGCGTACAACAAATTCTGGGTGGTACCAGCGGTACGTTGCTGGGGGTACGCTGCGGTTAGGTATGTGTGGGTGTGCTTTCGGGCTGGAAAGCTGGCGCAGTTTGCGGCATCTTGTCGAAGACTGGCTGCGCAAAAAGTGCCAAGCTATTGGACCGTGGTGTCCACGTTTCCCACTGTTGTGGTAGCCCAGAGGATATTAACGCCACCTCTAAGTTCAAGAAGTGGCTTAGCCTTTAGGATAAAGGATGCCAAGAGGCTGCTCATAACGGTAAAAACTCGAGAGTTTCACCCCGAATGTGAAACTCTCGAGTACGTACCCGCAGCCTAAGGGCATCTCCACTGGTGACTGTAAAACGCTTTAACGACAGCAATTTTCGGAATTTTTAGAGGTGGGCTCAGACTTTTATCTCCACCGGGGCGCCGCCAACGCTATCGCTAACGCTATAGCTGTTCGGAGCGCTGTAATTCTCGCTAAAAGTTCATTTTTAGCGAGAGTTTTAGCGTCGCCGCTATACCGAATCAGCCAATCGCAGACTTACACGAACCGACTGTGGTGCTGTTCAAAATGTCAGCCAAAGAAGCTCGACTGCTGCTCAAGAAGAGTTCACCTGCCGATCTCCACCAACATCCTTGCGCACCTCACTCAACTCTCTTGCACACTTTTCCTCGTTCCCCTCCTCCCCTTGTGCTTTCTCAACCGCAGCTAGGTTCCTTCCCGCTCCTTCGCGCCTACGTTCTTCTTCTACCGGTAGCCGCCGTCTCCTCCCTTGCTCCCGAGTAACTGCAAGCCGTACCACCGCCGTGCTCCGGCCCCTCACGCTGCACCTCCCGCGCGTCCTCCCGCTCCCACCTCGCCGCAACAATTGCTTGCTCCTTTGCGCCAAAAAAAGTCTTCAACCTTTTGCCTCCGCCGCCCTCGTCGCACCCGCGTTGGTGTGCGCCCCATCGCCGCAGTGCTCCCAGTGCTCGGACGCGACCGCTCTAACCCCCCCTCCCGCCCCTACTCCCTCTCTCCTTCCCGCTCCCGCTCCTACTACCGCTCCCGTCCCCGCTCCCGCCCCCATGGCAACGCAACAGTGGCGTGCAAGGCGATTCCCTTGCTGAAGTTTCTCGCCTCCTTGCGCCACCGCACTTCGCCCACCTTTCGCCGCCCCCGCCTTCGTCGCGCTTGCGTTGCTGCGCGCCGAACCACCGCCGTGCTCCCGTCCCCAGCGCGGCTCCTCCTGCTCCCGCTCTCGCTTCCATCGCCCCACGCCGCGCCGCCCCCGTGCCCCCGCCTCCGGCGCGGCTCCTCCTGCTCTCGCTCCCGCTTCCACCGGCCGGCAACGGTAGCGTGCGGCCCGCCTTTCGTGGTGACGGTGCTCGCTTAATCGGGCCAGCGGACGTCTTCCACCTTTCGAAGCTGTCGCCTTCGTCGCGCCCGCATTGCTGCGCGCCGCGCCGCTGCCGTGCTTTTGCCTCCCGCGCAGTTGCTTCTGCTCTTTCTATTGCTCCAACCGCGCCGCACTGGGGGCGTGCGGCTCGCACTTCGTAGAGACAGTGCTCGTCTTTCTTTCCAAACCACCGCGCCCTCGCCTCTCTAAGCTTAACCTACCGCACCGCCTCTTTGCGTTTAGTGTGGTTCTCTGCTTCCCTACAAGCACGTCTTCGCGCTATTCTGGGCTCCGCAACGCCACCGTCTTTCTAGGAGGTTAACCGCCTTGTCGCCTTTCTACAGACTCTGTCGCATTTCTCTTCCTAGTTCGACTCTGCGCTTCTCCGGCCTGTTCTCTGATCTCACATCGCACAGCTTTTGCCTGTCCTTTTGCTGCGCTGCATAACCGCCAGTCAACAACTCGTCGCTGTGCCGTGGGTCTCTGGCCATGGCTTCCACTCCATCGCTGGGAGAAACGCCTACGAAACAGAACTGTTCTATCAAAAGTCACCGCGGCAAGCAGCCGCAATGGAAAGATGTGGACACTATGGCGGCAACAATGGCCACTGTTCGTCTTCCGGACGCCTCAATCAACGGTTCAAAGCAAAAGAAATCGGACTGGCACGCGCAGCTAAAGAAGGAGTTTGACCGCTTGCTGGGTGTTCTAATTCCGGAGCACCCCGAACTCAATAACCGGCAACGCATGGATGTCTGGAAAGCTCGCTCTGGTCGCGGGGTGGCAGAGCAGGGACAGAAGGGGCTTGCACTTTGTCGTAAACTGAAAGGATGCTTGCGAGTTGTGCAAGCACAGCAAACAACTGGTAACGCCACAGACGAAGATAAGATGCGCTGTGCCGTCGGACTCCTTAATAACGTTATCAAGACCTCACATTTTTATGATGTGTTCCGTAATCCGAGCTATGTCATTGGGAAAGCGTTCCCGTATCCAAAGACATTTGACTGGCTCAGCAATGACACGTCTGAACTGGACCCTGTGCCACTGACCGTGGATCATAGCACGGAAACTGTGAGTCAGCGAATGGACACCCCAGTTGAAGGAGAACAAGCAGCATGTAATGTAAACGGGGCGGTCCAGTCCGGTGTGGATAGAGGTAGCTTGGATGAAGGTTTTGAAGGACAACGTGAAAGCCGCAAACGACCATTAGGCGTGAAGGCCGCAAAGGCGGCCAAGAGGGCCAAAAGAGAAGCGGCTGCCGAGGATGTTGCTCTGAAAACTGCGTTGGACTCCTGGACGAAAGGGTTCGCGGATGCGAGTAGTGCATCAATCGACGCAGCGAATACGAGAGCAATGATAGATAGGGAGCATTCCCACAGAGAATACGTGCTAAAGAAAGAGGCAGACGAGCTAGAGGCGGTAAAGGTGCTTTTTAATGACGAGGATGAAGAAAGCCGGCAGTACAGGAGGGCGTTGAAACGAAAGAGGCTTCGGAAGCTTTTACGGGAGGAGGGTATGGAAGGGGAGTCAACCAATGCGAACGTCAATAGAGTGATGGACAATCGAGATCATGCTGATACATCTGTAAACCCTTGACATTCCAAGTAGTCGTCAAGATCCCCCTTGCCACATCTTTCCCAAATGGCGTCAGCGAGAGCATTTGTAAGCATGGAGTGGTCATTGATATCTTTAATACTATCGACGCGATCACGATAGAAATCAGCTCTTGCATAGCTCTCAATAGGAGCTACGCATGACCTGATTGGAACAATTGCAGCATCAGGGTCGATACTAACGATGTTGACAGTGCCCATGTCCCCTACATCACGTGCCTCAATTATCATGTTGTGCAGAATGGCACAAGCTCGAACAAAAAAATCCATATCTTCTGTGTACCAAACACGAGAAGGATTGGCAAGAATATGCCACCTGCTAAACAAAACGGCGTACAATCGCTCTACACTCCTTCTGAACGCCTCTTGTGAGCGCGAGAATGCCTTTTCTCTTTTTGTTTTGGGGTTCGGAATGGTCTTCAAAAATATACGAAACATAGGATATATGCCATCAACCACCCAATAAAACCAGTCGAGAACGCGACCAGCGACTTTAAACTCTGGCTTAAAAGCAGGCCATGCGCCGCTGCGAACATCTACGAAAAGTGGAGAACAATCAAGGATATTGAGGTCATTTAGAGCTCTTGGAAAGCCAAATTTGAGGTGCCATATCCAAATCCTATCGTCGCAAACGGTTTCAAGACGCAGTTCCGGCACTTTCGATTTTCCTATATTACAACGTTGCTCCGCTACTGCAGCACAGTAACGTTGCCATCCGGAGCAGTCCAATGAGCCTAACGCACCCGAAAAGCCAAGTTTTGAATGTCGTCCCATTATCAGCTTCAGATCGGCTTCTGTAGGTCTTCGTATGTATTGCGGACCAAACTTTTTGCAAACTGCCCGCACAAAATGTTTTCGACAATCATGTATTGTTGACTCTGAGAGCCTTGTAAATTCTGTTAGTGAATCGGCAGAAACTCCGAGACTGAGTTGTCGCAATGCTGCTACGAATTTTTGATGAGTACTGGCAGAAGATACGCCTGTACAGTCCTTTGTCTCCCAAAAATACTTGTCTACTTTTTTTACTCCACTGTACACGGTTTCTTAGACAGACCGTTGTATTCTAAATCGTCTTTCAAACTCTTCTTCGGAAAAAACTGGGCCAAAGTTGCCATTGCAGTGATTTCGTGATCCAGGGTCCGCAAAATACGCGTCGTGAATGCTTCTTGCGGCTTGTTTTCGTCCTATGTTTCTGTTTGCTGACTTTCCGCGAACAGATCCACCGTGCTTGGGACGTGTAGTGCGA
Source organism: Gracilaria gracilis (assembly GCA_030374805.1). Classification (NCBI taxonomy): domain Eukaryota; phylum Rhodophyta; class Florideophyceae; order Gracilariales; family Gracilariaceae; genus Gracilaria; species Gracilaria gracilis. Next base: position 458,709 of record JARGSG010000027.1, on the reverse strand, counting down.
CGTTTGCGGATTTTTCTACGCACTAGTAATGCAGCGACAAGGAATGTGGTAAAGGTCGCTGCACTTTCAGAAAATGGGAACGAGTTGTCATCAAGGTGGAATTCCATCTCTTAGTATCGCATACTGCGGGTAGCGAGGACGTCTAGGATTTCACCGGTGGAGATGATCAATTATGGAGTTATATCGTTTAGGCGGCACCCAATAAAATCAGTACACGTTTCCGAAAGCTTTTACCGTTTTACAGTTTTACGGTCTGCTCGGTGGAGATGCCCTAAGGCTAGGCTGTGAGAACGCTAACCTTCTATTGTGATTGACTGGATCGCTTTTTCCCATTCCCTTGTTCGGGACTTCCCTTTCGTGGAGACAAACGTCTCTCTCGCTCGTCATGGAGGGCCTTCTTCGAAACGTTATTGAACGCCTTGGTCCGCTGTAGAAGCAGAGGGCACTATGGACGGAGAAAATGTGATTTGGATGGACAGGATTAGTCTGGTTTTACAATTTCGAACTATCGTATTCATAGCCAAGATGGCTCCAAGAGATGTGAAGAAAGGGCAACCTTCACCGCAATCCGTAACGGCAGAGTCATGCGCGGCCTTCCAAAAAGCGAACTCGCAACGCACATTCAAGAGGCCTAGAATAGTTTCTAACTAGTGGTTCGTTAAGATGTCAAAAACGCATGTTCTCAAATGTAGGTAATGAAAGAACGCGATGTAGTTCGTCATCGTAAGTGGTTTCCCACGCCCGCACACCAACTTCAATTTCCTTCGAGTCTTGGCTGCTGAGGTAGAAAACACCGAAATGGCTCGGTTGCAGACTGAAACGATTGCTTTCTTGATCTATGAAGGAGCGAATTAGGACAACGACGAACTGGCTTGTGCTTGCAATCACGGTTGCTTTCACATGCAACATTGAACGTCTTTGTACCGCGGTGAGAAAAGATATGCTTCGTATTGCTCTTGTTCGCATAGGCTTTTGCTGCATTCTGGAAGCACAACTTAATGCAGCATTTTCAAAGGTTTCCAGAATGTCTCCTCCAAAGACAACACCACCATGGTTTTCATTACGAGGAAGGAAGTGCTTTCGAATTATAATTTCTGTTTCCGACACGTCCATAATACGATCGAACGAAATTGACCTTAGAGCTTCAAGGGAGTCAAGCTGTCTTTCGGGTGATGAACCTTCTCGAAGCTGTCTCCTTTGCGTGGCGAATGAAGCGGACAAACCGGGCTCAGCCTCTTCTTCTTCCAGCAGAAGTCTTATGTGGGATACTTGGGATCGATCTGCTGGAGACTTACTGATAGAAGTACTCGGAAGAGCTCGGGGACGTTTTGATGCAGGATCAATAGCAACAAAAGTTGCATAACCTCTGCAGTTCAGATTCAGACATGAAGACGACATTGTTAGTATAAGAATTAGCATATGAGAACCTTCTTTGGAATTGTTGTGACAAAAGGGTCACCAGTCGGGTTATGACATACCTGGCCATGAGCTGCGGTTTCCGTTTCGAACTAGGTGGTTCGTACGTGCTGGCCAGAACGCGAAGAAACATACTAGATTTGCCGGTGGACGCCATTTGGCAGGCGACGGCGACGATTTGACCATGTTTCAGAGGGCTGTAGAGCGTTAGCTCATCCAAACAGCCTGTAACGACAGAACCACCAGAATAAAGCGCGGAACACCTACCACAGACAATATCTAACAAAGACAGCAGTGGGGCCAAAGTGGCTGGCTGCCCATATCGGGACGGGTCACCAATGACATCAATGAGGTCTGCAATCATTAGATTAGTGTGTGAATATATAGGAGAGGAAGGTGATTGTAACGGAGTGGACGTGAAGCATACGCACTAGAGCAGGAAAGGCCCACCTTGTGAAACACTTCTGGATTTCAGCTTTACATAGAGAGCTCTGACGAAAGAGCTGGAGGAGGACAACTATGCGGTGTTGTCACAAAAGAAGCTGTGAACGAGGCTTAAACAAGTATTCTATTGATGGCGACTTGGAGCAAACGGGGTCGATGATCGTGGGTGAGAAGTCTGGTGATTGGTTTGGCCTGCCATGCGGCATCCGGTTTTCGAAAAGTGGCGTGTAAGTGGGAGGCAAGGGTTCCTTGTTACAAAGACATCGACACTATCCTGCAGCAACAGTGGTGAAGAAAACCCTGTCCAACATCTTGACACGTGGACACAGAAGCGAAGTGCTCGTCGTTCAGAAGCACCCTTGTATTACAATTTCTGGATTGAAATTGAACCAAGGCTTCAAGCCTTGTTTCTCTCTCCCAGATCATGGCTGCTCAGCAAATGACTCGTGACGGTCAGCGCTCTCTTCACCGTTTGGGGATGCCTATATCATCCCTGAACTGTAGGAATTGCTGTCCAATTTCTACCTCGGAAACTGTCATTATCCGAGGTATAAGCCGGAGAGACAAGTCATGATCGAAGATCCTGGGCTACGGAACTGTGATCAAGTGTAACCAAGACTGTGAGAGCAAAGTCGTGTTCGGTGGCAAGGTTCTTCAAGTTTGATATATCTTGCGACGAGGCTTGTTGATCTGGGAAGCATACAAGCACAATATGAGACTTCTAGTTGGTGATATCGGAGGCACCAACGCCCGCTTGCTGCTTTATGAGGCCCCAGACAATTATAATGAGCTATCTGACTATAAGAAAGTAACCTCTCAGAGCGTCATTTCTCAGAAGTATTACAAGAACAATGACTTCGAGTCGTTCACCCAAGTTCTTTGGACCTTTTTTTCACTTCCGGCAAATGCAAATCTGAAGGTCCACAGTTGCTGCCTGGCAGTTGCGGGACCTGTCGCGAATAATCATATCAATTTCACCAACCGTGAAGGGTGGATCATCGATGGGTATGCTATCGAGGAAGAATTCGGCATTGACTCAGTTATCCTCATCAATGACTTTGTAGCGAACGGTTATGGCTTACTTTCTTTGACAGAGGAAGAACTAGTCACTCTCAAGCAAGGAAATCCGTCCGCACCGGACATTTTTTCGGCGCCTGTAGCACTCGTTGGCGCTGGCACTGGATTAGGTGAGTGCTTTTTGACTCCAAACAAGGATGGAACTGTAACAGCATATCCTACTGAAGGTGGTCATGTCGAGTTCGCTCCACGTTCAAAGCTTGAGCAGGAGCTGTTATCCTTTCTTGAAAAACGTTTGGATACAAAACAACCAAAGGGCAACGATGATTACTCAGATGCGGACCTACTCCCTCGCGTTAGCGTCGAGCGACTCGTATCTGGGAAGGGACTTGAGAACATCTACGAATTCCTGCGGGAGAAGTACCCAGATCAGGTAAACGAGGCATTTGATCAAATGTATCAGAGTTCGACAGAGAAAGGCCGTTTGATCGGTTCTGAGAAGTACAACTACCACCTTTTCATGCGAGCGCTTCAAATTATGTTCGCTATCTACGGTGGGGAAGTCGGGAACGTGGCGCTTAAGTATCTGCCATATGGCGGTATATATGTAGCTGGTGGTATTGCACCGAAGAACATTGAGTTCATCAAAAGTCATGACTCGGACTTTGTCTTGCGATTTGAAGATAAGGGGAGAATGAGTAGCCTGATGCCGGAGTTTCCTTTGTATGTCGTCATGAAGGAAGATCTGGGTCTTCGAGGGGCACACAATCTAGCATCACAAAACGCTGCCAAACTTGTTTCCGGAGAAGAAAGCTTGAAGGGAGACGTCGTAGCGGAGGTTGTTCCGAAGATGGTATCGCGTGAGTCAAGCCTCTCCATGTCTCAGGCCATTCGCGAAGCGATTTCTTCTTATCCATTGACGTACGCAGTGGTGACGAGTATGACAGCGGCGGTAACTGCGGCGGCGTGCGTTGGTGTATTTCAGACTTTGCGAAAGATGAAACGCCTCTGATGATCGCAATGACTACTGGAGGAACGAAAATTGATATTCATGTTGGAGAGCAAAGAAATCGAAAAGCAACAAAAGCTGGACTGGCAATAGAAACTCATCCGATGTGAATCGGAGAAGTATGACAAGTATTGAAATGGCAGAGCAGAAGAGTTCATCACGCGAAGAAGCATAGGTGTCCTTCACAAGAAATGAACACATCAGAGACATGTTTTCGGAATGGACAGTCCGAGACGAGTAATGGGCACCGTCCTGATTGAAGTAAAGGGTTCTGGTTTTGCAACTAAATCAGTAGTTTATCAGGTCTACTACGGCAGAGAACTCTCCGAGCTTGACTAGTTAAAATAGTCCTAGCTGCCCAGATGATCTGTAGCCCTAATCCACGCATCTTCCTTATCTTACGTCTCTTTGCTTCGAACTCTTCCACGCCGCCACCTTGGGCTTGTGATCCGTATGCAGTAACTTCAAGGCGAAATAACCAGCTAACCGTAGCAGAATTACCCACGCAATTAGAACTGCTACGTTGCCGACGATAGAAAGAGAATCACTTAGCTGGGCGCCCCGAATAAGGTCGTCTCCAAGAATAGGGCAATTTTGTCCGTTGTTTGAGTACACGGTACTCGGCCCTTCCTCAACGCAAGCGAATTGTCTTGGAGGCAACACTTCAATTCTCACCATGGCCTCGTATGAGTACTGCAAAAGCGTCAAAATCGGTTTGAAGTTAGTACAATCCAGGAAAAACATCGTTGAATGAAACTAACGAACGTGTGCCCCTCTTACCTTAATGAAACTCAGATAACGAAACGGTCTAACGAACGTCGGTGTGTTGTTCGGGTCGATATAGTACCCAGAAATAAGCATAGAACTTAGGATCCACATGGAACCAAGGACCTGAGCTTGTCTAACTTCCATGAACAACGCTGACACCAACAAACCAATGCTCTGTCCTACAAGTACGTTGAGAACCAGGACAACCAGGTGAAGCAAAAACGCGTGAAACTTGGGATTCAAGCCAATAACCCAATATATACCGGAGGAGTAAAATATGGGTGTCAGCATGTCCACTGGAGTTTCCATCTGTTGATCAATAGGTAAATATGAGAACACTGTCAGTATGAATGCAATTGCTGATGATTTAACCCTCGGAATCAAGGATCTTCGTCGGGGAAGAAAAAACGCACCATTGACTTTGCAAGATAGTACGCACTGAGGCGATACGCACCAGAGGCACGATCCTTGTTGAGAACCTGCTTCTCAGCCGGGAAAGCAAACAGTGCGTTGAACGTTGAGAAGAAACCGAAGAATATGCACATGAAGGACAAGGCGCCCAAACGATCTTCAATCGTTGCTTCTACCGGTTTCATTTGGAACCAAAAGAGCAGGGACATGATAGTCACAGCAAGAACATGAATGACATACATTGGTTCAATAACGCTTCCTCGCTTCTGGCGAATAGCTCTCACTGCAAGCACTTTGACCTGTGTAAACCAGTCCGTTGGATACTTGTTCGGAGTGTTGTATTTGGCGTGTCTCCAAGTGACATCATAGTAGCGTTTAGTGATCGCTCGTCTGATTCGTGCGAGTCTGGTCGTTGGGGCTGATGGCTGATCGAGCGGAGACTCTTGTGGCTTTGATGTGGATGAGGAATTGTCGTCTTCTGTGGACTCGACTGATGGATCGTCAGAATTGAGTATTGACAACGCTACGCTCTCCTGAGGTCTTGACCTCTTCCTTGCAAGCATACGAGACTGGTTCATAAGCGCGGGCATGAGATCTGGCGCACATGTTTTCCAAGCATGAATGACACGTTGTTGCTTTGAGAAGATTTGCTTTTCAGAACCACTGTCCAGTTCCCCTGAATCATCTGGAAGTTCGTCATCAATAACGAGTTCTAGGACAAAATCGGCAGGGTTGTACGCCTGTGATGGAAATGGAAAGCCTACCGACTCAAAATAGGAGATAACCCTGCCCGGTGGCCCAAAGTACGCAACGTGACCCGCCGCAAGGAACATGACATTGTCAAACATACCAAAGATATTGCTAGATGGTTGGTGAATGGTGGCAATAATAGTTTGTCCTTCAAGGCTGAGTTCTCTCAACAAGGCAATGACAGTATGCGCCGAGCTTGAGTCCAGGCCTGACGTACATTCATCTGCCAACAAGATGGAAGGATTGTGAAGCAACTCATTGGCTATGTTCAAACGTTTCCTCTCACCACCAGAAATACCCTTATCGAATTGCTGGTCTCCAATGCGAGTGTGCTGGCAATTGAGTAGTCTCAAGCGTCTCAAAACATGATGTACGTTTGCATCCCTCTCTGCAGCTGACAGATGCGGAACCCTTATCGCAGCGGTGAATGAAAGAGTCTCGCGAACTGTGAGGTTGGAAAAGAAGACATCATCCTGCATGACGTAGCCTATGTGGCGCTTCGTGCGAGCCACTCTTGGCTTGCCACCAAACAAGATGTGGCCACCGCTTGGAGGATGATTACTTCGCCCCGCCAGCAGATTTAGCAAAGTGGTCTTGCCTGAACCAGACGGGCCCAGTATAGCAAGAGATTGAGATGATCCCACATAGCCGGACACGGAGTGCAGAATCTGGGTTGGCTGCGAACGCTCTTCTAGTCCAAGTCTGGTGCGGAATGTATGTTCAGCCGGAATGTGGTAGCACAGATTGGAAAAAGACACATCCACAGCTGGCGCAGGTGCGGAAGGTGATGGCATGACTGCTCGGTGTTGGGAGGCAGAAAAGGCTGGACGACAAAGCAACAGAGGCCGCACAAACGGGGCGTACAAAACTGGTGGCAAGAACGAAGATTGTACTCAACGTAGTCGTTACTTGAGAAAGCAAGTGCTTGCCTTAACAACCGACGGCCTTGAAGCTTCTGCTACCTAGATTAGATTGATATATAGGCCGTAGACGAAAGAGAAACTTGAAAGTGAAGATGGAACCATGACGTGTTTTGTCAATGTGCTGGAACATGTCAGCATATCGTGCGCATCCACCACGAGTATCTGCTTGCATATGATACGAATCAAGTGCATAGATACTTGAAGATGCATCTCGCATCGCAGCACATTGAGTTCAATGAACGCCAGAGCATCTGCGGTGTAGCGCGCGTGATAGCGCCCAGTGTGATGCGATTGGCTGACGGGGAGGCGGATCACCAATGCTCTGGAGCGTTACGTGAGGTTTTTAGTGGCGGAGTACGCCCCATTTGTGGCAAATGAATGACACACAGCCGTCCAACATGCGGCGGCGGCCTTCACTTCGTGCGGCTCGCGCTATGCGATGCTGTGCTAGCGATAACCTCTCGCCCTCGACGTCATGGAATCCATTCACGGTTAGGCACAAAGTCTCGTTCGCACAGCGACGCACAGCGACGCACAGCGACGCCGACCGTAGTATGGAAAGGTAATTTTAGGAATGCTGCGCCGTCGATCGTGAGAGCTCGAAACGCAGCTCGTGATACAATAATGCAGCAACGTACGGTACGAAGGAAGCGCAATTCCTATTGGCTGCGACAGATATAATAAAAATTCGTTCTACGTTGTTTGAAGGCTTCTTGGACAAGGGAAATGTGAGACTAGCCTTATGTCTGCCATAGTATTTCACATACATACACCGAGATAGAGTCCCCTCTGGAGTGATACTGCGCAACACAATTGGTCGCACACGCAAATTTAAAAACTCAAAACTACTTCTCGAGCTCACCTATCCATAGAAGACCTTGCTACAAAGAATAAGACGTGCCTCATTGTCAACTATTCTCCAGTTGTTAACGATACTCCAGCGATGAAGCGCGTCGTAGCTTTAGAAATCAGTAAAAATGTTAGAGCCCATCTCACATCTCAAAGAGGAAAGCATCTCCCAAGTTCAAAACCAAACCATGAGGCGGCCTCTGTTCGATACATTTTCTGTGTGCTTCTCTTTGTTCCTACAGTAACACGATTCTCTACATCTCAATTTTTGCTGAGGGCCGTTCCAATACTTTTTTTTTGTATGGAAATAGTATATGGAAGCTTTCCCGTGACGTGGCGACTCCTAAGTGGCCATATCTAATATGAACGGTTGTAACATTGTGGGACTTGCTGGGCACCCCTCTGCAAGTTCCATAGTGTATGGCTTGCCGCTTCTTCCTTCTACAACACTGCCTACCGCCCGTAAGACGAAATGGCCCATCGAGACGTGATCTCCCAACCCCTTGATAGCGATTCTTCTCGCGTAAACTATGGCACCTTTTTCGTCCCCATTTCAATGCAAGCCATCTCTGAACCCACTGCTACCCTGCAGCAACCCTTTGCCTCTCATCTGTGTCAAACCCCCACCACAGCGCAGCTAACCTTTGTTTCTCCTCCATCTTACCCGAACGTAGCTCCATAACAAGCACTTGATTCCCCCTTAAGGGGTCCCACCTACAATACATCAACGGATACCGCAACCCAGCCGCTCCAACCATCAGACAATTTCAGAACCCGCACCCGCCCATCAATACGCCTCACGCAACAACTCTTTTTTGCAGCCCTACAACGCATAAGTCTCTCCGGATCTGGTTCAAAATCGGTTCTCATACAAAGGTTGAAACAGGCCGATGTATGCATCTCGAACGACATCATCAACTTTGCGAGGCTTTGGGAGCAACAAAAATGTGTGGACGCTGAGCGATTGGCTTTAAGAGTTGGTGTTGAACGTGGGCGGGCTCCTAACTGGACGAGACATGAAACAGCGCGCCTGTGTCATGTTATTGCTGATGCCCGACACTCAACTGTTGTATCCCGCATGTACCAGAGAATTGAGACACGGTCGGAGCTTGATGCAGGACGCCACGACCCGTTTTCTAACGAGTTCTTACAGCTCTTTAACGACCAGAGCTTTCAACCGGACATTCCTGACACCAGCTGTGGCGTGACCGAGGATGTACTTCTTGCGTTCAATCAAAATGAACACCCGCACGTGCGAAATGGAACACTTTTGAAGCAAAGATGGGGTAAATTGAGATCTGCGTACACTATCGCATGTGAGAAGTACATTCTTTCTGAACAGGGTGATCCAGACACCTTCCCGAACTTCACGTGCGGTGACGACAGTATTTACTACGTTCATTGCGTTTTTCATAAGCATCCAAGCTTGGATGCCGTTGTGCGAGTCACTCCTCCAAATGCACAGGCTGAAGCAGGAATCAGTGATATTGACGCCTGTCGATCTGCTATTCCACCGGTTCAGACTTCGTCACGAAAGCAAAGAAGGGAGGAAGGCATTGAGTCGGTTGCTGCTGCTTTGAACAAGATGGCAGAGAGCAGCACATCTCCGCATCCTATCGTCATTCAAGACGGCTCATCGGCAGTAACTGCAGATGCTGGAATCGTAAAGCTGGAAAGAGCTAAGAAAGTAGCTTCTACTGTGTCATCTTTGATGGAATTAGAGGTCAAGATCATGGCTAGCATCGACGGTATTCGTAGTAGAGATGGAGGGGCACTTAGCGGGACTGCGAATGTGATGTGGCTCTCATGGAGCGACGGTTAGCTTGCACAAGGCAAATTATTGACAAGGCTATGTCAAGCATGGATGAAGCGAATGATGATAAGGAAGGAGAAAGCATTTAATTTGGAATCTAGTGGAGCGAAGTCATTCAATATGTGAACATACACACACGGAAAGTCTACGGGGCGCTTTGTACTCTGTCTAGACATATGACCTGCGCCGTGCGCTGGCTTCAATCTCTTGGGTAAAGTCGATGCGCAGCTGCGATGCTTCCAGGTCTCGGCGTCTGTGATGCAGGGCTTCGTTGAGATCGCATTCATCTTGGAGATGTAGAGATAGGTCAGCCGGTTCATTATGGTGGGCACTGTCTGCCTCCGAAGGTGGCGGTACCTCAGAGCAGTTATCATTTTCGATGACAAAGTTGTGTATCTTGCAGCAGAGTGAAATGACGGTAGCGTTCTTCGCAATGGAGCAGCGCAGTGGTCGCCAGAATACTCCCCATCTCCGAACCAGAATCCCGAAGCTTTGCTCGATGAAGCATCTTGCGGACGAGTGCCAGTAGTTAAACAACTTGTAATAATATGGGCCCCTTTTTAATGACACCCCACTGGAAGTGACCCCTGAGGCTGGTGTCATTGCTGGTATGTCTTCAAGGTTGCACACGTGGCCTTTGGCAAGCCCCCGATGGTTATTTAATTTCTAATTTATAGTTTTTGCACTATAGGTAGTATAGTTAGTACACGTGGTGTACCACGTTCCAGTGCACCACTCTAGAGGTTGAGGCACCTCGCGGTCGGTATTTAACCTGCTCGAGCGGCGCCTCCCTCTTGTGATAAAGTCAGAGACCCTTTTGACATCTTCTTGCCTCTTTGGTTAGTAGCATCGCGCCCTCAAGGTTTACAAGCCATCGCTACGTCGGTCGCCGTCTCCTGTAGGCACGACAGTTAGTGGCCGCCCATTGCACCTTTTTACCGGTGGTCTCGCCATTGGCCCTCATCCTTTGGACCTCTCCACCCCGTAGTTGGTGCCCCGTGCCACTATACTACATTTCTGGTCTCCCGACTTAGAATTCCGCACGGACGTGACGAACGACCTTTAGGAAAGACGAACTACCGGAATTCTACCATTGGATCTGGACTACCAACGGACTGGTAAAACAAGCAACCGCCATCATGGATAACAATCAACCCATTCAAGAAGAACCTCGTACACCCGTGGCTCAAGCCAGTGGAACTCCTCCGCCGCCTGCTGATGTCGCCGGACCCTCCGGTGACAACGTTAGTGACCGTCGGAGTACCCGCTCACAGCCACAGGTTAATCTCTTCACACCGGTGGATAACCCCGAGAGGATCAATCGTGATGCCTCTTTGGCCAGAAGACTCCGAGAACGGCTCGACGAATACCGCTCGCAACTCAACACACCACAGGCAGCACCGCAGGAAACCGTTGGTTCCGTAACCACCGACGGACTTGCCAATGTCCTATGGCCCAAGGTTCGAGAGATGCTCGAAGCTCGACTCGAAACCCTTGTGGATCTCCGAGTCTCTGTCACTCTCGCAGAGCACGCCCACCAACTGGCTGAACGCGTCCTTCCAAAGGTTCTTGAGTCCGACGCTTTCGTCGACTCACTTGCCTTAGGTATCCGCCGTGAAGGGACTCGCCAGGTAGGCCCGCCGCCCTCCGTGGGCGGAATTCAAAGTAATTCATTGGTATCTGTATGGCAACCCCGTTCTGAACAACCGGGAGCAGCTGCTTTGCCAGCCCCTCGCCGGATTCAACCACAGGTAAACCAATCGGGCGTACGTCCAAGGGGCAAGAGAGACGCCTCTCGGCAAGAAGGTCTAATGGTCGTGCCACCCGTGAGGTTCCCCGGGGCCCAGAGCCGCCCAGCAACCATTGGTTTAGAGGCTGAAGACGAAGAGCTGCCATTGGAAGCTAGAAGTTCTGACCGTAGGAAGAAGAGAAGAAGCCGTAGGAAGAAGTCGGAGAACCAGAGAAACAGCCGAAGGAATTCCAGCGAGAGCGAATCCGATTCAGATTCGACGAATTCCAGTGGCTCAGAAACGGATGAGGCGGCTGTTCGACGCCTCAAACCGTTGGTAACCACCAACGAACTCTTTAAGAGAGTGTTGTATTATCGCACCTACCGCTTGGCTGACCGGTCCACGCGGTATTCTACCTCAGTGGCTAAGAAGGTCGCTAGGTGGGCCAAACGGATGCAGCTAACCTTAACGGAAAAGTTTTCGGGATCCGACCCCATCTTAATCCTTAGGTTTCTCAGTCTGTTCCGTACGGCATGTGATCAGAACGGCGTCCACGAGGGTGCCGCTCTGCACCTTTTTCAGTTTTTTCTCCATGGTCAAGCGCACGACCATGTGGTTTCTAAGATCTCTGGGACCAATGATCCAGTGGATGCTACCCACCGGGAGCTCCTCAGGTCATACCCAGAGGTTGTGCACTACCTACTGAAGACTTATGCGACGGATGAAGTCGTCATGGATGCCCATCAGGAAGTTCTATCCTACAGGCAGAGTTCTAACATGACCGAGAAGGACTTCGCCGACAACCTTTGGAGAAAGGTCTTTAGGTGTGGGAATGTGTTTTCCGAGAACCGGTTGAAGCAACATTTCATCGCTGGATTGCTGCCTGCCATCAGGACACACGTCCGCAATCACCATATGGACCACTCGAGTATCTCCTATAGGCAGTTGGTGAATTATGCCGAAGGATGTGGCAAGACCTACAGGACTTCCCGCCGAGCACCCGAGCACGACACCAGAGGAAGAGCGACTCCCGTCAGGAATGTTTCTCGCGCCAACATGGTTGAGAGCTCTGAAAGTAGTGCCTCAGCTTTATACGAGGATGAGGGGAACATCATCGCTGTATCCTTTGGTTCGGCCCCGTCTGGTCCGCCGTCTACCCCATCCACAGGCACTGGAACGACCACTCCTTCAGGTCAGCCAAGGTATTCACCAATCCAGCCACGTAGAGATGTCTTCCAACGCGCTCCGCAGGCTTGCTACATATGCTTGTCCAAGGTTACCCCTTGTGAGTGCATGAAGTTCTTGCCAAAGGAAACGCAAGAGAAACTCCTAGCTTTAAGAAATGAGAACTACCAGGCGCGAAGATCGGAAGGAATGTTCAACCGTCAGGCTCAGCGATTCTCGTCATCCCCGGGGACCTCCAGATACGCTACACCACTGGCAACGCCCAATCGGGTTCCGCAAGTTAACGCTGTTTCGATTCCAGAGGCTCAAGATCACCCTGCGTCGCCAATGGATGCTCCAAAGGAAGTGCAGGCCACTGGAAATGCATATGCCACCAATGGAGAAGCTTTGTCGGAAAACAACTAGAGGAGCGGTGCGAGGCGAACCGCCCCTCAGAGGATTCTAGCCTCACTGCCAAAGGTACTGAGATTCTCGCTCACGAGTGTGTTTCACCTTTGGAACCTCAACCGCGGAAGCCAACGGAACACGAAATGAGTTTGAACCGGTGGTGTGATGAAATGAAAGCCGAAGGGGATGTGCCTGTTTGTATCCTGAGGAAAGAGAATTATAAAGTGCGACACACTATTGGATTGACTATCTCAAGGTCTCGGGTCGTGACCAGCGTCCTGGACACTGGAGCTGGTCCAAACTTGGTTCATCCGAAGGTTCTACCCATTGGTTGGGAGGATTCGGTGCGGCTACGGAAGACCCCAAAGGTTACGGATGCTTCTAAGCGACCTATGGACATTAAAGGAATTATCCCTCTTTGCGTACAATTGGGTGACCTACAGGTTCGAACTTGGTTCCTCGTTTGTCCTACTCTAGGCACGGAATGTCTCCTTGGGACATCTTTTATAGACCGCTACGTGAAAGCGATGTACCCCGGCCTCCGGAAAGTGTCTTTCTACCGCACACGTCCTGTGGCTATCATCGGTTCCAAATCTGGTCCCGAGGCCAACCCACGTCGCCCTCCACTGGCACAGAATACCGCATCCAATAAGGTTCGGTTATCTAAAGCGGTAACAATACCGCCAATGACGCAGGTCACAGCTCTGGCTCATTGCAAAACCGCTGGTTTGGTGACGCTTCAGAATCATCCGAAGACGATTCAGCGTCACCTTTCGCTCATGGCCAATGAAATAATTGACTGCAGACCAAAGGTTTCCTTCTTTGTCAACATGAGTAATTTCCGGGATCGCCCGGTACGTTTACCAAAGGGTACCGTAATCGGTATTGCACTACCTGCTCCAATGGCTATAATGGAAACTTCATGGAATGAGCTAACCACCAACGACGACGAGGACGTCGAAAGTTGGGAGGGGGAGGTAAACCTTGGAGAGGAATTCGAATCTTACCGTCCACAGGTTATAGAGCTTCTCCGAGAATTTAAATCCATGTGGTCAGGCGAATTGGGAGAAATACAGGCCACGAAGCACCGTATAGACCTTAAAGATGACGCCAAGCCGGTGTACCAACACCCGTACCGTACAAGCCTTAAGGGACGCGAGATCGTAGCGGAACAACTGGCAAAGATGCGTGAAGCCAACGTCATTGAGCCAGCTCCACCACACGAATCTCAATAGGCAAGTCCTTTCGTTCTCGTGGCGAAGAAGGACGGGTCCGTAAGGTTTTGCATTGATTACCGAAGGCTGAACGCGATGACCAAATGGGACAGTTATCCGATTCCTAGAATGGACGACTGCCTGGATTCCTTAGGCGAAGCAACGGTATTCACCACTTTGGATGCCAATTGGGGCTATTGGCAGATACCAATGGATGACGACGCGAAGCCCCTCACGACGTTCACAACCCATGAAGGTCTTTTCCGTTTCACGCGGATGCCATTTGGATTGATGAACGCACCAGCGACCTTCCAACGGGCAATGGACATAGTGATATCCAGAGTCAAATGGAAGTTTGCCTTGGTTTATCTGGATGACGTAATCATCTTTTCGAAAACCGTCCGGGAACACTTCACCCATGTGAGATCAGTCCTTAAGATTCTCCGTGGGGCTGGGACTACATTGAAGCTTCCGAAGTGCTTCTTTTTCCAAGGCTCTGTGGATTATCTTGGCCACGTGGTTCGTCCTGGAAATCTGCAGGTCGCCAAGAGGACAACTAATGCAATCCGACAGGCGAAACTACCGAGGACCCACACGGAGCTGCGATCCTTCCTTGGGCTTTGTAATGTATACCGTAGGTTTGTCCAAGGGTTCTCGAACATCGCGGCACCCCTCAATGAGATGCTCAACAAAGGTACGCCATCGGAATTCGATTGCCTAACGGATGAGCAATACGAATGGTTTCAAACCTTGAAGAATAAGCTATTGAATCCTCCCGTACTGGCTCTACCGAAGCCAGATAAATCTTACATTTTGGATACGGACGCTTCCGACGGACAGATTGGATGTGTTCTCCTACAGGAACAGGAATCTCCAAAGGACTATCGACCTATTGGTTACTGGAGCAGGACTTTGAACAGCGCCGAACGGAACTACAGCACTACCGAAAAGGAATGCCTTGCCATCGTTTGGGCAGTGCTGACCTTGAGGCCTTACCTCGAGGGAGTTCGCTTCACCATCAGGACTGATCATCACTCCCTCCGCTGGCTGCTGAATATGACGGACGCGTCCAGCAGGCTAGCAAGATGGAGGCTACGACTTTCTGAGTTCGAGTACGATGTAACCTACAGGCCGGGAGTCAAGCACCAATCGGCCGATGCACTTAGCCGAATACTTACCGATGGAGATGATGATACCCCTTTGGATGACGAAATACCAACGCCAAACCTCGATGGATACGAAAATAATCATGAGGATGACTTCCTGGCGGCTACCGTACACTGTTCCGATGGTGGGATGGACCCTACGGAAGTTTACCTAGTAGCCTGGCCGCATGAATGCCAGCATGAGGAACTGAATCTAGAGGTTAACGCAATTGTGCCAGAGGAAAAGGAGCTACTTTCTATCACGTTGGAAGACCTCCTACAGGCTCAGAAGGCCAACGAGTTCTCCCAAGAGAAGGCACAGCTCGTTGGGACGAAGGGATGCTTGTTTGACTTTGACCGCTTCGGATTACTCTGCCGAAGGTCCCCACTGAATGGTTCTATCCAGAAGGTCATTCCCAAATCCCTACAGGCTCGCTTTCTCTACCTCGCGCACTACCCAAGATTTGCTGGTCATCCTAGAGGTACTCGTATGTACCAGACCCTTAGAAAGCACTTCTACTATCCGTTTATGGCGAATGACCTTTGGAATACGGCGAAGACCTGCGCTTCCTGCGCAAGGGTCCGTGGAACTCGAACCCGCCACCAGGCTAAGCTCAAGTTGTTCCCAGCTGCCGGACCATTGGAATCTATTGCGATGGATATCCTTGGGCCGCTCCCGAAGTCGGTACATGGTAGCCAGTTCATCCTGGTTATTACCGATAGGTTCACCAAGACCACAAGGGCTATTCCTCTGAAGAAGACTACCGCCACGGACGTAGCTACCGCTTTTCTTACACACTGGGTGTATCCTTATGGTGGTCCGCTGTATCTTCTGACGGATAATGGCAACCAGTTCGTGTCGAAGTTCTTTTCGCACGTTTGTGCCACCTTAGGTATTAAACACGTTACGACGATGGCTTACCACCCACAAACCAATGGACAGGCCGAACGGTTTAATAAGACGCTCGCAAACCGCTTGGTACACTACACTGCCGAGCACCAATTGGACTGGGACGACTACGTCGAACCACTGGTTTACGCCTACAATACAGAGGGGCATAATTCCACTGCTACTACAACATTCCACCTGACCTTGACTCGGCAGCCCATGCCATTGGCTGTAGATGTGAAAACGTCCTGGCACCCTCAGAATATCACGGAAGGAATGACGCCTACGCAGGCTAAGCGCTATGCTCGCCCAAGGATTGGCGACATCCTTCGAACGGCAAAGTCTACCCTATCTCGAGCCCAGCTCAGATACAAGGCGGACTTCGACAAAGCCGTAGAGTTTACCCCTACCTTTAAGGCTGGCGAGATGGTCTTCCTCGACAGGGCACCGTCGTATAAACTATTGGATGAAATGGAATTGGCCTCTAGGAAGCTCTTGCCGAAATCCATTGGTCTCTTTAAGGTTTTGCGATCGTCTACCCACACGGTTACGATCGAGAGAGATGGCCTTGAGGATACCGTGGCAGTTGACCGCGTCTCGCGCGCTCCTTTGGCCTCATCCCCAAGGGTATCTCAAGCGAAAACCAATGGTACGGGACCCACTTTCGATGCAGTTCCTTCGGTACTAACGGCAGCGTGGGAGACAACGACTCCTCCCTCCAGTAGTGAAGCCGTTACCAATGGTCTATCCTCGAAGGGTGTTGTGGCGGACCGCCCTATAAGTACGGCCGACAATATCGTTCCTACCGATAGAGTATCTACTTCAGGTCCGAAGGCTGTGACCATCGACCCTACGGCAGGTCTGGCGGCTCCAAACGGTTCCACCATTGGCACCAACCCGCCTACCAACGGTTTTGCTCTGCTGGACAAGACGAACCTTCCAGAGGAATCGTTTGTCCCGCTGGGTAATGGCCTCGTCAGTGCTGAAGAGAGCCCGGCGCCTACTAACGATCGTCACCCTTTCGGCTTTGCTCCATTGTACACAATGGATATTCCTGAGGAGGTCCTGCCCAAGGAGTATGTGATCGACCACGTTGTCTCCGCTGGTATCGACGACGACGGCAATGTGGTGTACAAAGTCCGTTGGTATGACTTCGCACCAGCGCAGGACTCCTGGGAACCTCGTAGTCACATCCCTGAGAACTTTATCCTTAGGTACTGCAAGAAACAAGGGCGCACGGAGCGCGCCTTTAAAGACGGGGTGTACGACGCATAAACGAACGCGTCCACGCATCTGCAAGTTACGGCTGCGCCACGCCTCCCACTGTTCAGTCGATTACCAACTGGTCTATCTTATTTGACTCCTAACAATCTAACGGACCAATTCTGTAACTAGTGACGGGTTAAAATACAGAGCGCGCACCGCTTTCCACGGGGCGCGCCGCTCGAAAAATCCAGTCGGAATTGCATCGATTTTTTAAAGATGCCTTGCCACACGGGTATACGGTCGAAAACAATGAATGGCCTGTATCTCGGAAACGAAGCCGCGCAGAGGCAAGCCGACACCGGATTCGGATTCTCCTCTAATGGTTGATTTTGACCTCGTTTGAGGCGATTGCGCGAGTGTTGCGCGATTGAACCGCCGGCAAATTGTTTGCAAGCTCAAAAAATCAAGCAATTAGTTTATTTGGATGAACCATTGGCACTCGCGTGCGCGCAAAGCGCGATCTGGCCGCGCGCGCACCATTGCAGTCTCCTGCTGAACTTCTCCGATGGATTTGTGTACCCTTTGGTGCCTTTCCAGGGGCACAAGGGTAGCACCCAGCAGCATGCGTTCCACCAGGAGATCGCGCCATATTGCCAGCATATTGTTGGCTTATGAACCATCCCGGTGAAGCGTTCCGCTGCCAGGCGCTAGCCAATTAAAAGCCGGTGGTAAGACGAACGCACACCACTGGCACGAAGCGCTCGTGAAGGAAGGAGAAAACAATTGAAAAGCAGAGATCATGGCTTTACCTTAGGAACGCGAGGGAGGTCTGACACCCCTGCAAGGACCCGCCGCACTAGCATCGGTAGTGGCAGGCGCGCCATTAGCGCCAGCCCCACCGCCTACGGCACTACCACGGGCACCCGTAGTGCCGTCAGCTCCACCGGAAGGACGATTACGACGGCGTCGCTTGTATGGCACACCACGGGGAGGAGCTGGAACTGCTTCAGGTAGTGTATCCAGGTCCTCCGAACCTTCAGAATCAGTGAGGTGAACCAAATTCAACCCGAACCGCTGGTCTAAGTTGCCCGTAACATGTTGGGAAAGGCGTTGCATGTTCTCCTGAAGGACAGTCCCGAGGCTAGAGCGCAACTCTTGCGTCTCCGCCCTGAGGGCTTCAAACCTAGAGGAGCGACGCAACCAGGAACGCGCCGTCATGAAGATATCTCTAAGGCGGGAGTTCCCAACATACCCGTGGCCTCGCATCTCTACCAAAAGGCTCTGTAGTGCGGCGTAAGTCGGAGCCCCCAACTGCGCTACAAGCGACGTCGGAGAGGATTCCAAGACAGGCGCAATGTCCACAACGGCCCCAGATACCCTTGGAGTGACTGACAAGGCCGGAGGCTCTCCCGCTGGTTCGACGAACTCTGGCGCAAGAACTGCCTCACTTGGCGCAGGTAAAGCACTACTAATTGAGGGAGGAGCCTCAAGAGCTGTAGGATCAACCGATGAAGCAACTGCCACCGGAACGATGGGCTGGGTAAAAACCGAAGGACCATGAGGCAGTGCCTCAGGAATGGGGGTGGTAGCGACAGTCCCAGGGGCGAAGAGGTCTTCTACGCCACTGGGAATAGCCGGAAGAGCCAATGGAATGTCCTCAGGAGCCAAACACCTAGTGAAGAAACCTCTTGACCTAGGATAGTAGGGCGCGACGCTCTTCCGAGGGATCGAATCTGGCACGGCGCGAACCGGAAACGGCGGATAGCTCTTACCATCGTCCATTCCCGCAGGATGACGAGGAATAGGTGCGAAGTTGTCAATCTCGAAGTCATACCAAAGGTAACCGGGGGTAGCGGCCCAATCTACTCGGAGTACGTAATCTAGAAGGGTCTCCACGCGTTCAATTCCATAGGCAGTCCCCTGGACAAGGTTCTGGATGACCAACCCGCGGAGGTAGATAATGATCATTCGAAGGAGACGAAGCAAACGACCGGCCGAACTTGGGCAACTGTTGTCACAACTCCAGACTCGGTAATCAGTGGTGCGCACGTTGCACCGAACCCCATATCTGCAGGTATCCAGGAATGCCATGAGAACAAACACGGCCCATTCCACCGCAAGTACCTGCCAGGTCAGCCAGTTGCGTCTATCCATCGGTTCGTTAATCAATTGCCGCGAATGGTAGGCTACCAATGGAGGAGTGGGTACTGCAAGGAGATTGGAAACCCGCCAGAAGTCCTGCCAGTCAATGTCCTGGAAGAATGGGAGCCTGAGGTATAATCCGTTACCGTCAGGAGCTTCCAGATCATGAAACTCCACTTGGTGCCAACAGAACAGATACCCAAGCTTCGTTCGCATCCTACCTTCAGGCTCAGTGAATTCGTTCCAGTAGGCTCGGTCCTTCATCCAGTACAACTGATGGTACGCGTCGGGAACGACATCAGATCGAGCAGGTTGTGACCAGCGGGAGGGAATTGAACAGATGGATCAGCGAAGTTTTCGTACAACTCGCGTAGCAGCAAGTTGCTCCGATGCTGGTATCCTTCTTCCTTGAGGGTCCTTAGGTAAGGCTTATCGGGGCGGACCTCAGCCAAGCACTCCGGAACGGTTTTCCCATCCACTGGACTGTGCAACCACCGTTGGTACCAGGCCATTTGACGACTCCTCTTTGGGCCACGCTGCATCTCCGGGATGGCTGCGAACCGTTGGGCATCGAAGTACTGTCTCTGAAGAGTTAGGTACGTTTCAACGGGGAACGGCCTTCCCGCGTAGCGGGTCACTCCGCGCTGGCGACCCACGGTGTGATCATAGCGATCCCCGGGGCGTGCATAGCCACTGTCATATTGCATATGACCCATTGGAATCCCGCCTTCGGATAGAGACCTCGAGGAAGGAGGTAGCGGGGGCAGCCGACGCCGTGGGATGCGGGGAGAAAGCGAGTCTCCATTACCAGTAGAACGGCGGTTCCCGCTGGACATGTTGAGTACTCCGATGGTGAGCGGGCGAGCGTACCAGGAGCCCGGCAGATGAATGGTGTGGCGAACGATACCAATGGTCCGTGGCTCTCAGGCACTAATCGTTGCAACGCGAAAACCCAAGGCAAGAATTGTCCTCACCGGGAGACAACGACCATTATGCTGGACTTAGCCGAGGAAGGCGAGGTCTCGGGGGGGAAATGTGTAATGATATGAGCCTCTTTTTAATGACACCCCACTGGAAGTGACCCCTGAGGCTGGTGTCATTGCTGTTATGTCTTCAAGGTTGCACACGTGGCCTTTGGCAAGCCCCCGATGGTTATTTAATTTCTAATTTATAGTTTTTGTACTATAGGTAGTATAGTTAGTACACGTGGTGCACCACGTTCCAGTGCACCACTGTAGAGGTTGAGGCACCTCGCGGTCGGTATTTAACCTGCTCGAGCGGCGCCTCCTTCTTTTGATAAAGTCAGAGACCCTTTTGGCATCTTCTTGCCTCTTTGGTTAGTAGTGTCGCGCCCTCAAGGTTTACAAGCCATCGCTACGTCGGTCGCCGTCTCCTGTAGGCACGACAGTTAGCGCCCGCCCATTGCACCTTTTTACCGGTGGTCTCGCCATTGGCCCTCATCCTTTGGACCTCTCCACCCCGTAGTTGGTGCCCCGTGCCACAATACTACACAACTTTTGGCGGTGCTCAAAGACCTTCCAGGCCAAAAAATTAGAATCCTATTTTTGCAGGTATACGCATCGTCGCCTGCTATCTAATACCCTGGCACAAGGCTATTTTTCTCTCGTTCAAGGAGGGTTGCTAGACTGCTCATTGCATACGCAGTGCTATCATGTGTGGATCCCGGTGAAATGCATGATATGAAGGTAAAACGATACTCCGAGTCACACAAAGCTTGTAGATTGAGTGCGAAGAAGCCTTTTCGATTGTAGTAAGTAGAAGAATTACCGACTTCCGACGTTGAGGGCTCCGTAATTTTGATGGCAATACCATCCAATGCCTCACAGCACATTTCTAAAGCACTTCCTTGTCCTCTTGAAAAGCCTTCCTCAACTCTTGAAAGCCAAGCCTCATTCTTGTAGGGCAATGATAGGTCAAGGATACTGTTAAGCACTTCAATTGTGTCGTCTATGTAACAATAAACGGTTGAAGAAGAGAGCAGGTGAGCCATGCCAATATCTAAGTAAGAACCTCCGGCTAACCATCGTAAGGATACAGAGAGTCGCATTAACAGGGAGCTCTTCCGAAACTTGCAGGTAGAATGGAGAGCAAGTTTTTCAGCAAGTAGCATGAAAGAATCTCTCGTCATTCTGTATATACGCTTGAACAATCGAGGGGACGTCCCAGCCAGTATCGTAGAGAAAGGAAATCGTCCTCGTTGAACAGTATGCTCGCCACGTCCATATCCAGTCATGTTGGCGGTGATGATGGCCGAAGCAGCCGAAGCAGCGATACGAAACGTGTTTCTCTTTCTTTTAGATATGATCGCAGCAACACCTTTAGCCATACGTTTGCGTTGTTGCATTGCTTGTCCCTGTTTTAGGCGACGAATACTTGATGTAATAGTCCTGGTCGACGATGGTATTATTCTTTCTCCGGCTGGCCTTTTCTCTGAACGGATCAGTACTACTTTTTTCATCTACATTTGCGTTTATATAGATGGTAAAGATGTCCTGTGGTGAAAGGAAAGCGGCTTTTAGATACATTGTTTTCAGGAACTACGTGGGTTCCATCAAGGATTAGTATGCAGGGCTGCAAGGTGTAGTGTTGGACCATGGTTCAAGTACGGTCTACTACGTTCTATGCTCCAACTATGCGGGAGTATCTCGTTGCAAGCATTGCAGTGGGTGTCTACCGGCATGTTGGGAAAGCTGGACAAGGCTACAGAAAGGCAAAGAGGAAAGAATCTGAAAGGGATGAGCGGCAAACAGGCCGTATAGGAAGAAGCCCGGATATCATCACATCAGAGACGGATAGGTGAAGAGAAGAACAACCGGAGAGATAACCGCTGCATTGTCTTCACTGCTACCATCAAATGACGTCATATGCTATTTTATATCGGCAAAGTATTGGAATGCCTAATAGCATATGGCTGGCTTTCAAAACCTTCATATTTTATTCCCATACGATAATAGAAAGTATTGGAACGGCCCTGAGACAGACAAAAATATGACAGACACTACAATTAAGACCTTACAAATGGTTTTGGTTTTAGAATGATATGAGTCTCGACGCATGTATTTCGCGGCAAGCACTCTCCTTGCTCCGTGTGCGAGGTTTGACGCGATTATCTCAAAGGCGACCAGGCCAGGGGAGACGTCTGCCTCTTGGCTGTATGGTGTAGCGATCGTGAGGGAGTATGTGAGACGCGTGCGCAGAGGAGTACAGACGTCGACGCTGTCTCTTTTCGGGCGAGTTGAAGGGACAAAAGTGATCCCTCCCATCTGGCCTCTCCCTTCTCAGAGGGTCCAGGCGGGCTCTGGTTTATTAAACCCTCTCCGTCTCTGTCCAGCGCAGCGCCGCTTTCTTTCCGTCGCCCGAGCTGTCCGTGAGCAGCCGCAGCAGCACGGCTAACGAGAGAAGCGCTTGCGCTGGACACGTGTTAGACGATGGCCCAAAGCACACTCCCCCCACTCGTATCAGACGGTACGCAATCGTCGCAATGTACCAAGGAGCGAGACAGACAAACTAAAGGAGAGCGATAGTTTCCTGCTGTAGAAAGTAGAACGCAAAACCAGCGGAGAAAGAAACGCGACCTATCGCTGAGCCTTCCACGGCAGCAGTAAAAGACAACACCGCTTTTCGCATCATGCGCAAAAAACCGTAGCCACAGTCAAACGTAGAACTAAAGGTTATTCCAAACAAGACTTCATGCGTAAAAAGACAACGGGTATTCCCACAAACAGCGCGAACGAAAACGAATAACAAAAACAGTCATGTAGAACAGGCAAAAGGGCGCGTTTAAAACCGGTAGTTGAAGCAGCACCAAATATCACAGTGGTGGTACAAAATTACAGCAACCGGCGGCGATCGACGATTTCGAACTGTAACCTTTGTATTCAACTCAGACCCCTAGCAGTGAAAAGCAGGTCACAGTACACCCGTTTCCTAGCTTCCCCATGGGGTAACGCTGAACGCATCTGGGAGTTGTTCGAGGTTATATCACCAAACCTCGTCCATGGAAAACCTTTCTAGAGCGCCGACGGGATATAGTACCCGATTACTATATATGTGGGACCCAGCGCGACCTTTTCGCCGGGGTGTAGTGTAAGGGCATTCTCTGCCGCTAAGCAGGGACGAGAAATACGCCCAATATAGAAAGTCAACAAAGGGCCGTGGAGTGAACATCAAACGATAGTAAGGAGATAAGAACGAAGAAGGTTGGATATAATAAGTGTGAAAAAGGCGTTTGGTGCGCCTTGCTGAGATGACAGGATCCGAAGGCAGTGTGAGTGGAAAGGGACAGCATTCATTGTCACAGTACGCGGCCATCAAACAGGCCGTGGATCTGTCGTACCAATACCAATATGATGTAATAGCGTCAATTTGGCCTAACCGGCCCGACCACATGGGTTCAACTTCTTCTAAGAGACTGAGGATCCAGTCTCGGAGAGTCTGGTTCTCGTCACCAATCTGGACTTCCTTTCTCCAATTCCGCACTGGGTCCAATTCCATAATATTTTTCTTATATCCAACCTTAAATGTATTGGCGATCTTCTGTTCTATTTTGGTATTTGTCGATAACGTTGACGCATATGCGGAATATGGCGCATCTATTCCTTTCCCTTCCTTAACGTTGGTGACCTCGCTCAGCCCATTAGATGAAGGTGAGACCTTGAAAACCCCTTGTGGTGCCGGTAATGCAATCCCAATAGTAGTATTCTTCGGGAACTTAACAGTATGATCGCTTAAGTTACTCAGGTAAACGTTGAAGGTTTGGTTAGGGATGTTGTCAATGATCCCGTTTGCCATCAAAGCGAGATTTCTCTCTGCTAACCTAGGATGGCTCTGTAGCATTACCAATCCTGGTGTTGCGCATGAGACATTCACTACCATTTGGGTAATAGCCGGGATTGAAACCAATTTGGTGAGCCGTATCTTGTTAGAGACCGTTTCGGTGGGTATATTGGACCTCGGCTTCTGACGCCAACCTTTTTTCGTTTGCGAATTACCTAGTATGGCAATACGACCACCCTGGCGGATGGCGACCGTTCGGGACCCTGGCAAGCTTGCCTTGACATGTTTGTCAATAAAGTTGGTCCCGAAGATACAGTCTGTCGCCAGACGATCCACCATAAAGAAATTGAGCTTCACCTTCAAGGTTCAAAGTTGCACCACAGTAGTCAACATTTCTCTAAGGTGGAGTGGGCGCTCGTTAGCGTTCACCAATGGGTTAATAGTAGGGGCAGGTAGCGCGGGATATCGATGAGTGATTCTGGCCGCGAACAATGGAGCTGCGGCATGAGGGACTGTAGTTCACCTCACACCTGGTTGGCTAGGATTAAGTCAGAGACTAGGAGTTTTGCAGTCCGTTGCTGCAAATACCTCGCTGCAAAGGAAGCTTGTGGAAGAATCCCGTGGCCAAGAAAGTGCAAGGATCCAGTGAGCCCTAGAAAGGCTGAAAGTTCTGTATCTGTACAGGGAGAATCAAATGATTTCATACGCTGGCGTGGTATCTCACGCTTTTTGATACCATCCATGTATTCATGCATGTTCAGGGTGATTGAACCATTCTCATGGC
Source organism: Gracilaria gracilis (assembly GCA_030374805.1). NCBI lineage: Eukaryota > Rhodophyta > Florideophyceae > Gracilariales > Gracilariaceae > Gracilaria > Gracilaria gracilis. The sequence goes on along the minus strand of JARGSG010000027.1, from coordinate 433,830 downwards.
AAACGATGCGTAGTCGGTTAAAAATCAGCTCCGAAGAGGTGTCGAACTTCCCAACTGTGAATCGCCGAGAAATTTGCTGATATAAGTCGTCAAGGTCAGCTTGTGAACCGGCAAGGAGCATATCGTCTACAACCATATCCAAAACGATTCGAATTGAACGCTCATCCCCTCTGACTATGAATAGTTGAGGAAGGCCTGGAACTGGCTCGATATGTTTCTCGAACATCCACTTCTCAGTTTCGGGCTGCAAAAGGCGACCGGACGCACCTAGGCCGTACGTAGGGGCCAAGAGTTTCCACACATACCCAGGCGTGGCCCATCCTCTTGGTGGGACCATGAAGTTGTCTCTATTCAGTTCTTCGCCTTGGAGGTACGCATTTTTGATATCCAAGGTGGCCAGTAAAAGGCCGAGTGTAGCCGTTATCGAGAGAACAACCCAAATCACCCGGAATTGGGCTGAGGGGGAGTCCTTACGAATGCCGTACTTCTCCTTGTCTCTATTTTCATGAGGGACTAAGCGACATTTCAAGCGAAGAGCACCATGTTCACCATCATCTTTAATATGGAAGAAGTGATGTGATGTCACGATGTTCGCGTACCTCGGGAGTTTTGGACGGGGCACTTCTTCATAGCGTCCTTGATACAAAGAATCCTCTTTTTCAATGGCCTTCTCCAAGGGTCCAACGCGGAATAAATTGAGTACGAAATTCAGAGAAGTGCTCCTTGCCAAAAATTTGATGCGTCTGCTGGAGAATTTGTTGTTCGCAGGACTGAAGCTGCACAATGGAAGGTACCGGTGCGATTGAAGTAGAGCCAATATCCCTTCCAGACGAGGGAGGTCATGCGAGGACCCTATGTCCCAAGAGAGGTGATTCACCACAGTGGGTTTCTTGCCCGCGAATAAGGAGCGCACGTTGGGATGTCGAGACCACAGGGTAGCTTCGTCATTCAACAGGAAATCCAACGTACTTTTGCGAGGAGCATTATCATGTTGATCTGCTGGCGGGTCCATTGGTTTTGGGATAGCATCCCCATAATCAGCTCCAACAATCCCGTGAGAGAGGGGTGAGCTGGAGTCCATTTGGTCTAGCCCCAATAGAAGTGCGGACTTCGGGACGAGACGGACGTCCTCATACGCTGTGCGAATGCTCGTTTTATGATAAAGTTTGTTGGAAGAAAGCAGCATCGAATGCTCTTGTGCCTCTCGGACGTATCCGACCTTCCAAGTTCCAAACTTTGGGCCTCTCTTGAAGTAGTATACGGGAAATTGCTTCGGAAGCTGCGAACGAAGTAGCACTTGAAGGCTTCGAGTCGTAAGCGACTTCTGAATAGCACGCCAAGCGGCCTGTTCATGGTAAGCAGTGACAGTTCTTCACTAACGGGGGATTGAGGGAGCCCCATCAGACTTGGAGTGTATTTGCGAACCAATTCAAAGCTACTCATCAATCTTCCGCCGTACATTAAATTGCTTAGAAATGTGGCTCTGGAAAGAATTTCCGTATAAGAAAATTCCGTACTGCGTGTCGCTGAGAAGAAAGTCGCATCTTGGGGAGGTCGCGTGGCAATCAGCCTTACGACTGCGTTGTTAGACTCCACAACGCCAATCGTTTTGTGCCTGCGAGCTGGTCTTGGCTCAAAATATATGGAATGTGCGTTGAGAAACTCCTTGAACGTGCCCTTGTCAAACTCTGGGTCACCCGATACTGACCCAGGTGAGCCCTGTATATTTACCCTATGTTGCTCGAAAGCAGATTTCGCGGCATCCAATTCCCTCCACTCTAGCATAACCGTAACGGAATATGCTGAGGCAAGATCACACATGTGCAGGATAGTAAGATTATCCATTTCAGAGATGAACAGGAAACCCATTTGCACATGTTTGTTGAACGGCACGAGGAGTCGGTGGAAGGAAACTTTCTTTGAGGAAGAGGGCCGACCGGTTTACGCACATGTAGTGCACCTCTTCAAGACTCCCTGAAGGGCTTGTTGTAGAACTGCAGTAAACACGTTCGTCCGGCGACATATTTGCTTCATGTCATCAAGGGGCATATGTGAACATCCATGAAGTTTGGTTGCTAAACGGCGGCATATGTTGTGGTCAGCGTACTTCTTCTTGAATTTTTCAGTGGAAGCACGAGTACGCAGACAGCGATACAAAGCAAAGTAGGACACAATCGAATCAAATGTGGTTGGGACAACCAAGAGCCTTGTCCGGATCGTTTCCCGCGGGTCTCCGGGCAGCCTGAAAGGATATGTCTGAAGTTTTAGCTCAGACGGGGTCACCGTACCCTCCGGGAGAACCAGCATGTTTTCTTTGCCAAGTAAGTTCTCTTGGTGAAGAATGTGGTTTTCTAAGCAGCAACGGCCCTTCACCGCCTACAATGTAGAACGGTATAGAAGCCTGCACCCTATTGGCATCCGTTATGGGAAGGTCTTAAATGGCAAAGACGAGCCTGGCGTCATCACAGTTTTTTCCGTAACCGTGGTAAAATGGTTCGCAGTCAAGAGTATGAAGCTGGAAAAAGGTTTCGAGTGCCGATGTTATCCTGGGCGCCGATTGCGCCGTACCCACGTTCCGAGGACAACCGAGGTCAAGGATTTGATTCAAGTCTTTCCTGTCGTCGTGCGAATTTGGGGCTGCACTCCTTGAAATCAGAATTAACAGTCTTTCGAAGTTGTGGAGCCTCTGCGAAAAAAAAGAATCGCTCGACTTACTTTTATGCGAACTCTCCTTCTCTAGGCGGACCATCTTCTCCAGAAATGTTTCCCCACCTTCATATGGGCATTGCTTCGAATTCCCGTAGTGGGTTTTTGAACCATAGTCGAAACAAAACCCAACGCCTTTCACGGAAGGATTTGTAGAAGATGCGGAGCCATTGTCGTCCTTTCTGTTGGAGGAACCGGAAGACTAATGCTTCCTCTTTCTTTCTCTCTTGTTATTGAAGTCGAAAGTTCTTGGTTCACCAGAAGGCTTGTCACCGTGAGGCTGAACTCCATATGACAGCGGGGCTTTATGAATCCTTTGCTGCGCGATGGATTCGACATCTGTGCGAGACACTTCCCCAGATGCCTGCTTCGTTGCAGATGAAAGCGAATATAATACAGAAACAGCATCGTCAAGGTGGCGAACAACTCGGGGGGTGGAAGGATTTTCAATTGCCTTTATAGTAGCCGGCTTGCTGTCTCCGTTACGATGGGAAAGACGTGGAACTTGAAGTGCAAAAGTGCCCAATATCTGATTGATATCTCGGCGATAATCCTGAAAGAGATTTTTCAGAGGTTCATAGGTCTCCGGTAGCTCTCTGTCTTCCAATGTAAGCACCAGTGCGTCCGAAACTTCAATAACTTTGTCGACCACAGCGAAGGAAATAAGAGAGCCGTCAATCGAAACCTGACCTTGAGCAGCCCTGGCTGAGCTTGTGCGAGAAGTTGCAGCACAGCATTATGCAATGTATTCTCTGGACGATTTGCATTATTGATAAGAGTAATAGCCAATACTTCGCCAATATGCGTCGAAGACTCAAAACCCGCATGGATGAGATGCTGTGAAGCAAGCCCTCGAAAGCGGTCAACAAAGGTCACCAAGTCTTCGAATTTCTTACGGCGACAGGAAGATACTGTGTTTAATGACGAAATTAGGCGGTTCACCATTGCAATAGGTGGATGTACTGCAACGAGATCGACTGTTTCCTGCACAGCCTTAATTTGGTCATTAAGACGGAAGTCAATTCGACCTTTGGCTTGGGCTTCTCCGACAATGCTTTTCTGTGCAGGCGGAAGTCCATGTTCAAAAAGAAGCCGGCCAAGGATAGCATATATAGTGTTGTACTTCTTGTATGGTTCTTTTTCGGCGGCAATGCGTATCATGTCGACCCACTCAGAAACATCGAGACGCCATTGTAGTGCGTCTTTGGCGTAGTAAAACTGAGGACCTTCATGAGAATTTGGTTTGATAGACGTCTGCAATCCTGGGCCCATAAATATGGTATGGCGATCGTGAGGGAGTATGTGAGACGCGTGCGCAGAGAAGTACAGACGTCGATGCTGTCGCTTTTCGGGCGAGTTGAAGGGAAAAAAGTGATCCCTCCCGTCTGGCCTCTCCCTTCTCAGAGGGCCCAGGCCGGCTCTGGTTTATTAAAGCCTCTCCGTCTCTGTCTAGCGCAGCGCCGCGATCTCTCCGTCGGTCGAGCTGCCCTCGAGCAGCGGCACCAGCGCGGCTAGCGAGAGACGCGCTTGCGCTGGACAAGTGCGAGAAGATGGCGCGAAGCACAGGTTGAGCAAAGCGCAACCTCTTCACCTCGTGCCACCCAGCGTAAGGCTACACATAGTTGTGTCAACTGTCACGTGCAGCTCCAACGCGCCGTGTGGACCACCCGACAAGTCCACGTGGTAATCGTGGTCCGCTGTGAGCATTTGCCGCCAGGCGTTACCCTTAGTAATTAAGGACAGTAACAAAATGGTTTACCTACGTCCTAAACAAGGGGGGCGGCGGTTCGAGGGCCAATGAAAATGCACCAAATCTTGAGATAGCGCATCACACATCAGTAAATTCGCAGTCTAAACTACAGTATACTCTGAACAGTGTCCGCTGTCCCAATCCCGAGTGCTCCGCACCCGAGCACGCGCATAGCTCTTGTTCTAGCGCACCATCTAGATACCTCACAACTTCAAACAACTCGGACAAGCCACTGGATAGTGAAAACCAACCGTCCGTCGGAGAGCAGCGCTCGCTGCCATTTCTTGCTCGTCACCGCCGCAAGCTCGGAAGGACATGTGCGTTTCTCGCTGATTTGAAGTTTCACACCGGGGCTACCCGACGCGGTTTGGCAGCAGCGCGTCCACTTTCGACGGCCACGCCGCGTCGCGAGATGTCAACACCCCCCGATGCACGTACAACAACCGCCACACACTGCTTTTTGTTTTACATTGCGCCACGCGAGCGCAATGCGCGCCCATACCCACACTTCTCACACCTTGCCGTGAATGAGCACATCATCATCTTCCTAGCCCTTCATTCTTCATTGATTCATGGTTTGCATACTCACGACATGGGCGGTCCAAGCAGTGAAAACGCCGCCCAAATATATTCGTCTTTCGGATCGATATCTCCATCTCTCTTCTCTTCTTCGTCAAATTGCGCAGTGGCCTGTTTGTTGAGCTCCTCTCCCTGCAGGTCACGTAGCCATTTTTGGGCATTCCATAACCGACTAGGTAATTATTTCAAATAAAGGTTGCAAATCGTTTTCAGCACCAGCAACATACACGCGAGATATGACCGCTAACGCCGTGAGTTCATCAACAAGCCATGGCGAACATAGTACATTTCTTGCACCCGCCACAAGCATTGCAGTGCCATTGCTCAAGTTCTCGTCAGAACCGGAAAGCACATTCACTGCTCCCCCAGAGCACGCAACTACGCTTGTCAACTGACATCGATCGAGCAACATGGTCCACACATCGGTCATTCCAAGCAACGATTGTTCTGGAAAGGCATGGTTAGCATCTACAAATTGCAATCCGGTTTGGCTTAGCACTGCGCTGCTATCATGAGAAATATCAGATGCATTAAGCGCCCCAAGAAATACACCATGGCTTGTCAAGTGCAGAAGGTGGCATTGATTAACCATCTCGTGTCGTTTGATGTAACCTATGGCGGGTACGGAACTTCTATGTATGCATGAGAGTCTGTCAGTGTGCTGTGTCCAAAGCTTTTGATTACTTTGTCGTGTTGCTCACGCAATGTAGCGTAGGGCACGTTGACGATAGAACTTTAAGCTGTTGGTGGGAGTGACGTGCCTGATTTCTTTCATCGATGCGAATGGCGACCGTCAAGCTCGATTTCAGCCAGATTTCTCCACTGAAAACTTCTCCAAGGTAACTGCTCATCTCCCCGTTTCCTTCAACGTCCAGGGGAATCGCACTGATTGGAACTTGCTTAAGTATCGTTGTGGAACAATCAAAAGTCGCTGGGTTCGTCCGCTGCACCGAGCACGCCAAGACGATCTCTCAAAATACCGGACACAACCGCTCCAAGCATTCCTAGAAACGCCCTTTCGTTATTTCTTCGTTCCTGCGTCAAATTTCCAATGCCAGCAAACAGTCTGAACTGTTCCCCAACTGATACGGCTTGCAGTTCGGGGCCAGCAACGTGCAACTTAATTTCGTCGTTATGCACGGAGAACGTTCGCAATATACACGCAGAAGAATAATCTCCAAATCTTATCTTTTTGTATACATATGTGTGAGCGAATACCATCCCAATGGATTTTTTCCTTCCCATGAAGTCTTTCATTTGTTGCACTAAAACGCCTTCTACTTCAGGCAGCGCCTGCGGTGGTGTGCGATGACGTTTGGCGATATCGTCCACTTCTTTCTTCAGTTGTTTGAATTCCAAAAGAGCCTCTGAACGTCGTTCCGGCTGACCAGCTCTCATATTCAATTCGTATTGAAGCCTTCGAAGTGTAGCCCTCGCATGCTCATACTGTTCTCGTTCTTCATCAGTCATATTTCGGCAACGTTCATAACATCATGAAGCATCCCTCGAAGAACAATTGCTTTGCTGCATTCCAAATATCCCAAAGCCCTCTCATAGTCCTGAGTGTGTATGTACAATGACACCAACATGTTTCGAATCATTTAATAGTTCTCGTCCAGACTCCTTGTGTATAAGATCCCCATTTCAATGAGAGATTTGGAGTAACACAAAGCCTTTACAGCATTCTGTAACTGCAGGATAGATGACGATAATTCCCCGGATTGAATCGTGAGAAAGGCCATTTGCGATCTTGCTTTCAACCACCTCTCTGGGTTTGTGGTGCATGTGGGCTTGGTCAATTTGTGACATGTTCTTAGATGAATCCTGAAGAACCCGTTCATAGTTTTGAACGTGCGGTCCAACGAAACCCTTTTCGGTGACTTCGAGAGAAAGAAGCTCTAATATTTAATGCAGCTCTGGGGTTTTCAGCTGCCCCAGAAAGGATGGCTCGGCTAGATACCTCAAACTTGATTTGCCGGTAGACTGTGGCGAAGACATTGAGGATGTACGTGATTCGTGAGAGTCTGGTTAAATATACTTGCTTGAGTGAATGAATTTCTGTTCTTTTCGGGCGGTTGGATAGCATATATATCAGAGTGTACCTTAAAATGAATTAAAAACTAAGATTTATCGAGAAATATACCAAAAACTTCTCTAATTCTCGCCAAACTTCAAGAATAGCTTTTCTATCTACCATTCGTATCAAATCTGTGGTATATTTGAGACATAACGGTCCCCGAAATCCATAAAATGGACGCAACAGTGCATTGTCAGGTAGCCTGAATAAGATTCTGTATGGCCTAGGCCCGTTCTTGAATTCATGAATGGGACAAAAAAGTACGAGAACTATCAGATTATGCCATAATATGGATCAAAAGTGAACTTTTAACCCAATTTTCTTCAAATATAGTTTCCCAATATTACACCAAACCCAAAGTTTCATTAGCGCACTCGGTTTGAAACGATACTGGCTCTACGAAGAGAAAGGCATAAAACAAACTCTATATGCGCGTAACCTTTTGGAGCCCAATCACTGCAATATTGTGGATCAAATTTGATTCTCCTTTTTATTCGAACCCACGACAACAGCTACATTGTGAGGCTAACCGTTGACACTGCTGTGGCACGTAACCGCGCTTTCCGGCGACGTTCAGATCGCGTCGCAAGCAACATCACAGACCGCGAAGGTCGCTGTAATAGCCAAAAGATGTGAAGACGTTTACTTTCTTCTTCTAGCTGCCTCTGGCGCTGCTTTTCAGCGATTTCAGCTTCGCGCTGCGCTCTCCGCGCCACTGCAGCAGCCGCTCGTGCAGTTCGCTGCTCCTCCGCCTCACGCATTCCGATATCCTTGGAACGCAACGTCCCCAGAATACCATCATTTGTTAACAAGGCCCCAGCAGTTGTGACCAAAGTTCCGCTTTACGCCACTGCTCCGTCGCTTCGGAGCAAATTATAGGACTTCACAAACGCTTTAATCAGTTTTTGGTAGGACTTAAACGCCTCAGCTTGGGACTCTTCCCCCTCATAATTCGTTATATCGGTTTCACGAATTACGGAAAAGTCGGCTCCACCACTGCGATAGTTCCACACGCCACAAGCCGCAAAGCCGTTCACGATGTTTTCACAGCGCACTGCGTCGTAATACTCTCTCGTGAGCATCTCGCAGAGTGTATAGATATCGTTTGTTTGCCCCTCTGCTCCTGTGTACGCACGACGGTTCAACATGTTTCGAAATGAAGTCTTAAATGGGGAGAACACGGAATAATCCAAGACCTGAGTGCGATGACTGGTGTGTGCCGGGAGGCCAATAGCCACGATATTGTTCTGCTTGAAGAGATTTAGAACGCGATATGTACAATGAGCGCCATATCCGTCCATTGTCAGCAAGATGTTCCTATGATTCGCCCGCAAAGAAGCTGTTTCTTCGACAAAGCTCTTTGCCCATTGAAAAAATATCTCCGAAACCACACCTGCTTTCTCCCTGTATACACAGTGTGCATTAGGAGGAAGAAACGCAGCTGGGGTTTCTCGCGTATCGTCCTCCCTAGTTCTGTATTTCGCGTTCTTTCCTGGCAAGACAACAAGTGGTCGCCACGATCGACCGCCGCCAGACACAACTGGCATGATTGTGACATGCTGGGCATTTTCTTTCCACTTCAGCTCTGTAGAATTGCTCCTACCAGATCTATCGAATAGAGCCTTGGACCGCGCACGCGAAGCTGTGCGGGTCGAGAACCCGCTCTCATCAAGGTTAAAGATTTGTTCCGGCTGGGAAATCTTGAATTCCTTGTACGCCTGCTGTTTTCGAGCGTAATTTGAAGCCAAGTTTGTGGGAGACATGGCAATCTGTCGGGCCTTTTCGAGGTTGGTTCTACGTTTGAGCGACAATGTATCATGGCGATCGATAAACCTCCGAAGAAATCCTTCTCCTGGGCGGCCGTCTGCAAATGGTATCTTGAATTGTCGCGCGAGGGGTAAGGATTTGACACAGATCCTTACCAAATCGGTGAAACAGGAACGAGACAACAGAGTCCCATTACGGGAGAAGTGCAGTGCACTCTGGACAAAAATCTGTTCCTCTTCTGTTGAGAATATCGGCGGTCGCCCTGGCTTCCGGCTCGGCTTGGGGTTCAATGCACGCTATAGGCTGGTGTACGGCACTTTGTACAGCTTTGAGCAGCTCCGAATTGAGGTACTCTTGGTGCGGTGCGGTGGTAGCGATGTTAACGGCTTGAGCTGTAACGTCAAATTGTGGACCCACAATTCGTTTGGACACCATCGTGGTGGGCCGTTGCACGTTTGACTCCGGCAGTCGTCGCAACGCTCTCGTGCACTGATGAAAGTGTTTCCGTTTATGGGATATGCAAGGAATGGCTTTATGGTGAAGAAAAGGCGCGCAATCGATTGCGCTGATTTGTTTTTAAATTCAAACCCTCCAAAGACCGCCACAAGTCCAACTATGCTGTGCGGCTACCAGTTTTTGCAAAAAATGAGCTTATTTAAAGCGCAAATCTGATCCACTGTCTTGCACTGATTCATAGTTTTGAAGCCCGATGATACTTCAAAGTTCTCAATCGTTCTCACTGCAAATTAAACACCAAGCGTGCCCTTGGACCTTCCTTTCAGCACCTGAACGGGCCGTGCTCTCCAGAAACCTATGCACAATGTGCATATCCTTCACGGCATTCCGCCGCCCCCGTACAATGTTGCCACCCGTACGGTGGTGCCCGCCGCCGTACGATGGTGCCGTACCGTCACAAACCACGCAATATCGCTGGGCTGGTGCATATCGTCTTTCTTCACACACAATACACACATACGCCAAAGTTTTGTAAATGTAGTTGCGCCATACGTGCAAAACAGCAATTTGTATCCATCTATGTTGTCCAAATGCAGCTTCGGTTAACGGCGTTCCCAAAGACACATTTGTTTGTCGCTCTTTGCCTTCGTTTTACAGGAAATGAAAACGATTTCCTTCACCGCCGTAAGTCTTTTGACTCTACACAACGCAATCTTCATGGCGATTTTCGTATCAAGTAGCGGATCTAGGAACACCTTATTCTTCAAATCAGGCTTTTTTGTCGATCTCTACCGAACTGCAGTTAACGCCTTTTGTCGGGCTTTTTCTATTGCAAAACCTATCTCGCGACGCCGTTCGGCTGTGGTGCATCCGGTGTAAATTTTCAAAGATGTTAAGCAAAAGCATAGTGCAGCTTCTTTTAAACCAGCCTTTCGAGTCTCCAAAGAAGTGTTTTAAATACTGTGCGAAAAGTTCTCCCCCCATATGAAGAAAAATGGAGAAATGGGAGAACGTTCCATGCGAAAATCGGTTCTTACCAATACGAGGTTAGCTATAACACTCCGACTGATGGATGGTAGAAGCTCTCTTGATGTTATGATTGGATTTCAAGTCGGCCAATCTATCGCGCCCCGACGCCTCAACTGAGAAGAAAGAGGAGAGCTCTGTTTCTTCGTCATTTTTGCCGTCGCGGACAGATTCGCAAACTCAATCTGCTGCGCAAAGAGGTATAACACCTCTACGGGTTTCACAGCCGGAAAAAACAAAAGGACCCGAGCACGGAAGTTCTATAGTTGGTGCTCCCCGTACGGGAGAAGCACAGCCTGCGAAGAAGCAGCGCGGGGATAGGACCGAAATTGGTAATGTGCAGAAAGCCGGATGACCGGAAGAGTAGAATGAGCGCGATGCGACGACAACCGTCCCGCACTTAGAGCTCAGTGACATGCCACCGCAGCGGGACAGAGGCACCGTGCATAATGAAACGGCGCCGTCGCACGTGATGGAAGACCACCTGCTCAGACCGCACGCAGCGGAACATTTCTCATCATTCATCCTGCCGACCTTATCGAAGCCCCGCGCCTCAGCCGCCGCCCAAAACAGAAGTCGGGTGGAAGTCAAACAGCATGGGGGGAAACGCCCACAATCTGGGAGCGTCACGCTCCCAGAAGTGCCCTGGTCTCCAACAAAAGCACAATTTGCTATGCCTACAGTATTGCCGCACAGGCGAAAGCTCGGGACGAGCTATGCAACTCGAACTGTTTAGCAACAATCAGAGGCGTCTATCGGGAACAATACAATTAAGCCCCAAGATGCACGGGACGTTCCCGAAGGCGAATATATTGTGGATCGTATTGTCAGTCACGGCTACGCCCCGGATGGGGAATTACTCTATCGAATCCGTTGGTACGGCTATGCCTCATCAGAGGATATTCATGAGCCAATTGAGCACTTACGGCGCTAAAAGGTGCTACAGTACCACCGCCGATCGTGGACGCCGATACCGGTGACACTCGATAACGCCCAAGTGGGATGACCAACTGACAAACATTGAGCAAGAACCGTTTTGTTCGGACGTGCTGCACCACGCGGTCCATTCGGACGCGGATGCGGAACCCACTACACAGAGAAAAAAGAACAGAAGTGACCCGTAGGAACACACGTGCGGCACAAGCCGCATCATCAGGCCATGTCGGATTTGATGGCCAAGAAGGAAAACAGTTTCCCGCCTCGCAATGAATCACGGATCATCGCAGTGTGCGGTGTGATGTGCCGCCATTGTTACGGATCGCCGCCACAGGCGGACTCCAAGAAGCAACGGGGTGAGAATTCGCACTAACCTCGAGCACTGACATCTGTAGTAATATCTATTTCATCGATGGGCTCTTCTTCTCCCTGATTCATTGGGCTTCCCGCGTCATCGGGCTCGCCGCCTTCGTCGTCGACGTACAAAAACCCGCGAGGGTGATCTTCGGGGATGGTCCGTTCTTGACGACGTCGCATTCTTGCTTCCGTGGCTGTGATAACCTCCCAATCTCATGAGTCAAAGTACACAAAGTCGCCGGCGCTTGTGTTGCGCGCGGGTGACCAATCGTTCGGACGCCGAATTTCTTTGGATACCTGACTTACAGGAACGGAAGGCCAGTCGATCTGGGCAACAGTGTTCACCTGCATCTCGACTTCTCTGGCGTTGCGCACGGAACCGAGTACCTCGGTCAGGTCTAAATGCCGGATGGATTCCCGGAGAACATGGGGCACACGCCACAGGCAAAACGCGTCGTACACCTCCCACAAAAGAAACGCCGCGACACGGACGCACCATTTGGTGGCAAAGATGCTCCAAAGCCCGTTTGACGGGTCTGCGTCAAGCAGGACCTGATGTAGGTTACACTCGGCGGGAGCTTTATGTAGCAACCTGGTGGCATATCGACTTCAGCTCAGAAAGGTGGGAGAGGTACATAGCGCCCACTGCGTGAACGATTCGCAATCCGTTCAGTGTCAGAACATTGGTACGGCACCAGACTCCTGAATCGGGATCGCCAATTCCTCTCGAAACGAAGATTCTCGTGGAAAATGGAGCGTGAGCGCCGGCGGTACCGGAATTCAGCCCTGAGGACGGGCCGCCCCTACAACATGGGGTCCTGATGCGGTCGGATCTCGTCCGGAAACCGGTCTATTTTGTCGTGAGTGCCCGCCAGTCGGTTGCCATATGCCACCTCCCCGAATGTGCGATATCGGGCAACATCGAACCCATACCTGGGCGGAACGGAGTATGTGTTCGGCGCCTTGAAGTGGCGCGCATACCCGATGCGGGCTATTTCGTTACGCGCGAAGCTTTACCTCTCGTTTCGGCCTACGAACAGGCAACGTGGGTGCATGGCGATTCGTGCGAGCCAGTCCCAGGACCGGACAACACCCACCGGGAGTCCCTTAAGAAGCACAACTTTGATTGCATTCGATTCCACGAGTTTGTGATTCCGGACACCATCCGCGTCGAACCAGGGAGCCTGGGCGAGGATAGAGCTGTGCTGCTGAGGATATCGAGTGCGCAATGCGCCTGGCGCCGGCCAGCCACCCGGAATATCGGCCACCGGAGCGTTGAACCAGTCCCACACAGGAACAGTACCTGTTCCAATCGATTGTCTGGCTTCGCCGGCGGAGAACGGAGTTCTCGGTAAGAAATGCGGTGACCCCACATGGGTGGTGTGCGCGTCACTGTTCGGTTGTGCGCCGGAGGTCAAGGAAGAGGACAGGAGGAAGATTGCTCGTGTGTTGGCTTCCGATGCGTTATCGGCTTGCCCGAAGCCAGGGGTGGACTTAAAGCCGCTCATGTCCGGACGGAATCTGCAGAGACTCTCGGGTGTTTCACCCTGAAGAGGGAGAGATGTAGAGCAACATGCACTCTGAGTTTGACCGGGTGTCCGGACCGAAACATTACTTTTGTCAGTTGCACACGTGTGCGTGCAAGGCAGCAGGTAGCGACTGCGCCGCGGCAAGGACAGTTGGTTGGACACATGTAATGTGAGGGCCAGCAATGGCGGAGTATTTAGATATTTTAGGGGGATTTCCTGTACCCGTATATATAGTGGCGGGACCCCTGCCACTGTACGGGTGAGTAGATAGACCTCCAAGGAGAACCTTGGCTTTGACTTTCTTGCCGCGCACGCTCGGAACAGCATCTTTGCAGGAAATCTCGTCATTGCTCTGGGTTGGTCATCCGCCTCTATCATTGAGAAGTGCTTTTCCGTCGCCACGGCCGTTTCAAACTATTATTACTATTATTACTTCCGTCATACGGCACATGCTGCTTCGACCTTATCTTCAGGTTGACCCAATCATTACGGGAATAGTCACCCCACTCTTGTGAGTCAGTGCTCCCCCCCAGTGGGTACATCCGAAAAAGTACATTGTAATTAGTACTACAAGTGAAACAACCTAAGGCAAACCACTGGCTTTCAGACAACTTGCACGGAAGTGCAAGAATTATGCAAGCCAGTGTTTTGCAAGTATGCGATATAAACAACGTTCTGTTTTGTGGCCGCTGCAGAACTAGGATGCAGAATAGTTTCGGTCAGATGATCCATGAGCGCCTCTAAGAACCCAAGTTCAATTCATCAATCTAGTCGAATACGTCTGAATATGCATAAAACACGAATTGCAATTCATGACCTCTAAAAGAAGGATGATAAACATCCAGGCTCAGCAACACAGTATGGTAGAAAACAGCGGACAGGCAGAGAAACAGAAACGAACAACTCCATTGACCGGTCAACTACAACAACCAACAGTAGACTTCATCAAAAAGAGCTTATGACCACAAAGAAAATCACAAAGACATCCTGGAAGCGGCCCACAGTAGACAAAGAAACTTCAGGATCTAGCAAGTTTAAAGGTAAACAGATAAAACAAAAAGCGAAGAAGAAGGAGCGAAAAAGAAAAAGGTTTGGCGCGGCAAACTACAGTCCAGAAGATATTGATGACCTTCTTGACCTTATTGCTTTGAATGAACCAATTGCTTCTGAACTAATTGGTTCCAATCACTGGGCACGGGTGACGTCTCAATATAACAACCACGCCGAAAAAAACCTACGTCCCAAACGATCACAACAAAGTTTACATCATAAATTCGATAAACTTCTGTGCTATCCCAAAAAGACAGGTGATTCTACATGCCCACCAGAGGTTATTCGAGCAAAGGAATTCATAATGAGATTCTGAACCATTATCACTCTAGAGTGTTTAACAGCAACCTGACGGAAGACAAAGAGCCACAGACTGACTCTGAAGCTGAAGTAGAAAGTATGCAAGAGGGGACCGGACATAATGAGAACACTGTACAACGACAACCATCCGGAAAGAAGAAAAGACCTTTTCTCGCTTTGGAATCGCCTTCGCGTAGACGTAAGGGGAATTTGTGCGACAGCATCAACCGCATGTCAAGAAGTGTTCTTCAGCTTGCAGAACATCAAATGAAAGAGAGTGCTGTTGCTCCAGCTCCCCGGAAAGTTAACCGCAGCATAAACGATCTCGCCTTTAGAGTTCCATACCAGAAGGTTTGTGATTTCAGCTTTCTGGTTGTAGGCATTGAAGTATGCATTCTGTAGATCCAGATCTTCAAAGGAGCACACTTTCATTCTGAAACCATCAGTGACGGCAAAGATACCTCGCAACGCGAACCCAAGGGGGCGATGGCGCTCTAGCAGGTCTGCAGATTCTCTCACTTCCTTAACCGAAGCCCATTCAATTCGAAACACTGCATTGCTACTGTCGGAAACAAAAAGATACAGTACTTGTAGACCGAAGTCCAACCATTCAGAAATAGAAGTTGGGGTCATACCGAAGATTGGACACAGTTAGTACATACCATCTCCGAATCGAAGATACCACAATGTAAGTCCAAGTACATCTGCCGAAGAAAGCATCGCGTGTCTGTCTTTTTTGGTGCTTCGTTTACGAAATAGAGATCCATTCTTTACTTTGCTCGAGAATTTTGTGAACAAAAGTAGAACCTCTGCAATAGAAAAAGACCGCGGTATACTAAGAGGGACGACAAACTCGTGCTCTCAATCCACAGCTCAGTAAGCGTTTCCAAGCTGTTTCTTAAAAACGTGGATGCTGTATTCCTGTACGCAAGTACTTCTTTGTGCACTTATATCTCCGCTTTTGATCATTTGTGTCTTCACAATGGACGAACGCAGAACTCGATGCAACAACGGTAATTATTAAGGTCTTCACAAACTCATCTGATTACATGTACGAAGAAAGGAGGTATGAGGCTGTTAATTGGTCCATATTAACTTCTTGACGGTTACGATGTCTGTGATGTGGTTGAGGGCGTTCGTGCTGTGATTCAACGCTGCACGGGTTTCTGAAGAAGAACATGGGAGTCATATTTATACATGATACGAGTAAAATGTCTTGCAGCCTACATGCATGGCGCAAGTAAAATTCTGAACCGGGTTCTGGTAACCCGGTACACTTTCACTAACGTGAAAGATAATGCCGTGTCCGTGGCGCCGTCCGATTTGCTGGACTATTGGGAAGTTGGCTGCAGTGCAAATTCTCGGATGAACCCAGTGTAGTATAGCCAGCTGAACCAAGTGGTATGGGCTGGCGTACGTTACAGCTACATGGGAGGCACTGTAAGAGCACCTGGCGGTGGTGTACTAATTTGGTATTATGTATAATAGTTTTAATTTTTAATTAAAGAAATACGGGCGCCAGAGGCAATGCACCTCGGATGCGTCTCCCGGCAGCCCACGAGGCACCCCAGCCGCGTCGTGCTGGTCACCCCACCCGGTATAACCACCGAGTGGGAGCTTCGCGACCTTCCTGGCAAATTCAAACACCTACTACGCTACAATAAACCTGTTTGGTTTCTACAGTCAACCTCGCAGGGTAGTGTCGTATCCTAGAGGATATACCGCTTCTTCGGCGCTGCAGCCTGCATTCTAACAACTCGGGTAAGGTCAGCAGACTAAGCGCATTGCGCCTAGCAGTGGCTGGTGCTGCCACACTTTATAGGATTTTCTCTTTATTTCCCCTCCTAGGTTGAGCACCACGAGCACTTCCTAGCTCCGAGTTACTGGATATTTATGCCCCTTGGGTTTATACCTCATTTTTGTCTCCCGACCTAGAAAGTGGTGGACAACCTATTGGAAGTACTGAGAACGAACACAGGAAAGGGAGGAGTGAAAATCGAGAGTACTTTTTGATGAGGCGCAACTGGAAAAGCAATCTAAGTAAAAAGACGATCAACCAATGGAGCGGCAGAAGAGGCGATCCACAAGGGTGCCGAGTGCCCCAGTAGGTGGAATACCCTCATCAGGATCCATAACGAAACCAATTTTGGACAACCCAGAGAAACTATTACGCAAGACCAAACCGTTTGGTGGGCAAGCAGAAGCCGACGACCAATCGACCGCGAGGCCTAGGCCGAGCTCCTCCCTGCCATTGCAAGAGGTACGCGGTCCACCACCCGATCTGTTACAGCGTGATGACTCCCCCGCGGGCGCCCATTTGAACTTAGACAACATGCCCAGATTGGTGGTAGACAGAGCTTACGCAGAGCTCTGCCATCGCGTGACCAAGATGGAGGCGACCAGGGCTCTCGAAGAGCAGGAATTCCAAGTGCCGAAGTCGGTTTTTCGCTATTTGGAAACAGACGTAAAGGGGCATATAGACCGTTTGGTTATCTTGTCCCTGCAGGATCATGGAATGAAGGTGGAAGCGAAGACGGTTGCCCAAGCGGCCGCTATTCCCCCTAACCCAAGTTTTCCTTTCAAATCGCCTTATAGTGCCCCCATTCTCAACCTTCCCATTAACTAGAGTGTAGAGCGACGCCATTTGCAGTACTTAGCCATTTTCACGAGTCATATACACCTCATTAGTGATGGTAGCAGTTGGGTCTCTATATGAGGAGACATTGGACCCTTCGTACAGGATACTGGCATCCAAACTGGACCTTGGCACCCTTGGCAAGAGGAGTGAAAATAATACACGTGTGCGTGTGCATGGCACCCTTCTTAGGGGAGTTTCTAGATATAACTTACTTTATTTAGTGCACGACCTTACATTCGGGTGGCAGACGCCATAGTATATGACTTGGTGATCTCGAGCCCTCCCGGTCACATAAACGCTAACAGCGAGTGTTCGGGTCTGACTCAGGAACCCTTGGTACTCGGTAAACTCCTCATGGAGAGCCGACTCCTTGCGCAGAACTAGTCACCCACCTTGTGGAGCTTCCAGCACGTCCATCGTCGGTGAATCCTTTTAATCACGTGTGTGTTTGTGTTCTTTTCCCGTATTGTACAAGTATTGCTCCCCCGCATACCGGTTTCGCCCTTTTTGTCTTCTATTGGCTTTAATCGTGGCCTTGTCAGTCTCGGTGCGTTCCCTCACTACCTTGTGCCCTTGTTCTACTTCTGTGACGTCATCACCGACCCCGTCGCCGTATAGATCTTACTTCTTGGCTTCTACACCTGTTTGCTCGTCGAGACGGTGAGTCCCGGTCTTACACCCGGCTAGCGTACTCACCACACGTGGCTTTGTCCGACGCGCTACCCTCTCTAGAGAAAGGCCCCAAACACCTTCGTGTGTCATCTACCCGCCAGGGTTTTGCACCACAAATTGGTCTCCCGACTTAGAAGTCAAATTCTCATCCTACTCTGGATTGGTCAGTTGAAGAACTGGCTTTCCGTCTTCAGTGTTGTGTGTGGACGCAGAAACTATCTGGTTACAGTGCCGCTGACCGATAAGAACGTGTTGTCGATCGCCCACTCTGTTGCAATTTGATTGGGTATTACAGAGTATCGACTGGTTGTTGATATCCCTGTTGAGTGTGGGACACTCATTTGACGTTAATTTGTTTGGTTGTAAGAACTGTTCCAGTTCTTGGTTTACGGTACGCTCGGAAAACGATGGGATCCTGCACGAAGTCGAGCCCTTCTAAGTCGGGGACAGTGGGCGCGGATCTAACCCGCGTTCGCGGTCCGTACCCGAAATACCGGAGGAATCACGTAAACCCGGAGCCAAGAAGCAGTCCGCCCCGCCATCGTCGCCCCTACTGGCTGCTCCGTTGGGTGCTCCGCTTAAGAGCTCCGTTCCCGCCACTGCGGATGCTGATGCGCTCGTTGCCGAGTTGCAATCACAGATGAGAACCCTGGAGGCTCAGCCCTCTTTAATGCAGAGTTCCCACACTTCCCTCGCCAGCGAGGTCGATGCCCTTCGTATGAAAGTGGACGCCGCTCTCATTGGAGGTGCATCAGAAGATCTACGTACTTTACGGAAGGATGCGAACTCTCTCTTAGAGGCTTTATCCGGTTCCCATGGAATTACACAGGACGTGGAAATGGAATTTAATCGCATCCTGGCCCGTCTTGAGACGTTGGAATCGACCCTCCTGGCAGACGAACCGGCGGTGCACGCGAAGGTAGAAGGTTGACACCGTAAACGGCGTTGCGAACACGGAAAGAAACACTCCAAGAAGGGGCAACAGAACGACTACGACTCGGATTCGTGTCGGTCACCGGTTCACCCTAACCACTTTGCGGACTCTTCTCCATCGAACTTTTTACATGAAGGTGATCATCCTGCCCATTCGGCCCAATTTCGACGCCACCCGCGGTGAGATTCGGACCCGACAGAAAGGAAGAAAGCACTCTGGTTTGAAAGAACTGAGGCCTACCAATCCCTTGTACAAGGGGCTTTTATCTTACCGGTACTACCGTTTGGAAGATTCCAGTTTGGATCGCACACCTCGCTGTACGGGAAGGATGAAGGACTGCATCAAGAGGATGACTTTGTCATTTCGTGACCAGTGTTTAACTGGGGAAGACCCGATTCTCGTGTTAGATTTCCTGTTCCGATTTGTTCAGGAGGCAAACATTCAGTGCATGAGTGAGGACGAGGCCTATATATCCCTACCATACTTCTTACTTGGACTCGCTGAAGATCACTTCAACTCTGTCAGAGGTTCATCACGCGCATGTGAAGGAGGGGTCACTTGTTGGCCGGAAGCCGTTCAATATCTTCTACGCTCGTACGCTACGGGAACTGCCATCCAAGAGGCTATTCTTGCATTGCGCGACACGAAACAACCCCCGAAAGAAACGGAGACCGAGTTTTCAGTTAGAATGAATAAGGCCTTCCACCGCTGTGGCAATGTTTATACCGCTAGCGGGCGTTGCATGATGTTTATCGACGGATTGGATCCGGCTATTTGCACCCTTGTCTCTCAACGACGTGAGGACAGAAGGAATGTTACTTATCATGAACTGGTACGTTACGCGAAAGCGGAAGGGGACGCTCTAGGGGCTCGCTCCGGAAACCGGGTTAAATCCAAGGCCTTACACCTTGAGGCTGCCCCGTCGTCGGTTTCTATGCGGCCACAATTGTACACTCTTCAGGAGGTTAATAACCTGCATTTGACCCACGATGAACTTGGTTCAATCCCGACGGAGTTGCCATGGACCACAGAGCCTTCGTTGCAAGAGAATGACCACCTGCTCTAGGCAGATCGTCCCCGAGTTCGTGGTTTTCAAGTCCCGTTCGCTGGTAATCGTTACCAGAGACCTGGATGGGTGAACCCGCGTGCAGTGAAGTTTCAGAACAACCGGAATGCCAATGTACTTCCGAAGCTGATCTGTTATCTTTGCTACAACCACGGACATAAGTCTCCGAATTGTGTCCTCAAGATGAGAGAGATGCCCAAAGTTGTGGTGAATTATGAAGCATTAACCTCAGAAAAACAGGCGTCAGTGCCCGTCACCGCGTATTTGCATGCTAAGACTCAGTTCCCTCGCACGCCTACACCGACTCAGATTGCTTGATGCGCCACTCTAGCTCTTTCCAGGTCAATGTTTCCCCCGTCGCACCGGTGTCTGCCACCACTGCTGCGGACCGTTCTGCTGCTGTTCCACAGGTTAAAAGACCAACAACGGGAACACAGAACGGTATTACAGTTAGAACGGATACCACTCAGTTAAACTGAGTGGGGGAGTCTCCATTGGAGAAGCGCCCGAGTTGAGGCCCAAGGCGCCCGAGTTGAGGCCCAAGGCGCCCGAGTTGAGGCCCAAGGCGCCCGAGGCGTCACTACCTCGCTCCCCGGTCAAGATCCTATTAAGGAACATGGCCAACACAGACGTAGACTCAACCACCCTTGGTGTGTTACGGCGCCCCTGGAGACGGTGCAGGAACAACCGGACTCCGGACCGAGTCATGGTTATGGACAAGAGGAACTACAAAGCTTTTTCAGATCTTGGCCTTTCCACACAGTATATGGTGCGTCACCTGTCTATTTTGGACACAGGTACAGGCCCCAACTTCATTGTTGAATCAATGTTACCACCGGAGGTGCGTTCAATTGTTCGTTATGGACCGGTCATGGACGTTGCCGATGCTAACAACAACCAGTTGAGAACGGCGGGTATGGTTTCTCTCGTTATACGGATTGGTCGCTGTGTTGTACAGCTCGAATTTGTCGTCTGCAAGACGCTAGCTGCCCCCATCATCTTGGGATGTCATTTCTGCGACCGCTTTGTTGAAGCAATTACACCGCGGAAACGCGAGGTTGAGATGAAAGATGGTTCGCTTGTGCCGATTGTACCTCGCTATATCAAGCGTGCCTCAGCTAAACTGGTACCACCCCCTGCCCCATTACAAGACTCATCCCCACCAAAGGAATCACCAAAACTTCGGGTCACACGACCAGTCTCCATTACCCCTGAATCACAGGTATGGGTGAATGTTACCGCTGATCCGCGTGGATTGCGGGTTTTCCAACCGCTTGCTTCATTATATGAGAAGCGCCAAATCGCTTTAGCGAATGGAGTTGTTCACATTTGTGGTTAACACTCCTTTCAGGTCTTGACCTCCAACTCTGGAACGAAGCCCCAGTATCTGGTGAGAAACCAAGTCATCGCTACTGTACTTCCGCACTCAACGGCAATAATAACCACAAAGGTGCCCGCCGCTGAAGTCCTCGGGATCATCGAGCCATCAAGCGATGCGTCCCACCCTAAGGAGGGGTAGGACGGTACAATTCCGCTCCCAGAGCCTGACAACACGAAAGATTCGGAAGTGGCCGTGCCGAGGAGCTACAATAGGCTCGATTCTGTGAAGGAATTAGAAAAATTGGACCTCGGACACGTTCTGCAGTCACACCGCGAGAACTTGCGGGACATGTTGCGTGAGTTCGCAGATATGTGGGATGGATCTCTGGAAGAGGTTTCTACCACGGAACACCGGATTGATTAGTTACCCGATTCGAAACCGGTTGCTCAGCACCCTTACAAGGCCGGCCCAAAGGCACGGGAAGAAGAACAGTTCCAAGTGGACAAGATGCTCCGCGCAGGCATGATTGAACTGGCTCAGTCACCGTGGGCATCTCCAGTTGTACTGGCTCCGAAACCCGATGGATTTTGCATTGACTATAGACGTCTGAATGCAGTCACCGTGAAAGACGTGTACCCCATACCTCGTATGGACGAGTACATCGATACACTCGATGAGGCAACCGTGTTCTCCACGTTGGATGTGAACTGGGGATACTGGGAAGTACCCGTTCGACCGGAAGAACGAGATTAGACAGAATTTGTATTCCACTGAGAACTTTACCGCTTTAAAAGTATGCCCTTTGGTCTAACGAATGCACCCGCTAACTTTCAACGTGCCTTAGATATACTTCTAGCTCGCTTTAATTGGCGGAGCTGTCCCGTCTATCTCGACGATATCATAGTCTTCTCAAACAATCTGGCCGATCACCTCGAGCACGTTCGGGAGATCATAACCACGCTCCGTGATGCAGGAGTAACTCTCAAGTTGAGAAAGTGCAAATTCTTCACCGAATCGGTTAAGTACCTGGGACATATCACACGTTTGGGACGGTTACTAATCGAGCAGGAACGAGTGAAGTCACTCAAGAAGGCGAAGCACCCCACACCCTAGAAGAGAATTTACAAAATTTTGATACCAGGTGGAGTGTAATTGTACCTAAAGCAAGGCTTGAAATAGAATTGTTTTGGACGGGTAGTTTACTTCAAAACTTGGAAGTAAATCGGAGTGCACCTGGCCTTTGCGGCACTCCTAACGCACTCATCGTGCAATCAGAGTGGCTCCCAAATGCACACCTCTCATATACATAGAATAAAGGGAATGGCTACGACATAATCTACCACCCTACACATGCACTCACTTTCTTTCAAAGTCATAATATGAAAGAAAGATTGACACAGGGTCATTAAATGATCCACATGCACTCACTTTATTGCAGAGAAGACGTACTTATTTAACACCAGCCGCACTCCATATTTTGAAACTCGAGACCAAAAGAAGGTCTACATAGGGTCATTAAGTCATCCACATGTACTCACTTTGTAGCAATGAAGAGGGAACTTATTTACTTCCACCTGAACTCCATATTTCGAAAACAGAATACCGAAGTTATCATGCTGTCAAGTACTGATCCTCATGCAGTCCATCGACACCCTTATTTGAATTCGACCCCTTCTGAGGACTTTTTCAGTATTCAGACTCCTATCACACTCCTCTGACAATATTATTTCTCCATAATGATAATGGGCTTCAGAAGTCTCCGTTTCCAAACATCAATCTTGTGCTCTGTTCTTCCATAATCTGTCCTTCTTCACTCAGAATAAGTACTCAGTCTCCCATCTGCTGCTGCCGACTCCGAACACCCAACGACTCCCTCCTGGTCCTGCCAAGGATTTCAAGTACCACCCAACTTCGTCTTCTGCATCTGCTGCAAACTTTATACACCCAGATGTTCGCTTTCGATGCTACTGCCGATCAAACACAGTTGAATCCCATCTCGCTGCCTCGAATGATTTGCAAGAAACATGGTGATGCTCTAGGTGCTGCGGCGGGATCGAAACTGTTACGTACACTACAGCGGTGAGGTCGTCGCTACTGAAATTCGATAACGGTCGGCTTGCTCTCGAAGCTGCTCACGGTTTTGCGAGTCCGCTTGCTTGTTTTGCCGAGCCTTCCAGCTCTTGAAATTCTTCAACAATCTCTGATGTACATAGTGTCAAGGTTATCAAATCGAAATCACTTCCATGCATGTGCTTGTGTCCAATGACGTGATAAACCACACCATTTTCTGCTTGCAGAATAAAAAGGTGACGCCCGCATTACTCTACGTGAATTGATGAGCACAACTCGCGCAAGCGTTAAAGACCCAAATTACTGCGTTAAGGCTATGGAGTCCCTCATATTGTACCACGGGGTCCACAAAGGACTCGATTCCAGCCATCCGTGGATGCAATATTCTCTTGTAGTAGACAGTCCGAGAGCAGGTTTTCGTCAATGCAGTAGCACAAATGACGCCCATGGTTTTCTCTCGTTTCAGATAGAACCATATGATCCACAACGCTGATAAGTCTTGACACAATTGACAGATCGTCGACTGTTTTTGCAGTAGATGCCTCCGTAGAGCGAGTTCTCTTGAACACTTGGCCTTGTGCGTTGGCTTTCAATCCCGACACCCAATCAAATAAGCTTAAATCGTACTTATCTTGCCAGTGCTTTAACCTGTTTGAGAAGCCCTCTCTTATTTCAAATTCAATGAGAATTAGAATACGACCATACTACACTTCAATATGATCTACCCCAACCATTTTGCAAGCTACGTGCCAGTTTTTTCGCGACCACGACGTCAGAGTGTTAACACTGCCTGGGACCAGTCTCGTACAAGCGCGTTGCCATTTGCGACAATTTAAGAACCTCACTCGCGCTCGAAAAGTAACTTCAGAGAGGGTTTCCAACAGATTGAAAGCCTCATCAGTTGTTAACCCATCGTACTTTCTTATAAGGTAGACCTTCAGCGATGTAGAGAGCACCTCATCCAGATCGGGGCATGTGCCGACAATGTATTTATGGGACCGACCGCAAAGCTGGAAGCCTGGATCACATTCCGAAGCAATCTCTTTTTCACCTTCAATTCTGTCGGTGAAGACCGTTTTGTACGATTCGACGAATATAGCATCATTAAGTACAGCGGGTCCTGCAAGGTTTCGAGACTTCATGCGACCCAGAACCCATCCGTTATATCTTTCCATCCAGTACTGTGAGTAGTTTACTGGAGGACCTCACTGTATTACGCCTTTTGCAAGGTTTAGAATCAGGTGAATGGTGTACTTGCACACATTGAAACAATCAAGGTTCTCCATGAAGTAATTTGTCCGAAATCGTGATAGAATCGTTGTGAGAGAAAACTGAGCTTCCCAATATCCGCTTCTCTTAATGATGGACACCAACATATGTCAACCATGTCCACAAAGTCTCTCCAACCAGAAAAATATAGCTCCTTCAGATGACCTTCGAGAACTATCAAGCTGTAAAAAATAATGAAAGCATTGATTTTTGCCATTTTCCATTCCGCAAAACGACTCAATGGTTTCGGTCTGCACGATATTTGGCTGGTTATTCCTTTCCGAAACAGTCGCAACTCATCATCGACTTGACGAACGGAGACTTTAGTAATTGAATATGGCTTCTCTTGATCATGTATCTACAAACGGATCATATCCTTTCCAATGTTGTAGAAAAGATGCATAATATCGATGGGAAAGGAGGTGTAGGGGACAATACTCCAAAGCTGGAAAAGGATACTATCACCGCTTATCCCACTCTCCGTTTGAAGAGCAGATCTCTCTTGCCCGGATCTGGATGGGAATTCTCGTATGGTACTTCGTGACTGTTTTCCTTCCTTCAACGGCAAGTTGATGTGATCAAAGACGTTTTGTATACCCTCTGCTGTGCTAGGAAAACTTGGATAATAATAGTGCCTGAGTGATGGTGACCAAACTCCATGTATTTTACAGAACCCACATGGTGCTTTACCATTGTAAAATTTCAATCCAGATATCTTCTTCACAGCTGGAAGATCTCCTGTGAACCAAATGAGATGCATCCTCACATTCTTCACCAATCCATCGTAAAACGTAAACTTAGTGCCTTGTCCGTCGTTCTCCAGAGCTGTCAACTCCTCGACAAGGGGGCCAAGAAATGATTGAAGATCTCCAGGCTCCGTTGGTCCGGGAATGAAAGTGAGTGGCATTACATTTCTCATAAGAAAACGTTCGCATGGTGCCAAGTTACAGATAATCGCGGCAATAGGCCAAACAGTATGACTTTGTTTACGGAACGCTTGAAATTCATCCGTTGAAGCCGCCAGGAATACATCGTTCTTCACATTTTGTATTCCACCGTATCGCACCGCAATTTTTCGAAAGTACTCGGTTTTAAAGAAGTCACTGGTAATATTGTTCTCTTCATCTATATGAGAATGAAAATAGTTGAACAGCTTCTTGCACGAGTTTCTTTGTACCACCATTGATTTCAATCTTTCTAGAAGTTTAATCCATGATATCTTTGGTGCATTCTGGTCATCACAAGCCGGGCGTGGTTTCCCGCACACATTACATCTCAAATTTTCACTTCTGTAGAAGCACATGTGACCAGGGCATATTGGAAACGTCACGATATCATTCGAGATTCCAGACTCTCTGCACATAGGAGAAAGAACTGTTTTCGAACACTTGTAAGGAGCATGGGTATTCTTCAGAATTTCATCCATTACCACTTGTGTGACGTTATATCTGAAGTAAAGGTCTATTAATCTCTTGTTCTCGGTTATCCATTTTTTCAAAACAGTTTCTTCAATAGTACCGAGCTCTCCACTGTTAATAAAAGCGTCACTCTTGGTGAAAGAATGCACGTCGGACAGTCTTTGTTCTGATATGATCGTTTCTGTATCAGAGTTAAGGACATCGACACATTCATAATCAGATCTTCCTGAAGGTGATCTAAGACGTTGGTCAGACACAGACCCATAATTTGAAAATCTTGATTCGCTGAACAAATTGTTTTCATCAGCTCTATCCATAAATGAAGCTGGAAAATGTTCGTCGATATGCAGAGACACTAATCGTTCCACTGGATGTTTTCCCGCACGACTTTCGACGAGTTCGTTCGCCAATCCACTTCCTCATCAGGAACCCTATTACAGACGTTATTGTCAGGAGAGCACTCCATTGCAACTCCATCTGTCTCCTCGGTCTGAGCATTGTCGGGAAAACCAGGAACAGCATCATAAGGAAAACGATGCAATGTAGAATGGGGGTTGTTACGATGCTCTGGTTGTGTACGGAAAAGATAACTGCTCGTATTTGTGTACCCTTTTGGCAGTATGGAATCTATCCTCGACAAAACACCATTCTATATGTTTACGAAATGATCGCCGGAGTCATCGCAACTCAACGGCGACCAATGCAAATTTGAATTGAGGTTTGCCTGAGTTTCAATATGTTTTTCATCGCGTCTCGGTTCCGGATTTCGAATACTGTGTTCAGTAGCATTCTGTGCAGGAGTTTCAGAACAGGATTTCTCTGGCACCGTTTCCAAGATCTTTCCCTCCCCTTGCGATAATTCATTTTGAGGCAGAGAACCAATCGTGTTAACCAATCGATCAGGAACCCCAGTTGGAAGAGCTCCCTCGGCGTTTGTCAAAGATTGCTCAACCATTGATTGGAAGTGCGCTCTGATTATCGTGCTGTCCTTTTCCATTGGTCCCCATGGTAATTCGGCAGGGAGACCATGCACACTTAAAGAGTTGTTCGCAATCTTTTTGTGCCTCAACATAGTTTTTTGACTCACTGCGTTCCCCCTTGGGAAGCAAGTACAATTGTACTCTGGCAGACTTACGTACTTTGGATACATTTGAAGCAGTTCATACAAATTGTAATCCAATGAGCCTTAATCACGCCTCAGGTACTCTAAGTCGTTGCTGATCTTATCGACCGATTTCCAGGGCTTAAGCTTTCGATTGGCGCCTACTCACCATATGTAACAACATTTCGATTCGTCCTAATTCAATCGAATACATTTCAATCGGAACGCTTCCTTTGATTTATGATAGTACATAAAAAAAATCACATCCAATACTTTCAATATTTCTCGTCACCTCCCCCTTCTCTGGTCTTTCCATTTTCCATTCAAACCATCTGCGGTTCAATTTCGGCAGGCGAGGAAAAGCATTTCAATCCATCTCTTTGTATACATGGCCGCGAGCTCCTCGCAAGCGCCATTGGAGCGCTTTCTTCGTGTCACAAGGGATGAGATTATTCGGACATGGAAAGATGACATTGCCAGTCTCAACAGAAAGCTCGATGAATCGGAACACTGCTCAAGGCTACCCCGATTCTAAGCCCTATGAGAGGCAAAGAATTTGTTCGAGAACCAAATTTATCTGCGTTGATGAGCGCCGCGATTGAGTACCACAACTCCATGATACCATCAGCGGAAGAAAAATATATCCAGTCTCCCACTGGAGCAACCGATAAGAAGCTAAATTCAGATGCAAAAAATGCGCTTGAAACCATCATGATCGAAAAACTTGGACAGGACTGTGGTACGATTTCCTGGGCAAGGGCATCAAAGACGACCCATGGTGCCCAGTGTGAAGCAATTATCCATTCTGCAGCGGCGTCAACAGATTTCCTCTTATTTCGTCAAAGCAGCAACTTTTGCTGCATGAGATGGTTAGCCGAACAGAAGATGAAATCCAAAAGACGCCCAGTTAAACCTAAAACCCATTCTATCGGTGGTCGCCAAATTGCCGTACGTAAATCCTCTTTGGATGCGAATCCAGATCTCAATCAAGAACCAGTACCTATCTCAGAATTTGCAAGGAGGGGGGGAAGACATGGCGCTGCCACAAGAGGGATTACCACCACAAAACGTGGCACAATTTCACAGACCACCAGATGAAGAACAAAAAACTATGCTTCGTCGCTACTGTCCAGGTGAACAACGAGATGCAATTATGGCACAACACCTTTAGCGCCGGTGTCAATACCACTTTCTACGAGCCTGAGAGGTAATGAAGTATCCGTTGAACGAGAAGACCCCCTACCAGTTGTAGCGAACCTGGCTGCGAGATTAACTGGGACACCATCAGTTTCGTTGGCAGTTCCACTGCTAGTAGACTCTACCGTACGACACGACGAAGCATCTAATGAACAAGAGAACCATTTACTTATGGTTCAGAATCGCGAAACAGCTCCAATACGGGAGAAAACTTCGGTTTGTACTACAGTGCCACGGTCTACCGGACGAATAAATAACGAACCAGAAGAACGCCATCAGTATCTCTTACTCCAGGTAGATGAACAGAGATGTATTTCAACAGCGAACCACGTTATGAAGAAGGAGACCATATTCGTCCGAACCCTTCTCCTGCTCTGACACAGGCAAAGTGATCGACAAACAGGACATCAGCTTCTTTTGCAGAGCCACGATGTGGTTCTCCAACCAACGAAGTGCCTGTTTCTCGATACATTAAGATACACTTACCTCCTAGAACTCCCGCTAATCTGACTAGACTGACCCCGGGAGGGCTCAGGACCATTCCAAAATCGAGCAATACACCTGCTGAGCGAGATGTAGTTCCAAATGGGAATAACCTTGTTGCATCTGCAGATGGATGAGCAAACGGTAACATCAGCACAACCGTTACGGCTCCATGCGAAGGATTTCGAGCTTCTGGTGTGCTCCTAGATTTTGGAGGCAGGCGTAATATTTGCACAGAATTGGAAACATCTGAGCATGTTACAAAACATGGAGATACTCGTAGACTAGGCGGCGCACCTGTACGAAAGAATCCGAGACGTAGAGGGAGAGGTATGAAAACTGTACTTGGTAGTTCTGCTCTAGGTAGAACCAGAGTTAGAAGAAGAGGAGGAGGAAGAGGTATGAAAACTGTACTTTGCAGTTCTGCAATAGGGAGAACCAGAGGTAGAGGAACAGGAGGAGAAAAAGGAAGACGAAGAAAAAGAGGAAGAGGAAGAGGAAGAGGAAGAGAAAGAGGAAGAGGAAGCGGAAGAGTAAGGGGAAGAGGAATGAAGAAACTAATCGGTGCGGGACAAAGAAGTGGGCTAGGGGCACGGCAGACAATTTAACCACGTCAAAAAAGCTATGTCCATGACCGTCATGACTGTAACCCGATATTCTCTACCGTTCCCAACATCAGATGCCGAAGACTACCAGAAAATATTACATTGCATAGCAAAAAGTATAGAGGTTAGATGTGGTTAGAAACTATGCATCATTCATACAAAACAACATACAGGAGTCGAATAATCCATCAACTAAACACAAACATCGTGTCGGCAGTTCAACAATGTCCTCATGAACTCGGTACGAGTTGGTTGATTTGAAGCAAACGAACTTCGTACGAACTTTGGGTTGTCATTGGAGTAAAGCTATGTGCTGGTCGTAAGAGAAAAGAACTTCAGGGATAAACCACAAATATGGGACAAATCATTTGGAATCCTTGGGTATTCGCACGAAAAGGTGAGGAAAAGAGTTTTATGAGTCAGAAGAGAGACATAATGCATTCATGCTCGTTATATATTGAACCAGAGTAGAAAAAACATGAGAAGCACACTTCCAGGAGATTAATACCGCACGTTCCGAAGTAAGGTAGGAAACCAATGGGTCTAACTATGCAAAAGACCAAAAATGCCTGCCGTCAGGAACCCCAACATATGCATGGCGGAGTATGTCACTGGAACGGAATGAAAAGAAGAGATTCACACCAACCGAATGAAAGAAGAACAAGTAAAAATGCGGGTGCTACGAGCGGAAACCCTGTGGTATATTGGATGAACGACACATCACAGACTAAACCAGTGGCCGTCTAAGAATCTCGGCATTGAGAGGAATGGGGTTCACGAGCTTATTTGTAAGAACTACATCCACACCCTAATGAAACCGAACAATAATGAACCTTTCGCAAAACTTATCGGCAGTCCTCGGAACAGTTCCCTAGCGCGCATGGAGACAAACGTGAACGTCGGCAGCTGAAGAAACGTTCGAAGTCTTCTTTGGCGCGGATATGGTCCAAAGAGTGGTTAAGTGCATACATAATGAAAGAGACAATAAATATATGTAGCCCTGAGACCGTATCTGAAGGCGACTATGCAGTTTTGTGTACAGCGTGAGAAGGAGGACGAAGTCGGAGTCATTGTGCAAGAGATGGGGAGTTTGTGTCTCCCAGAAAGAAAGCACCACCAACAGGGGTTGGCTACTAAGGAGCTCAAGCTACCAAGAAGCTGTGGGTTGCAATGGATTCCGTGTCTACAGTTACCAAAAGGTAAAATTTGTAAGCAAATCGATCCCTCCATAGAGAGCCATGTACCGTGCAATATCAGGATACTTGTAAAAAGTATCGACAAAAATTACAGCGGCCCTTCGGAAGCACATTTTGAATGAAACGTAAAATGTATGTCCTCCTGTTGGAACACGTCCCATTCTCTGGGACATGTTACAAAAGTGTGAAGAGTTGCAGAGCTTAGAACGTTCGACACAAGTTTGAGGCGTTCCGTTCCGACATGTCATATCTCAACACAGCGTATGATAAACACAAAGAATGGAAAGTTCCGAAAGAAGCAAATTGCCCTTTGAAGAAGGTAATGGTTCCAAAGCAGACGACCAATTTGGTGCTGCAAAGCGTTAGCACGAAAAATGTTCCAAAGACAACGAAAATTGATAAGCTCACCCCGGGGCCTGGTAATTTTGCCAAGCTCCCCGGAGCAGATGCAGCTCGGAAACAACAATGGTGGGAAAAAGGTTAGAACCGAGTACAAGAGAACCGGAAAGAGAGGCAGAGGTACCAGAAGCGCAGGTCGTTGGAATCTTTGGAGTCAAAATCATTGAGGTTGAAGAAACGTCGTTAATGGTACGCGAAGAGAAGCAAGACATCAAAAAGGAGCAAAACCGATAATTGTTCTGTGCAATACGGTACTTCAGAACCGTGTAATAATGACAAGACAACTCCACATCAATCTGGAGCTGATGATCCCCTTGGTGATAACTGCACTTCCAGTGCAAAATATTCACACGCAGAAAGTCCAAATGAAACTGTAGACAACGTATCATCTAGTTCAGAACATCTCAAGACGAACTGTTTTTATCACAGTGAGATTTTTCTGTATGAGGTAATTGTTGAGAAGCAGACGCTTAATGTATTTCACCACTTGCTAGTTCCTGTCCCCGAGATTGAAAAGCAGGCCTTTAGAGTTGTTAATGTGTACGTAGCCGAAGTATTGGCGCTATACACAGTTCATGAACTCCCAGAAGTTTCGTCACAGGTCGGCAAATATTCTTATTCCAAGGTTGACATGAGTTGCCTTCAATTCCGGCAACACCATCCCAAGCATCTCTATATCTTGAACGTACCACAATTGTTCATAATAACTGCAACAAAAAGATCTCATATGAGCCACGCTTTGTGACACAACAACATATTACTGAAGCAGAGCAGTTATTGTTAGATTTGTTCGGCCCTGAGTCTTAAGACGAAGGTAGTGAGTCATCGAAATAGAATTACAAAGCGTTGTTACAGGGAAACAGGCAGACGAGAGATTTGAATCGCGCATAAATCCTAGAGCCTCTTGTTCTAATCGCAATGTTTATCGTTAATCAAGGCAGCATGCGCCAAAGTGGGCAAGCGCAACGGAGCCATACGCTCAGCAAACAATTGCATCACCCCTTCCTTATCCAATTAATTAACTTTTTGACGAAGGCCTTTCTTCAGGCCCGATCCGATCTACATTGTGGTCTGTTGCATGTCCCCTTCCCCCTTTTTGCTGAATTGTTTCCGAAGCGTACGAGCGAGTGGCATTCACCGCCACATTCTGTCGGCGCTCATTCTCCATATCATCTGAGCTTGAACTCCGTGCCATACGTCTCCGGTCATTTGAACGCACTCGTCGCATAAATGCACGTTTTCCATTCGACTCTCTTGAAGACGACGCTACAGGGGCGGCAGAAATCGATTTGAAAACTAGGCTTGACCCTCGATTAACAGTGTTCGGAGCGGAAGAGACGGAGGCGGACATAGTCCTACCCAATCTAGAACGACTGCCACTGCTTGTCTTCTTGGGGGCTGAGGAGTCGGAGTTCCTCGGTAACGAAATCGTTGGAGGAACTGCAAATTCATATTCAGTGGGAGCTCGTACTCAATTTTGAGATGGTGTAAACGGACGCGCTGCCATGGGTGACAGAGGGCGACGAACAGCCGGCGACTTGGGCCTCGACATGCGGTTTGATGACGTGCTCCTCACAGCCTGCGATTGTGGTCGTTGCGTGGCTGTAGAAATTGTAGCTGCTGTAACGGCGGCGGTAATCACGGCGAAGTCACGGGAGCTGGATTGCTGTTGTTGGTGAACAGAAACTTGATTGTTAGATTCAGCTATGGCTTCTTCAGCTGCCGCACGTTCCGGGTCAAAATCATTCGCTTCCTCGTCGGATTTTTCAAAAAGACGGGGCGCATTTCATTGGGCTTTGCTGCCACTTTCCGCCACGGTTCAAGAACGGAGAGTGACGATAATTTACTTTATTTAGTGCACGACCTTACAGTCGGATGGCAGAGGCCATATTATATGACTTGGTGATCTCGAACCATTCCGGTCAAGTAAACGCTAACAAGCGAGTGCTCGGCTCTGACTCAGGAACCTTTGGTACTCGGTAAACTCCTCACGGAGAGCCGAATTCTTGCGCAGGACTAGTCACCCACCTCGTGGAGCTTCCAGCACGTCCATCGTCGGTACGTCCTTTTAACCACGTGTGTGTTTGTGTTCTTTGCCCGTATTGTAAAGGTATCGCTCCCCCGCATACCGGTGTCGCCTTTTTAGTCTTGTCTTGGCTTTAATCGTGGCCTTGCCAGTCGCGGTCTGTGCTCCCACTACCGCGTGCCCTCGTTCCACTTCTTTGACGTCATCACCGACCCCCTCGCCGTATAGATCCGGCTCCTTGGCTTCTAAACCTCTTCGCGCGTCGAGACGGTGAGTCCCGGTCTTCCACCCGGCTAGCGTACTCACCACAGGTGGCTCTCTCCGCCGCGCTACCCTCTCTAGAGGAATGCCCCGAACACGTTCGTGTGTCATCTCCCCTCCAGGGTTGTGCACCACAAACAGTCCTTGGACCATGTTCGGAAAGATATGATCCCTTCCGTAGAGAGGGACCCCAAGTATTATTACATATCGAAACCAGTTGGTGGAGCCAGAGTGGGAGTCGAGCCCGGCGACTCTAATGGTGATGGTGGTTCGGAGAGCTCTGGGAAGGAGCGTCCCCGAAAACCATCTGGTAGACACCGGAAGAAAACCGAAAGAGGGAAGAACGGCCGTCGGTCCGATCCCGACTATTCCAGCTCAGATACTGATATGTACTCATCTAGAGGTATTGAACCCACTTAACGATTTATTCGCGAAGGCGTTGGATTATCGAACCTATAGGTTGGAAAACAGAAGCGCTGAGTATACGAAAGAGGTTGCTCAGAAAATAACTAGGCATCATAAGAAGCTTAGTTTCCAATTGGGAGAGACCCGTTTTACGGGGAGGATACCACTGCGGTCATAGACTTTTTACAGAGGTTTAAGGTCGCGTTTGACCAGAATGGTTTCTCGGAAGGAGTTGCAGTGTGGCTGTTCCAATTTTACCTTTGGGTTCAAGCTGCGCCCATGTTGCATAGCCGCATGCAAGTTAACACCCTAGAGGTAGACGAAGAACAAACGGAGTTATTAACAACGTACCCACAAGTGGTCAATCTCTTCTTAGAAACCAACGCTACTGGTGAGGTAATCCAGGAAGCCTACCATGAGGTGTTGTCGTATAAGCAACGTGCAAGCCAAACCGAACTGGAATTCACGAGAGCCTTGTGGGACACATCTTCTCGATGTGGTAGTGTATTCACGACCGCGAGGTTGAAGTCCATGTATGCAGACAATGTGGACCTACCCATAAGGGCGCAGGTAAGAAACTACCTGGGAACGAACCGGAAGGTAGACTATAATGCTTTGGATCGGTATGCACAAGGCCTCTGCGATACTTTAAGGTTGCGAAAACGAGGATTGGCCCAACCTTTTAAATTTGGAAAGGAGAAATCGAAGCGGTCAATCCTTGAAGTCGAAAACACATCAACCACCGATGGAGGTTCAGCCGATTATCTTATCTACGGCCAGGCAGTTCACCTAGTCGTTACATCGAGCCCTGGGCCAGCGGCACCCATGTCGTCCCATTGGACAAGTACCGCCTCGGAAGGGTTCCCTTCTATACAAAGCTCGGCCATTCCCCCAAGAAGTCTGGCTAACATTGGTGGCATGAACGACTCACAGGTATTCGCGGTACCATATGGGTCACGACCGCAAGGAACATACAACGAATCGACTTCCTCTTACCAGGGCGCGGTCTCACAACTCAACCGAGGACCCCCGGGCCCAAAGGTTGGAGCACCTAACATTACGGTGATACGAGACCAAAACACGGAAGCGCTTCTTTGTTGGTTCTGCCTATCCCAGCACCATTTGGCCACGGCTTGCCCGGGGGTGGCTCCCCAAAATAGAGCACCCTTAATCCACTCGAGGAGGCAGAACCAACAGGATCTCTTCGCTCCACCTCCGCGAAGGTCGCCCGGAGCCGCATCGAATCAGTAAGGCCAAAGGCGCCGACCTCATCAGATTAATTTGGTTCAGACAGGGACGGAACCGCAGCCAGATTTGGAACCGTCTGAACCGGTGGCGGAAAACGCAAGCAGGTTGGAATAGAGGCCATCTACAACCTAATACTCTCTGCAGGCCTTCCAACACCAATTGGTCAAAATATGGGGGAATTCTCTGCAGTTACTGGAATGACACACAAGAAGGACCCGGCGGAGCCAATTTGTTCTCTCAAGCACAGTAACTATAAGATTAACCTCACCCTTGCGTTTTCTATACACCAAATGGTTCCCTGCAAAGCCATTCTGGATACGGGAGCGGGATCAAATCTGGTAAATGGCAAGTTCTTACCATCGAGGATCAAGGACAAAATCAAACCGTGTACACTCACTAACCCACTAGTGGATACGAACAACAAACCACTCGCGGTTGCAGGGAATTAACCCTGCCGTAATTGTTCACCAACTGAAGGTACAGGTTCAAATTCATAGTAGTACAAAATTTGGATACTGATTGCATACTGGGCACAACGTTCATATACTGTCACGTTCGGGCAATTTTCCCCCGGTCCAGGACGGTCCTATTTAATGAAGGCCCCCGTGTCGCCATTGTTGGTACAAATACCGGACCGAAAGGATAAAAAAACCAACCAAGCACGCTACCGCCCAATGGAACAATTTCAAACAAGGTGCGAGTGGCCAAGGCAGTTACGATTCCTCCGCTGCACCAAGTATCGGTCGACGTAACATGTCAACGCCCAGGCTTGGTATCTATCCAGAACCACTCCAAATTGGTACACAAATATATGACCTTCATGGCCAATGGAATTTTTGACAACATACTTAATAACCCTTTTAAGGTATACGTCAGCAACTTTGGAAGCCATGATGTGAAACTACCAAAAAACGCAGTGGTTGGGTTGGCATTGCAAGCCTCGCAAGGAGTATTCACCTTCGCAAGGATCCCCGAGGGCAAGGATCTTAAGAAAGGAGAAAAATCGGGTAATGACCAATCGATGGAGGTAAAAGCCGAAACCAAAACGGATCCAAACGATAGGATGCAGCTGGACCCCGCAACAGATGGGAAACAGGAGGTGAACATTGGCCTAGAAGGTAAAAGGCTTCGAGAACGAATCCTTTCACTTCTACAACCATTTAACACCATGTGGTAGGGACGCCTGGGGATCATCAAGGCGACTCAGCACCTGCTGGAATTAGTGCCAGGAGCCCGTACTATACACTAGCAACCATATCGGGCAGGACACAAATCCCGGGAGGTTGAGCTCAAGGAGGTGGAGCGTATGCTCCGCGAAGGAGTCATCGAGCCGGCCGGTTCGGAATGGGCCAGCCCTGTGGTGTTGGTTCAGAAACGAAACGATACCCGAATGAGGTTCTGCGTTGACTACCAAAAATTGAATGCACTGACGGTGAGAGACTCGTACCTATACCAAGATGGAAGAATGCATCGATTCCATGGGAGACGCAAAGATATTGACCACACTGGATGGGAACTGCGGCTACTGGCAGATAGAAATACCTCAAGTGGATAAAGACAAGACGGCCTTTACCTACCACGCAGGTCTGTGTCTCTTTTTGCGGATGCCATTTGGTCTACGAAACGCCCCAGCAACATTCCTGAGGGCCTTGGATATAATCATGGCTAAGGTTAAGTAAACCACAGCCTTGGTCTACATAGACGACGTGGTGATCTACTCGCGATTTGTGGAAGAGCACTTGAACCATGTTAGGATAGTTTTGGACTTCTTGAGGAATGCAGGGGTTACACTCAAACTAAGGAAATGCATCTTCTTTGACCAAAAGGTGGAATACCTCGGCCACACGATCAGCCCCGGGCGTTTAGAAGTGGCGCACCGCAACTTACGAGCGGTTCGCGAAGCAAAGGTACCAGCTTCCCAAACTGAAGATTCATGAAAGGGTTCGCGAAGATAGGCGCGCCCCTGAACCGACGATTACAAAAAAAGGAACGAACACACTTCGAGTATCTGGAGGAGGATTAGATAGATTCCTTCCAGCGGTTGAAGGCAGCTGTATTCTCCCCACCAGTGTTGGCTTTACCGAAAACCTGTTTTCGATATACTTTGGATATGGACGCCTCAGATGCACAGATCGGTTGTTGTTTGATGGAAGACCAAGAAGGGGGAGAGAAGCTACCGGTAAGATACTGGAGTAGAGCGCTAACCAAGGCTGAGCAGAACTACACCGTGACGGAGAAAGAATGCCTAGCAGTAGTTTAAGGTATGCTATTACTACTTCTCTACCTTTATGGTTCTAAGTTCACCTTAAGGACAGACCGTGATGCACTACGGTGGATCTTGGGGCTAGCAGACACCTCGGGACGGCTAGCGCGATGGCGTCTCCGACTGTCGGAGTTTGACTACGATGTGCAATATCGACCAGAGATTAAGCATGACGTGGCCGATGCAATGTCTAAACTCAACACCGACGCTTTAAAGACGGACCCGGTTGAAGATGAAATCTCATGTTTTACCATTGAAGGGATAGGACCTGATGGTCTACAAGCCGTTGAAGAACGTGGGATGACACGGATGTCCACCAACCACAGAAACAACCCATAGTGGCATCCCAAATCGAAGAAGGAGAGGATGCACCGATCTCTCCTGGCGAATTCTTGAGGGAACAATCCGTTGATCGGTTCTGCAAACCAATGGCCGACCAGGTGGGCACCAAGGGATCACATTTTGACATAGACCATGATGATTACTAGGTAAGGCGATCGCCGTGAGACGGAGCCGTCCAGAAGGTAGTCCCCGAATCGTTGCGCACTCAGGTCCTATACCTCTTCCACTACCCACGGTTGGCCGGGCATCCCGAAGCCACGCGGTTATACTACACCTTGAAGAAACACGCGGTTATACTACACCTTGAAGAAACGCGCGGTTATACTACACCTTGAAGGGACAATTTTACTGGCCCCATATGGTACACGACGTCTACACCTATGTGCCCAGATGTTCCTCATGTGTCAAGACTCGAGGGGGGCTGAGCTGCAGGGCCCTTGGAATTTGTCGCAATAGACATCCTAGGGCCCCTGCCAAATACCTCAGAAGGGTATCGGTTCGTGATCGTTATCACCGATAGGTTCACTAAGCTCACGCGAGCGATACAGTTGAAGGGACCGAAGTCACCAGTCTTGGCAGAAGCGTTCCTCAATAATTGGGTCTACCCGTATGGGGCAACAATGTATCTCCTGACCGATAATGGTAGCAACTTGGCATCCAAGTTCTTTGAATCTGTGTGCACCATGTTGGGAATTCGGCATTACTTCGCAACAACCTACCATCCACAAAGAAATGGTCGAGTCGAACGATTCAACAAAACCCTGGTAACACGTCTACGAAACTATGTAGAGGAACACCAAACTGCGTGGGCTGACTACGTGCAACCACTAACTTACGCGTATAATCTGCAGGTACACCGCACAACGCAGACCACACCATTTGATCTGTTGCTATCGCGCACTTCCCCAGGGATTGTGGTGGAAGCGGGACCTCAGAGCGACAGACCACCGGGTGGAGCGACATCAGCAAATGTCAAGAAGTCCATTCTTAACAGGTTACGGTCGACCTTGCAGGAAGCCAAATTCGGAATGACAGCAGCCCAGTCACAGTACAAACAGGATTATGACCGCCAAGTCAGCCGCATCACCAAGGTAGACGCCGGAGACTTCGTCTTCGTCTACTTCCCACCAGAAGGTAGAAGGCCGACACCCGCAGAGGAAAAGGATGATATCGTTGTGAACAAAGAAATCCGGTCAAAACTCCTACCAAATTCCACAGGACCCTACGAGGTCATACGTGCGAATGACCAAATGGTTACCCTCAGAATGGACGGATTGGAAAACACCATCTCGGTGGATCGGGTAATCAAGGCGACGCCCACGCAAATTAGCCGAGACGACGTGGAGCATGGTGATGGTTTACCAACTGGTACGCGCGCCGTGGCCTCACCTGAAAAACGACAACAGCAGTCCCACCGGGCACCGTGACGGTTAATGTTGCTCCACGACGGGCACCTTTGCCATCTAGCGAACGTGAGGTCTCGGGGATCTAACAACAAGGCCTATGCAAGAAACCAACCCACCGACAGTGAGACGCCCTGCGCACCCGCCGGTAACTACCACCTAACGTGCAATAGAAACCATCATTGGTCACGAACACACACTAAATGGCATTAGGTACCGCATCTACTGGTACGGTTCGTCAGCAAGCGATGACACCCTAGAACCGGCTAACCACATACCCAATAGCTTTGTACTGGGGTATCGGCGTAAACGGGGACAACCTTCCACCACAAGGTACTTAAAGAGACCCGATGTGGTACATCGAGCTAAGGAAGGGGGAGGACAGAAGTTCGCAAACGCCACAAACAGGAGATACACAAGCAATTTACTTCAACGTGAACGGAAACAATAACTGAGACCACTAGGTGCCACGCCCTACTGATATGACTCACCCATAGCAGTGTCATTGAGAGTAGCTGGGATACCAGCTGAATAACCACCGCCGGAGGACGGCGGAGGCAAAATCGCCGGCGTGCCGCCTTGGGAAGGATCACCGTGGTCACCAGAAGGGGAGACCGAGCCAGGGTAGGCGGGCGAGGCTCCAATGCCAGCAATCGGGGTGCTGGAGGTAGGCACCGGAGGCATATCCGTTTGACCAAGAGGGTAGACCGAAGTAGACGCGAGAGGAACCCCCACGAGGGTGCCGAGAAGAGGACCGCCAGTAGTGGGTGCCTTGTCCAGAGTAGTGGAAAGCTCTCCAACGTGGCGAGTTACCAAACGGTACATTTCCGCTTGGAACCGGCTACGGAAATATCCAACTTGGTTGAGTGCAGCAATGTAGTCGGAATGACGGGGAATCACGGCCTCTAGGAGAGCCAGAGCTTCCTGGATAGAACGGGGTCCGGGAAGGTTAAGGCGAGACACGCATGGCAGCTGGATGCGTATGAGGGTGCCAGTTATGGCGGGAGCGGTGAGAGACTCCCCGCCTCCCAGGGGTGCAGAAGGAAGGAACCGCGAAAGTTTGGGATGGCCTCACGGGAGGGGCCTTAGGAGGAACTGGAGCGGACCGAATACCGGTATTGGAACCACCAAGAAAAGAAGCAGTCGCAGGGGCTACCTCGGGAGTTTCCACCACGTAACTGTACTGAGCCTCGTCCGCCTGACCATCTCCAGGCTCTGTCTTCACACCTTGAGGACAGACGTTCAGGTTCTCGTGATCCCAAACTTCCCAAACATTGGTCGTCCTTCCAGGCATAATTCTCCGATGTGGTCAGCTACTTCTCAAGATAGTCTGCTGAGCAACCAGTATGGTCGACGATCTCCCCTACCCCGAGGTTGCGGATCAAGTTAATCAGCCGCGGAGGCAGTCAAAACAAACGACCCACTGGGGAAAAGCCATGATTTTAAATGGACGTCTCCGTGCTTCGACAGTCCCACGTTATACCGTCCCTGGAAGCCAGCAAAGCCAGAATGGCGACCAAGAAGCCCCACTCACACAGAGCAATGGACCAAATGGTAAAAGCCCACTCGCACTGTGGACGGGTAAGGCTGTCGAAGTAGGCCAGGACCGGCGGTGTTTGAACGCACAACCACTGAGGAACTTCATAGAGATGCCACCAATCGGGTTGCTGGACATACCACTTACGCCGAGCCTCGGTTGGTTGGGAAAAAAACTCAGTGCAGTGGAAACTATGCATGGTGCGTACAAGGCTGCAGCGGTGACGGATGCGGGCCTCGAGGGCAGCGTCGGTTCCACACCGACGTCGGTAGGCCCAATACATGTTGGTGTAGGGATTCGGTAACCAAACCAGGTCGATATCCACCCTAAGGTAATCTGGCGACGGTACCAACTTTTTAAGGCTACCAACAAAGTCACGGCAGTAGAGAAGCTCCGGATCGCCCCGCAGATATGGTAAGTCCCCTGGAGTACTCGCGGGAATGTAGTACTTGACCGGGGCATGCGAAGCCCGATGTTGGAAGCATTGATAACGACCGGGACGGTGACGAGCTTCCTTATTCCGTTTCGGTGGGTTGAATGGGATAGACTTAAACCAAGGGCTGTCCCAACGAGACCAAGAGGGGTATTCAGTGAAGGACGAGTGTCTGTACTTCTGTCCGAGAGCAAGAGTTACCAACATGGGCCAGTTCGTGAGCATCTTGAGCTCCGGACGAGCGTTCTGCGGCACCAAACCGAGGGGGTCGCTCTTCGCCTTATCGGTTTCGTTCTGGAATACCAAGTAGGGATCCTTGTTAAGCGAAGTACCCACAGGGTAGCCCATGGCGATATCAGCAGCGCTCATGACGGGGACTGTATGCGGTGTGCCCCGGCCGCGAGACAGACCGCGCGACAGGATGCGACCGCGGACTCCATGGTAACGACCACGATTGGTGATTCCTCGGCCGCTTCCGCGTGAGCCAGAGCCACGACCTGACATGGTTGCTGGTGCCGGAGCTAAAGCCGGGCGCCCCCGAACAGCGCTGGCACACCGGCTTTTAACCGAGAACGGAGACGAAAATGAAGGGCCTCTAAAGGCCGACAGAGCAGATGGTTCGATCTTTAATGGACACGGGAGGTCGTATTAATCGTCTGAATCGACCGAAATCACCTCAACAAGGCCCACGGAGCACAACGACGCTTTCGAAGGAGCCTTGGAAAAGGAGTCGGATCCGGGGAGCGGACGTCTCCGTAGCGTCGGGAGCCCACCATTACCAATGAAGGTCGACATGAGGAGCCGCAGACCATTTTGGTTAAGCGACTGCGTGATACAGCAGCCGCACTGCAAAGAATTCAGAGCTGAAAGACCACGGGGGTTGCGCATACACGGGACCGCAAGAGCGAACGAACGACGTCGATGGTGCACGACACCCAGAAGAAGAACCCAATGGGTAAAGGCGAGTGCCGACCACGGGCGCGCCATCAAATCTGGTACGGGAACGCTACCCGCAGCCAGGAAGTGCCACGACCTGCATCCCGCGACCCTTTCAGGTTGGCGGAAAGCCGGGCGCCACCCCCTCGTGAAAGAGAGCCCGGCGTCGCCCCCTTCGCAGTGCAGCCCCGAGGCGTGGCTGTCGATAGGAAAAGGTCTGTAGTACAGCCAGCTGAACGAAATAGTATGAGCTGGCGTAGGTTACAGCTACATGGGAGGCCCTGTAGGAGCACCTGGCGGTGGTTTAATAATTTAGTAACTATGTGGAATAGTTTTAAGTTTTAACTATAGAAATAATGGCGCCAGAGGCAATGCACCTCTAGTGCGCCTTTCGCCAGCCCACGTGGCAACCCGGCCGCGTCGTGCCGGTCGCCCCACTCGGTATAACCGCCGAGTGGGAGCTCTGCGCCCTTCATGGTTAAGTCAAGCACCTACTACGCTAGAATATACCTATTTGGTTTCTACAGTCAACCTCACAGGGTAGTGTCGTATACCAGAGAATATACCGCTTTTTCGGCACTGCAGCCCGCATTCTACCAACTCGGGTGCAGTCAGCAGATTAAGCGCATTTTGCCTATCAGTAACTGGTGCTGCCACACCTTATAGAATTCTTCCCTTATTTCCCCCCCTAGGTTGAGCCCCACGAGGGCTCCGTAGTACCGAGTTACTGGCTATTTATGCCCCTTGGGTTTATACGACACCCAGCGTGGCTCATTTGCCGGATCAATCCGATCTACCTACCGCATAAGGGTCCCCCACACACGAGTGGTACATCCAACATCGTTGGCTTAGTCGCCGATTCTTTCCCCAACCTCCTCGGACTGCACTGCAGGACGGAGATTTCTGGATTTACACTCGGCACGTACAAGCCCTATCGGAGGTTCTGCCGCTTAGTTCTTCAAAACGGGAGCAAGTCTGAACATCTTGAGGTGCTTCCACCGCGAGGTGGCTCTTCTCCGTTTTACCAGGCGGTTTGCACCACACTACTAACTACCAGACTAACTGTTTTTCATATGTTGTTTCTGTTTGTTTTCTATTTTTCTTTGTGGGAATATTGTTTTGTCATATAAGGCTTTTCTTTTGTAACCTAATTATGCAGAATATATATGGTTTACAATATTTTTCTTTTCTCCTACAGAAGTACATGTTGGTTTGTCCTACAGGGTTTGTGCATAATACTTGGGATTGGAGTTTACTGGTGTAAACATTGACGGGCCGACAGCAATTGATGCTAAGGCTGAGTGTGTGATTTTCTGATTATTGTGTTTCTTGGTTTCGCTTCATGTTTGTCAAGTATTGCACCACGCCTTTTGCCTCTTGAAGATGTGTCCGAGGAAGAGACGTATTTGTTGGGATTTCCCAACAAATACGTCTCTTCCAAATACTGTCTGCGGG
This sequence comes from Gracilaria gracilis, assembly GCA_030374805.1. Lineage (NCBI taxonomy): Eukaryota > Rhodophyta > Florideophyceae > Gracilariales > Gracilariaceae > Gracilaria > Gracilaria gracilis. Next base: position 390,618 of record JARGSG010000027.1, on the reverse strand, counting down.
CCTGCTGTTCGGCCTTTGAGTTTATATGAACTTGTTAGTTACTTTTGCTGTTAGTGCCCAAGAGTGAGACCTCTATAGTGGTGTAGGAACAGTAGTCGCTTGGCCTTCAGGGACAGTGGTAACAGCCGTCGGCCTCTTGCAAGGCGGGATCGCCACACACACTTCACATTCTATGCGCCGTGCCCCGCCGGGCACAGAGCAATGCGGGGGTGGTGTGCACTGGCCAAATAAATTGTGCGACTGTTCGGAACGGCGGAGTACCCGCTGGTGGTTAAGTGTGCAAGACCTTCTAAGGAATCCTGCGTTCCCTATGTTAGCGCTTGTATGCGCTGACTTTTAGGTGAGCAAGAAAGCTGACTGAAGAGTTTCTGTAAAGCTCTTTAGCAGCTTGCTTTATAGTGTTCCAGTGTTTCCTATTTGGGAAACACTCTCCGACGAAAGAATATCTATCAAGTACTTAGCATAGAACAAATATTACGTACAATGATCCCGCGTTATAAGAATATGGAGCATAGACATCGTCTGCATGCTTATAAGCCTGGTAGGAATACAACGAGGGATCACAAGAGCCATTTAAGATAAGAGCACTAGTGTCTACTGAACTGGAAAGAAGAAGTCTATGCAAGATTGACTCAAACTGTTAACTCGCTTACTACGCAGAGCAGGTTGAGCTCGTCTCAAACCCATAATGCATGCAGTGCCAGTATCTCCTTCTTCCCCCAAAATAATTAGAGTAACAGCAAGATAGGCAAGCTTCTCTTCCACGGTGAGATCGTCCAATAAACTTCTGTTTTCTTCCACGTCTTCTTCGTTCTCTTCTTCTTTGTTTCCAGTATGTGGAGCGTTAATAGCAATTTCATCTACAGTAGGAAGGCTTGTGAATTCTTCGTCCTCTCCGTCCACGTTAAGCAAAGAACTCCCCGTAACCCGGTTAAATACAGCGGTTGGCACTAACTGTTGTATCATCTCTATAAGCTCACTTCCGAGTGTCTCTTTATTATCTTGATCATTTCGTGATATCCTTTCACCAACCAGCAACCCCTTGTAGCCAACAGTTTCTGAACAAACTATCGTGCATATCAGATTCCCAAATACGCTTCAATTGCCACATAGCCGCAATTTGATCAACCTTGTATATGTCACGCACATCAATATTCATCTCATCCAAAGCTCTGCGATACAAGTAGGATCTGCATCGCTGCTTCAAAGACGCAATGACACCAGCATCCATGGGCTGTATCTTAGAAGTCGTGTAAAGAGGTAGAAAAAAACCTCGACATTTGGCAGCACAGGTAGTACTCCAACACTGCCATGGAAACTCGCCTTATCTAAAAAAAGTAACACCTTCTTGGAAGGCGAAAAAATTTAGATATATCTAGAAAATCGTTTAAGCCAATTCAAAAATATAGAGCTTGTTATCCATGTCGTTTGGTTCCCATGGTAATCGAATTCCAGCTCAAAACCAGTTTTTTTAAAATCAGTGCAGTCTCCGTGTTTTGCCAATGATTAGCAAAGAAATGAGATCACTATCCGTAGAATTTGCGCATGCGAGAAAGGTTAGACTTGCCACTTCTTTGTTTCTTCCCGGTAGTCGGTGTGGTGCGATAATTTGGTCCGGTGCCAAGTGGTAAAAAATTCCGGACTCATCGGCATTTTAGCAGTCTTAGACTTTGCAGTTTTTAACGATTGCTTTCAAGATGCTTAATTTGTCCGCCATTGCTCTTTCGTCTGCATTGTCACTTTTTAGTCGACTTTAATGACCGTAAGCCGTTCCGTTACTCAAAATTGTATAGCTATCGTTCGCTCAGCGTAAGAGTTATTTTTGAATTCGCATTCAAGCTTCATTCATCTCTTCAAGTATGCGTCAACCTGATTTAATAATTAAAGCTTCATTTATACCTCTACGTTCTAAAAACTGCAGCATGACCCAGTTTAAGAGTGTCTTTTCAAACTGAGAAAATGCACCCTGACGAGCTCGATATATACTCTGGGTAGTGGGTGCAGTATTGTGTTTTTTAGAACGCGAGATATTGTGGCTTGAAAAAGTGCTTTGAAAAGTTTAAATTTCGCTTTGGCCCACAGTGCAAGAGTGCTTTGATCACAAGTAGAACCTTTTTGCAGACGTCGTTGGTGTTCTTCTCGGATTTCAATTTTTTTGTTGGAGGGACAGGGATATTTGAGTACACATTTTAGGATAGCTCTGAAGTTTGCCTGATTTTTTTTCTGTTCAATTTGAGACGCACAGTACAAGGAAAAGGTTCTACTTTATGTATGTGAGGTGTTCTACAGCTTAGTGTTACTTACTACGTTTTTTCTGGTTGCAGAATATGAGCAATTCAGTGTTGTGTGAACATTAGAATGTATTACATTCTAATTCTACCATTCTGTTGGCACCGGAATGAAACACAAGCACTTTCAATGAAAGCTACGTTTTGGGCATAATGCTTGTTTGGGAATTGATGTGAGGGTACAAGCAAGACCAATAGGTATATACGAACCTTTAAATAAAGGGATGAATTTTTCATAAACGAAGTGTTTATGATACATTTGATTTTTTAGATTTTTTTGTTTATTCTTCTATCCTTATTCATGCAACATACTACCTATTGCTTCAATATTGAAGGTCTTCACTTCAGAGACCGAACATGCATTCTTCTACGTGTACCGTGGAAATCCTTATTGCGCGGGATATGCGGAGCATAGACGTCGTCTGCATTCTTATAAGCCTGGTAGGAATAGAACGAGGGATTACAGAAAGTCATTTAAGATAAGGGCACTACATTTTTCGCTGGCTGTAAAAAACGAATCTATGCGCGATTGATTCAAATTATTAACGCGCTTACTACGCAGAGTACCGTTGGTACGTTGAGCCCGCCCAATCCCAGAACACATGCACTATTGGTACCGTTGGTACCTTCTTTCTCCTCCATTATAGTAGAGTTATTGCGATGTAGGCCAGACTGTCGTCAAGGCTAAAATCGTCTAATAGACCTCCATCCTCCTCCACGTCTTCTTTGTCTTCTTCAGAATTATAATATAGGCTACGTTTCGGGCATAGGGCTTGTTTGGGAATCAAAGTGAGGGGCACAAGCAGGACCATTAAATATATATGTATCCTTAAATCAAAATAATAATGTTTCATAAACGCACTGTTTATGATACATTTAATTTTTTAGATTTAGGTTGTTTATTCTTCTATCCTTATTCATTCAACATACCGTCTACCGCTCAGAATCGAAGATTTTCAGCTCGCAGACCCCCTCGTATTCTTGTAACATAGATATCCTTATTACGCGGGATTCTTATACCGCGGGATCACTGTACTACGTAACCCTCGCCAAGTAATGCTTGGAACGTTCGCAGAAGACCTTGATTATCTGTTAGTCTTCGACACCCTACACCAGTCATACAGTTCTGTAGGCATGACACATAAAGTTAACTGTATGCCACTGTCTGGATTGCTTCCCGCATAAGATTAAGAGGGCTCCAACAACTTGCTTGCCATGAGCACATGAGAACCACCAGCTCTGTCCGAAACCGACTTGGTAGAGCGGTAAGCACCATTGCGAGGAGTGTGGGATCGTCAAACTGCCCCGGCAGACAGTGCGTTTTCTTGATTAGTTGTGCATAACAATATTATGGGTGCCTGCACACGCACGTTCTCGTGCTGTTGATGAAGCAGCCATGCCTACGTTTCTCGGAGCCACCTGTCTGGGCCATAAAGTGTTGAGCACTCCGTGCCACCTTCGTGCAATCGTTCCAAATTACTCTGCACCACCTACTATTACTCTGCCACCGCTTTCGTCGTCGGTGCCATGGCAAAATATCTCCTTCTCTGCCGCTTGGCCGCTCTCTTTCTATTGATTGTAACACTTTGCTCGCCGCGGCTCTCAGCTGCGGAGCAATACAGTGACGTGCTCATCGTGTGTTCCGACTCGTGCGGATGTCTTGCCGAGAATCAGAAACCGGTGGTATGTCCTCTGATAGACACCTCCGGCTTTCAAGTTTTCCGCGCACAGAAGTTGGAGTTGTTCTTCGACACATACGATCTGGTCAGTCGCATGCGCGTGGGCTCCGTGCTCACCGGCGGAGAGAGATTAGGATTTCCAAGTGAAGACGGTCTTGCTTGCAACTCGCCGGTTGCAATTCCTTTCGAAGAACGCGCCGACGCGTTTTGCTACGAGCCAGAGAACGTTTCTGCGAGGATTGTGAGTCGTTCACAACTGGCGGTGCGACAGCAGTCAGAGCTGCCCTCCAGCGTGCTCAACGGCACGAATGAAAACGATCTCACGGTACGGGTGGCACAGACGGACGGAGGGGTGGTCATCAATGTCACGTTCGTGCCGGCCGTCATCGAGCTGGATGACGACACTGCTGTGGGCGGGGCGTTTGCGTCCAGTCTTCTATGTCGCCCAAGAACGCTTCGATGAACGGCAGTGGTGTTGCAGCAACGAGGGGTGACAGAGGTTGGTACAGCATGTTGATGGTATGATCGGCAGTTCAAAGCTGTAGGCAGTACCACTACCGCTGAGTAGACTGCAGTTTACCTTTGCCTGTACAAGCTTTTGCACTTTAACTATCTCGAGCAGCGATATCTAGTAAGCTATTATCGGGTCTTGATACAGAGCTGTGGTATTCACGCCGCATGTTTGTTGATCAAGTAAACGGTTGCGGCGCTTCCATCAGATGCGGCCGCTAATTTCAGCAATGTAGCCTCCGTCTCATCATCCACCTGCCTGCGCACGCGATTTGCCCAGTGCATCTGGTTGTTCATGTCAAAGTGCACCTTGGCTCTCAACGACAAACTGAGAATAAACAGCAGCACGGACAGCACCCACACAGCTATGGTAGCGCCCAGCATTGGCGCCGGGATCTGCGTCTGTTCCTCGCCGTCGGAAGTAAACAAACAGCTGCCTGAACTCCAGCCCATAATGACGCGTCGTCTCAAGTCCAACTCGTCCGTGATTCCCTGCTCAAAAGCCTGCGCTGTGCGCATTGCAAACATGGGCAAATGCGGCGCGGGCGCAAAGCTCAGCTGCGTGGGCAGAAAGCGCAGCAACTGCGACTGATCCACGTCGTCCGACGGTAGCTCAAACGCCTCCGACGTGAACAAGGTGCGGCCGCGCGCGCGCGCAATGGCGCAAAAGGCAGAGGGCGTGCAACGCATGACGCCGTCATCCGCCAGCGGCTGTGACACGCGTTGCAGGTTTTGATAGCGAAATGCGAACGACTGCGCGCAGCGCACGGCGTCGGTGACGGAGCTGTGGTTGCCGGCAAACACGGAGAATTGCAAGCCGTTGACGCGCAGACACGAGTACAGCGCCACCTCGGCGCCAGACGCGCCGGAGCGCTGCGGGAACAGCGGGGAGAATTGGGTGCAGGGCTGGCGGATGGTTTGGACAGAAAAGACGGTGATGGTGTTGGCGGAGGCGAGCAGCTCGATGAGCACGAAGAGAAGCATGGTGAGCAGCGCCAGCTGGGTGGTGCAGCGGCGGTGGCGCGCGATGCTGAGCGTGGCGCCGCGCGAAAGACGGCGGCATTGCAGAAGGGTGTTGAAACGGAGCAGGGCGGAGAGCAGGGCGAGTTCGGTGAGAACGGAGACGAGCGTGACGAGTAGGGAGAAGAGCGATGGGCGCAGCGCGATGGTGGCCATGGCTGGCTGGCGGCGTTACTGGGCACGAGGCGTGGGACGGGTGCTCGCGCGAGCATCGGGGGCCGTGTGCCGCTTTTCAAAGCTCTGCAAGCGAGAGCACTTTGTGTGGCCGCAGGGGCTAATTTAGGGTTTGGCGCTGTGCAGCAATGCGTACTGTAAACTATACATACTGCTAATTCGCATATGCAACGCGGTCGTGTGTACGTGTGCACGTGGCTGGTACTAGTTGGTTGCTTCTCGGGCACCCCCAACGAAGAAAGCTGTGGCTTTTGGCGGAACGCACCGCTGCCAGTGCCTGTGGCTGCGCGTGCGCGCGCATTTGCGCCGCGTGGCGCCCCTGGCCGCCGCGTTGGGCGCTCGTGATGGGCCTGACCGCAGCGAGAGCAGCTCCTTGCGTTGTTCACCTTCGCCGTGGTGCCACCTTGCCAGTGCAGCGCATAAATGCAGCAGCGTCTCGCATCTGGCGTCGATTGACTGCAACAATCTCAGATACTGCTCTCCTTCAACATGTCCAACTCTCTCGCCTTCTCGTCATCGATTGCGCTTCCGCTTTCCCGCACGTCCACCCCCGCCTCACCCGTCTCGCGCGCACCTCCGCGTCCACGCCACAAATCTCGCAACACGGGTCCAATCTGCGCAAGGCTGGACCTCAGGGACGAGCGCACCAAGCAACTCGACCAAGCCGCGGCGCAGCGCCAGGCCATCGAAGACCCGTGTCCGGGGCCATATGCGCACTATGCCGAGCATCTCAATGGTCGCGCCGCCATGATGGGATTCTTCATCGCCTTGGTGGTGGAGGCAACCTCCGGCGTCACCATCAATCGCCAAATCGAACTCATTGGAGTTGCCTCGGCCAAGCAGCTGTTCCTCGCCTTCGCCCCTTTCATAGACCTGTTTTCGCGCAGCTTGTTGCATCTCTCGTAAAACCACAATATTCCGGCCTCCCTTTTTGGGAGCGAGAAGTGCATCTCTCAAACTTGACAATGCTTCCACTTGTACCATTCAAGATCGCATACTTGTTTCTCTATCCTTCCTCCATGTAAATCATGTTGCTCAATGCAAGAACGCCGGTTGCGAAAGAAATGCAGACTAGGGCACAAATCCTTGGTCACACATACGGTTGTTAGTTTTTTTCCGGCCCACGTGGTCGACATATACCCTGTCCATACAACGCGCTACTGGTTTTCAAAAAACGGTGAAGAGCCCTTGAAACTCAGGTTTGGCCCCAAGCCAAAACAAATACACACAATAAATGCGCGTACTTGCATTTAAGCATGACTAGGCTCCACTGACCGTTTTGGACGCCCTCATAGACTGCAGAGAACCTGCTTTCAAGATATGATGAATCATAGTAACAACACAACAGATCGCACTGCGCTTTCCTGGGGGTTCCACCTGCAGTGAGTTGCCGCCAATAAACATCTTTTGCACACTCCAGTGCCCCAGAACGCAACACTTAAAGTACAGCGTCAAACTGAATTTGAAACAGATGTGGTTGCTCAGCTTAAGAGGCAAGGATAAGAAAGCTTAGGATCTATTCACTTAGCAAGCTCGGATAGCAATATCCTTATTGTACGTAGGAGGGAAAACCAACTGTCGAATGGTGGCGCCGTCAGCCTCAGTGCCTTTTTTCAAAGTCTGGGTGTAGGAGGAGTAAACGATAAAGATCACGCAGCAAGGCTTCAAGTCATCAATCTGAAGTTTAACTCGTTGAAAGATGGATACGTCAGAGTCACGGAGCGTATGATGATCGAGCACTTTCCAACACTGATTGCAAAGACCAACGTGAGCGACGCCGTTCGCGAGCGTTTTATGATCGGCGTTGTGACCGGTATTGGTACAGGAAAACTCTTGCTGGAGACGCAGAATGGGAAGAAGATTGAAATAAATGCTGGTGCTGACATCGAAGGGGTTGCAGTAACTGGGGATGCACGGCACAGGGCTCAATCAAAACGAGCTATTCAGAGTGATGGTGTCGTCGGAGTGAACGTGCTTTGTTTCCTGGTTAAGACATACGCGGAACACACAAAGTACAAGGTATCAAGGGCTATCTTGGTTTTGAAAGGTGATGAACCAAAATTTCAAAGAATTAGCAAATACCTAAAGAGCGGAAGGGGAATTCGTAAGGTTTTGAAGATCTTCAAAAAAACCATCACTTATTTGCAGCCAGTCATATCGTTGAGGGTGAAACGCTTCATGGAGAAGACCGTGGAGAGTATGAAAGAATTACAAGACAGCAGGGAGTAGTCCCAGGTTTATTGTCGATGGGGGATGCCGTATCAGAGGAAGAGCAGCTCCTTGAAAAGAGTTTTGGGGGTGTGCTCGGGAGTCGCTTGTGGAATCCGGAACAGCAGGAGAACAATGGCTTGAACTCGTTTTTCATAGCAACTGACATGCAAGGGTTGGCTGATATCGATGCTTTGCAGGATGATGATATACCTTGGATGATGGATTTTGACGCGTAGAAGTTTAGAACTGCAATACCAAGGCGGTCGATGCGTATGTAACTGAAAGAAAGCTCTATACCTTAGTAGATACTGTAAAGTTAGCGCCGAAGAACAGGGAAGCTGTTCCTGAAGATGGCGCACGGCCAACAGGAGAAACAATAGAGGCCGCAGCAAAGATCTCATTGGCTAGTGTTGGAGCCGCAAGAATGGAACTATTAAAAGGCCGCGAAAGTCGTCTGATTGGCCAAATAAGGCTGTAAAACCTGCTAAAATGGAGGTAGCTTACATGACGTTCCAATGCAGGTGGAACTCAATAAAGCCCGGTCACACAGTCACGTTCATTATTTTTCAGAAGGTACTCAATGATAGTTTTATATCCGCTTAGAAGCAAACAACCAAAAAAAAATATTCTTGCATAGAATTGGTGTAACACGGTAGAAAACAACAAAAACATTGTTCAAAAACCTTTTAAGAATTTTATATGCTTTTCCCAAAACCTTTTGAGAAAGTTATATGCCTTTCAGAGCTTTTATCCAAATTCTATGTATTATTGATTTATTAGTCTACGAGCCCAAACTCAACCATATTCAAGTCCCGATATTGACTAAAAATTTAACTATTACACTAAGAAATTTTAAGTTAAACCCAAGAATACTCTTTCAATTTTAAAACCAAGAAACTATATAAAACGAAAAACCATTTTGACGACAAAAAGCTACAAAACAATCTATTTCGTTTCAATTTTATAACAGTCTTATATACTTAATGCCTACTGTGTACTACATATTTTTGCTGTCATATCAACAAAAATTTCTTTCAGTTTATTTACAGCGTTAAGAATTTTTAAATATTTGACCTTCTTGCAATTTTGTTTTAAATTACAGTACATTTATTGCAAACCAAAAAAATACTTTTGTTTTGCCAAAACCAATATTTTGGGTTAATGATATATCAAATGCATAACACAAAACAAATTTATATTTAAGAAATATAGCACTCATCCACAATAATATAAAAAGCACCTTCATTCAATATTTTATTTTCATAAGCAGAATCAATGTTTCATAAATTGCCCTTTCAGAAAGGTTAAAACCCGTACGTCATATGGTTTGAAAAGCAAAGAGTTTTTCAATGCAATTAGATTCATTCCTAAGAAATTTTGTTTGTTGGAAAACAGTGTAGTACAATGAGACAGTATTTGTACGACAAATAGGTATATTAGAAACCCGGAAGGGAGATTTGTTGCTGGTATTTTTGTGCGAAGAGATTTGGTAGGAACATATGTCTCTTTTCATTATAGTACTTCTTTCCCAAAATGCCCTTCAGATGTTAGAACCGACAACAAACCTCTTTTGGCTGCAATTCAAGACCTCATCCTGGATAAGTTTCTCTTCGTATCTGAATTGAGAATAAAAACCTTGTATATGCTTCTTGTATTTGCTTATCAATTTTGCGACATGTTGGGATGGAACGTAAACTTGGGTGCCAGCTCCAAATTAAAATAATGCAATTTTTGTAGGTATATATATGTCCCAATGTAGAATGCTGTTTTTATTTCGAGACAAGTACGTCATTTAAATGAAGCCCTTTTTGGGAAACTGTGAAGCATGGTTTTGTATCTGACTTTGATTTGTCTCCATCACGTTCAAACAAATTTACATATAAAGAGTTGCAATTTCTCTTTATCAGCATGCAAGTTTTGCTCTGAATTAATGTAGGAAACAAACTATGATTCCATTCTCGAAATTAAGCAAATAATCATTTTGTAGGACATATATATCTCGATGTAAGATGTTTTTGCATGGTGGAGAAATATTGTGATGTAAATGGACCCTTTCGTAGTTCAATTGTAAGGCATATCATCGTATCGTCCTTTGGTTTATCTCAATGGAGCTGGTAAACATTAAGGTCGAGGGATCTTCCTAATTCGTCTTCTGCCAGGAAGGAAACGAGAGCAGTAACCTGTCCTGATCAAAGTAGATTAAGCGAGGGAAATTGAAAAAGCACTAATATGATAAATATTTTCAAGCTTTGGCGGCATACTGTGTATAACGATGAGGAAACGTATGATTCGTTATCTGCCTCACGACTACGACCTCCATCTATTCGGAGTCGTTCTCTACAATATGGATATCTACTGCAAGGGTAAGGGCATAAATTGGTTTCATGAGCTCGAATCAAAAGGCCGTCAAGGACTTTTATGGCCTGCGTATAATGCATTTGTTGATGGACTTTCGATAAGTGAAGCCGTGCCAGTGGAGTCAGAAATTACAACAGAAACACTTCAGAGGCTGCGTCAAGAAGATTGGAACACAAATGTGCATATAAAGAAGTTTACTTCAGAACTTGGGGTGGAGTCTAGTGGTCTCTGGATAACCCGAACAAAAATGTTCGCCTCTCAGGCAATGGTTTCACAGGTGATGCGAAATATTGCGTCGGTCTTTCACAAGCAACATAGTCTTCAGTTCGATATATCACTTCCACAACTGCTTCTTCTATCCTACGCTGGGTTTACGTCAACTTATTTTCACGATGAAGAAGCATCCAGCTCTTACCGCTGTATTCTTTATCTTGGAATCGCCACCATTCCGAGCGACGAATTGCAAAGCCAGATTGGTTGGAGGATGCATTACGCGTCTATTGCAGTAGCAGCTAAAGAATCTATCGTTTACTCACAGGAACAGAACGGTAATATGAAGAGAGGGCTCTCCTTGGGGGTCTATTTTAATGAGGGGGAAAACAATTATCGGCTTCATGCGGGGGATAATCTGCTCATCTCTGCTGACCAACCATTTGCCGTTCAACTCGCGACAAAACATCGCATGCAAACGGCAAGAATGATAACCTGGACTATGACCGAAAAAACATCTGCAACCACTACGAGCCCCACTCTATGCACCCATCACCGGCAATTCTTATGCTGTTGTATGAACTTGCGGACAGACAAATGATGCGAAAGTGGTGTACGAAGCGCAGAGAGGAGAGCTCAACAACCGTCTGCGGGAGAGTTTTAACCAAGCGGGAGTAATAATGGAAATTCTCCGCGTTACCCCCCGTCGGTATGCACCTTAGGATATTGCACGAACTGCAATTCGCAAGAACTACATCATTCCGTTCGGTTCACCCCGTTTTTGGGAGGACTTTGCATCTGCCGTGGGCGTGATTCGCGACGCAGAGCAGCCCGTTGATGAGGTTGAGGACTCCCTTTTGTCCGTTTGTGGAAAACCTGATGTTTCCATTTTGCTGGCGACTTGATAGCGTGCAACAAAGAAGCTTCAAGAAACAGGACATGATGAAGATATCTCCTCATGTCACGAAGGTTAGATCTAATAGTTGCAGCTATGCCATTAAGAACACAGAATACTGACGTTTGTTTCTTGTTTTTTATAGCATCTGTGTTGTGACTAAGTTCTCGTAGGTGGTTCAACAGGTCTCATCCGTCGATGAAGAGCGAGATCTCTTGCCACACATTCCCATTCTGAAGCACGCTGGTCTTGCACCATCGCCTTAGATGCCTTAGGGAAACTTTGAAGTCTGCAATACTCCTCGATGTTTTGGAGCAGAACGAAATGGCTAAGTACACACACGCCAACTCCGTGATAAGCTGATACGCCCTCCCTCACATTTGAGTGGTCTGAAGTTTTTTCTGCTAGCTCCTAATTATGTTCTGCCTTGCTCTCCTAGCCTTGTTAAACACAACGGCCCAGCAGATGTCGCGTTGGTTATGTCGTAAGGGGTCTTGTGATGTATTTCGAATAGTCCATATCTGTTGATACTCTTTCTCACTTGTGACTATTAATACGGTATTCGTACTTTGACGTCCAAGGTATATCTGCTTCGTTTTGAAGTGAAACCATCGCTGGTATACGTTTTCGTACCCTTTGTCTCCGTTCTACACAACCGATGAATAGTTTCTACCGGAAAGTGTCAGGCAACGGTATACTCCCAACTTTGCAAATAGGCGTGTGTGCGGCTCAATTGCAGTTATAATACAGTCTGTGGGTGCTCCTTTGAAAACCTAGAATAACCTAAGTAGTTTCTTTGCTCTACCATTCATCTTGTCGTTTCAGTACCACTTCTTATATTAAAGGTGGCAACGCAATGTTAGTGCCACTCCAAGAGTGATACGCCGGCTGCATGGAGAATCGTTCTGTCCACGGGCAACGAAAACAACATTATGGTATTTCACAACGAGTTTTTGTGCAAGGGGAAGTATTAGAGCATCTTCTCTGTGAATTCCATCATCGTTAGTGAGCAGAATAGTCCGATGCGGACCATATTGGGTTACTGGGTCACCTGAAATTGCAAGAGTGCTATTTTGTTTCACAGTCGGAGGCCGCGATTGGGACACTTGTAATTGCTTCTCGCAGTTCCACCCAAACGACCAGGATGTGGTGCGTTGAGAAAAGCGCTTGAAGTATTGTGGGACGCAAGGCAGCTAAACGCAGATCTCATGCGTTGGAAATAAGTTGGGCAATCTCGTAATTCTAAACCTGATGCTGACACATCATCAACGGTACCGGTCGGTGGTCTGCCTCTCTAAGGTTCGCAAAGTTCTACCTTCATGAGACTTAAAAGCTTGGTTTCAGGGGGGGTGGTGAATGGGGGCAAGCGTACCCCTTTTCTTTTACTTGTCTGTATTGTCCCCCCCGTCCTCCAGGCGCGCCGTGCTGCCGACCGCTACTTATACCGGTCCGCAGCAGGCGCGATGGAGGATGAGTGGACAGCGTTCCACCCAGTTGGGTGGACATAATTCTACAGGGCACGTGTGGTGCGCAAGCACCACACGTGTCCAACAAGACTCGTAAGACTGCACAGTTCTTCATCAAATCGACCTGAGTGCCAGACCTGTGCGTGGAGACATTGAAGAACGCGTCTTCCGCTGTTGCTTCCTCATAATCTGTTCCCAATTGAGGATAGATTTCTGAGTCTGCGTCCACTCTATCACAGCCATAGGTGCACAATCGCCTCTTTTAAGCGTTTTTCCTTCCAAACAGTTTCATTCTTGGACGGTACTTTAAGTTGCTTGTCCCACTCTCTCCAAGGAGTTCAGACGCAGAAGCACTTAATTCATCAGACTCCAGCGCTCTGTTAAAATCCTCAGCATCAATTTACTCATCGTATCGCTTGCAAAACGCGTCTTGTCGCAACTGTTTTCGATGAAATGTGCTCAACTCCCGAAGAGGCTTCTGTCCGGGAGAAGGTGACGAGTCATCTTCTTCGTGTGACCCTTCAGGTTTATGGACGTACTTTTCAGATGTTCGCTGTACCATGCTCCCTTGTCCTGCATAGAAATCTCCGGGATTTGATATCTCACGAACAAGCCGCCGTCTACCTATATCTTCAGCTGAGGCGGTCACCCCCTTCCCGAGCTGCCAAGCAGAACTACCTACTGTGTTCTTATCTTAATTGACGCTTCCAATTCTTCTCCTTGCGATTAAAAATTTTGCTTTAGGAAGCCTTTTGACAGACGCCTGAGCATGGAGACGAGTTTGACTGAAGCCCGAGTCCCCTTCGGAGGTAACTTGATGTTGGTTATCACCTGGTGTCTCTAATGCTGCAGGATGATCGAATATCCATACTGACGTTGGGGGAGCCCGTGCGGGGGTGGCGGCAGTACAGAAGAAAATGTTAAGGTTGGGTTGCATCGAGGATGTGTTTCTGTTTGCAATGCATCTCGGGGTCTTGAGTGGGGTGGAGCTTCTAGTTCGCTTCACCCTCATTCTGAAAAAAAGTCATTATTAGCACTCTTGAAGCCTTCACTGGTCGAGGTAGTTGTCGCTCGGGAAAAAAGCACTTGCAAAGGTATTGTAGAGGTATGAAACGATGATAAGACTGTACTAATAACCGCTGTAAGTTTGATGTGATTGATTCTGTATTCCAGGAGTATCCACGCACTCAACCACAGCAGCTCCGTCGTAACGTTCGTTATCAGAATGGACATTCTCATTGCTTCTCTCTTTGTATGGGTGTTCGCGTTCGTGATAGGAGTAAGAACCGTCAACTATATGTAATGATTCGCCGCCTTCGGTTCGATAAGATATTTGCGGATCGCCTATAGTTTCAGCACGCTCGAACGTATCATTTTCATAATCAGAAGAAGAGGAGGACGACCGGTTATCTTCCTGTGAGTCGTGGTCGTCCACTCTTTCGATACCATCAATGTCATCCAATTCTCCTTCGCTGACGTCTGGTATGATTCCTATGTCCTCAACTGTGTGAGGTACAAAGTCCGAGACTGGGGGCCTAGTGCTATCGCATTTGGACGACTCTGAGCGTGTGTAATAGGCAGCTGTGAACTCTGAAGGCCTTCGCGTTGGTCCCTCAAGCGCATTTTGCGGTTGTTGCTCACACTAAACTGGGAGCTGGTGCTCGTCAGCGCCGTTGGACGATTGCGGGAGATGATGTTCAATACCGCTCTGAGGTGCTACATCAAGAGTCGTTTTCTGAATTGAAGACACGGTCGAATTCTCGTCCTCAACATCAGATGGTAGTGGAGATACCGGAGTCGTGACGAATTTGGGGGCGAAAAGACGAATAAGGTCGTTGATGGAAACGGTGGCATGTGGCAGAAGTTGAAGTGTAGCGGGAAGTGGATTCTGAAAGACATCATTTTGAGTTTGACTCTTTTCATCGATAACGGCTTGTTCGAGTCGCTGGCGCAATTCGGATACAGAGGAGCAGGAAAGCGGTGGCACAGGCACAACATTAGAGGAGGCAGGCTTTACAGGAGCAAAGCGCTCAAAGCGCGCTGGAAGCTGCTTGACATGCATGCGGCAGCTTTTGCGAGATGGTTGCACGAACGATGAGCTTCCGCTATAACGCGACCGCAACTCGGTGTGACCAGACGGATTTACAAAGGTTGAGAAAGTGAGAGGCGTGCCTTACACGGGAGCAAGGCGTACAGGTTTGCTTGACGGTCACGTAGTTGTATACGTAGAGAGGCCAAGCCTGTGGCAGCCATGGCTGAGCCTAAGCAAGCAGGCAGCGAAGGGGGCGAGTTAGGGAGGTGGAAAACGCAGGACAAGAAAGCCGTTTAGAAAGTGCGGAGGTGGCTGGGCAAGTGATGAAAGGCGGTGCGGACGATTTTGGAGGCCTTGGAACCGTAGTTGTAAGCGGCACGGTACGCAAGTTGCTCATAAATACATTGCACGCCGGTTTGTACCGCATCTAACGGGACGTCCATTTCGTAGTGTATGTGCTGCATGATTCGCATGCAACGGGGGGGCAGGGCGTTCTCGGCAATGGCCAGATACGGTGCGATGCGCGCAAAGGCGGAAAGGTCGCGCCTACAGGTGACGGCCCTTTGCGAAGTCTAGAGAGCGCCGCCCGGTTTGTCGATTCCGGGGTAGAGCTTCCAAATGTACGCTCGCGAAGCTCGCACGGCATGTTCGGTATGGTCGGCATTAGAGTCAATTACATATCGTTGCGCAAATGAGGTGGGAGTTTCGGTGACGTTAGAAGAGCGAACGAAGGCCGGAGGCGACTGCGACTGCAACTCGGCCAGAATGGGGCCTAAGGAATAGCGCAGAAGAGTCGGGTCGAAGATTGGGGTTTGAATCTGCTGCTCGATAAGCCGAGCTGCCAGGAGCACGGCGGGGGTCTCGGAGGCCAAAAGAGCAGAGGTTGCGGATGAGGCGGTGCCGGTAGTGGAGTGGGGCTTGAATCCCGTGGTGGCGGGAGTGTAGTTGTAACGATGCAAGAAGCGAAACCAAGCGACTGGCGCGAAAGCGTCGGCGTTGTGAGAAGGCATTCTGCGAGCGTGTGGAGCAAATAGGTGCCGGTGGATCGATAGAGAGCGATGTGAAGGGCACAGCGGCTGCAGGCTGAGCAACGGCAGACGCGGCACGTCAACTTTAGGTAATAGTATAATCTGGGGTCCGGAGCTACAAGGGTTTCCGTCTGTCGTACGATTCGGGGATATGGCAGGAGGCGAAGCGCAAAGCAGATCACAGAGCTAGAGTGCGCACTGTGCCGCGGCGTCGGTGCGCGCGGTGGTGTCTCCGACTGCACGACGCCTCGAAGCGCCACCAACACGTGCGCGCACGTCGCGCACGGGCGAAGCCATCGCACCCGCACGCTGCAAGAAATAGGCGCCCGCGTGCAAGCGTCAAAGTACGCCGCCGCCGCCCAAGAGGTGCTAGTGGGCGGCGTGGGTGGGCATTTGGCGTGGGCAGTGGCGCCGAACCGTTACTATTCATCGGCGTGGCGACGCACACGCGCATGATCTTCGGCACCGGCATGGGCGTGGGCGCCTTCTGCGGCGTGGGCTTCGGCGCCGGCGCGCTCATGGCGGTCGGATCGGGCCATCTGTAGCGCATACGCGTGCAGAACGTCTTTTAAACGCCGCGCTTTCCGTGGCAGGATGAACCCATCAATTTAAAAAGAAAAGAGAAACGAGAAGTAGAATGCATACAAGGTAAAGGATTGGCACTTTGCTTCAATTGTCGCAGCACTTGATAACGACTTCAAGCTTTTGCTTGTGCACTCTACGTTCTAATGCGTTATTATGTTGACCCTTTACACAATCTATAACTTTTCAGAGAAACCTTATGACAGCGAGAGATCCATTTACCGGAGGCGATATTTTCAACGGCAGAAGCAGAGATTGAAACACGAAGAGCACCAAGAAAATCAGAAACAAAAACTCGGTGCCTTAACACGGACGGAGTAAAATGCGCTACATTGAGGGATACCGCGAGGCCAGAAACAGATATAATGGTGGTACTGACAGCTTTCACTTCGCTCGGAGTGGCACGATCACGACCCATAATGAGCAGCAAAAGCAGTGCCTTTGTGAATCTTAATCGCCCGGCATTCAAACCAATCGATTTCATCCATAGAACCTTTGACGAGAACTACATTACTACAGTTATGAACTCTATTTTGGGCGAAATTAAGAGAGTGTTCCTCGGTGGCAGCTTTTTTGCGAAGAACGGCAGCTGCTGATATCGGAATTTTGATTCGGCAACCATGGTAAAGGAATCGACATATTTCTGAAGAGCCGGTGAAAGTTCCAAAGACTTTTTTTGTGCCCCTATCTTGACTGAGATTGAAGTAGCTCAATGAGCTCTAACTTGGGTCAGCCTTGAAGGCCCTTCTGTGGCCTGCAGATGCTAACACTATACCACTTGGACTGCTCCTACCAAAATCTTGTCAACGGTGCTGAAACCAAGGCATGGAGAGGAAAGCCGGAACTGATCATCAGTCTTTCCAAGTAGATCCGGAGCAATTTATTCCAAACTAAAAGTTAATGCGGAGAGCCAAAGTTTGTCAAGTTTTCCTCGCCTTCAAGTTTCTGAATGATACCGCTGGAGACAGAAAAAAAGAGGGGGCAGTCGGGAACTTTTTATTGTACCAAGAATATTGCTGGGCATCCTAAATTATACTGCCAACCACAACCACTACTAGCTTACCCTCGGCAAAAACAGAAGAATTACATTCGTCTTGTCTGTACCATAGATGTTCAGAACAGCGAGATCTGTGTGGTTCTGGGATTTTTTTGACGAATATTAGTGCGTCAGCAAGATAACACCAGCTGTTCTAAGAAAATGTGCTGATCAGTGCATAAGATACAATTTCCAACTTAATCGAACACAGATCATCCCGGTTCATGGCCTCCAAGAAGTAGTACTGTCTACGAGAGGAAAGCTGGCGTGTCTTGGAAGTTATAAACCCTTTTCTTTTCAGCTTGAAGCCTTTCACACTGTGCTTGGACATTCTTCAGTTCCAGAGGAAGCGATTCTTCCTTTCGTTCTCTCATTTTTAAGGCTTTGTTCATCTTCTCCAATTCTTCTTTCACTTTGTTTGTTTCAACAATATTCCCAGCACTTTGCCCGCGCATCGGGCCCGATACGTTATTTTTCTCTATACGACCGGACACTGCCGCAGAACGCGTGCAGTTTTGGGGTTCATTTTTGGATACAGTCTTTTGTTTGTTATTGTGAGGAGCATTTAACGTGGCCGGTTCCCCACCTTTTATTACGTGCCTTCGGAGAGACGTCTTTTCTCCCGTCAGTCTAGAAATCGTACTCAGAAGCTGATCACATTTAACAGCTCTTACAAACTGTGTACAAAGCGGGGCAAGTTTCAGGGCACCATTTCGGCCAACCATATTATTGCGAAGGCGCATTCCTACTGCACAGGTTTGGATAATCAATTCCAGCTGAGACTCTTCCCACTCTCCTGCGTATCCTATGTGAGTATCTTTAAAATACGGCATCAAATCGTTGTTCTCCCACAACACCAGTACGTCGAGAATGGATGTGAATTGCCCAAAGTAAATCATTGCATCTGACAGATTAGTCTCAATCAGTCGCATACAGACACGTAATTGTCGATTAAAATGCCTCGCACTATGTGAAGTATTGTACAGGAAGTGATTTCGATTGTGTGTGTCTCAACCTGCAACTTCGTTTAATCTAAAGCATCGTTCTCGCAGATACTTGTACCCACCGCAAACTTTCTTATCACAAGATAGAGGTTTTGGAATTCAAGGATCACCTTAATCCACAGAGAGCAACATAACTGCTTGATGAAGAGGACAATAAGGTTTTGGTGACAAATCTCTCGTGTTAGCGACAACTACCAAGAAATTCATAGCCCGAAACAAATATTTTTCTGCTACTTTCTTTCTGACTGTTCTCTTGCGGGATGATTGGTCGAGTTGCTTAAATGCCATATAAACACGTAAGATCTTTTCCCTATCAATGAATTGGGTGTAAACTAAATGCGGTAACGAATCCCTGCTAGTCGATGATTTCCTGCCAAAACGAATGATTGAAACTGTATAAAAATATCATCAACATGAAACAGAGGTTCGGTTGTGGTAATAGGTTCATGCACTCGGAATCTTTCGATCATCATCTTTCTGCTCAACGAAAGTACGTCAAACATGTTCACCGGCCTTAGTACCGTTTCAAATCGAGAAAGGTGATGAACTAGACGCACGGGCTATGACATTGGTGAGGTTTTTCTCACTCGTAACATCACATATGTAGCCTTAATCATGGGGTGGCTTAGCTTCATGGTAGAGAGCTCAACCGTAAAAGAGTTCACCCAAAGAATACAAAGTGATACGTGTGAAAGATAATGCTGATTGTTCTTGGCTGGTGCCGCCAAAAGGCCAACTATGCTTCTTGGAATAAACAAAAGCAGAAGAAGTTCCCACCACGCGCAAGGTGTCTGACAGGCTAGCCAAGACTCCAGCGTGCGCAGAAAGTTGTCCCGCTCGTTCGTCATGCATCATACACGGAGAGCTTGCGCGCGTACGTATGCACATTTTCAAACCGTTAACCAATTTCCCTGTCGAAGTTGGAACCCACTCGTTTCTCAATCTCTCTTTCTTTGTCGGCTCTCATCGGTAACGCAGAGCTCGAACACGGTGGGCACATTGGTGCCCTCCGAAGCTCTCCTATCGTCCTAGAGACCGTTGCATCCCATACAAGTGATGAGCTACACAAACAGCTGAAGAAGCCGCTCCTGAAGCAAAGCTGCATGCAAGTATCTTGCGAGAAAGACCGTCATACACGCATCAGCACCTGAATTGTCCCACTATTGCACAGCGCAAAGGATTGGTGCACGTCAGACAGGCACGGCATCATCAGCGACGAGGAGAAAAACAGGGATCGCAAGCAACTCAAGAGGAATGGAGTTTAATATATAGGCAAATGCCGAGCGAATGATCGAAAAACAGTTCGAAAGGCGAAGAGCAGTACAGGAAGGCCAGAAGCCTGCCGTATGGTGCCCATGGATATATTCAGATGAAGGGAAAGACAAGAAAGACTTTTCAATGAAAGCAATAACCTGCTCAGAAAATCATAAAGCTAATGAAATTAAAATTTCACCAACAAGAGCTGGAAGCCTTCACACAATTATCAAAGAGGATGATCAGGAGGAAGAATAGCTTATTGCTTCGAAGCCAAAATCGTTTACTTTTGAAAATGTTACGTTGTCTGCTGTTCGTATCGCGCGACTTCGTGAACCCAGTGGATTGGTGGATAACAATGATATGAATCTGTTTGTTTTGCGCTAGCGGAAACGCAACTTCAAGCGTATCCAAGAACTTCGACTTGGTCAAAAATTGGCTGTCTTGGAAAGTTTTTTTGTAACGCGATTACGACAGGCTCTAACAACTTCTGATCGTGAACCTATCTTCGTAGCGTTACTACGTTGGTTTCAAAATGTTTCATGGACATTTTCGGAGACAGAGCTTGTTTTATGTCCTTTCTTGACGACAAACCATTGGTTTCTCGTCGCAGTACATTTCAGGCACGATTTGATTACAGTGTATGATTCGTTTCGAAGAAATGTGAGAGCCTCTGAGTCGGAAGCTGTGACTTTGATAGAATATTTCTTGTTTTTTGTCGAAAAAACGCTAGAACTTCCGTTAAGGTAATGGGTTATAATTGAGAAGGCTGAATATCCAGAGCAAACAGATGGAGGATCCTGCGGAGTCTTTGTGACATGGGTAACGGAATACTGGGAACGAGTAGCATTTACTACATTCAAGCAGCGTGATATACACTTTCTACGTAAAAAGGCTGAATTGTTTATCACAGGCGAACTATTGGTAGCTTTGAAAGCTGTTAACCATCCTAAATTGCTACACGTGAAATCTGAGCCGTGCATACTGAACAAACACAGAGTATGCGAACAACACTCAGAAAAGATGGAAACGGCTGTGGTGTAGACTGATAATACAGTGAGTAAAGCTACGAGCAACATAACCAAAGGTATAGGCAAGCAGCGCCGTGCGGGTATAAATACTCTGTGTCTGCGGCCACCTTCAAAACGCTCAAGGCGGTCTCCTTCGCGGCTCGGGTGAACAATGAACTGCCATGATGGGGGAATATTATTAAATTGTCTCCAACGAAGTTTGTGTACGCGATGTATCCGGGTGTTTTGCGCTTCCGGAAAGAGCCTGCCCTCCACGTTACCCAAAATCCAATCAGAGCTTCACCGCCACTGGTGGGGGTTAGGACATGAGTGCGCGGCGATTTGGCGTATGGGGTGTTTATGGGCTGCGTGTTGACGACCATGGATGCCTTCCTACTGCTATCGATGCCCATCGAGCATCGATTGCAAACAAATTCCAAAGCCCGGCCATCGAAAGTAAAAAGTAAGGTTGGCGAATCTGTTTTACGCACCTTACAGGTTATTTAACAAGTCTTGCATGCCGGTCGCGTAGATTAGATCTGTGCTCTTTCCCCTTCATTTTATTATGAAAAGAGTATCGTGAAGACAGGATTTAGGGAGCATATGGGACAAACCGATTCATGTGCAGATAGTTTCTTGCATTTGGCAATGACGTTCTGTGAAGCAAGTTGCAGTTTTCTCTTTTTCATTAGAGGCTAGAAGGGAGAAATATAATATTATATGATATAGCTACAGTACCCGTCTTCAAAGCCACAATTTCCTCCTGAAGGCAGAGAGCGTTCTGGTACATGGAGGCTCAAAGGTAAGGGGGAGAATATCCTTTGCCGAAGAACTTTATTTGACTATGTACAAATGTAGCCAAGAGAACTGAAAAGGGTGATCGGTAGGACGATCTTCCACGAAATGCGGTACTCAGCGTCACCCCCATGCTAACCCGCTCAAAAGTGGCTGAGTATATGTCCCGTCCACACGTTTGCAATTCGCGGGTGCCAGGCATACCACGAGAATCAAAACATAGGAAAGCCGCAAAGCGATCCTCATCTCAGGTTACTCCAAGCTCGAGCACTCAGAACATGTCACCAGTACCCAACCTGTCCTTACCTCTTGTGGCCCACTATTGTTCTACACCAGGAACGCGATATAATGCGGTGATGATGATGATTGACCACTATGTCTTGTACGGTTCTGTGGCACATGTTCCCATGCAGGACCCGAAGGAGATTTAAAAAGAATATGACGTCGAAATACGTTCCCAGACTTACCCATATGCCGAACTTTCAGATGGCCAGAGCTGATCCATCTTCGGCGGCTGGACAGTCTAGTTCTGCACCAACCCCATCGCTTTCGAAACCAAGCCTTGACTTAAATACTAGAATAGGTCAATTGGAGAATTCTAGAATCCCTGCTGAGGGACTCGGCTCTCAAGAAAAGCCATCTTTGTCTGCTCCAGTGGCCGCTCCGCCATCGATGTATCTATTTAACTCAAACGTCCTAAGAATTTCCGTTATGCCCAACCTACGACGCCACAACCTGGATTGGTTTCAAGCCCCTAAGATGCTACAACTGGTACAAGAGTCTGAAAGTACGACAGGCAGTACATCCAAAGACTTCCCCATCGCACTAGAATGGTTTTTATAACCAGTTGGTAATTTTTCCTTCTGCACACAGTGATTCATGAAGAGAGAGCGCACACTTGTATCTCGATCCTCCGAAGTGACGGTAAAGAAATCGTGGAGTAATGCGTACTTGTTGTTGCTCGTTCGATAATATGTTTGCATTGATTCAAACTGCCTCCCTGAAACGCTAGCGAAAAGTCGAGTCTGTCTGGAATAGGGAGACGGTAATGGCAAGTTTGAGATACCTATCGAAAACCCTGTCACGTGATGGAGCTATAGAATTTCGGATGTAACAGTTGGGTCACTAAAGATAGCCATGCCTACCTTTACAGGAAAGTAGTGACCCAAGGAAGGTTGAAAGCAGAGAATCATCGTCGAGGTCGGATAGCAAAAAGATACTCACATATTTGTGTTGGGCTCAACTTCTGTATTGCTTTTAAGAATGATGTACAAAATTGGACGGACTACATTCAAGAGGTGGTACACAAGCAACGAAGCGCGATCTGCTTTATGGTGGCTTTATACGTATACATACATACATCTCTCTGTCGCCCTACCGCAGCAGAGCTCTTCGAAACCGCAGTCAGGCTTACCCCTGCATGTAAGTGGCATTATATTACATATCTTGAGTGCTTGTAATATATACTCCAATACTGCGGGTCTCACCTGAAACCAAGGAGACGACGGCTTCACGAAGAATTTCAAGTTGCTTGTCTTTGCCACGAAGGTGAAACTCTACTTTTTCGTATCGGCTCTTCCCAGCGCTAGCACGTGTTTGCTGCCGACAAATGGCACGGGCAGAGAGAAGGGAACTTCGTAGAGTCGTGAACTAGATTGTGATTCTGGCTGATGGCTTGAAACTGGGCGTTTCGTACCACACTTAAAGGGAAGCGAAGCCAAAGACCGCCGCGGAGGCGTAGAACCCGCGGCTGGTACTTGGCGTCTTCGTCACAGAGCTCTAGAGCTAGTCCCTTTACGTAGTTTCCAGTGTCAGCAGTCAAGTAGACGAAGCGAGATGCGTTGTTGTTATCTTCACTTGCAGTAACATGAAGAACAGCGAAGACGCCGCCAAAATCTTCTCCCTGTGCAACCAACTTGTTTTTAAAGCTTACCAACGCTGCATATCTTTCTGGGAAACTGAGAGATACGAGATGAAGGAGCAGGGTGGCTTTCGTTACGTAGCTCTCGGATTGCCTCTGGTTTCCATATCCAGATTCCGGGCCATGGGGCATACCTTCGTCAAACAAAAAGCGTGGACCTCTCTAAGAACACCCCCGCAACGACTCAGGAGCGCTGTAGATACAAATCGGTTGCATGTAGCACTGTCAATGGGATCATTTTCGAGATCACCCACGAGCATATCTTTGATACAAGAAACACACCTTTGTTCACCTGTGATGGAGCTGGAATCAACGGTCTCGCCTAGTTTCTTCTGGTGCTTCTTAACGGAATTTATTATCTCCGGGCGAACTTTTTCCTCAAACACAGACCGTGCCTCCTCTTCCACTTTCTCGCGTTTATAAATGATTTCATTCTTTTCCTTCTCATCATTCGCTGCGATTTTTTCCTTGTAGACAACAGGGTGTGATATCAGAACGACAACTTGAAGCGGTGGGCATGTGCTATAGCCGTCAAGCACCTGCTTTAGTGATTTTGCCATCGTAGGATTCCGAATGCCAGACCGAAGTTGAGCCGGTGCTTTGTGCACAACGTTAGCGGTTACTCGAAGGTATGCCGCACCCAGTTCATCAGCCTCCCCGAAAGAGAAAGAGCGGCTCACAGACAACGAATGCAGCGTCGAACTAGAGAGGCTCATTTTGCCAACGACACGAAGACGCCCTCGCCACACCCGGCTTTGCAACTTATCGTCCAAACAACATCTCACGACCTACCAGCCTTCCGACACGACAAAACTGAGCTCGTCAGGATCAGCTGCTAGCGGCTCAGCTCCGAAGAATCGCAGAATGATGTTCAACGACGTACTTGAATCGTTTTGCATGATGGGCAGCAGATGAGGTTGTTTGTTTTGATTCCATTCTACGGACAGACTGCGCAAGAACTCTCGTACAAAGTTGGCTGCACAGAAAAAGTGTGAGTGGCTGGCGTCCGAACAGCCGGATTGAGAAACCATGAGCTTAAGCACTGCGAGCATGTACGCCATACGAGTCCACGCTTCGCTACCAGGGCACGACGCAGGCTTGAGGAGAAGCACTGCAAACATTTGCTTGGTCCACTACACAATTCTGGACACATCACATTGTTAGATGGAGACAGCATTGAGAGCGTTTGTAATGAGGGGGGGAAGGCATGATACATGTCCAAACTGATGTTTTCCAAATGATACGTTGTGGCTTTTGAAAAGCGCAGTGGATGATTGTAGCATGGTTAATGGGGTTGAGCAGGTTGTGCCGAAGTTAGGGTAGTCAGACTGAGAGTTGGGCGGGTATATGTGTCAGGGTTGGTACAACAGAGAGACCAGGGAGACATGGCGCACGTTACTTGGGTGAACAGTTGCTTTGACAGCAGAGATATGTCCAGAGGGACGTAGAATACGGCCAGGTTGTTTGAATGGAGTGGTTTGCGAGGTGGGTGCAGCCGAAGCACGGCGACGACGACGTACACGAGTCAGTGGCGGCATAGGCATGTATACAGGACGCACTCGAGACCTTTTCATGGACGAATTGCTTGCCGACTTGGGAAACAGAGCCTTTCGAAGATGTTGTATCGGCAGCGCGGGCGTCTGAAAACTCGGGAGCGAACGAGAAGGCCTGGCGGAGCGCGTGTCCAGGATAGAATTGGATGGGCGCGGAACAGAGATGGCTTTGCTCTGCGCAGCCGATAGGAACAAATACGACGTGACGCTAGGATTGGCGGTGTTAGAAGTGGGCACAGACGGGTTTCAATTTGCGGCCACCGACGGCGATATGTGCTACGGCTTCTAGCGCAGCAACGGTGACGCCGTAGCAAAAAGAGCAACATTCAGCTGCGGCGACACGTTGTTTTTGATCGGCAGCGCGTTCTGAGCGGTGGCAACTGCGCGGTTGGGCACATCAGGTAGCGCTCGCAGCTTGGTGAGAACGCGTGGATCGGCATCGAGCATGTGGTCGGCGGCGGCTGGCAGCACGACAGTGGCGGCTGGCAACAGCGGCATGCCCTTTCCGGACCCCTATAAACCTCGAATATGGCCCAAATATGGCCCAAATATGGCCCAAATATGGCCGTTTAGCTCGAATTTTTCAGAGAACGTGTAACTACGGAAAATAAGTACTTTCTCCAACTGACACGTGTACACTTCAGCCATATTTAGGCCACATTTAGGCCATTTTTGGCGATATGAAGAAAAATGAAACTTGTTTATCTCCGCTTTTTAAACGTTCTCACAACTTTTCGAGGGAAACGGCCACATTTCGGCCATATCTCGGCCATATTTGGGCCATATTCGAAGTCTGTAGGGGGACGCGGAGGAGAACAGAGACATGGGGCGCTTGCGCAGGCCCCGCTCGCTGAAGGCAGGTGGGCA
This sequence comes from Gracilaria gracilis, assembly GCA_030374805.1. NCBI lineage: Eukaryota > Rhodophyta > Florideophyceae > Gracilariales > Gracilariaceae > Gracilaria > Gracilaria gracilis. The sequence continues at coordinate 364,725 of JARGSG010000027.1, read as the reverse complement.
CGGTGGCGGCGCAAGCGGCAGGGGCTTGCCCGCGCCCATGGTGAACAGCGGTCCTGATGGCGGCGGCACTGGCTTGCCCGAGCCCGTGGTGAACATCGGCTGCGTCGACGGCGCCAACAGCTTTTCCGACGCCGTATTGAAGAGCACGGGCGGCGGTGGCGCCGCGGCTTTCCCGACGCTGTGGCGAAGAGCGCAAGAAGTGGCGGCGGCGGTGGCGACGGCGGTGTGGTGGAGTTGGGCGTGGACGCGGCGAACAGCGATCGCGCTGAGCACAGATGATGCGGCGTCATCGGCGAGGCCGGCGCAATGGCTTGGGCGGCGGTCACAGCGTACTGGCGTTCTTCCTCGTTCGCGCAGGTGACAGGGCCCCCCGAGATGTGCCCGCTGCCACCACTGTGGCCACGAACAGCTGCGGCGGTGGCGGAAGCGGTGGCGGCGGCACAGCAGTTGGGGTGACGGCCCCGGCAGCCAACAGGTGACATGGCGGGCGCGCTGCCAAAACGCGCGACAGCAGAAGCGGCGACTGAAGCGGTGGTGGCAGAGGTGGTGGCGGCAGCGGCGGCGACGACAGCATGGAACGCGCGGTGCGTTCTGCGGTAGGGTGCCGCATGAAGAGCGCAGCGTGCGAGCGTTCGGGCGTGAGGCTGAGCGCGGGCTGCATAGCGTTGATGGCGTCGGTGCGCGCAGCACCAACGACATGCGCAGCCGTGACGGCGGCGAGTGACGTGGACTATCACGTAGACGCACAAGCAGAAGCAAAAAACAGAAGAAAACCATCAAATAAATGTGTTTAAGAAACGACAAGAAACAAAGAACAGTACATCACACTTTAACGCAATGCAATGCGAATGACCATTTTTTTCTGAAAACAGTTAAGTTTGACGTATTTCTCGAGTATTATTTTAAGCTTTACCATTTTCCAGGAGCCGGGACATATATGTCTCGCTACATAAATCCATGAGTATCAGAGCGAATGCGGATCATTCTTAATTCATTCCCCAGCAGTGAAAGTAGCACCACTCTAAGTCGGGTTCAGAAACCAAACTTTCTCTTTCCCGAAAATTTTTGTCAGCTGCGCCTTAGCCCTAATATTTTGAATTATTGCTTGAAAGGCTAACAATGTAATGTAGTACTGATGACCACCATTTCTAATAGACGTCGAAATAAGTCTTATTCTATTATTACGTTGCTCTTGTGACAAAGTATTTTTGCTGTCGAGTTCGTAATATGCTCTCGGATCAAAGCTAGGGGAACAATTTTTATGATTTCCAATGTAGAACTTGTCACTTACAATAGTGGTTTCTTCCAAAGCCCACCAAAGGGAATGAACACATGCATTGTAGAGACCACAAGAGAAATCATAAACCAGAAATCTTGGAATCTCAGCAAATCGGGATATAATCATATCTAAGACAATTTTTGGTGCTTCATTTCGATATAAAACTTTGGTTCCAAAAGTTATAGGACTGGCAAATGCACATAATATTGTCATTGCCTCAGAAGCAAAGCTGTTTTGCGCTTGTAAATAATTCTTTGCACATAAACCAAACCGTTCGCTGTCCGAATTCTTCAATTCTTCTCTATTGAATGGCGACGATCGAACCTGATAACGACCAGGAAAATAGTTTCCTGTACAATACGCTTCATCAAAGCTTCGTACCCTTCCATTTTCAAGATGTGGGTACTTTAGACGCATGCGTTCTAAAAGGTGGGTCTTCTCATTGGTACCCCACTCTTTTGCATGCCAGTACGCGGGGCTTTTTCATATTGGATATTTATAATATCTGTAAAACTTGTGTACACATTGAAGGCAGCTAATGAGTGTGTTACCAAACACAGACCGCATTCTTCTGCTCATTTCTTCGGACTTGTGTTGTTCAATTTCTACAATTGTCGGCAATCCTGCTTGAAGCAATCTCGAACTTGATAGTATGCTCGTTCCTTAAACCCCATTCAGAAGATATTTTGGGTTTCGCAGACCCACCACACTTTTTTTGTATATTGTGGTCGAGACATGTATTTGCCAGTCTTTGAACTGAAGAAAGATCAGATGAACGAACAAACTGACATATTGGGCCTTTCAGAAACATAAAAACATACGGAACAACTCCTTTGGAGGGCCTTTCTCTCTTTCGGAACTGAACGGGCCCTAACTCAACCATGGTATCCCTGAGCTGTGTAGACCACATTCATTTCGCAACACATTCAGCTTATGTGATATAATGGTCTTGATAGAACGAGGTTCTGATCCAATAATGTGAAGGAGCTTCAGCCTTTCTTCTGCGAAATGAGAAACGAACTCATGAACGGGGTTTAAAAATCGTTGTATTAGAACGGATTGATCTAAAAGAGAGTTTGTAAGCATTCTTAGTGAGGATAAACTATAAAACTCACCGATATCATTTAAGTTTCATTTAGAGTATTCCCACATATTGATTCGCTAAAGAAACCTTGAGTTAGAACAGTATCTTAAAAAATTCGGACACATATGACAAACTCCTTCACATTAAGTCTGGCACAAGTACCAATATCTCCTTTCAAGGCTGAAAAAAATCTTCACAACTGTTTCCTTCCGTATGAGTCAAATGAGTGGACGATATGTGCTTCCCATGGATCTGGCCATCGACCTAGAAAGTGGTTCACATTTTTGAGAAATGTTCTTAAGGAGAACCAGCTTGCTTTTCATATACCCTAGTGAATCCCGTCTATGCATATGACTGGAATAGGTGCGTCACCATTTTCACAGGTGTCGCCACTAAACAACCTTTGATCGGGTTTCAGAGTCATGAGCTTCAGCATTAAAACATACATATCCTGCATGATTTGAACTGATCTTAGGGAACGGAAATGTTCAACGCAAAGTACCCAGCATTCAGGAGGGCTTGTACTTGTGAATGAAATTGTTTTAAGCGACTGCTTAATGTACCATTACCTATCACAACACCGATTAACTCCTGTCGTAACAAAGCATGAGGTCCGGCAGTGCACATATTCGAAAGCAAATCAAACTGTTCTCGCCCTTCTGGTTGAATTTTTGTGCGACATCCTGGGTTACCGCATTCATATTCCTCTACGTGAAGAGGACATGGTCTTCTTGTACACATAAGCACTCCATCGTTCCATATTTTCTTGGAGCTTTTTCGTCTACGACTGTTACATTTAGAACAACGTGTTGGTGAGTGTACGAGAAATGGTTGGCCTACTGATGCTAATTCGCAAGCCTGCATATCAACCTGAATAGCCTTCGAGGAGTTGATTGGTGGTAGGGGTAGATGTGACAAGGTCTTCATGTGAAAAGGGTTTCTAAACTGCTGAGCCTCAACTTCGCCATTATTCTCCACATCCACAACATCGTTCTCATCTTGGAGACTAGTATGTATTTCTTTTTGAAGTAAACGTGTGTGTGCATTCTCCATCGTACGCTGTGTCCCAAAAATCACATAAGTACAAGCCGCCACGCATGAATCGCACAGGCACAATCTGAAGATGGTCCCGGGATGCAAACCTTCAAACAATTGACAACACGCAAATTCTGTTTTTAAACAACATGTGAAAATTGGGTCGAGACGTATATGTCTCATGACTACATCCAGAGACTGAATTGTACACATCGGCAATGACCCACTCCACCTTCGAAAGCTCGACTCCAAAAATTCTTGATATCCCTTCGATAAAGTTATGGAAGCTTTCGAAATGTATGCATGCATCTTCTTTTTTTTGAATCAGTCACAATGACCCAGAATCGAGTCATTCCAATGCATTTGCTGAAAACATCACCATCGATTGATGTCCATGTGCAGACGACATGTCGCTCCATGGCGCTACATGCATCAATGCCCACTTGTGAGAACTGGGTCCTGGTGCAGATGCAAAGCAAGGGACAATTTCAAACTATTTCGAACATGCTCTCGGTAGAACGATCGTCACTTCGTAAGAGTTTTTGTAGGTGACTTTTCAGCCCTCTCTCTATTCTTAGAGAGAGCAAAACGCCATTGAACATCGATTTTATGCGCTCAACAATTTTCTCTGAAGCCTGTTCAACACCTCCTACGGCATGACAAAAGAACCTTTATAACAGTGTCTCCAGAGCAGCAGAAATTTTCGGTCTCTGATAAATAGCTGCAACAACGTGACGACGACCACTCCTTCTATGTTCTGTTCCAGGGTCTAAGCTGGACATTTGTGTCATAAGTGAGACACAAACTTTCTAGCGTCAATAAGTTGTGCTGCCCTCCATAGGATATAAAGTCTCTTGGATGCCAATTTTTCAGTGCAGCTTCCATGCAGCCGATTGTACGATGATCAAAATATTTTGTTGGGTCCTGTCCATCACTTTGATTGTTAGAGGTAGATCGGCCTCGGAGGCCGAGGAATGCTTGATTCAATGGATAGTTACCGTGCAAGTTTCTATTCATTGCCAGCCGAGTATCATCGCGCTCATTGTTTATACTTATGCTGCCAACTGCGACAGAGAGAGATCGGATATCAGAATCTGTCCACTTCGGATTCATTCGCGAAAAGCTGGGCAAACAAATTTTGAGAAGCAGGAGTTTCGGACGTCAATATACAAATCGAAAATGGAAAGGTGAACGATGACACAAGTGATATACGAATACCCCAGTATGTTTGACAGCCCCTATGACCAAATTCTTGAATTATGACGGTATCTACCTTGCCTACATCTACAACTTCGAGAAGAAACTTTCAAATCCTTCTGTAAAGCTAGTGATGCTCTTTTTCAAAATCTCTCACAATTTGGGAGATTCATCGACAGAAGCCGGTCATTAATACTGTAATGTAGGTCTCTAAAACCAATAATTAGTTGGTACCTTGATGGAAGAAGCGCACTGTAAATTTTGGCCTGGCATGTAATCTAAATATGGAATTAATCACGCACCGAACCACAGCATTTGGATCACGAAGACATTAAGAATCAATCGTGGAACAGAGTTCGGGATACGGGAAGGAATGAACTTGGCGCCAAAAGCCTAGAAAACTACTGACTGAACATCCTTACAAACCCCATTGCAGATCCTCAGAAGTGATGTGCATGCCATCTCCCGAAGCATTGTGGTGCATTCTTTCGGGCTTCTTTTGTCCCTCTCTTTTCACATCTCTATTGCAGATCAATGGAGAAAAAGATTCTGTCTGACTTTCTGCTTACGTTCTGAAGACACTACACGCTTCGAAAAGCCAAGGACCCAATGGCCGACTTGCTGCCGAACGTACATTACAAGAATTCATGAACGGAAAATCTATTGCTCTTCTTGGATGTGCAGGTAGTGGAAAGTCATGGTTAGTTCAACAGATGCTTATTTACGCTCCCAAGAGCTTTGGTGGGTACCCTATAGTCACGGCTTGTGCACATACGTACCAGGCTTGCAGAGAAATTGGAGGACGAACTGTCAGTTCTGTTTTTGGAATATACGCTAACTGGGCTGTATCGAAAGAAAAGCTCCTAGAGGAGGTGAAGATATCGAAATGGAGAATGGAGCAACTCCGTAAAGTGGAAGTACTAGTAATCGAGGAAGTTTTTCTCCTAACTTCGAAAACCTTGGAGGCCATTGATTCTGTCCTCCGATACCTGGCCCAAAACGATATTGACTGCGCGTTACCATTTGGAGGCCGTCAAGTAGTGTTGGTGGCGGATATGTTTCAATTGGGACCGGTTGAACAACAAGGTTCTCTTCGATCTGAAAACAAATATGCGCACCTCTCTCGACCATGGTCTCTCACATTTGGTGGCTTCGATACAGGAATAGCTTCTGTTTTGTCACACAGTCATCGACAGGTCAGCGACGCAGTTTTCCTTTCCATTCTTCAACGTGTGCGGCTTGGAAAGGTAACAGAAGATGATATAATGAAAATCAACACCACCAATATGGCAGCTACGAAGCCATGTAAGAAACACACTAAACTGTTCCTGTATCGCACTAAGGTATCAGAATTTAACAGGAAAGTTCTTGAAAGCTTTCCAGGAAGAGCATATGACTGCCACGCCCAGGACATGTATATGTCTCAAACATTTCGGAGGGTTACGGTTCTAAACAAATGCTTCAAGAAAGGCGGAAAATGCTGCTCCTGATGTGATAATCGTCAAAGTGGGTGCTGCAGTACTCTTGACAAGAAAATTCGTTCAATTACCCCAGGTACAAGGCTAGTGGTATCAAAAGTTGCCCAGTGGAAATCTAAGATACACATGTGATATGAGTTGGATATGTTTGAAGCCGAATTTGTAAAGCTATGATACAATTGAGATACGTTTTTAGTATATTGTTTAATTAAATATCATATTTGCGTGAGTTTCACGAAATGTCTTGATATGGATCCGATGTATTTAGGATATACTTTTGAGGGAGGTTTGATATGGTAAATTTCAGAATATATCGCACTTATATCGCAAATGTGGGAAATAATACCAAAGATATATCACATATATATCAATTACCTGTCCGGAGTATATCAAAAGTTATCGGAATTGTATAATTTCTACATATCTTTCATATCTGTACGATAAAAATTTCATTCTCATCTTACGTCCTACAGAGACATCATATCAATATCCAACCTGTATCACGGATTTCCACTAGCCCTACAAGAAATATTTTAAAAATAATGAGTGTAGTCTGAATGGTGTAATCGGATTGAACTGTGTTACTCTGAATGTAATTGGAGTTCAAATGGCTCTCACTCTCTTTATGTGTACATATTTCATGGTGCGTATACCGATCAACTGGAAGCCAATCAGAGCAGTTCGATCAGGACAGTCGTCGGAACTTATTTCTGCCTGCTGATGCTCACTGCTCAGACTCCATCCGTTCCCCGGTTGCACTCCGTCTCACTACTCCTGTGTATTACTAATGCCGTCAAGGTCACATCCGAACAAATCTCCGCCTCGCGTCAACCCAAGCTCCGCGAAGCCGCGCCCCCGTTGCGTCGTCGCGCATCACGGCCGCCACCGCGACGGCGTACTTTTCGGCCGAGATCACCAGCAGCCCTTTGCTCCCATCGCGCACGATGTGGCTCTCCACGCCACTGCTGCGGTATACCACCAACACCAGCCTGTGTGCCTGCAGCTCCACCACCGAGATGCCAAAGTGCTCGTCGCGCATCGTGTGAACTCCCACCCATGCGGGCTTCAGCGTGCTCTGCACTTTCTTGCTGGGCGCGTTTATCACAATGTCACCGCAAACCCTTCTTCCTCCGCGCTCTGCGTGGCCTTGCGGTGCGTTGGTGATCCCTGTCATTGCGCGCGCCTCCGATCAGCACCAGTCTGCACTTCACGTCCGCGTGCTTGTCGCGCAACACACACATCATCTGCAACTGCAGCTCATAGTTTTTCTCGGCGCAAAACTATCCTAGAGACACAATCAACCCCGTGCTCTCGTTCTACATCGTTCAGCTGCATATCCAACTTGCACAGGGGAAGATGCGGTGGATTCGCTTACTTCAAAGTGCGCGCAAGTGCGAAGCAGTCCAGCTCGAACTCGCCACTTTGATATTCACAAATCGTGCTGTCAAGACGTACGACATGGCGAACAGCTTGTAGCAGCCCACCTTCACAACCGTTTTAACGCGCGAAGAAGTAGTGCTCGCGTCGCTAGTAAAGTGCTTCTTTCTTGAGCGTACCAAACAAAGCATTTCGGGTGAGATGGTAGGGTCATATACGTATGCAATCGCCTCAGCGCCCAGCAGCTTGGGCACAATCAAAGCGAAGCTCCGATTGATGGTGTCCACAACAAGTTCAACCGGCTGTTTTGCATAAACCTTGGCACCCATACGCAAAGCACCCAAAGCCTGGAGCAACAGCGAGAAACGGGAATATCTAAAGCCATCAACTAGAGGAGCAAGCTGCGATATATCAACCGGTTCGAAACAAATCTCAAACAGGTACAGTCCTAACTGCGAACCAAATCGCTAGCGAGGCTTTTCCACTGCGTTTGAAACGCTTACGACCGCTCTCTTTCATGCAGAGTATACCATCATGTGACTGTGTCGCTACAACTTCTTCAGTGCGAGTACTGCGCACCAGATAACGCGTTCCCCGCCACCACCTTCAAGACTGTGCGGGTGCAAAAATCCAATCGAGATCGGTCGGTGTCGAAGCTTGATGAGATCCTTGCCCTTTCGACGCAGGTTCTTGCAAAATCCCAGAAATGCCAACAGCACCAAAAGCACCGCATTGGTACAAAAACGCATAGTGAGAAACCATCCTGTCAAGCCGGTTGCCAAGAGAACACCAATCGTTAACCAGCGAGAACATTTTGGTGCCAAAAAACAACAAAGCGGGCCTGTACGCATTCAGCAACTCCAAGCTCGAGCGCGCTCAAGAAAGAAAAAGACAGGCCGGAGAAGAAGGTGCCGCGCGACAAAATGTGGCGAGAATTACGGGAGCCGAAGAGAGAGGTGGGAGCTAGCACGGGCGACGATCAGTCGGACATTCCGCAAGTACAGCGTGTCTTAAAAGTCTGTATAGCACACGGCAAACTGCTGCAGCTGTGGGGCGGCAGTGAGCTTTCACTTACGCATTCAGTGCGCCTCGTTGCATCCGCCGCCGCGCAGTCGCCTCACTTTCGAGGAGCAGCAATTCTTTCTGCAAACTATCGAGCCATACGCTGGGCCGCTCGCTCAAAGGGCCCAGCGAAGCAAACCTGCTGGCATCCATTCTAGTCAAAGCGCACAGCACGATTGATAGTAAAAAACGTTGTTAAGGAATAGTAATGCAACGAGCCCTTCTTCTTCGCCTGCACAGCCGATACACCTTCAACAAAGTCCTCATGAAAAATCTCGTCACGATCATTTGTCAAAGCCAACATACCCGCCTCAACTGTCACCCCCTTCAACTGCGCAGAGTTAAATTGCTGACATTGCGCAGCAATCTCTCTGAAGTTGACATCCTTGTTCACATTCATCTTTCGAGAATGAATCTGCAGGATAATCGTTCGCGCACTTTTGCCTGGTAACACAAACACAATCTTTCTGTCAATTCGGCTGGACCTCAGTAACGCCATATCCAGAATATCCACGCGATTAGTGGCAGTAACCACCTTGATATTGTCATCGGAAGAAAAGCCGTCAAGTTGATTGAGCAACTCAAACATAGTTCTCTGCACCTCCTGATCGCCACTGAGCTCGGAATCAAATTGCTTGGTACCAATGGCATCCAACTCATCAATAAAGATAAGGCTTGGACCCTTTTCATTCGCCAGTGCAAAAGCATCACGCACGAGGTGTGCACCATCGCCAATGAACATCTGCACAAGTTGTGGACCCGCAAATTTGAAGAACGTAGGGTTTTCCTGCGCAGCACACGCACGAGCTAAAAGCATGTTTCCAACACCGGGAGGGCCATACATAAGCACGTCCTTCGGCGGTCGAATTCCGACGGCATCGAAACGCTCCTTTTCAGTTAATGGTAGTACAACGGCTTCTACAAGCTCTTAGATATGCTTTTCAACTCCATCGACGTTTGCGTACGACTCTATGAGCTTCTCGTGAACCTCTATGACCTTGACTCGCGAGTCGTACTCTGCAGGCAGTTTTCTCAGAATAAGTTAGGAATGTTTGTTGACGCCAACCAGGTCGCTCGGCTTGAGCTCTTCCGTCGGAACAAATCCAATCACAGGCGGGAGTATAGTCTGTCTAGTCAAAGTTTTGAGGACGACAGCCTTGCCCTTGTGCTGCGAGTCAAGATCGACGTTAGCACCATCCTCCTCATCCTCTTCCTCGATATCAAGAATCTAGACGATATTTCCGACCAGATACGGAAGCTGCTTGTTAAGCTTGACTTTGTCTGTGTTGAGACCGATCTTCTCCGTGGTGTGATTCTTCTCTTGTGTGAGACGCTGACTCTCGCTACGAAGCACCTTCACCTCAGCCTCTAACAAGCGCATGCGCATGATTAACTCGTCGACGGGCGCGTGGAGGATTTCTTGGTCCAGCGACTCATCTTGCATGAGCTCGCCGGCGATATCGCCGAGCGCAGCAGCGACCATGTTTGAGCGACCCGACGCGAGGAAGCTTAAGAAAGACAAACGCCACGAATGGGGTGCATTCGCGATGGAGCGCGAACTGCAGCTTCTGGCTCGGAGGCGATGGACACCTTATGAAGGCGGTTTGCGAACGCGGCAGCTATCGTTTACACACTGCACGCGTGGCAGGTGGAAGCGTGCAATGCCATACTTTTGTATCAACTACAACGACACAAAGTAATCAGACTGATGCACACTAGCAATTATTTATGTGTCAAATTGAACCCCGCCCACCAGAGACTAGTCCTGTGTATCATCTCCAATCCTCCTTTCGCTTTTCAACAAGATATGGGCATTGTTCCGCTCCGCCATTGCGCCGGGCTCCATTGCAGCCGCGGCGCTTACCGACGCTCCTGCGCGCGCCTTCAAGGTGGTTTCCGCGCTGCGGCGACGGTGCAACGCGTGTAGGTTGGTGCGGCGCGGCAAGAAGGTGTACGTGCTATTTGAGGTGCATCCACGCCACAGGCAACTTCAGGGAAACGGTGGATCCGTCTACCGTCACCGTCCTTAACGCGGTCCTGCATGCCACCATGGAGCATCACGATTTGAACACGCTAGAACTACGAAAGATCGCCTCTGCTTCTGGAAGCTGCGCTTTCCAGAAGAACGGATGCAATAAAGTGGGAACTTTTTAGTTGGCCAGCGCCAGGACATTGCATTCAACATCGCACAACCGCCTATGAACATATGCAAAAGTTGCGGGCCAGCAACGTTCAACAAATAATGGCTAGCGTTTGTCTGCGTAGGATATGCACAAGTAAAAAGGCGATTTTAGGGGTTTAGAGGTACGGAAGGTACGCAACCATGACTTGTTTGCAGGCGGTTTCCATGAGTTGCGTGTGCGTGTTGTTTGCTCGTTGAGGTGATGGAGTGCAATGATAAGGTGAATCTGTGCAACGATCGCCAAAAGAAGGTTATGGAGAAGACTGTGTTGCGCTCAGTGTGCTGTATCTGGAATGGTCAGTGAGTGGCCTGATAACATGTTGGCCTTCTTAGCACAAGAACTTTTATTTAACAGGCAAACGCTCTGTTTGCAGGAGAACGTAGCATACCACGTGAAGGCCAGCGGTCGCTTCTGCCAAGGAGCTGCGCCAGCCAACATGTTGGTGATCAGCAGTGGTGATACATGATGATGGTGAATCACCATTGGTGATGACGCCAAGTGTGGATAGAGGCGGGCTGCACGCCATTGGTGCGTGGTGTGCGCGTTGCAGCACGAAGCGTGTGATTGCGCGCGGAAGGAATGAACAACCAAAAACTTTAGTTACGTAAGGGCTCGCGCCTCCAATCAACTCTATCTCTGAAGACGAGGGAGCACCTTCATCGCCGCCACACATGCTCCATCCGTCACATCGCCGCAGCTGATCGACGACGAGAAGATCAGGACGCTGTTCCTCTCTGCCATGACGTCCGGCTCCGCGGCGGCACGCCGCAGAGCGCGTTGTTGGTGTTGTATGCACTGCAAGACACTGCAGGAAGGTGCCCATGCTGCTTGAGGTAACGAACGCTATGCGTCTTACACTCTCGCCACATGGAGCTTGAGGGAATAGGGAGAAATGCGCGTACGCCTCCCAGTATCTTCCGCCGCCAAGGCCAATATTATATGGTAAACGCTATAGCGTTTATCATACCTTCTTATATATCTACATATGTAGCGCTATCAACGGTACAGGTGAACACTGTTATTAGTGTGGGCCACACTATTTTTGTAAGGCTTATTTTGAAGCACCTCACAGTGTGTCCCACACTATATTGGAACCCACAATAGTTAGCTTACGGGTTCATTAGTGTGGCCCACACTAATTTTGACTCAACAAAATAGTGTGGGTTGCCGCAGCACACTTACGACCCCGACCCAACCACCTGTCCTTCGAAGTACACCTTATACTTTTCGATAATTGCCTGCAACTCCGGGAAGAGCTGCCGCTCTTCCCACTGCCCGTTAAGATTAAGCGCCATGCCACAACGTATCATCGCCTGAAGTGCATACGTAACGCCCGTCTCGCTGTGCGCTAACAGCTCTCACCGACTTGGCTGCAAGCTTCCGAAAGTGACGCTTACCAGGATTAGTCAGCTTTCCAGATCCTCGCGCTCCATCAGACCACACATCGCTCTCCAACGCGCCCATCTGGTGGTCATCCTACTCATGCCTCCAATATGTTTTCAGCTTCTGAGTGACAAAGCTGTCTGCTCGATGCACAAGATGGGTGGCATTGCATGGAAAGAATCGAACTTCTGTGTTGCTTCGCGCAAGTTCAGCTCTAACATCGTCGGTAATTTCGTGCGTATTGATATTATCTATATATAATACTCGCTTTCGACCGTTCGGCAGGGGTTCAAACACGCGCGTTTCCCTCACCCATTCCAGGAGTACTCTGTTGTCCTTCTAGGCCTTTTTGCCCCGTGCGATAGACTACCCCAGGTACCTCATCGAGGAGGCCACGAATGGGGTAGTTCTTATCCGCGTTCTTAAAAATCAGCATCGGCGTCTCAAGTCTTGCGTTTGGTCCACCATCAATCAGAACCATCATGGTGATTCCGTCGTCACCGGACACAATATCTGCGTAACGAACGCTGCTTTCTCCCACAAGCGCAAGCGTTTTATGGTTGCCCATATTCATGCAAAAGTGTGTCTCGTCGGGGTTGTACACGTCTTCCTCTCTCAAGACGTTTGATCGAAAGTCCCTGGCAAGCTGGCCCAAATGATAGGCTACCTCCTGTTCAATCTGCTCCTGCTTTGCTGCTGATACCATTAGCTTCCCACATTGATACCGGCTGACGATTCCGAACCTATGCATGAAAGACTGAAACCACCTTGATGTTTTCCTGTCTTTGAGAAGTTCGTTACTGCACCGGTCGCGCATTGTCGCATGGTATAATCCTTCATTGGCCTTCGCGATCAAGGTTAATGCTAACCGACGGAGTAATTTTGCGTTGAACTTCACGCCTACTTTTCTCAACCGATTGAACTCTTCATACAGGTCTTGGTGCAAAGCACCAACCCATGGGGTAGCTTTACGGCCACGCCCTTTTTGGGTCTTGCAGTAGTGGCTTTTGAATCTATTCTTTGTTTTTTTTGACAAAGGAGAAGTTATTGTTCTTTTGAGTTCGGTTGTGGCCATGCGTTATAGTCGTCCTTGTCTTCCAGTAACGGCTTGCACGTTGAAGGTTAGTCTTCGTGCTTCCCCTTCCCCCCCTCTCCCCTTTTCTTTACCTCCCCCTTTCGCGCGCCTCCCACCGCGCCCCTTGCCTTTCACCATGCCATCTCGCCCCGGCCACTGCCCCGCGTGTGATGCCGCCTTCGATGCTGACCGCCATCTTCCCATGGTTTCCGTCGTCTGCCGCCATTCTCTTTGCAAGGCTTGTGCAAGGCGCGACGCCCCGACTGCAACACCGTCTCCGCGCGATGACACCGCGTCGCTTTCGTCCACCTCCACAGCCTCCGACGACGACGACGAAGAGCCGCCGTCCGCACTGCGGTGTCCCGTGTGTAACGCCGCGCTCGCCGGCTTTGTAAAGAACTTTGAGGCCGTCGCCGCCTTGCAACTCTCCGCCGCCCCACCTTACAGCCAACCGCCCGCGCCGGACCATTCTGCTGTTTTGCATCGCGACCTTGTAATTCGTCGAGCTCACATTCAGTTTTCGCGCTCACCGGCCAATGAAGTGGGGCGTGGCGGGTCTGCTGTCGTGTATCGCGGTGTGTATGCCGCGTAACTGGTCGCCGTCAAATGCATACGTACCTTGAGCGAATCATTCGCTACGGAAGATTGCCTCCGGCGAGAGCTTCGAAACGCATCACGGCTGCAAAGTCCATATATTATGCAATTTAGAGGCGCTGCATGAGACCAAGAGGCGGCTCCTAACTCGCCGCGAAATATCTTGCTCGTCACCGAGCTTAGGCAAGGTAGAAATCTGCGCGAGAATCTCAATCGCTTGCAGCCTGCTGCCGGCCTTCCGATCTCAAGCTTTGTGCGAATTGCGTTGCATGTGGATAGAGGTATTCTTTATCTTCATGATTAGGTATCACTCTATTAAGAGCGCAAACATTCTCCCCACCGAGCAAATATCGCCCCAAAGTCGCACCTTTGCCTCGTCTGTGTGTGCTAAAATGGTTGACTTTGGATTAAGCAAATACATTGATAAGGCTGCCGGCGGCGGTACTGCTATGCAGAACATCATAGAGCCCGGTCGACTTGAAGTCACATATTCGTACTTGGAACCCGAAGCCTTTGGCGGTGATAAGTCTAACTTAATGCGTCGTGGCGAAGATAATGGGGCTGATGAACCTCGTTATGATGAAATGACAAAGAAGCGTGACATCTATGCACTCGGCGTGTTATTTTGGGAGATGCTGACTGGCAGAGTCCCATGGGCTGGCGTGTCTCTTCCCGATGTTTACGTGCGCTTCTGTGCTCGCAGCGATCGTCCGGCACCGGCCTTGGATGAAACAGTGGTTTGCAAGACCGTGCGCCGACTTGTCGAACATTGTTGGCCGCAGAACCCACACAAGCGACCTTCCGCAAAGTCCATTGTCGCCAAGCTGGAGAAGCTCGCTAATCGTTTCAACGTGAAGCTTGTTGCCTCCCCAGCGGAACTGGCAGCGTCACAACCATCTGCTGGCGCTGCTACGAATACCGCTGCTAGTGGGGTTGAATCGACTATGAGACTTACTCCTTTGCCAGACTTGTGTATGGAGCCACTACGAGAGCAAAACGATGTTCATCCGCAACACCTTTCTCACTGACACAGATTCATGCTGTCAGACCCCGTTATCGCCTACTAAGAGATGCCATCAGCTTCCACCGTATACACTGATATAGAGGGAGCACAGGCACATTCTACGGGCCTTGAGGTGGGGGATAATCGCGACTCAGATTGCGCTGTGAACGAAATTTCTGCTCGATATGACGATACCACTTGGGCAGATGATGGAGATGCTACCTCTCACGGCCAACGGTCTACCCCAAGCAACCCTGGAGCAGCCAGATCGTCTGCCAGGGAATGTGTTCCCAACGACGCATCGTCCTCTGCCAAGCGTCACCTATCCCGATCACGACATTCTGCTCATGATCCTAACATTGAACAAAACAACGCCCGCTACTCTGCTCATCCTACTTCGCATCCTTCAATGACTTCATCTCTCATGCCTAGCACGTCTCTCATATCTCCTGCCCCTAAGGCGAATGACACTGCAGTTGCGGCTACGGCCGCGGCCATTGCTGCTACAAAGGGTCGCGAGCAAAAGCGTGATGATATTCAGGGTGCACGTGGTCAAGTAAATTGCATATCACGCCCTGCATCCCCTCCTGCTTGGGAGGCAAGCTTCCAGTCACTACCCGTTCCTGAACATGGCAGAAAGTGGCAGCAAAGCCCAATGAAATGGACCCCGTGTTTTATGAAAACTCTGACGAGGAATCAAATGATTTTGATCTGGAATGTGCGGCAGCTGAAGAAGCCATAGCTGAATCTAAAAATCAAGCGTCCGTTCAACAACAATAACAACAATCCAGCTCTCGTACCGTCGCCGCGGTCACCACCGCCGTTACAGCAGCTACAGCTTCTACAGCAACGCAACGACTACAATAGCAGGCTGTGAGGAGCACATCATCAAACCACATGTCGAGGCCCAAGTCGCCGGATGTTCGTCGCCCTATGTCACCCATGGTAGCGCGTCCGTTTACACCATCTCAAAATCAAGTACGAGCTTCTGCTGAAGATGGATTTGCAGTTCGTCCAACGATTTCATTACCGAGGAACTCCGACTCCTCAGCCCCCAAGAAGACAAGCAGTGGCAGTCGTTCTAAGTTGAGTAGGACTATGTCCGCCTCCGTCTCTCCCGCTCCGAACACTGTTCATCGAGGTTCAAGCCCAGTTTTCAAATCGATTTCTGCCGCCCTGTAGCGTCATCTCCAAGAGAGTCGAATGGAAAACGAGCATTTATGCGAGGAGTGCGTTCAAATGACCGGAGGCCTTTGGCACGGAGTTCAAGCCCAGATGATATGGAGAATGAGCGCCGATAGAATGTGGCGGTGAATGCCACTCGCTCGTATGCTTCGGAAAAAGTTCAGCAAAAGGAGAGAAAGGGACGTGCAACACACTACTATGTAGACCGGATCGGGCCCGAAGAAATTCCTCCGTCGAAAAGTTAATTACTTGTATTAGGAAGGGGTGATGCAATTGTTTGCTGAACTTATGGTGCCGTTGCGCTTACCCACGTTGGCCCATGCTGCTATAATTAGGGATAAACATTGCGATGAGAACAAGAGCCTCTACGATTCATGCGCGATCCAAATCTCTCGTCTGCCTGTTTCACTGTAACAACGCTTTGTAATTCAATTTCGATGACTCATTACCGTTGTCTGAAGACTCAGGGCCAAACACATCTAACAACAACTGCTCTGCGTCAGTAATATGTTGTTGTCTCACAAAGCGTGGCTCATCTGAGGTCTTTTTGTTGGAGTTATTTTGAACAATTGTGGCAATTTCAAGATGTAGAGATGCTTGGGATGGTGTTGCCCAAATTGAAGGGCAACTACTGTCAACCTTGGAATTAGAATATTTGCCGTCCTGTGACGAGACTTCGGGGTGTTCATGAACTGTTTCTAGCGCCAATCTTTCGGCTACATTCACATTAACAACTTTAAAGGACTGCTTTACAATCTCAGGAACAGTAACTAGAAAGGTTGTGAAATTTATTGAGCGTCTGCTTCTCAACAATTATCTCATACAGAAAATTCTCACTGTGAGAAAAACTGTTTGCCTTGAGATGTTTTGAACTGGACGATACGTTATCTGTAGTTTCATTTGGACTTTCTGCGCGTGAATGCTTTGCACTGGAAGTGCAGTTATCACCAAGGGGATCATCAGCTCCAAATTGATGTGGAGTTGTCTTGTCATTATTAAACGGTTCTGAAGTACTGTGTTGCACCGAACAGTTATCGGTTTTGCTCTTTTTTGATGTCTTACTCCTCTTCGCGTACCAATAACGACGTTTCTTCAACCTCAAATGATTTTGACTCCAAAGATTGCAACTATCTGCGCTTCTGGTACCTCTGCCTCTGATTCCGGTTCTCTTGTACTCGGTTCTGACTTTTTTCCTGCCATTGTCGTTTCCGAGCTGCATCTGCTCCGGAAAGCTTGGCAAAATTACCAGGCCCAGGGTTGAGCTTATGAATCTCCGTTGTCTTTGGAACATTTTTCGTGCTAATGCTTTGCAGCACCAAATTGGTCGTCTGCTTTGGAACCATTACCTTCTTCAAGGGGCAATTTTCTTCTTTCGGAACTTTCCATTCTTTGTAATTATCATACGCTGTGTTGAGATATGACATGTCGGAACGGAACGCCTCAAACGTGTGTCGAACGTTCTAAGCTCTGCAACTCTTCATTTGTAAAATGTCCCAGAGAATGGGACGTGTTCCAATAGGAGGACATACGGGTAGGGGAAAATCTACGCACTGTGAGGGCCGTGAAAAAAGCCGCCAGACCCTCCCTCTTTATGATACGTTTTGCTCCAGACCCTCCCTTGTAGCTGTCACCCAGAAAGGGAGGGTCTGCACCAGTTCTCGCGGCCCCACCAGTAGACCCTGTGTAGCTCGCATTGTAATTGGGTAGACCCTCAACGCCTACAATAGAAGAATACAAGATGTGTACATCTAGTTAGAAAACCGCGCGCTTTTCGAAGCATAACACTGCGCACTGTTCTCGTCCCACGCATTGAGCTCCGATGGGCGAAGTCATTCTCTCGAGGCGGGATTTGGCAAGGGATATATAACTACTTGCTTGGTTATTAGCCGTTAGCCAGAATGATTTCGTTGAGCAAAGAGAACAGCCCTACAGTCCGCTAACCTCCATCAGATGCTCTTGGCGCCATGTTTGTAAATATCCTTGACCCGCGAGAAGAAGATTCAACAGACGAGGTCGATGGGGGGTTTAACCCGGTCAAAACTACTGAGGACCTTGCTACCAATTCTGGAAGAACGAGAAACCGTTCACTGAAAACAGAAGAGAAGAAAACTTTATTGGAAACCATAACAAGTATTTCAACATTCTTGAACAAGTTGGCTACCAAGACATCGATCCGTTTCAATAGGAAAGTTCCATGGCATTTCACTGAGTTAAAAGGAGTGTGGATGCATCTGATAGCGGATCAAAAAAGTGCAGTACTGCCTAAAAATAGAATGGGGCCACATCTTATGGCATCGTGTTCCTACCGCCACTGGTTCTGCAGCATTTTACTCAACGCAGAGATTTATGAACTTGAGCCGCGTTGCGGAGTGGTGTTCATATGCGTCGATACTGGTGTGAATCTGCACAATAGCTCTATCAAGTATGATGAAGACACTTTGGAGGGACAGTTAGAGACTTTACACGGGTTCAAAAGGGCGTTTTCTGAGAAACTTTATCGAAGTCTGGCGGAAATAAGCACCATTATCGTCCCTTTTAACGTCGAGAACATTCATTGGGCTGTAGTGGTGGCTAAAAGGGTACGGGACACACATTGAGAGCTTTACTGGGGAGATAGTTTGCGTTTTAAATGTCCAAAGAAGTTTCGTAGGCTGGTGATGTTGGTGATTGATCATGCTCTGGGACAGGCAATGGATTGGAGCTTTCCGGATCCGAATTACATGCTGGACATATTACATAACGTACCACCGACAGATTCGCATAGCTGTGGTGCGTATGTATTGTCAACGATGGCGGAGTTCTCTGAGACGCGAGGGACAATTCCTCAGGCTACTTTCGTTGTCGGTCACCCGAAAAACCTCACCGAGAAGTACCGGTGGGCGTGCGCAGAGGGTCGGTTAAAAGTGGTGATGGCTCTGTCGCATCATCGCCCTGTGACCAATACGTACCTGGCATACGAGCTTCAGAAATAGAAGAGGGAGACTACGTTCTTGCTCCGTCATGGGAAGGATGAAGTTGATGCTGAGCGAACTGTTTCAGGGCAGCGAGGGGCTGGGCGTGGAAGTTGAGGCTCAGACACTGAATCTTCGTCAATTGAAGCAATTGGAGAAGAGGAGGATGCTCCTGGTGGGAAACATGCAGTTCGGGACGGGGAGAGTGCTGGTAAAAGGAGAGGTGGGCCGAATAGAATGACTGTGTTGGACCTCCCTGGCTATATTGCCGACTTGGTCACCTCTGAAGGGTACGACTACACAGTTCAATACGCCACACTGGTTACTCGCTCGCGTTTGTACGGGCTCAACGTACGAGTGAGGTGCATGAGGTACAAGAAGAATTCGCCAGGCTGTCAATGTAAAGCTTCGTTCATGCCCAAAGCCCTTCTCGATGAGAAGGGATAGATATTGACCTTTAATGGGGTGCATAACCATGAGCGCGGGAGGACGGGTGGAGATCAGAGAGCGGAGAAACGAAGAAAAGCTTTGAAACAAACCATAGTGAAAACGGCCTCTACCCGACTTCATATTCCTTATATTCACTTCACTCCAACATCTGTGCGTGTAGCGGATGGCGAGAAGCTTCGTTCCGGAAAGGCTACGGTGGAGGAGATGAAGGCAACGGAGGAACACTCTAGAGGATTATCTGACGATGAGGATTTCATTTCAGACGTTCCACGTCGCCCTGACCAGGTACAAGACTGGTTGAAGAAGTATCCCAGAAGCGATGGAGAGTACATGAGCACACAGGAGCTCCGTTCTCCTCCTACCTCCATTCTAATTTCGGACAGCAGTGAGGTTGAAAACGTTTTTGAGCAATCTACAGTTGGGAGAATAGGAAATGCTGTGGAGGACGAAAGGTGTGGCTCTAATGAACCGCAATTGCTATCAGACGATAGCTCAGTCATTGACATCACCTCTCAAGTGAAGCCCAAATTCGTAGCAAGCAAACCAAAGGTACGTTGGGTCCTCTTTCATTACTCACATTGGATGTAGTGTAGTTCTCTGACATGATGTATACAGCCACGATGTACAATATCAGTCGCATACGACCCCGACGATGATGATGTCAACCAAGAGATTCAGGCAGAAGCAGTGGGACCACAAACACAATCTCCATCTGTTGAGGAATATTCTGGATCAGACAGTACAGCGTTAACGGAGCAACTCCCCGAAGACGAACTGGTGCGAAGGGGGTTCATAGCTTACTTGGAACAGGTAGGAGTGAATGGCGAGCATGAGGTTCTCCAACATTTGCAGTATATTGCAGAGTACTTCGGATATAAGCTGACAATCCGGGACTCGAAGTACAAGGTGGTTCAGGAGGAGAGGAAAGTTTTGGTACGCGGGTATCTCCGATGTTCTCTGGGATATGTAGAACAATGTAAATGCCCGTACACGTTCAAAGTTCGGAGAGCTCGAGTATCAGCGTCCAGAGAGTCCAAGTACGCGTTTTTACCCGACTTCTCCAGAGCGCACCACAATCACGCAGCGACGAACTCCTTGCATACGAAAATGCCTCAAGATATGGAGCGGGAGGCACGCCGTTTACGACGTAAGCTGCACCTACAGTACGATGTGGTACTAAAGCTTATCGAGGATAAGTATGATGTTCTTGTGGACAGAAGTCTTTTTCGAAAGCGTTTGAAGTACATGGAAGACGCTTGCTATCCCAGGTAAAAAGAGTGCCTACGATTGTATCAGAACTTGATACGTCTACAAACTGAGAATGCTAAACACAAGGTGTACGGCAGGACAGATCAGGAAGATGGTCTGCAGTATGTTGCTTCGCGCTTGGAGGATTGGGCCCAGGACTACGAACAATTTGGCATCGTGCCGGGGATGAGCATAGATTATAAGGCAATTGCCAATCGCTTTAGTTTACCTCTCCTCAGCGTGAACGGAAGAGACAACCACGGTCACTTGACTACCTTCTTCATGGCTTACATAGGTGACGAGAGAGCAGACAGCTTCGTCTGGGTATTTCGACGCTTCAAGAAGTGTATGCGCGTCACTCCGAGTTTGATAGCTGTTGATCAGTGTATGGCACTGATCAATGCAATCCATACCGTACTCCCGTACTCTTTCGTGGTATTGGATGACTGGCATCTCAACCAGAATCAGGAACCAAACGTAGAACGATGGTGCAGGTCTCTATCAGTGACACACCTAGCGTAGAACATGGACAGAGACCTGTACGACCTACGGAAGTGCGCAACAGTGGCGAAGTTTGAGGCCAACAGGACGCATTTCGAGCAAAGGTACTTTAACAACTTTAACAAACCATTGCTGAGATGGTATAAATTCCTGTACCGCGACAACGCTGTGATGGTGGTCAGATGTTTTAAGGAGCTCCAACTGCCCTGCCGCTTCTTCTTTCAGGGCACGGGATACTGTGAAGCCTCCCATGTGAGGTACAGACAACTCATATGGAACCGTGACGTCCTTTTTTCTGACGTCCCACTCGAAATGAAGCGCATAACAGAACGCTTGAAACTGGAACGCGTTCATAGGGCGTCAGTGGGGGACTCAACCCTCCGTAACGAACTGGTTAACTCCGGTCTTCCCGTATCTATCACTTCTGCACCCAACATTATCCAAACCTTCACCAAGTACAGCGTCATCAAATTTCTCGACCATAGCATTCGATTGTCCGCTTCATACAAAATCGTTGACGCTGTAGTGATCCCAACGCACGCCGTACCAATGGACACTGACCTAAACTTCGAATATCTCAACATTTCAGTGCAGGAACCTCTGGTTATGTTCACCGTCACGAAGTTCTACACAGCTGCTGCAACAATTGGACATGATAGCGACATCGATTGTTTCAAAGTCTATATTCATTGCCCGACTGACGACTTGGAGACCGTGACGGGAAGATGCAGCTGTAGAGATATGAATGCGAACGGAATCCCCTGCGCCCATGTGACCAGACTGTTCATCGTGTATAACGATATTGTGGAGCGATGGCCGTACCTTCGCAATGTCCTCCGAAGACGGTTTCGGATTCAAAGCCTCTGGCACCCCTACTGGTGTAGAGATCGTCTGAGGTGGACAATCGGAAGTATCTTCAATCTCAGAGCTAAAATGGGAATTGCACCCCCCAAGGTATTCACCATAGCGAAGGCCAAACTCAGTGCGATGTGAATCCCAATCAACAGGAGAACGGCTCATCACAACACCCAATCAAACAGAGCCAATACACCGGGAACGAGTGTACTAGATCCATTACACAGCGTCTCGAGCAGCAGAGAAGTGAAGAGATCTCGTCCTATGTCAACTACTCGGACGGAAAATCTGTATACGACCAAATGCATAGAGTTGCAGAGAGCTTCGGAAGGTTTGCAGTCGATACTTTAAGGGAATACATGGAAGAAGGATTGCGCCAGTTGAATGCTGGGAGATATCCTTCTCGACCGCAGCACGCTATTCTCCCTTCAGCCACTGTTCCTGAACTTCCCACGCGATTGGATGAAGTAAGGGCGGTGGAGGTGCAAAATCCAAATGCTGGCATTGGAAGGACCAAAAAGAAAAGAAAAGTGTCCTTCCGAGAGTGAGAAACCAAAGAAAGCGGCGTCGGTTAAAAAATGATGCCTCTGTATGTCCTGAAGGTGTTCTAATTCCCAATACAGAGGATCCTACAACTTCTCAATCTCCAAAAACAAATTCTGGAAGTACACAGACGCCGGGATCTGGCGGGTCAAACCCAATTTCTTCTCAACCTTTAAACGTTTCATCTGCGTTGCAGGTGGCAGTGAGAATTTTGGACCATCCAGATCACCAATATGATGGAATGAGGGGATCAGACGATGCACACAACGAGTAAACATGTTAGTTTCTTTCTTTTTGTCATGTGCGCAACAGTTAGTAGTTACTTACAACGCATTTTTTTTAGTCCCACGGCGCTGAGTAGTGTCGTAAGGTACAAGATGAAGCGTTGAGGAAAAAAGATTGTAGGTGAATTGTGGCGTGGGGACGGGGCAAGAAAGGGTGGTAGCGATGGAGAGAGGGGTTTGGAAAGCAACGCCTTGAGCTTTGTGATGAGAACAGTGCGCAGTGTTATGCTTCGAAAAGCGCGCGGTTTTCTAACTAGATGTACACATCTTGTATTCTTCTATTGTAGGCGTCACCGTCACGCGTTGAGGGTCTACCCAATTACAATGCGAGCTACACAGGGTCTACTGGTGGGGCCGCTAGAATTGGTGCAGACCCTCCCGTTCTGGGTGACAGCTACAAGGGAGGGTCTGGAGCAAAACGTATCATAAAGGGGGAGGGTCTGGCGGCTTTTTTCACGGCCCTCACAGTGCGTAGATTTTCCCCTACCCGAGGACATACATTTTACGTGTCATTCAAAATGTGCTTCCGAAGGGCCGCTGTAAATTTTGTCGATACTTCTTACAAGTATCCTGATATTACACGGTACATGGTTTTCTATGGAGGGTTCGATTTGCCGGCAAATTTTACCTTTTCGTAACTGTAGACACGGAATCCGTTGCAACCCACAGCTCCTTGGTAGCTCCAGCTCCTTGGTAGCCAACCCCTGTTCGTGGTGCTTTCTTTCTTGGAGGCACCACTCCCCATCTCTTGCACAATGACTCCGACTTCGTTCCCCTTCTCACCCTGCACACAGCATAATCGCCTTCAAATATGGTCTCAGGGCTAAGTATATTTATTGTCTCTTTCATTATGTATGCACTTAACCACTCTTCAGACCGTATCTGCGCGAAAGAATACTTCGAACGTTTCTTCAGCGGCCGACGTTCAAGTTCGTCTCCATGTGCGCAAGGGAACTCTTCCGAGGACTGCCGATAAGTTTTGCGAAAGGTTCATTATTGTTCGGATTCATTAAGGTGTGGATGTAGCTTTTACAAAGAAGCTCGTGAACCCAATCTTCTCAGTGCTGAGATTCTTAGACTTCCACGGGTCTAGTCTGTGATGTGCCGTTCATCCAATATACCACAGGGTTCCCGCTCGTAGCGTCCGCTGTTTTCCTTGTTCTTCTTTCATTCGGTTGGTGTGAATCTTTTCTTTTTATTCTGTTCCAGTGACATAATCCGCCATGCATATATGTTGGGGTTTCTGATGGCAGGCATTTTGGTATTTTGAATAGTTAGACCCATTGGTTTCCTACCTTACTTCGGAACGTGCGGTATTAATCTCCCGGAAGTGTGCTTCTCATGTTTTTCTACTCTGGTTCAACATATAACGAGCATGAATGCATTATGTCTCTCTTCTGACTCATACAACTCTTTTCCTCACCTTTTTGCGCGAGTACCCAAGGATTCCAAATGATTTGTCCCATTTTTGTGGTTTATCCTTGAAGTTGTTTTCTCTTACAACCAGCACATAGCTTCAATCCAATGACAACCAAAAGTTCGTATGACGTTCGTTTGCTTCAAATCAACCAACTTGTACCGAGTTCATGAGGACATTATTGAACTGCCGACACGATGTTTGTGTTTAGATGATGGATTCTTCGACTCCTACATTTTGCTTTGTATGAATGATGCATACTTTCTAACCACATCTAACCTCTATGCCTTTTGCTATTCAATGTGATATGGTCTGGTCGACTTCCCCATCTGACGTTGGGGACCGTAGAGAATATTGAGTTGCAGTCATGACGGTCATGCACATATCTATTTTGACGTGGTTACATTGTCTGCCGTGCCCCTAGCCCACTTCTTTGTCTCGCACCGATTACTTCCTTCATTCCTCTTCCTCTAACTCTTACTATTCCTCTTCCTCTTCCTCCTCCTATTCCTCTACCTCTGGGTCTTCCTATTGCAGAACTGCCAAGTACAGTTTGCATACCTCTCTCTCTACCTCTTGGATTCTTTCGTACTGGTGAGCCGCCTAGTTCACGAGAGTGTCCATGTCTTGTACCATGCTCAGATGTTTCTAATTCTGTGCAAGTATTACGTCTGCCGCCAAAATCTAGGAGCATACCAAAAGCTCGAAATCCTTCGCATGGAGCCGTAACGGTTATGCTGATATTGTCGGTTGCTCTTCGTTCTGCAGATGCAACAAGGTTATTCCTATTTTGAACTACTTCTCGCTCAGCAGGTGTATTGTGCGACTTAGGAATGGTCCTGAGCCCTTCCGGGGTCACTCCAGTCGGATTAGAGGGAGCTCTAATAGGTAAGCGTATCTTAATGGATCGAGACACAGGCGTTTCGTTGGTTGGAGAACAACATTGTGGCTCTGCAAAAAAAGTTAATGTCTTGTTTGTCGACCTTTTTGCATGTGTCAGAGCAGGGGAAGAGTTGGCACGAATATAGTCTTCTTCTTCATAACTTGGTTCGCTGTTGATATACATCTCTGTTGATATACCTGGAGTGAGAGATACTGACGCCGTTCTTCTTCTCGGCATTGATGTGATGTTGTCAGAAATATCGGTACATGAAAAAATGCGGTTCTCTCGCAAATTAGATGGTTCGTTATTTATTCTTCCGGTAGATCGTGGCACAGCAGGACAAAAACCGAAGGTGTCCCCCGTATTAGAGCTTTTTCGCGATTATGAACCATAAGGGAACGGTCCTCTTGTTTATTAGATGCTTCGTCGTGTCGTGCGGTAGAGTCTACTAGTAGTGAAACTGCCAACGAAACTGATGGTGTCCCAGTTAATCTCGCAGCCAGGTTCGCTACAACTGGTAGGGGGTCTTCTCGTTCAACGGATACTTCATCACGTCTCAGGCTTGTAGGAAGTGGTATTGACACCGGCGCTAAAAGTGTTGTTGCCATAACTGCATCTCGTTGTTCATCTGAACAGTAGTGACGAAGCATAGTTTCTTGTCCTTCATCTGGTGGTCTGTGAAATTGTGGAAGGTTTTGTGGTGGTAACCCTTCTTGTGGCAGCGCCATTTCTTCCTTCCCAACTTGCAACAATTCTGAGATAGGTACTGGTTCTTGATTGAAATCTTGATTCGTATCCAAAGAGAATTAACGTAGGGCAATTTGGCGACCACCGATAGAATGGGTTTTTGGTTTAGCTGGGTGTCTTTTTGATTTCATCTTCTGTTCGGCTAACCATCTTATGCACCAAAAGTTGCTGCTTTGACGATATATCAGGAAATCTCTTGACGCCGCTGCAGAACGGATAATTGCTTCACACTGCGCGTAATGGGTCGTATTTGATGCCCTTGCCCAGGAAATTGTACCATAGTTCTGTCCAAATTTGTCGATCATGATGGTTTCAAGCGCATCTTTTGCATCCGAATTCAGCTTCTTATCGGTGGCCCCAGTCGGAAGATGGATATCTTTCTCTTTCGATGATGGTATCATGGCGTTGTGGAACTCAATCGCGGCCCTCATCAACGCAGATACATTTGGTTCTCGCATGCATTCTTTGCCTCTCATAGAGCTTGGAATCGGGGGTAGCCTTGAGCAGGGTTTCAATTCATCGAGCCTTTTGTTGAGACTGGGAATGTCATCTTTCCATGTCCGAACAATCTCATCCCTTGTGTCACGTAGAAAGCGCTCCAATGCCGTTTGGGAGGAGCTCGCGGCCATGTATGCAAAGAGATGGATTGAAATAATTCTCCTTGCCTGCAAAAATTGAACCGCAGATGGTTTGAATGAAAAATTGAAAGGCTGGAGAAGGGGGAGCTGATGAGAAATAAAAAGCATTGGATGTGATTTATTCTATGTACTCCCATAAATCAAAGGAAGCGTTCCGGTGGAAATCTATTCCATGGAATTAGGACGAATCGAAATTTGGTTACATATGGTGAGTAGGCGCCAATCGAAAGCTTAAGCCCTGGAAATCGAGAAATAAGATGAGCAAAGACTTAGAGTATCTGAGGCGTGAGTAAGGACCATTGGATTGCAATTTATATGAACTGCTTCACATGCATCCAAAGTACGTATGTCCGCCAGAGTAATATATTTCTTGCTTCCCGAGGGGGAAGGCAGTGAGTCGAACAACTATGTTGAGGCACAGGAAGATTGCGAACAACTCTTTACGTGGCCATGGCCTCCCTGCCAAATTACCATGGGGACCGATGAAGAAGGGCAGCACGATAATCAGAGTGCACTTCGAATCAATGGTTGAGCAATCTTTGACGAACACAGAGGGAGCTCTTCCCACTGGGGTTGCTGATCGATTGGTTAGCACGACTGGTTCTCTGCCTCAAAACGAAATATCGCAAGGGGAGGGAAAGATCCTGGAAATTGTGCCAGAGGAATCCTGTTCTGAAACTCCTGCACAGAATGCTACTGAACACAGTATTCGAAATCCGGAACCCAGACGCAATAAAAAACATATTGAAACCCAGGCGAACCTCAATTCCAATTTCTATTGTTTGCCGTTGAGTGGCGATGACTCCGGTGATCATTTCGTAAACATAGAGAATGATGTATTGTCGAGGGTAGATTCCGTACCACCAAAAGAGTACACAAATACGAGCAGTTACCTTTTTCATACACAACCAGAGCATCGTAACAACCCCCATTCTACATTGCATCCTTTTCCTTATGATGCTGTTCCTGATTTTCCCGACAACGCTCAGACCAAGGAGACAGATGGAGTTGCAGTGGAGTGCTCTCCTGACAATAACGTCGGTAATAGGGTTCCTGATTAGGAAGTGGATCAGGCGAACGAACGCGTCGAAAGTCGTGTGGGAAAACATCCAGTGGAACGATTAGTGTCTCTGCATATCGACGAACATTTTCCAGCTTCATTTGTGGATAGAGCTGATGAAAACAATCTTTTCAGCGAATCAAGATTTTCACATTACGGGTCTGTGTCGGACCAACCTCTTAGATCACCCTCAGAAAGATCTGATTATGAATGTGTCGATGTCCCTAACTCTGATTCAGGAAGGATCATATCAGAACAAAGACTGTCCGACGTGCATTCTTTCACCGAGAGTGACGCTTTTATTAACAGTGGAGAGCTCGGTACTAGTGAAGAGACTGTTTTCAAAATTTGGATAACCGAGAACAAGAGATGGGTAGAACTTTACTGCAGACATAAAGTCACACAAGTGGTAATGGATGAAATTCTGAAGAATACCCATACTCCTTACAAGTGTTTGAAAACAGTTCTTTCTCGTATGTGCAGAGAGTCCGGAGTATCGAATGATATCGTGACGTTTTCAATATGCTCTGGTCACATGTGCTTCTACAGAAGTGAAATTTTGAGATGTAATGTGTGCGGTAAACCACGCCCGGCTTTTGAGCAGAATGCACCAAAGATATCATGGATTAAACTTCTAGGAAGATTGAAATCAATGCTGGGACAAAGGAACTCGTGCGAGAAGCTGTTCAACTATTTGCATTCTCATATAGATGAAGAGAACAATATTACCAGTGACTTCTTTAAAACCAAGTTCTTTCAAAAAATTGCGGCGCGATACGGTGGAATACAAAATGTGAAGAACGATGTATTCCTGGCGGCTTCAACGGATGGATTTCAGGCGTTTCGTAAGCAAAGTCATACTGTTTTGCCTATTGCCGCGATTATCCGTAACTTGGCACCATGCGAACGTTTTCGTATGAGAAATGTAATGCCACTCATTTTCATTCCCGGACCAACGGAGCCTGGAGATCTTCAATCATTTCTTGGCCCCCTTTTCGAGGAGTTGACAGCTTTGGAGAACGACAGACAAGGCACTAGGTTTACGTCTTACGATAGATCGGTGAAGAATGTGAGGGTGCGTCTCGTTTGGTTCACAGAAGATCTTCCAGCTGTGAAGAAGATATCTGGATTGAAAGGTCACAATGGTAAAGCACCATGTAGGTACTGAAAAATGCATGGAGTTTGGTCATCGTCACGCAGGCACCATTATTATCCAAGTCTTTTCAGCACAGCAGATGGTGTACAAAACGTCTTTGATTACATCAACTTGCCGTTGAGGGGAGAAGAACAGTCACGAAGTACCATACGAGAATTTCTACTCAGATCCGGGCAAGAGAGATCCGCTCTTCAAACGGAGAGTGGGATAAGCGGTGATAGTATTCTTTTCCAGCTTTGGAGTATTGTCCCCTACACCTCCTTTCCCATCGATTTTATGCATCTTTTCCACAACATTGGAAAGGGTATGATCCTTTTGTGGATGCATGATCAAGAGAAGCCATATTCGATTACTAAAGTCTTTGTTCGTCAAATCGATGATGAGTTGCAACTGTTTGGGGAAGGACTACCCAGCCAAATATCATGCAGACCGAGACCATTGAGTCGTTTTCCGGAATGGAAATCGGCAAAAATCAATGCCTTCATTATTTCGTACAGCTTGACAGTTCTCGAAGGCCATCTGAAGGAGCCACATTCTTGCGGTTGGAGAGACTTTGTGGAGATTTTTGACAAATGTTTGCGTCCATCATTAACAGAAGCGGATATTGGGAAGCTCAGTGTTCTCTCACAACGATTCTATCACCATTTCGAACAAATTACTTCATGGAGAACCTCGATTGTTTCAACGTGTGCAAGTACACCATTCAACTGATTCTAAACCTTGCAAAAGGCGTAATACAGTGAGGTCCTCTTGTAAACTACTCACAGTACTGGATGGAAAGATATATCGGATGGGTTCTGGGTCGCATGAAATCTCTAAACCTTGCAGAGGCCGCTCTACTTAATGATGCTATATTCGTCGAATCGTATAAAACGGTCCTCACCGACAGCATTGAAGATGAAGAAGAGATTGCTTCGGAATGTGATCCAGGCTTCCAGCTTTGCGGTCGGTCCCATAAAGACATTGTCGGCACATGCCCCGATCTGGATGAGGTTCTCTCTATATCGCTGAAGGACTACCATATAAGAAAGTACGATGGGTTAACAACTGATGAAGCTTTCAATCTGTTGGAAACACTCTCTGAAGTTACTTTTCGAGCGCGAGTGATGTTCTTAAATTGTCGTAAATGGCAACGCGCTTGTACGAGACTGGTACCCGGCAGTGTTAACACTCTGACGTCGCGGTTGCGAAAAAACTGGCACGTAGCTTGCGAAATGGTTGGAGAAGATCATATTGAAGTGTTCTATGGTCGTATTCAAATGCTGATTGAATTTGAAATAAGAGAGGAGTTCTCAAACAGGTGGGAGCACTGGCAAGATAAGTACGATGTAGGCTTATTTGATTGAGTGTCGGGATTGGAAGTCAACGCACAAGGCCAGGTGTTCAAGAGAACTCGGTCTACGGAGGCATTTACTGCAAGAACAGTCGAAGATCTGTCAATTGTGTCAAGACTTATCAGCGCTGTGGGTAATATGGTTCCATCTGAAACGAGGCAAAACCATGGGCGTCATTTGTGCTACTTCATTGACGAGAACTTGCTCTCGGACTGTCTACTACAAGAGAATATTGCTTGCACGGATGGCTGGAATCGAGTCCTCTGTGGACTGCGTGGTACAATGTGAAGGACTCTATAGCTTCAACGCAGTAATTTGGGTCTTTAGCGATTGCGCGAGTTGTGATCATCATTTCACGTAAAGTATTGCGGGCGTCACCTTTTTTATTCTCCAAGCATAACATAGTGCGGTTTATCAAGTCATTGTACACAAGCACATGCATTGAAGTGATTTCGATTTGATAGCCTTGAGACCATATGCATCGGAGAATGTTGAGGAATTTCAAGAGCTGGAAGCCTCAGCAAAAAAAGCAAGCGGACGCGGAAAACCATGAGCAGCTTCGAGGGCAATCTGACAGCTATCGAATTTCAGTAGCGGCAACCTCACCGCTGTAGTGTACGTAACTCTGTCGATCCCGCCGCGACACCTAAAGCATCACCATGTTTCTTGGAAGTCAGCCGAAGCAGCGAGATGGTATACAACTGTGTTTGAGATCGGCAGTAGCATCGAAAGCGAACAGATGGGTGTAAGAAGTTTGCAGCAGAAGCAGGAGACGAAGTTGGGTAGTACTTGAAATCTGTGGCAGGACCAGGAGGGAGTCGTTGGATGTTCGGAGTCGGCAGCAGCAACGGGGAGACTAACCACTTATTTTGAGTGAAGATTGACATTTTATTGAAGAACGGAGCACAAGATTGATGTTTGGAAATGGAGACTTCTGAAGCCCATTATCATTATGGATAAATAAGAATGTGAGAGGAGTGTGGTAGGAGTCTGAATACTGAAAAAGTCCTCGGTAGGGGTCGTATTCAAAAACGGGTGTCAATGGACTGCATGAGGATCAGTACTTGACAGCATGATAACTTTTGCATTCTGTTTTCGAAATATAGAGTGCAGGTGGAGTTAAATAAGTTCCCTCTTCATTGCTACAAAGTGAGACATGTGGATGACTTAATGAACTTATGTAAACCTTTCTTGGTCTCGGTTTTCGAAATATGGAGTGCGGCCGGTGTTAAACAAGTACGTCTTCTTCGCAATAAAGTGAGTGCATGCGGATCATTTAATGACCGTGTGTCAACCTTTCTTTGGTATTCTGACTTTGAAAGAAAGTGAGTACACGTGGAGGGTGGTAGATTAGGTCGTAGCCATCCCATTTATTCTATGTACATGAGAGGTGTCCATTTCGAAGCCACTCTGATTGCACGATGAGTGCAATAGGAGTGCTGCAAAGGCAAGGTGTACTCAGATTGACCTCCAAGTTTTGAAATAAACTACCAGTCCAAAACAACTCTATTTCAAGCCTTGCTTTAGGTACAATTGCACTCCATCTGGTATCAAAATTTTGTAAATATTCTTCTAGGGTAGGTTGTCTTCGGACTATTGAACAATGTTAAACATCTAGAAGTAAGAATGGAAAATGGGAATGATGATTATATAATGAGAAGAGAAGTATCTCAGATAAGAAGTACGGAAACGTCGATTGTGGCATCTCGGGCACAGTTTCCGATTCAACTCGCTTACGCCGTTACAATCTACAAGTGTCACGGTGTGGCTTGGCAGAACGTTGCAGTCGAATTCTCTTCCAGCAGATGGAAACCATCTGGAATGGTATACGTCGCTCTCTCTCGATGTACCTCATTAAGCGGTTTATGGGTCAGTGGATTAACGAAATGACATATTCAAAGCAGCAAAATTGCTGCATATTATATGGAATACATCACCAAACTCGAAACAAATTAACCCATTCGCGTAATATCGAACGACAAGGAACCGCATTAGTGGGGCCTTGCACGCTTGAAGTTATAGTTTGTCCATGCAAATTATCTGAATACAGATTTTTCGATTGTTGCGATTCCAGACTTGTGGCTATGTTGCCCTTTTACAGGGAAAGTGAGCAAAATAAACTGTGGCTCGTCCCTAGTGACAAGTCGACCCCCCGCTATGTAATATACACTATCAAGATTGATCACTTCAATTTCCATTTTTGCCGACATCTGGCCATGAGGCATATATATCTCAAGATTGGGACTTCTTCTTTCTGTTGCAATGATTAGAAGAATAAAAATGAAAGAAACCTGAGTATATATAATTTCTGTGTCATATGAATGCTCTTCTCTTTAACAAGTCTGACATAGTTATAGGCATTACATGAAAATGTTTCTTTCGCAGATGGGTGAGGCACTTTAACTTATACCACTCTGCAAATGAGTATTCCATTTTCTGTACATCATTTCGGGACATTCATGTCTCACCTTCCGGTCTTATGATATCTCTCCTGTCTGTTCTCACAATAAAATCACACACTTTACAGGCATATCCGATATCCATACTATTGTTTTCCAGAGTTGTACCTTCCACCAGATTTTGACTTATAATGATGGCCGTCCCTAAATGCTCAGAAAACTCGCTTTTAACGAGCACACGGCTGATAGAATCTCGTCTCCAGGGAACGGGGTACATGACTTTTTGTTCAACGTTACTCCCTCGATAGTTTGTTTCCTCAATTACAGAGATGTTTGTGGTCTTCTCTCTTCTTATGAAAATTGAGTTTGAAGCTTTTTTTTGCCTAACAGATAGATGGAAAAAGGATCGACAACACCAAAGCCTACCCTTTTCTCAGTACTATGTTCATCGCCAATAAATACTGAATTGAGAAACAAACCCTGATTAGTACATCCAGTTTTGCAGTCAAAAACCCTTCTGCATGTCCCAAGTCCCTCATAAGCGAAACGCTCGAGGTATGTACCAATATCAGTATGATGACTCTCATTCATGAGCATGAAAGACAGTAATGCGAGAATTTTCTTTTTCGAATTCTTACTTGGTTTCGAAACGTTTGTAGAAATGGTTTGGGATCGCAAGAACTGAAAATGCTTCTCTCCATATCTTAAAAGCTCAAGATGTGGGAACTCGAGCACAACCTCTTAACTGCGGAATTGAGTAGGCATGAGAGTTGCATATTTCATGCCGTGGACATTTCTTCGTTCTTCTTCTTCATTTCTTTTTGCCTGCAAAATATTGCAGCAACAATTTTCTCACTGACACGTGTCACGTGCACGTGCGTTTACGGAGGCAATGTTTTTGGGCCTCTTACTCGAAAAACGGAAAGAAATGGCACTTGTATCCAAAAGAAGAGATAGACAGCTTGCCATAAAGTCCATGGATATACGAAATACGAGTGGAATAGCTTTTCGTTTCTGTACGCCGGCCAGGTGAAATGCTCCAAGTGGTACTCCTTTTCGTTCAAGGGACATGTACGGTCGAGACATATATTTCTCAGTTGAATCTAATCGTGGAATTGGCAGAGGTACAACTTCTTCATTTCTAGCTTGTGTATTATGCAGTAGCTCCTCCTCATCTTGAACTTCGTTCGGAATAGATGGCGTCCCTAAACTTAGTGACCATACTCGATTCAATTGTAATGCGTTGGAGCAAGGTTATCCTCCACTTGTATAATTATCGGATCGAATTTGAACCTGTACTCCGTCGTCTTGCAAAGCTACAAGAGCTCGAGAATCACCTGAATTACCATTATTAGCCACGCTTCCTGTGCCTCGAGTTTCTGGCCCTTTTAGACAAAAAGTCTTGCACTCAGAACCCGAAACTGTGGAGCTTTGTTTTACACAATTAACATATATGTCGAAAGCCATAGATTCAGCAGATTTTTTTGTAAACGACTCTAAAAAGCTCGCAAACCTGATTAGATTTTCCAACCCGGGAGAAACATTTTTCCGACACTGGCTGCGTCATGGTGTGAAATAGTTTAGGGAAACGATATGGGGTAGAACAAGATGAAGAAGATGTCGTACAAATACCGATAAGGTGTTGGGTCCGCAGGGTAGAGGGAGTGCGCGAGGGCTCAACCTAAAGGGGAAAAACACAACCAATATGGTAGTAGGGCACCTGAAACCCGCAGGGACAAACGGCGGGGCAACTAGTCTAGACCGTGTAGGTGTACGGTAGTAGACGTCGACGAGCGGTAAAACCTGAATAGTAATAGAGTAGCAAGTGACCAAGATGGTATAGTTACTGCCCTAGTGGTGCCTGACTTTACAATACCCAAGAGGGAAGACGAGGTGCACCACAATATATACAAGGTGCACCGACGCCGATCTCCCATGCGCTCATGACGTCATCGGCTGCGCCCATGACCTACTGTCACGGGCCAGCAATGTTAAGCTAAACTAAAATATAAATTAGATATTATGAAATAAAGAATACCAATTGGGTGCCGTGCAGCCAGCAAGACGCACGAGTAGGCCCACGTGGCACCAACCCATTGAGATCTAAGTGTACTACAGACCCCCTTCCTACCCTGAGCCGCGCCCTCGTGGCTCCTAGATCCTCTCACAAAGTTGGTTGTATTGTCGTACCAATTTAGTCACCGTCGTAGCCCTCGTGTCATCTCGCACCGTGCGTAGCGCTTGCTTTGCGAAACGGAACGTGCCTGTTCACCACCTGGGTCAGCACCGACAGGGGCTACTTTTTACCATTCGTGGTTTTGGGCGCGACACGCGCCCGTTGTGTACCTGCAAGGTTGGATCACAAGCACGCGGTGGCGTACAACTTTATCGATTCAGGGCTTCGATCGCCTCTCGTGCGTTGGTACACCCATTGAGGTACAAGGCGCGACTTTGCGCTTTCGTAGAGGCTGTGCGGTGAAGGATTTTGGCACTCCATTGGTTGAGGCTGATCTCGCTGTTCCTTTGAGGTTTTGTCTCCTTCCGTTCGAGGTTGTTTCACCATTACCTTTCCTGGTTATCTCCGTACCCCTTGCGGTTTGTTCGTGCTGACTCGCGCCGCCGTGGCTTTTCGCCTGACCGACAGAGTTAATTCCGCCTATGGTCACCCCCGATACTTTTCTTAACCACGCGGGTAGTCCTGGTACCAGCATACGGGCCCGCACCCGTAGCGGTACAAGGCGCTTCTCGGTTCCCCATATTGGTCAATCAGAGGAGGTAACCCCGAGGGACGACACGACCCAGCGACCAATGCCGATACCCTAATGTTGGAACCAGCATGGAGCCCCGAACGGGTTGAGGTTTTGAGCATCAGCTCTGGAGATTCACCCATTGTGGATAAAAAGCCAATTCGGTTCACCCCTGCGGTTGAGTGCCTGGCGTCCCAACCACTCCCTCGCGGCAGTCATCAAGACATGTAGGGTGCCGGTCCGTCGCAAGGTCGTGGAAGCGGCATCACCAAGTCTGGTTTGCGCGGTGCTGCGTTGTACCACACCCATATCCAAACAGGGTTTGGGAGCCAGCCGGTTCAGTTTCCTTCACATTAACCTCAAGGGATTCATGAGGGAATCCAGAACCCGTATGGTCCAGAGCCCGAAATTCCTCGTGGGATTCTCTATTATGGTTTGGAAGCATTCAACACGGCGGATTGGAACATATCTCAACATGGTTTCTTCGGGATCGATCCAAAAATGGTTTCGCAAGCGACGCTGTACCGCCGGTATTGGCCGGGGGGCCGGGGAACACCTCGCTTCCCGGCGTCTTGCGACGTCCGACTCTGGATACCTACTTGGGTTATTTTCGTTGGGATTGTGAGCGTCTCCACTCAGTCCCACAGACGCTCCAGCGTCGGGATAAAGAATCTCAACCTCGTCAAGGTCACCTTGAGTGCTACGAAAGTCGCCAGGGGCACACCCCAATGAGGTGTTTCATTCCTCCGCTGTATCCTAGCGACTTGCCGTACGTCTTTATCGAACCGGAGCTCCACTATTACCGACGTCTGGTTGTGAAGACTTGTCAATATGACTCCCTTCCGCAGCAGTACCTTGCGGCTTCTCCACATTTGTTGTGCTTTGACCGGCCGTACAATACCATCTATTGGGCTAACCGTCGTAGGTGGGGTGTGGATGACGCTACCGAGCCTCGCATCCGCACCCGGTCCAGCTTTAACCGCGTCATGCATGGGTTCCACAACGTGGAGTTCTTCTCTCAACCTAACAAGGGTAGAACCTCTTGGTATGTAGCTCGACCCAAGTTGTGGAATGCCTATGTGGTTCCGATGTCGCTTAGCGTACCAACTCCACAGGTGTTGCCCTATTTTGGGAGCTACGTCACCCGTAGTCACGATCGGTATTACCTCATTTGGTCGATTTCCCTTGTGAAGCGGGCCGTAATGGTGGCCGTCCTGGCTCTGCGGGCCGCCCGTGATGGTATTGACTGGGACTGCCGTTCTCGTGAAGCCGAGATTTACCGTGACGGTGTTCAGCCGCCTGGTTGTATGCTCTTCATTCCCCCAAGACACACTCGCCACATCCGACAGTTTGGGCTCAGAACCATTGTCGCAGGTACGGAGTACTCCATTGAGCAACTGGAGTCGTTGCTTACCCAAGTGGGGAGTTTCCCATGGGGACCCAAGCAGGGGTGAAAAGTTTTCAATCCCGTGTCCTGGAAGGTTGTGTCACGCGCGGAGCAGCGCTACCCCGGGGCAACGACCGACGAGGGACCTCCAGGGAGTCCCGAACCATTCCCAACCTTGGTGGAATCGCCAGCGGCTACCCCTGTGGTCGCTTCAGCGCCTATCCTGTTCCGAAGGGACACAGCACGCCTGCCCATACTGGTGTAACTTCTCTTCTCACCAGTACCAAAAGGGTGGATGGGCCACCACAGGCTATCTTCGGGGGTGTCATGGCTGCGGCGGCGGCGCCTGTTCCGTCTCAGGTGGACTCCCAAGCCGTTTCAGGTCTAATGGCTCGGGTCCGCCCAGCCTGCGTGGTGAACTTCCAGCGGGCCGGTTCTACCTCTGTGGTCAAAGCATTTACTCTCCTGGAAAGCATCTTGCCTCGTCACGCCCAGTACGTGCGATCCTTCTCCCAAATTGGTGAATTCCGGAACTGGTTCCAGGTCGAGCTCTACCAGATAAATACCAACCAGGTGGCGGGTCTAGCGACGGCTATGGGCCCGACGCCTACAAACCCTTTGGAGAATCCCCTATTTGGTGCTGGCCTGAACCCCGGCCTTGTAGCCGCTCCGCAGGCTCCTCTCCACACCGGGTCGTCGGTACCTCCGTCGGTTGCGCAGGTGAGCGCGCCACCTCCGATGGGTCCTCACGTAATGACAGGCGTCAGAGTGCCGACTAGTACCCCCGTGGGTCGTGGTAGCGCACCTAGCCAGGCTCCAGGTTAGGCTCATCTCTTCCAGCCTTGGCCGGGAGCCCATCAGAACCCCACTCCGGGTCGGGAATCTTCAGCTGGAGGCTCCTCGGGGCCTCACTTTGCTACTCACCCATCTGGTTGATTTATGTCTCCACTTCTCTATCCCTGTTGGTGTTGCTCTTTAAGTAAAGTTATAAGCTATGCGTTTCCATATTTGGTTTCAGTTATCATAGAGGGAGGAAGCTCGAAAACAGCCCCCCCTTTCTTAAACCAGCGTACCAAGATGGGTGAAGAATAATTCTTTGTAGGTAAATTGGTTCCATCCGGAGCTACTGGTGTGCCGATAGTATGGATTTACTACGTTGGTACGCCGCTTCGCCTCCATGCGGTGCTGCCGTGCAGCGAGCGGCTTCACCTTCCCATGAGGTGAGATGTTGTTCCACGCGCTCGCGCCTGATGGCTAGCAATGTACCGGGATGGTTCTCCATGACCTTTTATCATATATGGGCGCACGTGCGGTGTTTCACCCTGGAGGTTACTTGCAAGGCGAATCAAAATATTCGGCCGAGAAATTACCCCTCCATGTGGTAGTGAAGACGCAGAAACCGCTTTCGGTCTGTATCTCGAGAACCAGGTGGTTTCAGAGATTGACAATGGCCGATTCGGGAGCGTGGCACGGTCAAAATACTTAGATTTTTTGACCATGCCATTTCTCGCCCCCTACACACAATAGTGTAAACCGAATCGGTTACTCCGCACGGCGCGCCACGGGCAGCGCGCGTAGACTTCGACAAATAAAAAAACACTGGGTTCGCGCCTGTATGGCGAGCGCGTTCGCGCGTGTGGCGCGCTCGTGTATGGCGCATGTGCAACGGCGCGTACAGCTTTAGCGCTATTAGTTCCCTGTACGTATCCTCGCAGAGTGCTTCCTTCTGATTGTACCTTCCTGGTAAGCGTTCAAAACCATTTTGGTACTCGTGACTACAATGCTTTTTCCCCTTCCTCAGGGGATTCCATCACCTCTAAGGTTTACCCATCATTCGGCATGTCCTCTCGCTTGCGGTTCCAAAACTTACTCTGAAGTGGTGTGGTGTGGCTGAGGGCGGGTAGGCGGTATCACCGTCGGCGCCCCAGCCATACCAACCTACGGTGTACTTCAGACAATCTGGGGTACGGCAGGATCCTACCAGGCGTTCCACCGGGAACTCACTAGAAACCTGAGACGGTATTCCGTCACCACTTTTTGTTTAGGTTAGCATGAGTACCACTAGGGGAAGGTGCTTCCTGTGAAGGAGCAATTGTAATCCCCTCGGGTGGTACGTAGTCCGGGTCTTCACCCTGTGCGTCATCATTAATCTCAATGGGTATTTTGTCTTCCGGGGCTCAGTTCTCAGGGCAACCGCTTGTGGGTCACGCGCGGATTCTCCGCACTCCTTTCTCGTTTGAACCGTTCGAGGTGCGACCGTGATTTAGTCAATAGAGATCGTATTCCCTATACCATCTTCGCTTATTCTCACCGTGTGATCGGTGGCTCGAACTACCTTGAAAGGTCCCGATGATTTCGGAAGAAGCTTGGAATTGATATCCTTATCAATAGCTTCATCATCGGCTTCATCAACCGGTCGTGTTTTAGCTCCCTTCGGAGGGTGGTCAATAAAAACATATTGATCCGCCGTAGCCGATACCACTTGGGTTACCTTTCGGTCGTAGTCCTCCTTGTACCGCTTCTGCGAGGTTGTGAGCTTGCTCTCAGCATGCTTGAGAGCACGCCACAACCTCAAAAGAGTATTCTGTTTAACCTGTGACGTTGTGAGCGACCCGGCAGCTTCTTGTCCTAATGGGTCTCCTTCAACAACAATACCTGGTGGGGGTCTTGACAGTATCATGTCGAACGGCGTAGTCTGCGTCGCTCGATGAACCTGAAGGTTATATGCGTACCTCAAGGGCTGCACGAGATGGTTCCAACCAGTTTGGTGTCCTTCCGTATAGTTGCGTAATCTAGATACCAGGGTTCGGCTAAAGCCCTCCACTTGCCTACTCGTTTGTGGATGATAGGCAGTGGTGAAGTAGTGCTTAATACCCAAGAGGTTACGAACAGCTTCAAAGACCTTAGAAGCCAAGTTCGAACCATTGTCGGTAAGTAGATATAGCGGGGCACCATACGGGTAAATCCAGTTGTTCAAAAACGCTACCGCGAGGGTCATAGACTTCGTGTCCCTCAAAGGTATGGCTCTGGTGGGCTTCGAAAACCTGTCGGTGATTACGATGATGTACTGATATCCCCTTGTGGTTTTCGGTAATGGCCCTAGAAGGTCTATTGCTACGAATTCGAGAGGACCTGCAGCCGGGAATAGTTTCAAGTATTTATTGTGCTTGCGGAGACCTCCACGGGTTTGTACGCATGATTCGCAATGATCTACAAAGATATAGATATCATGAGCCATATGGGGCCAATAATAACCTTGCCTTAAGGTGTAGTACATTTTCATACCTTCAGGGTGTCCTGATAGCCTTGGATAGTGAGCAAGATACAGCACGCTAGGGCGTAGCACCTTGGGCACCAACTTTTGAAGGGAACCATCGATGGAAGCTCGCCTGAGAAGGAAACCATTTTGGTCGACGTCAAAATTTGAGTCCTTAATACCTACTTGGTCCATAAGAGAGCGGCAATAAACATCGCTCGCTTGCTCTCTCAAGAATTCCTGATGGGTAATCGGCATGATGTATGTTTCCTCAAGGGCAAGTATTTCCCTAGTGATGGCGTCACTAAACCACGTGTCCTCTTTGGGTAAAGTCCAGTAACCTTCTAAGGTATCATTATCACCAACAGGGTCTGTAGAGATTATAAAGCATGGAATATCATTTTCTACCGGTTCGGTATCCTGACCATCTGTGGTAATACGAGACATCGCGTCTGCAACATTGTGCTTTATACGTGGACGGTACTGCACGTCGTACTCGAACTCGGACAGTCATAACCGCCATCGAGAAAGTCTGCCAGATGCGTCGGTGAGACCGAGTATCCTTCGCAGGGCGACATGGTCGGTTCCAAGCGTTAATCTTTCACCATATAGGTAGTAACGAAGCATTAGCATGCTCCAGACCACAGCTAGACACTTCTTTTCGGTTCTTGTGTAATTCTTTCTTGCAGCGCGCAGAGCACGGCTCCAGTACCCTATAGGTAGTTTGTCGCCGTCTTCTTGCTCCTGCATAAGGCAACAACCAATTTGGGCGTCCGAATCGTCGGTATCCAATGTGTATCGCAAACCAGCTTTGGGTAATGCCAAGATAGGAGGTGTCAAGAGCGTATGTTTCAGCGCCTCGAACGCATTTATCTCCTCATTGGTAAGACATTCAAACCTTTTAGGTTGGCCTTTCAGCTGCTTCCTGTTGAGGGGGGCCGCTATCTTGGCAAATCTCTTGGTAAACTGGCGGTACACATTGCACAAACCTATAAGGAATCGGATTTCCGTTTTGGGACGTGGGTGGCTTCAACTCCTGCACGGCCCGGATATTCCGCGGCGTCACTTTAAACCTTCCAGGGCTGATGATATGACCAAGGTAGTCTACCTCTTTGGTGAAGAATTTGCACTTGCGGAGCTTCAGCGTTACTCCAAATTCCCTCAAAAGGTTTGGGACTTCCCTTACGTGGTAGAAGTGTTCCTCTACCGTTCGGGAATATATGATTACATCATCGATGTACACCAGAGCGGTTCTTCACCTCACCTTCTAAAGGATTATATCTAACGCCCTCTGAAAGGTAGCCGGCGCATTTCGTAACCCAAAAGACATACGCGTAAAGCGGAATAACCCAGCGTGGCAAGTAAACGTAGTTTTGTCCTTGTCTTCTTCCCTGATAAGTACCTGCCAATAACCATAATTGGCATCGGGAGTAGTAAAGATCTTGGCGTTGCCCAACGAATCTATACACTCGTCAATTCTAGGTATTGGGTACGAATCCCTGATGGTCATACTATTCAGTCTTCTGTAGTCCACACAAAACCGCATACGGGTATCATTCTTCTTTGCGACCAGAACCACAAGGCTGGCGCAGTCCGCATTTGTTGGTTCCATGACACCTTCATGGAGCATTCTCTCGACCTCATTGAGCTCAACCTCACGGGCTTTTGGACCTGCTGGGTAAGGCTGCTGGTAAATGGGTTTCCAGCCACGCACCATATGAATACAGTGCTCTGTAGCCTCTATTTGCCTTAATCGGCCCGATCACATGGGTTCAAATTCTTCTAAGAGACTCAGGATCCGGTTTCGGAGAGCCCGATTCTCCGCACCGATCTGGATTTCCTCTCTCCAATTCCGCACTGGGTCGAGTTCCATAGTCTTTTCCTGATCTCCAACCTTAAAGGTATCGGCGATCTTCTGTTCTATTTTGGTATTTGTCGATAACGGGGGCGCATATGCGGGATATGGCGCATCTATTCATCCCCCTTCCTTAGAGGTGGCGACCTCGCCCATCCTATTAGGCGAGACCGTGAAAACCCCTTGTGGTGCCGGTAATGCAATTCCAATAGTGGTATTTTTGGGTAACTTAACCGTATGATTGCTAAAGTTATTGAAGTACATCTTGAAGGTTTGGTTGGGGAGGTTGTCAATGGTCCCGTTTGCCATTGAGGCGAGATATATATCTGGTAACCTAGGATGGTCCTGTAGCCTTACCAACCCTGGTGTTGCGCATGAGACATTCACTATCATTTGGGTCATAACCGGGATTGAAACCAATTTTGGGAGACGTATCTTGTTAGAGACCGTTTCGGTGGGTATGTTGGACCTCGGCTTCTAACGCCAACCACTTTTGGTTTGCGTATTACCTAGTATGAAAATACGACCACCCTGACGGAAAGCAACCGTTCGCGACCCTGGAAAAATTGCCTTGACCTGTTTGTCAATAAAGTTGGTCCCGAGGATACAGTCTGTCGCCAGGCGGTCCACCACAAAGAAATTGAGCTTCACCTTCAAGGGTCCAAGTTGCACCACAGTAATCAACACTCCTCTAAGATGCAGTAGGCGCTCGTTAGCTTCCACCAATGGGTTGATAGCCGGGGCAGGCCGAATGTTTCTCAAGACCGCATCAGGTATGACGCGAACGTTTAGAACATTCGGACAGGCGCCGGTAGGAAGTACACACGCAACGGGAACCTATAGGTAATTGAGAAAGCTTATTAAAGCATTAACTTTATAGTTATTGTACTTCTGCAGACAAACCACATTAGGTACATATGATTCTTCTTTTTCCTCATTTAAGGTTTCCCGCTCCGGTATCGACGGGTCACCCAATTCAGGGTTAGGGTGGCTTTCACGCTAACCGTTCGGTGTTTTCCAGCTCCTCTTGAGCAGGACTGTCCTTCTCCAGGATTGGTGTTTCCTCGACGAGATGAACCTGAGATGGTGTAGGTTGAGCTTGTACCCTCTTTCCAGATCCATATAGGTTACGGTGGTTCTGCTGCCTTGCAATGATCAGGTGCTCTCGCATCCCTGGGGGTATTTTGTCACATCGGTTCGCCAGATGGTCTGGCGATAAATAGAGCTATCATACCAAACCACCTGTCTGGGGATCACGCATTGCCATAGAGGTAGGTCTGGTAACCGGATTAGTTGGTGCCGTAGCATACGAAGATGCTTGCGAACCACCCGTTGAGGTTGGTTGAGTGCTCGACGCATTTAATGGCGACCTTACCGATGACGGTGGTACTGTCGACGACCAATTACCAATAGAGGTGGCTGGTGATGAGCCTGCGGCACAGTCACGAGATGAACCGCCATCTCTGTTGGTACGCGTAGGAACGAATCACTCTCTGGGGTAGTGCTTTCTTCTAGCTCCAATACTGACCGTTTCGGTTTGTCCTTTGAGGTATGGGACGCCGAGGGCTTCTTTCCGTGACCGAGAGAGTCGCCGAGCCCCTGGGCATAACAGGCAACCCCATTATAGTCCACTTTACGGTTGTTCGCCAAGTAGTTGCGTACCTGCGAGCGGATCGCTTTGTCGACATTGTCGGCAGAAAGCGATTTTAACCTACTAGTGGTAAAAACATTACCGCATCAGGGGGCCAGATTCCAAAGGCCCAACGAGAATTCCATTTCGGTTTGGCTAGAGCGCTGGCGATATGCCAGAACCTCCGCGTAACCTTCTTGGATAACCTCGTCGGTAGCGTAGGTTTCCAGCATGAAATTAACCACTCCTGGGTACGTCTCTAACATCTCTGTTCCCTCTTCGTCAACCGCCAGGGTATTTCCACGAAGCCTGCCTTGCAGCAAGTGGTAAGTTTGACCTTTAAGGTAAAAACTGTAATAACCACATGGCAGCACCTTCGGAAAAATCATTTTGGTCACATGCAATCTTGAAATTCTGCAGAAACTCAATTACCGCAATGGGATCATCACCTGTGAAGGTAGTATCACCCATCTGGAAGCTGAGCTTCTTATGGTGCTTGATGATCTTCTGCGCAACCTCTTGGGTGTAAGCAGAGGATCGGTTTCTCAACCGATATGATCTATCATCAACCGCTTTGGTGAACAGATCGTTCAGCGGCTGACGCACTTCTAGGGTTGTATCGGTGTCCGAATCCGAGTTGGACGACTCATATCGTTTCTTCTTACCTTTACGGTTTCTCTTTGACGATTTTTTCGTCAACAGGTTCGTTTTCTTCTTGCGTTTACCCTTACGGTCATCATCTGACGATGAACCACTATCGGTATCGGAGCTCGAGGAATTGGGGTCAGAGTCGTAGCCGCAACTCTTTCTCTTCTTCCTCCTTCTTTCTTTACCCTTGCGGTTTCTTCTTCGTAGCCCTTCTCCTGGGTCGGACGAATCGTTCTCAGGTCCACTAGTCTTGGTGTCCTTTCGAACGTTACCTTCAATGGGTGGCAAGGACATGTCTCGAGTGCTTATCTCTATATGGCCCTCCTGACCTTGCCTTAAACCTTGTAGGTACGCACTCTCGGCCGGAATTGGCTTAATTGGTGCGGAAGAACCTGAAGGAATCCCTTGTGGTGTGCGAGTAACCATATTCACCCCAGGGGTTTTGGCTTCTGCCATTCCTTCAGAAACCCAAAGGTCTTGAACTAACCC
Organism: Gracilaria gracilis; assembly: GCA_030374805.1. Taxonomy (NCBI): domain Eukaryota; phylum Rhodophyta; class Florideophyceae; order Gracilariales; family Gracilariaceae; genus Gracilaria; species Gracilaria gracilis. Next base: position 320,312 of record JARGSG010000027.1, on the reverse strand, counting down.
GGTAGACATGCTCCCAGGCACCCGTTAAGAGGTAAGTCTCAACCAATATAAGTATGCGCTGAGAGAGATCGTGCAAGGCTCGATCAACCGCCAAACGGGTAACTGCGTCCATGTCCATAGAGGTCATAGCTTCATTAGCCGTAGCGGTAAGAAGAGAGCTTTCGTTCGATCTTCCAATTGGGGCCAAAAGGTCCTCAACCGTTGTCGACAATTCATTAGTAGGTTCAGGAGCCAACGGTGGCTGAGTGCTTGTATCCTTTGAGGTTCCGGCCCGGGGTTGCCGAAGCAGCTCCTCGGGATTATCCAGAATTGGTTTGGCCGCCGAAGCCGCACCAGAACCCTTGTGGCTAGGTGGCGCGCTACAGCCACGACTAATCCTTGTAGGTCTTTTCATAGTGACCAATAGTGGTATCCAATTGCTTCGCGAGTATTCCTACGAAACCAAATAGGTGTGTGAACTTCCAGAATCCTTTCCAAAGTCTTCTGTTCACCAGTAAACGTACGACAAAAACCAAGAACCTTCAAAGTCGGGAGACCAAAATTTCGTACAAATACCGATAAGTTGTGGGGTCCGCCTGGTGGAGGGAGCGCACGAAGGCTCAACCTAAAGAGGAAAAACACACAACCAATATGTTAGTAGGGCACCTGAAACCCGCAGGGGCAAACGACGTGGCAACTAGTCTAGACCATGTAGATGTACGGTAGTAGACATTGACGCGCGGTAAAACCTGAATAGTAATAGAGTAGCAAGTGACCAAGATGGTATAGTTACTGCCCTAATGGTGACTGACCTTACAATACCCAAGGGAGAAGGCGAGGTGCACCGCAACATATACAAGGTGCACCGACGCCGATCTCCCATGCGGGCATGACGTCATCGGCTGACCCATGATCTACTGTCATGGGCCAGCAATGCTAAGCTATCCTAAACTATAAATTAGAAATTATGAAATACAGAATACCAATTGGGTGCCATGCAGCCAGCAAGGCGCACAAGTTGACCCACTTGGCACCAACCCATTGAGGTCTTATTGTACTACAGAAGACCAAGCTAAAAATTCAAAGAACCGAATTTAGTTATCAAGCTCTTCAGAACCTGACGCCGTTAAGAACGAAAGCAAAAATAGCTGTTCCCACATTTCTTTGCTAAAGAAAATGACAGGTATGTGCCGTTTGGTACTTGAAATGGCATAAAAGAACACAGAGAATTTTAAGTTATATGGAAGTTATGAAGGATTAAAACGATGGGTGCAATCATAATCAACTTATAAACTGGTGCTGTTGTAATCCATTAAATGAATAGCTTTAGACCTGCTCGTGTTAAAAAAAGATCTACTTTAATTGTAATAACTACTAGTCTAAATGCACGATTTTAAACGTCTTTTCAAAGTAGTACAGGGTTTTTATTTGGCAGCAATAAAAAAGAAGGAAAGCAGGGGTCGCTGAATGAGTTTTATGGGTTCAAAAAGGCCGCCAAAATACTGCTACTGGAGAAAAGAGGCTGCATGCGGCCCTAAGGCTGCAGAAGCTTTACGATTGGCCTAGAAAAGCCGCATGTTGTCGTTTGGGGACTCAAAAGCACATAGATCGGAAAGGAGATTTTGTACTGTACTAATCATATAACAATTAAATGTTTCCTTCGTGTTTTTATTTTAAACAAAATTCTGGATTTCAACTGTAAACAATAAAAAATTAATTTTTCCTTTATAAAATGGAGTTAAAGTTTATTCTTGTCTACAAAATGTTGGTTGTTGTGGCTGAAAATTTTAAAATCAAAAACAGATTTTTGATAGTAGGTAATACAGATATAAACGTCGAAAAATATAGTTCTTCAAATTATTTGGTTATTATTTACGATACATACGCAATAATGTTTTTGCTAAAGGGTTTTGTATTTTAGACTACGTGGAGACAAAGTGTGGCGGTCAGGGTAAAGACCCAGTTTTGGAACTGGGGTTTTGGGCCAATGAAATCTTTGCATCTTTGCATCATGTTTTCATTTTGCTATCCTGGGTTTTCTACGAAGTTCATAAGCTTATATTTACTCTTGCGCCTTCGCGGCCTCTCCATGTGTTATGAATTTGTAGGGGACTATGTCCCAAATTGATTATCTTATTGTTGGAATGCTATGCTGGAAACTATTGTTGTAATGCTTAGTATATTTATTGTTGCAGTTTATTGTTGGACTATTTTAGTGGAAGTATTAAGCTAAGTACAGTGCTTCTACTTCTACTTAGTAAAGTCCATATAAACTACTCTTGTCGCGCGCTTCACTTTCTCCCGTCTTCTCCCTCCAAGCGCAGAGCGGGAAGGAGAGCCTAGAAGTGCCCCCCTGACAAAAGCGCTCTTTACCAAAAGTTAGAATAAGATATTTTTTATTGAAAAACTTAAGCATTGCAAAAAACTTAAAATAGTAAGCAAAAACCAAAATATTCTGAAAAACAAATTAACTTGCTACAATTTGGTAGCATTGCCTTTATTGTACTAACCATTTTACAGTGACATGTGCTGACAGTAAACCTCGCAACGCTGCCAGCGCAGAAAGTGCTGAACATTCTCAACAACAAGGCACATCTGGCAACACCGCTAACAGTGACACTAAGAAGTCCAATAAAAAAGTGCCAAGTGGATCCCAAATTCCGCCAAATCAGACCAAATTAAGGTCTAAACCGTCAACCAATAAGAAGACACCAGTTGTACACGTGGAGAACAATCAAACCTTGCCAAGTGAAGAGCTAGTCCCGGCAATTGAAACCATTTCCATACAGTCTTCATCCACCAATTGGGATCAATTTCCTGTACACGCAGGAGGGCTCTCGCACAAAATGTCTACGTTGACAGGTGGACGCATCTCGAAACCAACTTTCTATCGTCTGCCGAGGCCTATCAGGCAACTGAGGCTATTTCGTAACCAGACGGGTTACTTACCGGCTTACGACGACCGGTACGCCTCGCTGACCACCCGTCACCTAGACGGAGGTAACCCTGCCAGTAACCGACTGGACAGGATACTCAGAGCTGTCAATAAGAATCGCGCCTACAGTCAGCCCAACGGACGCGTATTGTTGCCGCGTGACTCTGTAACGCCATGTACGCGTGATCTCTGTCCCGTCACAAGCCGCCCACAGTGTCGTGGACAGATTGTAATTGCTCAACTAATCATATTTCGTCGCTTGTCAGCCAATCAGGCTTTGGCGCCGCTCGACCCCTGGGACTCGTGGAAAACGTGGACAAGTTTAGGATTCCTTGCCACCTGTGCCACCTTTGGTGTAAGGATCCCTTGGCTTACTGCCACCATCTCCTTACAGAAGAACTTTAGCTCCGTGTAAACGCTTACCGTAAGTACGCAAGCGTGGCCACGTTGCCCAACGGTGAGCCAATTACTCGTGTCAATCGAGCTCCGAAAGAGTCAATTGAAACAATTAGCAAGTAATTAATTACTTGAAAGCCAAAAATTGAATAAACAGTACCATTTGAATTTGAATTGAAAAATTAAAAATGTCAAATCCTCCTCAAGCTTCATTCCAACAAAGCATACAAGCTATCCCAGAATTGCAACAAGTTGCACAGTTACAAAACCAATTGAATAACGCTAATCATGCCTTTGTTAATTTTGTTGGCAGTAACCAGGCCAGTGAAGCATTAAAAGTTGGAAAACCTGAAAAGTTCTTCGGAAAAAATGCTCGCAGCTGGATAAGGGGGCTTGAGAACATATTCATAAGTATGAATAAGGAGCCTACTGAGCAGCAGAAAATAAAGTATGCCGTCCGTTATATGACAGGAGATGCATTGCAATGGTTCGAACTGATCACAATTGAGGGAAACAATCTGAAATCCTTCACAGAATTTAAAGATCAGTTACTACAGTACTTTGAACCAGTAAACAGAGAGTTAACTTCCAGGAGAAGAATATGTGATTTAAAACAACTGGGTAAAATTAGTACTGTGCGATCCTATAACCAAGAGTTTACAAGATGGTTGTTACAAATTCCTACTATGACTCAAGCGGAACAATTGTTTCACTACAGTCAGGGTCTTAAAACGAGAACCCGAGTAGTGATAGAAAGAGCTGAACCATCTAATGTACAAGACGCAATGAAAATTGCGGATAAGCTGGACAATATATTCCGAAGCGATACTTGGGGGTTCCCTCGTTCAGGAAGTAGCAATTCCAGTAGTAATCAAGGGCCCACTCCCATGCAAATTGGAGCCATAAATATGAGAAGAGCTTCTTACGTTAGTCCTGAAGAAAAGAAACGTTGTTGAGAGAATAAACTATGCTTTATATGCAAGAATAGAGGTTGTTTTCCCAAGAACCATTACTATAATCAATTCAATAGGGCTCGAAATCCAAAAAACTAAATAAGGCGCTAGCTAGTAATCCGTTAGCGCATCGATGTAATATAGAAAATAAATGCAAAGCTAATAAAAAAGAAACAAAAATTATAAAACACAAAAACCATAAAGAAAGTATCAAAATATGCGCTTTCCTCCCGTTTCGGAAGAAAAGATCTAAAAGATCACCTATGTTGGTGTTTGAAGAAAAATATAGATACTCAAGTACCACACGCATGCAAGTGGTTCAGGTAGAGGTCCGTGCTTCTTGGAGGCATGCCTCAAAGGACGACGAACAATCGGCACGGACGAACCATCTTACATTTCAACACTCCTCTAGCGGGGGCTAATGGCATCGACAAAGCGGTCGCAAAAGTTACAACCCAAAATGACTGGGGCGGGCAGGGACCGACAAACAACAAAGTCGAGCTTCACCACGCATGAGCCCAAGCGGATTACCAACTCGATGTATCATACCGTTGAAAACGGGTTGTTATTAGCGTCAGCGACGTCAGGAATGTCGCCACGGCAAATGTGTGACCGCAAGGCGGGGGGCAATGCTGTCTCAACAATGAAGTTCGGACCTGCGCCTGTATCTAAGACAGTGAGATAACGGACCATAAACTGGGGTGAAAGGCCAAGGTCGGCAGAGACATTGTAATTGCGCTTGGCCATCACCATAACTCTATCCGGGAACCGGTTATTTCTTACCCGTATCCACGGTCGACGAAGAACACCAAGATGTTCTGAGTTCACGTCTGCGACGGCCTGTTTCCTCGAGAGGATTCGGACCTGGGAGCGAGGCAGGGACGCCTCGGGCGCCTTCAGACTCAACTCTGAGGGCGCCTCTCCAAGAGAGGAGACTCCGACAATTAGTTTTTCTGAGCAGATTCCGCCTGAGGCGTGTGCTCAGTGTTCTGAACCAGTGATGCCTGGACACCAGCCGCAGAAGCGTCCGCAGTAGCGGTTGAATTTCCCTCGAGAGGGGTACGGGGGTGAGAGGTCACCATGTTCTGGGCAATCGGAGCCGCAATTGTGCGTGGAATATCCATCTTCGCGCGGATGTACGATGCGATCGGAACGGAAGCCTTCTCTTCAGGGGAGAGGGCTTCGTAGTTGGCAATGACTTGCGCCCATTCACGCATGGTTAAAACGCACTGCGGAGAAGTATGCCCTCGCGTATAGCAGAGGTGACAGATCAATCCAACAATGGCATTGACGTTCCGAGTATTCGAGAATCGCACCGCTGGGCGGGAAGCTTTCCAGCCAGGCCGTGAAGCCCGGGTTCCACCGTTCTCATATGAAAGTCGAGGCGGTCGAACTCAGTTCGAATCGGCATACAGCAGTGTATCGTCCGGAGCCGTTTGAAACGAGGCCTCCGTGGTTGAGGGAAGCTCCGTTGTCGGGATTGACAGCACGTCGCTACGGGCAAAGTGCACCTGATCACACTCCCTATTGGAGTGTTCCTCAGCCAGCATTGACGCCGACGGGGTTCCCGATTCCAATATCAACGATTTAGCGGACTTCAACCGGGTACCCGGGACTCGTGCGCGTAGCGCATCGCCTTCGGCGCGTGCATACTGCACCAGTTCCAAGTACGTAGTCTTACAGTTCTCTTCACGGCGACGGGCCACTGGGGTCTGTATAGCCGGGTCTAGTCCATCAACGACCATGGTACAACGCTCTTGAGCGGAATAAACATTGCCACAACGGTGGAAGGCCCCATTCAGGCGCACCAAGTAATCGGTTTCCGTTTCGCCGGGGCGTTGTTTGCTGTCTCTCAGAGCGAGGATAGCCGACTGGATGGCGGTGCCAGTGGCATATGACCTCAGTAGATACTGAACTGCTTCAGGCCAGCAGGTAATCCCTCCTTCAGAGGCGGGAGATGAACCTCTTACAGAGTTGTACTGGTCTACCGCAAGTCCGCCTAGAAAATAGGGCAGCGTGACAAACGCCTGTCCTTCATTCATCCCAAGGATGTCGGCTTCCGCTACAAAGCGTGATAGGAAATCCAACACCAAGAGGGGATCATCGTGTGTAAACAGTTGATTACGGAGCGACAGCTGCATCCGTTTGACACAGTCTTTGACCTTTCCCGTCCCACGGGGAGTTCTATCCAATGAGGAGTCCTCCAAACGGTAATACCGGTATGACAACAGCTTCTTGTAGAGCAGATTGGTAGGCTTCAACTCCTTTAATCCGGAGTGCTTCCTTCCCTTCGAGCGGGCGCGTATCACACCTTGGGTGGCTGATGACCGCTTTGAGCGTGACGAACGCTCACGAGGGGCTTCTTCTACCGACGAGTCGGACGAATCAGACCCGGTTGACCGGCGTGAAGAAAGAGAAGATGCTGACGAATCAGAGTCGTAGTTCTTTCGCTCCTTGCGTGCTTTGGATCCACTGACTTTCTTGTCACGGTGTGAAACAGCAACCGGCTCAGCCGTGCGATTGGATCCAACCAGGACAGTTTGTTCCACCGTTTCTAGACGGGCGCGGAGGCCAGTAAACTTTTCAGCCACGTCCTCCACGAAATTAGCGGGTCCTCCGAAAGCTTCCAAGAGGGAGTTGACATCACCACGCAATACGCGGAGATCCTCAGAAAAGTCCTGCAAAGCAGTTTCATCCACCTTCTTTCAAAGTAGCGACAACTCCTTAGCAAGGGTAGCATGGGCAGCCCGCGTGGAGCGGAGCTGCTCTTCCACAGTTAAGTGGGGGGTGTCATTGACCGTAGCCCTCAGAGGGGCCTCCGGAGTGGGAGCTACGGAAGGTACCGTACCTCCTGCAATAGGAGCGGGACCAGCAACGGCAGGGGCCGGTCCAGCACCTCGATGAGTGTTGATCAACGACGTGGGCGGAAGTCGAGTGGTCGTCGGCACAGCTTCAGTAGCCGGCATTCCTTCGGTCCGGGGCCGTGAACGGGTGGGGATCCGTGACGGAAGTGGCGGATCCGATCTTCCAGTCTGACTGTGTGTCTTCGGACGATCTGACAGCGTCATGACAAGAACAACCGTACAACGTGATAATCAACAGCCAATTAGCTGAGACTTCCAGCGAACTTCCGAATGGAGACAAGGGCGAAAGGACTAACCTCGCCACGAGTGAATTCACGAGTGAATCTCCCGACAAAACTAATAGCTTCTAGGTCGGGAGACCACTTGTGGAGCAACGCCTTTGGCGGGAAAAGCGCAGGCTCACGAAGACGTTTGGAATCTTCCCCTCGAAAGGGCAGCACAGCGAACGGAGCACTCCGGGAATGACACAGCTAAGCCGGGTGTAAATCCGAGTTCAAACCGTCACGACAAGCGTCGGAGCGTTAGGCTGATTAGTAGTCGGTAGAGATCCACGTGTTCACACGGTCACGAGATGAGTCCTCGAAAGAGAGTAGCACGGCAACGACAAGGTGGCGGAGACGGGCCACTGAGAACAGGGCAAAAAGGCAAACCCAAAAAGGGGAGAAAGCAAACCACCAGAGTAGGGAAAAGAGAGAGAGAATAAAGCAAACCCAATACAGGGGCGAGTATACGACAATAGGTCGGAACGAGACACACAAATAGTGGTTATACTCTGAGCGCCACAAGGGTGGGTAACTATACGTGAACATCGCAGTCGTCACTCCACTTGGAGGTGAACAATCCACGAAGGCGTGATAGTTAGAGCCAGAAGCTCTTGCTTGGAAAGGGGCAGTTTACTTGGGGGAGCGATGCTCAACCCTCTAAGTACTGAGCCCGGCGCACCACTGACAGTGGGTGCGCCGGGCAAAATAATCTATAAAATATCTAAATAAATACAGCAATGCTGCACGCACTGCCTCCGGCATATCCGTGCTACACGTGTGCTATTCACACCCGCGAAGCGGCGCCTCGAGCCGTTCAATCCACGTGTACATGTGTGGAAATTACCTCAGCGAGGCGACACGCTAATAGCGGTGTAGCTTATATATACCTACTAACGCATGATGCGGGAATTAACTAAGTACCTCAAATTGCCTCCAAGGAGTGTTGTCCTTCAAATTCGATTATCTAGTGCCACCCTTTGGACTCACTGGAGCTCCAGGATGTTTTCGGGCCTATATGAACATCTTATTCAGAGAATATTTGGATGGATACGTACTTGTTTACTTAGACGATATACTCGTTTATAGTAAAACGAAAGAAGAGCATCTAAAACACCTACGAACAGTATTTGAAATATTAAAGAAGAACGAACTTTATGGGAAGTTATCCAAATGTGAATTTATGAAAAGTTCCATTGAATACTTGGGACACATTATAACTTCTGAAGGAATTAAAGTTAGTCCAAAGAAGACTGAAGCCATCAGTAATTGGGAAATACCTTCCAATATAACAGAAGTTCAAAGCTTCCTTGGATTATGCAATTACTATAGAAGGTTTGTTACAGACTTCTCAAAGATAGCTGCTCCACTGTCCGACCTTACAAAGAAGAGTATTCCATTCCAATGGAAAGAAGAATAGCAGAATGCTTTTAACAATCTTACAATTGTGTTAAGTAACACACCAATATTAAGATGTGCAGATCGATACAAACCATATGAATTAACGGCGGACGCCTCAGAAACAGGAATAGGCGCCGTATTATCCCAAACAGATAATAAAGGGAGCAGACCGATAGCATATACCTCTAAGAAGTTGTCAAGCGCTGAGCAAGGCTACTCGACGCACGAAAGAGAGTTATTAGCTATAATACATGCTCTTGAAACATGGAGATCATACTTACATGGATCTAAGTTTGTTATATTTACTGATTATCAATCTCTTAAGTATCTGGAATAACAAAAATTTTTTTCCAGAAAGCAAGCGAGATGGGTGGAGTTCATGCAAGAATTTGATTATGAAATCAAATACTGAAAAGGAAAGAATAACAGAGTTGCAGACGCTTTGTCTCGCAAACATAAAGAACGGGAAAACGTCTCCTCTGACATTATCCGAAGACTTCTAAACATAACTACAATTAAAATAAAAGAAGAAACACTAAAGAACCTTACTGAAGGTTACAAGAAAGACGAATTCTTTAAAGAAGTTATCGCAAATGTTCAGGAACCTTTTCATTGGAAGAACAAAAGACTGTACTTCGAACAATGTCTATGTATCCCGGAGGGGGATATTAAGAAACAACTCATCATTGATAATCATCAATCATTGTTAGGTGCCCACCGAGGAAGCCAACGTACGATAACGCTAATGAAAAGAGATTTCTTTTGGCCTGGAATGAATAAGGACATCAAGGAATTCGTATGAAGTTGTCCTAGATGTCAAGAAGCCAAAAGTACTAATCAAAAAATGAAGGGACTTCTTCGTCCATTTCCTCCACCTAGTAAGAAATGGGAAGTAATCCATATGGATTTCATATTTGACTTACCCAAAACAAAGGATGGAATGTGCTCAATCCTAGTGGTTGTGGATAAACTCTCTAAGAGAACTCACTTTAATCTCTATGAAGAGCAATGTCAATGCAAAGGACACAGCAGAGGTTTTCTACAAGGATATCTACAAGCACCACGGACTACCGCGAAAAATCATATCTGACAGAGATTCAAGATTTACAGGGAATTTCTGGAAAGAACTAATGCAAATATTGAAGGTAACACTTAACCTCTCCACTGCATTTCATCCTCAAACCGATGGACAATCACACCGTGGATTCCGAACTCTGGAAGAAATGCTACCATGTTTCATTAGTTATACGCAAAAAGACTGGGATATATACCTCTCTGGTCTGGAATTTGCATATAATAACTACATCAATGATTCCACAAAGGAAACTCCTTTTTTCCTAGAATATGGTCATCACCCAGTTACTATTTCGGATTTCTTTCATCATGATGGAACCGAAATAGAAACGATGCTACGGCCAAATTCATTGCTAATATTAAGTATGCAACGGAAGTCGCAAAAGAATCCATTGAAGCAACTAATCTAAAAATGGTAGACGATATCAACCTGAACCGCGAGGAACCAATATTCAAAGTTGGTGATAGGGTTATGCTTTCTACCAAGAATTTGAACTTCAAAGAAGGACGTACCAAGAAGCTGGCGCCAAAATACATAGGACCATACCCCGCGCGTAAGGTTTTAGCTGAAGGTCGATCATATGAATTAAAATTACCTCAGAAGCTGGAACGAATTCATCACACCTTCCATGTATCATTGCTGAATCCATTCGTGCAACCTAAGAGTACTGAAGGTCAACACAAGGATGTACCCTCTATAAAAGCAAAGAAACTCGTCACGGTTCCAGAAAATCGCATTGAGAAGATTCTCGACCACCGAATTCGACGCAGTCGCCTGCAGTATCTAGTTCACTATAAAAGCACGGAAGACACTGAAAATCACTGGGTCGATAGTCAAACACTAATAACATCCGCCAAACCGGAACTCATCGAAAAGTATACATCATGGCGACCAAAAACGGAAACGAAGCCGCTAGAAACCTCCGACTCGATACCGCAAGGCAGTTTTTTGAATCAGTAATATTGAGAAAACGAAGGATGCTAACGTGGTTTGATAGAAAGGTTGAAAATTTCTGGGAAAGAATTCGTCTTACTTGGGCCTCTTGTCATGTTAGTTTTGCATTTATCCAACTCAGAGGACCATTCTTGACATAGGAAAACGCAATAATCACCCGAAAGTTATTTAAGGTTTATGGTAATAACGTAATGCATAACGTGCATGGGGAATATGTTTTGTTTCTTTACTGCTACCGCTTCTCACAGTATGGACATCTCACACTGGATATTGCTGATATTTTTATGGAAGCTGTTGAAAGTGCTTTGATTCACATGGAAGAGTTCCCGGACGACAATCACTTCTCTTTTGAATTCGAGCCTTTTTTAGATATGGTGCTGCCTCCCAATTTTCTGCAGTTTTCGAAAATCAGTTTGTTCTAAATGCTTCTCGACAGCATTTATGAATCTTAAATCGATATATTGCTGTGGAAAAAATGAAGTTAATAGACGACAATTAATAGTTTTAGAAAGAGAGTAATTGTTATGAAATTGTAAAAGACTGTGTTTTAAAGAAATGGTTTTATTGTTGGAATGCTATGTTAGAAACTATTGTTGTAATGCTTAGTATATTTATTGTTGTAGTTTATTGTTGGGATATTTTAGTTGAAGAATTAAAATAAGTACAGTGCTTCTACTTCTATTTAGTAAAGTCTACATAAACTACTCTTGTCGCGCGCTTATCTCTCTCCCGTCTTCTCGCTCCAAGCGCAGAGCGGGAAGGAGAGCCTAGAAGTGCCTCCCCCGACAAAAGCGTTCTATACAAAAAGTTAGAATAAATTATATTTTATTGAAAAACTTAAGCTTTGCAAAAAACTTAAAATAGTAAGCAAAAACCAAAACATTCTGAAAAACCAATTGACTTGCTACACCGTGACCAATCAGATCATTTCTGTGGCCTTTGCAGTTTCCAGGGTTCCGCACGGCATGCCACGCCACGTATTGGTGAGTGCATTGGCGTCCCACGTGTGAAAGCGCTCAACCACCCGATCGAGAAGCAGCGCAGATCGCAACACGCGTTGTCCATCCGCAATGGCTCCTTCGTCATCAGCCGCGGCGTCTGCTGCGCGACATGAAGCGCCTCCGCGTCGCCTTCACCGCAGCGCCCGCGCTGGCCGCCCGTCTCAAACGCTCGTTTGCGTCCCGTTCGCCGCCGCCCACGCCTTTGCTGTACGTACGGGCCTGCACCACTGACCACGCGTCGCGTTCCGCGCCACCGTCTCGCTCGCGCCGCGCGAAACACTCGACGCCCGCCGACGGAAATGGCGCGCCTGTGAAGAAGGACCTTGATATTGTGCTCACGCATTCTACCGCCGACTTCGACTCGCTGGCGGCTGCCGTGGGGCTCGCCAAGCTGCGAGGGCCGCTTACGCTGGTCGTCACGCCCGGCGGGGAGTCGCCGGCCGTTCGACGCTTCTTGTCGCTTCACAGACAGCTGTACAAGATTCTCACCCCGCAAGCAGTGGACCCCATGCGCTTGAGATGGGTTGGCATCGTTGATACTATGCGCTCCGATCGACTGGGTGTGGCGGCCGACTGGCCCACGTACGCTGAAGAGGTGGAGGTGTATGACCATCACCTCGGTCGTCAATGCGACATTGAAAACCGCAACTTGCGCGTGGTCGTGGAGCCTGTCGGCGCCGTTGCTACTATAATCTGTGAGAAGCTTCGCGACGCCGCCATTGAACTCACGCCGGCGGAGGCCACTTTGTTGGCGCTTGCCATTCATTCTGACACGGGCTCGCTCACGTTTGAGCACACCACTTCGCGCGACGTTGAGGCGCTGGCTTGGCTCATGTCTCAGGGCGTCATTCAGCGTTCCATCGCCGAGTTCTCGCACACCATGCTGACGGACGAGCAGCAAAACGCGCTCAGCACGGCGCTGGCCAACCTGGAGAGGCACAGCGTGAACGGCTTGGAGGTTGCTTCGTTGATTCTGAGCGGCGGGACGTTTTTGAAAGGCATGAGCGCGGTGGCGAATGACGTGCTGGACATCGCCAACGTGGACGTTCTAATTCTGGCGTACCTCAACTCGAGAGGGAGGAAGGCGAAGAGAAAAGCGCTTGAGCAGCCGCACAACGCATCGCTGTCGTCGCCATCGCCGTCGCCGTTGTCAAACTCCAATGCGTCGGCGCCGGACACGGTCAAGCAGCTGTCTATAATCGGGAGGGCGCGAGCGCGCGTGGATGGAATCGATTTTCGCAGTTTGTTCCAACCGCTGGGAGGTGGTGGACACGCACGTGCCGCGTCGGCGTCGCTCAAGGTTACGGAACAGAGGGCGCGTCAAATCGTGCAGCAGCTGGTGGCAGACGCCTCAAAGCAAATTCCACAGCCGCGCCCGGTTTCCCACTTCATGAGCACCGATTTGGTAACTGTTTTACCAACGTCGCTGATCAGTGATGTAAGAGCGCTTATGGCGTTGCACGGCCATCAGATACTTCCTGTCGTTAATAACGACCTGTCACTTCTCGGGCTCATCTCCGTGCAGGATGTTAAGCTGGCTGAGAGAAAGAGGGGCTACGCCGCCTATTCAATGCCGGTTGCTGCTTGGATGCACCAAAATATTATTAGTGTGAGCCCTGACACTCCCTTTTATGAGGCTGCCAAAATGGTTGCTGAGGATACGATGGGAGTGCTGCCTATTGTGGATGATGGCCGGCTTGTGGGTGTTATAAGTCGCATGGATGTGTTGGTTGCGAGACGGCTTGTACCTGAGAACATGACTCATAATCATCGCAAATGGACCTGACTTTATATAACATCCTCTTGATTAACAAGATGTGGTAAACTATGGATGTATCCCCAAGTCAAATTGTTGTTCGTCTCATGGCAAGCTCCGCATTCATCTTATACAGAGCCATTAAACGGAGACATTTTGTTGTTGGCAGTCGGACGCACATGTTCTGAGTCGCATCGTTCAACTGCCGGTCTTGTTCGCATATCGACCGGTAACTTAACAGCGGCGGCGCCTTGTGAATCAGCATCGAGTATAATAATACAGTCTCGAATCGTGAGAGAACCATTTTTTTTTGAGTTTGAGTGGGTGTTGTTAATCAACCAGTGTGATTCCGTCTTTAATTCGCGGAGCAATATCACTTTTCATTCATCATCATGTCCATTGTTATGCGAATTGATGTGCATGTTCTACTGAGTATCTACCAACGGTAGATAGAATCCACTGGTACCGTTGGTACCAAACGAAATTACAGCAAGCCCTCCGGATTGTATCTATTGGTAGTAACAAGGGGAACGTTAGCCATAGATAACTTTGTGGGAATGCGAATATCTGGCCCTCCACGTTTATTACAACACAAGTATCTTGAAGGCGCCCGTTTAATGATTATCTTCGCTCTGCGTCTCTACGACTGAAGAGCAAAAAGGCACGCGCAGTGTTGATCAGGGGAGCCTTAATTGATTTCAGCGCCTGACTGTTTCCGAGTGGCAAATCGCTTTTTGTCTATGCGACATGCTAAATGTACTTTCTGCCAGAGGCTCTCGTGCTTAGGGAAGGATGCTGGGCTGTTGGAGCATTCATATCTGCGAAGGTAAAAAAGAAATGAGACATCTTGCTTCTTACTCGCCATGTTCACGGTGAGTGAGCTCCTTGCTCAGATTGGCGCCGTCTGAGCGACGTTCAAGCTACGACTTGTCGCCTTGATGACCCAACTCACTCAAACACATACCTGTTTTTACAGACGACAAATGCAACCTGAATTTTTCCCGCTGCGATTACAGAAATGCTCTCTCGTCCCACAACATACCAGTTTGAGCCATGAACCCAACTCTTGACTTGTTATGCCCCATGCCTTTCTGATTGACGAGAAGAAGGGCTGCACTATGTGCAAACCAAAGCAATGTTTTCTTGATTTCTCTCAAGCCTCTCCTAAAGATATTCGCATCAACAAGGAGGGCCGCATCCCCCTATCTTTACCATTAGAGTGCATCATCGAGCCAACTCTTTGGTTGGTGTTGTTACATACAATGGTAACACGGTGGCTCCGTGAAAGGAAAGTACTGCTGATAATTCTGCCCACCATTTTAACAACCGCACACTGAAAGCTCCGCCATGCGACGTGAGGAGGGAGTTCCGAAAGTTGTCGAACGCGAATATTTTATTGAACAATCCGCCACAAAGATTGTTTGCTTGGTAGCTTTGCACAGCAGCCGATCCCAAATGCACTGTTCACTGCAATTAATCAGCGGCAATGTGAACACAATTGTAAGCTCCCGTTAAGGTACGAATGGGGGACGTTTACATTCTTAACACGACGAATGTGTTGTTGTTCGTGCTACTTGTTTTGATACTTTTTGGGGCAATTCAAACGAATAGCCTCCATGACTTGGTGCCGTTTTCCACCGAACTGTCGGTACACACAATCTACCGTACCGTCTAATACGACGGGGTACGTTAAACGGGCAATCATCTGCCAACCTTGAAACCTTGCCCCCCGCCCCCCTTTCCACCAGCACGGCCGCCCCCCGCGTGCTTGAGTATTTGCTCTTGTTCTCGTTAGCTCTTGTTGGGCTCATTCTTCCGCTCTTGCTATCCTGTGATCTCAAAACGTGAAGGCACACCCAGTGGGGTCTTGACAAATAGGCGCTGTGGTTCGCACACACACTCGATTTTTGGTTCATCTTTGGAAAACAGCTGCATTCAGCATGAACAACCTGGACCTGTTGTTTCAAGCATCATTGCTCGTGGAGTCAGAGAAGCTCCATGAAGTGGACAAGTTCTTCGTGGTGAGCAAAGACCTGAAATCGTGCATGGGAATGCGAATGAGTGGGTGGACCATCCTTCGCGACCTACTGTGTTCAGCCGAGGGTACCATCCAATGCGCCAGAGAAAGGGTGCACGGAAAGGACGACGATTCGCAACTGAAGAGGTATGTGGGCGACTATTCCAACTTGATATCGATCATTGTGCAACTGTACAGCCAGGAGGCCGAGCTGCTTCATGCTGTGAAGCGACAGATTGTTGACGTGTTCGCCGCGAAGAATGAGATGATTCAGAGATATGGACACTCAAGTTGGGCTGAGAAAAATGTGGAGGAAGTTGTAGCCGACAATAGCAAGCCGCCAGTTACGACAACGACTGCGTGTGGCGACAAGCAGAGGCAAGCGGATGCGCCTCAAGAGTGTGGACGCACTGAGCGGGCTGCATGTGAGGGAAGGACTCATGGTTGCAGCGAAGTCAACAAGGGGGACAACAAGGGGGACAACAAGGGGGACAACAAGAAGGAAACAACAGGATCGGCGAAAGCATTTACGGGGGAAAACGGCAGGCTAAAGATTAGAATCCCTGTGAACAGACAGGATACAAAAGTTAATGTGGATGTTCAAAAGGGTGGTGAGGCGGAAAGCAAAGAGGAGCTGGAGGAAGAAGTTTGCATGGATGATGACGATGTAGGTGAGCAGAAGAAGAGCAAGCAAGTGGAAGGCGCCACAAGTGTTTCGGAAGAGGAGAAGATGGAAGCTTGCAGCGCGGTTTTGAAAGAGAAGGAAGCGGAAGCATGCAAGCCAAACCAGCGTATTGGTGCACAAAGTGCAGAGTGTACGAAGCAAGTGAAGAAGGAAGTTTGTGGAGCGACAACTCGATCACTAAGGAGGAATCGCAAACGACGGTCAGTGGAAACAGAGCAGGATGGAGTTGGAGGAACGAAGCGACGAAGGATTAACTGGACAGCGCAAGAGAATAAGCTGTTTATTGAACTTGTGGACAAATTCCAAGCGATGGGCGAAGCGGAGATGAGACGACGCGTGGCACGTCATTTCTCGCCTCGTCGGACGCACGAGCAATGTGCCAACCATTTGCGCATCCTGCGGGCCAAGGGCGTGATCGCAAGTGTGGAAGAGCAGCCGGCAGCAAGCGGCGGCGGCGGTGGCGGCGGCGGCGGTGGTGGTGGTGGTGGTGGTGGTGGTAATCGGTGCGGTCACACGAGCAGAGATTCCTCGGTGACAATGTCGAGAGATAGTGAATGGTGTTAGTGAGAGGGCGATACGTAGCGGGGCGGCAGTTTTGACAGTGGTATAGACGCTAACTTGGACAGAGGCTGTTGTAGAAGCAAGACAAGCTCCACTGTAACGTTTAAAAAAAGAAAAAGGAGGCTGTACAAGTCGGAGCTCGCGCGTGTGTTGGAAGCCACGCGATGATCGCGACGGCCGAACGACGGGCGGCGCAGCGACGCGGCGCTGCGGCTGCAGCCGTTCACAAGGAGCGACTGTTTGTTTGAGCGCCAAAAGACACGCGCGCCTTTTTTGCGGCGCGGGCATGTGCGCGATGAAGGTAAGTCGCTGGCTGCCGCGTGTCGGCGCGCGGCAAGCACTCGGCGCACACCCCGCGCCGCGCCAAACTGCGACTGTAAAGGGCGCGCGACGGCGCGGAGGCGGCGGGAGGCGGGGCGGCAGCGGCGGCGGCGACGGCAGGGAGGGCGGTGGCGGCGGTGGAGCGGCGCGTGTGCACATTTACATTACCCCAAGGGTAGATAATTGGCGGTCGCGCGTGTGGTGGCGTGTCGCGCGCTCACAGAGGTATAAAATAAAAAAAGAAACAAAAAGAAATAGCAGACACACGTGCTCCACGGTCGCGCGGCGTGTGTTGGCGCGCGCGAGAGCAAACGGCAGCGAGAGAGAGTGAGAGAGAGAGAGTGAGAGAGAGAGAGAGAGAGAGAGAGAGAGAGCGAGTACCAAGGGTAGCGCAACAGCGGCTGCGACAGCGACAGCGCGAGAAGAAGACGACGGACATCAAAAGCGTTGAGCACACGCCGTTGCAGCTGCCGTGTGCATGACGCTGTCGCTGGAAGCGCTGCAATCCGTGCCGTGTGTGATTGTGATTGTGTTCTTGTTGCTGCTCAGAGCACGTATGGAACGCTGCAAAGTACCAACGGTACTCGCCTCGCCAAAGTGTGAGGTCACTACGCGCTCCTCTTCTTCTTCCGCACCGCCTAGTTTCATGTTGCCGCCGCGTACTCGCTTTCAGCTGCCCTTCCCTTCGCTGTTGGAGCGCGGCTTTGCCGCATTCGACGATCGTGTGGTGGCCTTGTGTCAGCGACGTACCGATGGCTTGGTACATGTGTTCAGCATGGGCTTGACCTTCTTCACCTCCATCGAGGTTTCTCTGGTCGCCCCGCCCACTCTGTACGCCCTGCGCTACGACATGGCCGCCGCGCTTTGCTCCTCCGTTCTCTTGGTGTTGGGCATCGTCAGTCAGGTGCCCAAAAAGTTCATCTTCCGCCCGCGCCCGTGGATGGTTGGACGCGCACTACCCATCCGACAGGACCGCACCTCCTCCTTCCCGTCGCGCGCCGTCGCGTGTGCGGTGGTCTTCTCCTGGCTCATCGCGCAGTCGCTGCAACTGGAAGGCTTACTAACCACCCCGCTCAGCGCCGTCAAACTGTGGGCGGCCATTCTGGGCGTGGCCGCTCTCACCGCTTTTGCGCGCATCAACGTGGGCGCGCACTACCCCTCCGACACTATTCTGGGCTTTGTGCTGGGCGTGTTCGTCATCACCTGCGGCAGTCGCCTGGAAAGCAGCGTGTGGCAACGCTCGTGCGCCAGCCACCACGTCGGCGACGTCGTGCGATGGCAGCACGTGCAGTGGCGCGAGGCGCGACGGAGATCCATCGTCATGACCGCCGCGGCGTACGGCATGACGCTCGTCTCCATCCAGGGCTTCTGGGTCAAGTGCAGCTACGTGTACGGCCTTTTGCTGTCGTGCGCCACCTTCCGCGCCGCCTTTCTGTGCGGCGCAACGCCCACAGCGCGCGCCGCTGCTGCAGCCGTCGCCGCGGCTGCGCCGCTGCGGGAGCACCTTTCCGCGCTCGCGACCTTCGCCGCGCTGCTGCTGTTCGGAATGCTCACGCGCGCGCGCAAGGGCGCCTTCCGCCTGGTCGCCTTCTCGCTCATCTACGGCGGCACGCTGCTGACGTTGGTGCTGTGGCGATTCGGATGGCCGTGGTCGTCATCGTCCTTACCGCCACTACGACCGCCCTGAGCACCCCGTCGCCCGCCAGCCGCCGCCCACGCTGCCCCACCTTGTTCGCCGCCGCGCCGCTTAACTGCTCCCCCCCACTTTGACTAAAACCAAAACGCCCGCGCTTGCACACTTTTGCTCCGTCCACACGTGGCACACGCGCACACGCGCTGCGTGCTCTCCGCGCGCACGTGCGCCGGCTGCGCGTGCTGCGCTGCTTGCTGCCTCGCGCTGCCATATTGGCGTTAGCGCGCGGCTGCCATATTGGCGTCAGCGCGCGGCGCGCCGTTCCCGAGATCGCGCCGCCGATGCGCTGACTGACGTTGCCGTTGCACACGGGCGCGTCGCTCGGCTTGTAGCCACAACTCGTCGCACTGCACTTAAACGAGCCGCCGCGCCGCACCGCGCCACCGCCGCCGCCGCTGTCGTTCTCACCGCCGCACCTCGCCGCCCCGCAGCCATGGCCGGCGTTACCTGGATATCCAGAGTGACCGAGAAGCGCCCCATCATCGGCTTGGACGCCGGCGTGCCCAAGCGCACCTTCCCGCAGGCGATTGCGCACGCCGTGCAGCAACGCGGCCACATCACGCAGTACTTTTCCACCGACGGCACGCCGTACACGCTGGCCGACTTTTACGCCATCGCGCGCCGGCTGGCAAAGGCGCTCATCCACCTCGAGTTGCAGCCGTTCGACGGCGTCAGTATTCTGGGCTTCAACTCGCTGCAGTGGTTCGCCGCCGACGTGGGCGCCACGCTGGCTGCTTGTTTGTCGGCCGGCATTTATACTACCAATAAGCCCGCCATCGTCGCGTACATCATCCAGCATAGTCGCAGTCGTGTCGTGTTTGTGGACGATGAGCTCGCCTTGGACAAGGTCTTGTCCGTCCTTGATCAATGCCCGCAGCTTAAAGCCGTCGTCATCTGGGGGAACACCGATCTGTCCAAGTATGCGGAGCACGCCAATCTCGTTCATACTTTTGACCAGTTTCTCGCCTTGTCCGAGCACGTGTCGGACGCTGAGCTCGATGCGAGGGCTGCCGCGCAGCAGCCTGAGGACGTGTGCAAGCTCATTTATACCAGTGGCACCACGGGGCCACCAAAGGCCGTCATGATCTCGCATGACAACGTCGTCTTCACAGCGCTCGTCACGGGCAGACTGGCCAACGCCACCCCCGATGACCATCTGGTGTCGTTCCTGCCGTGCTCGCATATCGCCGCGAACATGGTCGATATTGCCGGCTCCATTCTCATGGGCTTCAAGATCACGTTTGGACAACCTGATGCGTTAAAGGGTTCGCTCGTGAATACTTTGAAGAAAGTTCGCCCCACGCTTTTCTTGGCCGTGCCTCGCGTGTACGAGAAGATTCAGGAAAAGCTGTTGCAGATCGGAGCGAACAATGGCCCGGTTAAGCGTGCCATCTCGTCCTGGGCAAAGTCGATTGGAACCGCTGCTTCGCACGCTCGTGACGCGGGCGATGAGCTCATGCCGTGGGGATACAAGTTGGCCCGATTGCTCGTGTTCGATAACGTCAAAAAGGCGCTCGGGCTCGATCGCTGCAGACTCCTTTTTAACGCCGCCGCGCCGTTGCAAAAGGCTACCGATTCCTACTTCAAGAGCCTGGACCTGCGTATTCTGGACATTTATGGAATGAGTGAAGGAACCGGGCCCATGACTGCTAATGTTAACGGCTACAAGGCTGGTACTTCTGGTAAGGTGTTGGCTGGTGTTGAGGTCAAGGTCATCAACCAGGATGAGACTGGAGAGGGGGAACTGTGCTTCCGAGGACGCAATATTTTTGTGGGCTATCTAGACAACCCGGAAGAATCGGCCAAAACCATTGATGATGATGGCTTCATTCATTCTGGTGACCTTGGGCGCGTTGATGAGGACGGTTTTGTCTCGATCACAGGTCGGGTGAAGGAACTTATCGTGACTGCTGGGGGCGAAAATGTTGCGCCTGCGCTCACCGAGGGCTCACTGAGGGAAGAGCTCGACGCCATTTCTCGTGTGTTTGTCGTTGGCGACAAGAAAAAGTTCATCTCGTGCTTGCTCATTCCATACATAGATGAGCAGAGCAATTTGATCGGGCCCGCTACAAAGGTGAATCCTGACGTGAAGACGGCGGAGGAGGCACTAAGTGACCCCGCTTGGTTGAAGTATATCAACGAGGGTGTTGAACGGGCCAACGCTCACGCTATCAGTAACGCGGCAAAGGTTCGAAAGTTCCGCTTGCTTCCGAAAGACTTTACAGTTGATGGTGGGGAACTCACTCCCACCATGAAGGTGAAGAGAAAGATTGTCGTGCAAAAGTATGAAACCATTATTGAAGAAATGTACGCGTAGAAGGTTTTGAAGAAGCAGTGACCCTGATGCAATCTCTTTCCCCTCTACTTCAACCCGAGAATCCATCAATTTCCCATGCAGCTCGTATGTAATGTACGTCACTTGAATTGCGTGCTTATAGCAACCCAGTGCATATGCTCTTCGATTACCTACA
Organism: Gracilaria gracilis; assembly: GCA_030374805.1. Taxonomy (NCBI): domain Eukaryota; phylum Rhodophyta; class Florideophyceae; order Gracilariales; family Gracilariaceae; genus Gracilaria; species Gracilaria gracilis. Next base: position 298,990 of record JARGSG010000027.1, on the reverse strand, counting down.
CTGTTCTGTTGCTACGGTTTCAATGATTGTCTGCTCGGTCTTTGCGCTTGTAATCACTTCCTGGGGGTTTCTGACAATCGCTGGGAGGCAGTATAGCAGCAGGAAGCAAAGCAAAGCAAACAACCAGTATACGATGTTGAGAATTGCCGCTGCTTGTGTCAGTGGAAGTGCTGCAGGCGGGAGCAGTGCTGCGTCCTCCGAACGAGCGTACTTTTCAGCCTGGCGGTACCATTCGAGAGCGACAGGTAAACGGTACACGACAAACGCAACCGTGATGCCGAAGCGCACGTAGAGCGTGAATATAGTAGAAAAGATGAACCCCACAGTCTCGACTAGGATTTGACAGATCATGAGGTATAAATGCGGGGCAAGAATCGGATATAGTTGCGTCTGCGTGCCATCGATGGGAGACTTTCCTGCCGTGATAAGAAGTAATGTTGGTACGCTTAATGAGAAGACAAAAGTGAACGGAAACAGTAATCGGACTGAGTTACGCATCGGGGCGAGCGAACAGGAGCTAAGCGGGGCGAGTGGCAAGGAATAATACGTGCGCCGGATGTACAAATTGGCGATAATTGCGTACGACGAGGTCAGAATGACGAATGCAACGTGCTCGAGTTGTACTGCTTTGCAGCCTAGGACGAGATATGAGGCCGCAGACGCCAACGCAGCACAGATTATCAGAGGTGCTGGACGCAGTCTAGACTTGGGATCCATCTTCGGCTGGGAATGAGGGCGCAGATGACACGGCTGTCCGTGAGATGGTGAGCAAAAATGCTTGTCCCACCAAGCCAATACGCTTGTGTAAAGGCGGCACTGTGAATTGTATCAACGCGATGCAGAGGAAGGAGTGCACAAGCCAACCAGACCCAAGCCTCGGAGAACCATTTCATCATCATCATCATCGCGAGTACAGTAGCTCTCTCCGAAGGACACTTCGCCGACACCGTGTCCACCGCTATAGCATTTTCAAGACACGTTATAGATATCTAGACCTTTCATACAGAGTTTGTACTACAAATTAAAAAAGAGACTTCATCGTGCTGAGCTCTCGAGCAAAGGCTGCAACGATACAAAATCCGGCGGCTCATCGAGCTTGGCAGCAGGAGGGCAGAGCACACACCTTATCTAAGGTGTGAAGTCCTCACCTTTCTCAGTACCTTACAGATCCAGGTGTTGCTCAGTATATGCCGTGAAACGATGCCCACAAACCTCAAAAAAGCGATGTTCCATAACATAAACGTGTGGAATGTCACATATTCTCCGATTCACTCCGCACAACTTCTTCAACTTAGATATAAGCGTCAAAATTAGGTATTGTAATACGTAACACTTGACAACTGCATATAAATAACATCACACTTAATCTTTCCTCCCTCTCCAACGTAAGCAAATCTTTTGTTACCATATCTTTTTGTTCCATACTTATTTCCTGCATCAGTTTCGACTTCTTTAAGACATCGGATCAAACATAACTTTTCCCTTTGCTGAGTTCTAACGTTAAAGACTGAATGTAACACACCATATTGTTTCACTCCATTTGTTTCGAACAAAACAAATTCACGTCTTCCTTGCTTTCCTTCCAGGTCAGAGCTCCTATACATTATTTGTGTTTGACGATAATCATGCCACTATTCATATTCTACATGAAACCAAAAAGACAATATCTTTTTGAAACGGATATTTTCGTTAGTGCCACATAGTATGGCTCCAATTATTTGCGCAGCGTTTGACACATCTAAAAACGTATGCATTTTTCTTTCGATGTTTTCATTCATTACTTTCATGTCGCTCGCATTTCCATCACATTCTCTATTACATCTAGAAAACTTCACTTCGTCACTTTCTTCTTCCGTATATCCTGTCTTACAAATACTGATAAGGTTTAAGGTCCTCCTGGTGCAGGGAGCGCGCGAGGGCTCAACTTAAAAAAGAAAAAAACACAACCAATATGGTAGTACGGCACCTGAAACTCGCAGAAGCAAACGGCGGAGGAACTAGTCTAGACCGTGTAGGTGTACGGTAGTAGACGTCGACGCGCCGTAAAACCTGAATAGTAATAGAGTAGCAAGTGCCAAAGATGGTATAGTTACTGCCCTAATTGTGCCTGACTTTACAATACCCGAGGGGGAAGGCAAAATGCACCACAATATATACAAGGTGCACCGATGCCGATCTCTCATGCGGGTATGACGTCATCGGCTGTACCCATGACCTACCGTCATGGGCCAGCAATGTTAAGCTAAACCAAATTAGAAATTAGGAATTTGAAACTATAAAATACAGAATACGAATTGGGTACAGTGCAGCTAGCAAGGCGTACCAGTAGGCCCACGTGGCACCAACCCATTGAGGTCTAATTGTACTACAGACCCTCTTTCTACCCTGAGCCACGCATTCGTGGCTCCTAGATCCTTTCACCAAGTCGGTTGCATCGTCTTACCAATATGGTTCCTGTCGTAGCCTTTGTGCCTGTAGTATAGTGAACTCGAGTTGGTGCATGTTGTATCCGATCAGCCGTTCGCGTACGAAGGGGTAGTGCACGATGAGCTGGTGATGTGGCACCGCCACGTGTACGATTTCATGATCAAGTGCCGGACGGGTTGGCACAACGTACAAGTTGGCCACGTGTACGGGCGTTCTCCTTCGAGACGAACCGCACGGAAAGACACGGATACACGCACGCCTTCGCTGCCGTCAGTACCCGTCTTCACGCCCCCTCGTACGTAACACGGCAAGCGTTCCCAACGGTTCCGCCCATATGGTGTCTCTTCCACTTAGGAAAATCGGGCATGGCTTCGCCCCGCCCATCCTGGGCAAATTTTCTGAAAGCGGACGCTGTGGCTCCCTGTAACCCGTACGGACTCCACGCACGCGTGCTGCGTGTTACCGAACGGATGACACCAAGTGCAGAACTCGCGGTAGGCGGGGCTGATGACTTCGAAGCCCTGCCGGACACGCCCCGTGTGGCGACCGTCGCGGATGCCCGCTCGGCTTGGATCTTTACCACGCGTACTTAAGATCCTTTTCGTCGCTCCCGCTTTGGAAATTTTGGCATGGCTTCGCCCCGCCCTTTCCGGGCAAAATTTCCGAACGGACACTATGGCGTCCTCTCAACCATGCGGACAGACGCGTAGCGACTTCACGACACTACGCGGCGCTCCGAGGGCGGAGCGCAAGTGTAGGAGGGGGATCTGTAGTATAGTGGGCCCGAGTTGGTGCATGGTGTATCCGATCAGCCCTTCACGTACGAAAGGGTAGTGCACGATGGGCTGGTGCCGTGGCACCGCCACGTGTACGATTTGGTGATCAAGTGCCGGACGGGTTGGCACAACGTACAAGTTGGCCACGTGTACGGACTTGGTAGTGATAGTGCAAATTAGACCGATCGTACAGTAGTTAGTAATGGGGCCCAGACCCGATATTTAGTTGTAGCTCGGATCTCCCGAGGCCCCAATCGTAAACGACAAGCATCTTCTGCCGAACGTCTTCTTCGCTAGTTTGCACTAACGATAGACCGCACGGCTACTCCTTTGTTGGGTTTCTCAGACCGTTCGTACCCTTTCGCACGTTCCTGTACGTGCCTGGTGATACCAATCGTCCACTCTCCCCTCGACCGCCCGGTGCTTCCGCCCCTTCTCTCCGCTCGGATTCATTACAGTCACAAGACTGTACGCTACCGCCGCTCCCGTCTCAAGACCGCTTCGGACTCTCTCCCTTTTTGTGCATTATACCACATTGGTCTCCCGACCTAGAAGTGGAATTCGAGACCGTACGGAGCAGCAGAACCGATCGTGGTACCGATACGTACAGTATGAGTCTTCGTCCGCACGGAGAAATGGGTGAAGGGTCTTTGGTCGAAAAAGACACCGCAAAGTCCGTACCGGTCGCAATTCACGACGCTTCGGATGCCGCTTCGGTAGGCCGCCGAAGCACCCGAAGCAACGCGACGGCCTACGTGACGCCGTCAGAGGAACCCGAACGGATGATCCGCGACGGGTCCGCACGTAACAGGTCAAAGTCCGCACGGAACAAGGACGAGGCAACTTCCCTCGCCCCTTTTCCCGGAACGGAGAAGACGCCGCGGGGCGAAGCTGGCCCCGCGCCGCGACTTCTTACCGAACGGACTACCGCACGGGAACTCTGGGCAGGGATCGCTCCCTACGCCCTGCAGAGTCTCCGAACGGAAATTGAGGTCCACGTCCCCATGGCAGTGGAGGCGTACCTCAAGGACCGAATCCCGGTGCTTCTGCACCAGGATATTCCACCGATCGTACACGATATGGTCAGGAATATCCTGAAGATAGACCGTTCGGAACCTGCTACGTCAGCTCTGAACAGTACACTGGCCGCACTGGTAGCTCAGCTACCGACCCACCCACCCAAATCTTTTATTGACCGTACGGACCATGCACCCACTAGCGGCGAGAGGCAACACCGACCGGAACTGAAGAAGGGCCCAACGAGGGGTCCGACCGGAGTGTACCTCCCGCCAGTCAACCCGCAGGACGATCCGAACGGAAGCTCAGGAGATTCCTCCGACGAGAGGAGGAATCGACGCCGCAGAGGCGGTAGACCGAGCGGAAGTTCCGATTCGGATGACGCGCCCCGTAAATGGAAAGACCGTCGCCGCCAGAGAAGGCGAAGATCAGCCAGAACGGACTCGGACTCTTCGGAGTCATCGTCGGATGACGACCGCACGGATTCGGAAGTCGACCGACACTCCCGCAGCCCTCGACGGAGGGGAAAGTCCGATCGGTATCGTTCCCGTTCGGACAGGTTGATGCTAAAACGCATCAGGCCCTTGAACGAGAAGTTCGCCAAAGTGGTGGACTACCGTACGTACAGGTTGCTCAAAAGGAGCCAGACGTACAATTCGCGGGTGGCGCTCAAGATTGCGCGCTACCAAAAGAAATTGAATGTCCAGATGAAGATTCATTCCTTTTCCGGGACGGATCCGATATCGGTGCTCAATTTCTTACAGCGGTTCAAAACCGCTTGCAACCACAACGGACTCACTGAGGGGGCAGCCCTCTGGTGTTTCCAGTTTTAGCTGACCGGACCGGCGCACGCTCTGGTTCAGTCTCGGCTCGAAGGTGAGTCTGGCGCTGTCGACCGTACTCGGGATGAGTCTCTCCATACGTACGAAGAAGTAGTCAACTTTCTGTTGACCACGTACGCAACGGATGAGATCATTGCCGACGCGGCCGCAGAGGTCACCCTCTACCGCCAAGCGTCAGGCATGTCCGAAACGGAATACTCCCAGAAGCTCTGGACGAAAGCCCTCCGTTGCGGAAATGTCTTTACCGATCGGAATTTGAGGGGGATCTTCGTCGAAGGTCTCCTTGCCGCCATACGGTCAAAGGTGAGGAATCACCTCACCTCGCATCCCAATATCGGATACGATGCACTTGCCCGTTACGCGGAATCGTACGGAGACACCCATCGTGCCTCACGTAGACAGTCCGTTCGGGTCGATACTCAAAAGCCAACCGTTCGGAAAGAGTCCTCTCGTACCGCCCGGAAGGTTCACAGTATCGATACCCCGTCGGAATCGATCTATTCCGTATCGGATGAAGACGAGGAACATGTTCTCGCGGTATCCCGCGCTTCTTCCATGCCCTCGCCTCCCACTACGCCCTTGGCTTTAACGCCGGCTCAGTCCGTTCGGTCTTATCCCAGTCCTGCCAGCTCCAGGGTACAGCAACCCCAGGGGCAGGCACCAGTTAGACCGTGTCGGATTTGTCTTTCGCGGGAGCCCAACTGCTGTCAGTTGCTCCCCCCGGACCTAAAAGGGAAGCTGCTGGCCATACGGGAGGCTAATTATCAGCAACGCCGCGAGGAAGGCTATTACAGTGCCTACCAGACCGGACGGAAAACTGATACCCCGAAGGACAATGTAGGATATCGCCAGGGCGGACAGCCTCGCCAGACGTACTCACCAAGACCGACACAGGCCGTCATGCTGGTCGAGGAGCCTGCTCCCCACCAGGAAAACGACCAGGAGGAAGCGTAGAGGCATCGCCTCCTCTACAGAGGCCGAGCCTCGCCCCGTCAGCTACAGACCGAACGGACTCCATCCGAGGGGAGTCCCCTGTCCTGACATGTGACCTGACCGATACGGACATTGAAACCGAAACGGTCCTCTTTTCTAGCGCGAACTACAAGGTGCACGTGTCGGTTGGCCTCAACACGGCACTGATGTATCCGTTAACGGGAGTTCTTGATACCGGAGCCGGACCCTGTCTGGTTCACGAACGCCATCTCCCTCCGAATTGGCGCTCGAAACTCCGACCGGACGTAAGACCCCGAATTACGGACGCGTCGAAGAACCGAATGGACGTTGTGGGAGTTCTTCCCCTTATGGTCCGAATCGGTGACCTCAATGTACGAGTACAGTTCTTGGTGGTTTCTAACCTCTCCACCAGTGTACTACTCGGTACTTCTTTTATTGACAAGTACGTCTTGGCAATACTACCACCGAAACGGACAATACTCTTACGACACTCCAAACCGGTGTCTATACAGCCTTCCGCCTACGGACCAAATGCACCTTCCGCGCCGGAACCAGAACCCGAACGGGAAACTCCATCTAATAAGATACACGTTGCCCGTCCGGTTGTTCTACCCCCAATGTCGGAAACGAACGTCTTGGTAACCACCAAAACGTCCGGCTTGGTTTTTCTACAGTCTCATCACTGAACGGGATCAACGCTAGAACTCACACTCCTTGCGGGTGGAGTTATGGAGCTCCGACCGGACGTACCCTTTCTCGTTCGCGTGGCGAACTTTTCTGACCGCTCGGTCCGACTACACAAGAACACCGTTATCGGACTTACTCTTCGATCTCCTGTAGCGCTCATAACTCCGCAACCATCGTCGCGGAGCGACGAGTCCAAGGAGGGGGAACACATTCCGATTTCGGGTAATAATTCCGAACGGGAATACAAGGATACCGAACAGGAGCAAGAAACCGTACTGAAAGATGAGAACGATTGGACCAGCAAGGTACAGATCAGTCCTGAGTATGTTACCGAACGGGACAAAGTCATTGAGCTAGTTCGACCGTTTGCGGACATGTGGGACGGCCATCTCGGAACGATTGCGGCAGCGAAGCACCGCCTCCATCTGGAACCAGGCTCGAAGCCCATATTCCAGATGCCGTACCGTGCCGGACCCGCTCGGAGAGAACTCGAACGTAAGGAGGTGACAAAGCAGCTCGCTGCTGGTGTCATAGAACCTTCATCGGCAGAATGGGCCAGCCCGGTCGTATTCGCGCTCAAGAAAGACGGAAGCCTTCGCTTCTGCGTCGACTACCGCCGTTTGAACGCTACGACCGTACGGGACACATACCCACTACCCCGAATGGACGAGTGCATTGACTCTCTTGGAGATGCACAAATCTTCTCCACTTTGGACGCCAACAGTGGTTATTGGCAGACCGAAATGGATGAAGCCGACCGGGACAAAACGACGTTCACGTCGCATATGGGACTGTACCGTTATCGGAGAATGCCGTTCGGACTCAAGAACGCACCGGCTACTTTCCAGCGTGCTCTCGACATCATCCTATCACGCGTGAAGTGGCAGTACGCACTGGTGTATCTTGATGACGTAATCATCTACTCCCGGACGGTTGAAGAGCATTATGACCATGTGCGGACCATACTGCATATGCTCCGTTCGGCTGGTGTTACTCTCCGACTGGACAGGTGCTACTTTTTCAGTGGCACGGTGGACTATCTAGGCCACGTAATCCGACCGGGAAAGCTTCAAGTGTCTCTCAAGACACAGAATGCTATCAAGCAGGCTAAACCGCCTACGACCCAGACGGAGCTCCGATCGTTCTTGGGACTCTGTAACGTTTTCCGTCGGTTTGTCGCAAATTTTGCCCGAATTGCGGCTCCATTGAACCGCAAGTTCGAGAAGGGGCAACCCACGAAGTTTGAGACATTGACCGATACGGAATACCAAGCCTTTGACGAATTACGTCAGAGACTGATACGCCCGCCCATTTTGGCCATTCCCCGTCAAGGGTACCCGTACGTTCTGGATACAGACGCATGCGACCGACAGGTAGGATGCACCCTGCTACAGAAGCAACCGGACGGAGGCTTATTACCGATCGGTTACTAGAGCCGCTCTCTATCCAAGACCGAACGGCAATACTCGACTACCGAACGGGAAGGCCTTGCGGTCGTCTGGGCCATACTGCACCTCCGTCCATACCTGGAAGGTCAGAGGTTCACTGTCCGAACGGACCACCACTCCTTGAGGTGGATACTGAACCTTGCGGACGCTTCGGGACGACTGACGAGGTGGCGGTTGCGTCTAATGGAGTATGACTTCGATGTCGTCCACCGTCCGGGTATCAAGCACCAAGCGGCTGATGCCCTTTCTTGGATCCGGACGGATGGCGAAGACGATGCCCCATTGGACGAAGAAGTCCCCTGCTTGCTAGTGAATGACCGTACGGACGATGGCTACTTTATCACCAACATTACCGTTAACGGTGATGAGTACAGCGACGTCTGCGTCGACTGGCCAACGCCCGAACGGAAATCTGCTGGTATCCCCGAGGTGCTCGCTGTCACCTCGGAGGAAACCAATATCGTTCCGGTCACGGTCGAAGAGCTGGTACGAGCTCAAGCAGATGACCCTTTCTGTGAGTCCGTACGGAAAGACATCGGCAACGGTGTCACTCGGTTCGACATTGACCGAAACGGACTTATCGTGCGCAAAGCCCCACTAGACGGCGCCATCCAGAAGGTCGTACCTGCATCACTGCAGGCACGCGTCCTCTACTTGGCACACTACCCTCGTCTCGTTGGCCATCCGGGCTCCACTCGGATGTATGAAAGTCTCCGTCGAGACTTCTACTGGCCACATATGGCCAACGATGTATTCCAGACCGTACGGGACTGTCGCACCTGCCCGGCGACGAAGGGAACACACTTCAAGTCGCAGAAGCTGCTGAAGCTGTTCCCCGCCGCCGGTCCGCTGGAATTCGTCGCGACGGACATCGTCGGCCCATTCACGAAGTCCGTAAACGGTTACCAGTACATACTGGTTATTACCGATCGGTTTAGCAAGATAGCTCGCTCTATACCTCTGCGGTCAACCACAGCTCCTGTAGTGGCGAAGGCCTTCCTGGAGAACTGGGTTTATCCGTACGGAATACCAAACTACTTGCTAACCGATAACGGAACTCAATTTGTCTCTAAGTTCTTTGAGACTGTATGTACCGCTTTGGGAACCAAACACGTACTAACGACCGCGTACCATCCGCAGACAAATGGTCAGGCCGAAAGGTTTAACAAAACACTCGTGGAGAGGTTACGCCACTACGTAGCGGACCATCAGAACACTTGGCACGCGTATGTGCAACCTCTTACGTACGGTTACAACCTACAGATCCATCGATCTCTCGGTACCGCACCGTTCGACGTTGTGCTAACGCGTAAACCCCCAAGCGTTCTGCTTGATGAGCCCAGTACGTCACTGGACCCAACGACGCCTACACAGCCCACTGCCGCTCGGTTAAAACGTTACACGCTCAAGCTCCTACAGGCCACGCTGCAGACCGCTCGGACAAAGTTGACCCGCGCCCAACAGCGCTATAAGGAAAACTTTGATAAATCCGTACGGTACACGCCGAGCTTCACCCCTCGGGAAGAGGTGTTTGTTGACCGACCGGACTATAAGAACGCAGAGGAGGACCTTACGGATCAGGAACGTACGTATCGGAAACTCTTACCAAAGACGGTTGGCCCGTTTAAGGTCGTATCTGCAACGGACGCCACTGTCACTCTGAACCAAGACGGTATTCACAACACCGTCAGTATTGACAGAGTCACAAAAGCCCCAACCGCACGGCCAACAACCACACCGGTCACTTCCGAACGGACACGCGGCACAGTAGCTGCTGATCCTGAGGGACCGTATGCGGACGAACCAGTCGACGACCAGCCCATTCCACCGCCCGGAACAGTTCCGAGCGTGGTGGAACGAGTCGTCGACCATCGCGACACCCCGAACGGACAGGAATACCGCGTACGATGGCACGGGTACCGCACCGATCAGGATACCTTCAAACCGCCAGAACACATCTCCCAGCACTTTATCGCCCGCTATTGGCGTCGCCGAAACCCTTCGGTAACGGCGACACCTTAAGGAGGGGGAAAAGAGGCGGATCTGAAATCCGAGATCGTACGTACTGGCTCGCAAGCGGTACACCGTCACGGGACACCAAAAGGCGCCGCCACTACGTTATCATTGGGCGGCAAACCGCCACCAACGTACGCCGATTGGTCAATTACTTTCCGATTTTTACAAAACGCCGCCTTTTTCGACAACGGCACACGCAGAACGACACGCTATTGGCGCGCAGGTCATCACAAACAATCACAAGTTTACTTTGGAGAAAAGAAAGCTACGAGTACGCGCGGTCAACTAAGTAGTCTTCTTCCAACCGGGCTTCGTAATACCACGCCCACGGGTACCCCACAGAGAGGTACCACGGCCCGCAGCGGAACCACCACGCGAACTCGAACCGGTCTTTGTCGGCTGGAACGCCAAGGCGGCCCCAGGCCACGGCGAAGTGGCCACGACCTTCTTCTTCCCACCCGACTTATTGCCCGATTGGCTTGCGGGTGCGGGCGCCGGCTCTATGAGGTCGTCCTCAACCGTGACGGTCTCCGTTCCCTCCTGGTCTCCACTCGGAGACGGCATGGGAACATCCTGGACCGCAGGGGTTACCTTCTCTTGCGGAGCCTCACCTTCGGGAGCCGCGTTCGTACCGCTCGGCCCTGCACCGTCACCGGACTGGCCTTCACCTTCAGGCTCTTCCCCGGGCGAAATATAGGGCGCAACCAGCTCGAAACCCTTGAAAAAGGACTCCGCCGCCTGGCGCATGTTCTTCACAATATGGTCGACGATACGCTCCGCATCGACCTGTTGCGCAATGCCCTCATAGGATTTGGTCACCAGCTCCTCTAACGGCGGCGCGAACGTCGACATCGGCGTCCCATCCACACCGGGCCCCATACCTAGACCAGCAGTCACGGACTTCTCGTAAGACGCGAGGACCAATAAGGAATGGGACCGGAGGTAACCGAGCAGGTTAAGCTGCGACTGAGCCTGCTCACGGAGAGCAGTCTCGGCGTTGACTGCACGGCGCATCCATGCTCGGGCCGCCAACAGGGCGTCGTCAAGCGTCGCAGGTTCCTCTTCGCCGAACGTAATACAAGCCGCACGGAGAGCCATGAAGGCTTTGTGCGTATCACCGTCCGAATGCGGGCTGGCGCTGTCCTCAATGGCGAACCCGGATTTGTCCCAAGACTTCCAACCGGATCCTGCCTGTACTCCTGCCTCCACAACGGTCTTCGCCTCAACGGGTGTCACCATTGGAGTAGGCAGCGGCGCCACGTCCTCGAAGTCCTGCGCCATGAACCCATGCGGGAAGAAGTCCGGAACGGTTTTGAAGGGCCAGGGGGGGAGACTCTCCGGAACATTCAGGACACGAGTGATCGGCGTCGCGACCGATCCGGTCGAGGGCATCGCCGGGAACGTATCGGAGTAGTAGTCGTACCACAGGAACCCCGGAGTGTTGTCCCAATCGGTCTCCAACGAGTACTGTAACAGTTTCTCAGCGACCTGCGATGGAAACACGGTGCCGCGGAGAACGTTCGGGAGTCCCATCTCGGCCAGGATACATACCAGTTTGTATGGCATCGGAAGCAACCGCCCGTACTTGGTTTGGCCGTCCTTGTGGTACAGACGCTCGTCTCCCGCACGGGTGAAGACCTCGATACCTTCGTGGGCCGCCTGGAGGAACGCCATAAAGGCAAACACCGCCCACTCGGCATATACGACCTGACGGACAACACCCTGAATGGGTGAACCTTTGAGGAGCTCTTCCGAATGATAAGCCAACACGGACGGAGTCGGTACGGATAGGTTGCGGGACACATCGAGGCTGGTCCACACTTCGTTTGTGGAGCAATACAAGTCCGATCGGCGATGAACAGGGACGTCAAAGAACTCGACATTGTGCCAACTGTACAGGAACCCGTGGGACGCCCGGATTCTCGCCTCCGTTGCGGTATTACTTCCCCACCGTTGACGGTCCAGCCAGTACAACTTGTCGTACGGCGGTTCGAACATCACCAACCCAAGCGAATTCATGTCCTTCTCGGGGAAGCCCGAATCGGATGAGCAGCGGTGGAACAAACGCTGCAACGCCTCCTGATAGGTCTTCTCCTCCGGACAGCGCAGGTATAACATGTCACTCCGCCCGTAGGTCTCTTCACTCTTCCGTCCGGTCACACCAGGAAGGTGGTTCCAGCGAGCTTGCCAAGCTTCGATGCTTGTCCGTTTCGGATTGCGAATCGCCATATCCCGCATCGGTAGCGCCGTTGGAATCGACGCGAAGCGCTCGCCGTCGAAGAACCCCTTCTGGACGTATTCCGTGACGGATAGCGGGACCTGCTTCCTCCGGCGAGGAGCGGTAAGATCACGACGGAAGCGATGGTCATACTTCTGACCCGGTAACGGGACCGAACGGAAAGGTGTCGACGGTGTACCAGAGCCGCTCGGAGTCGGCGCCATTGCGTGCGTAGGGTTGGATACGGAGTGAACCGACTCGGGCATGTCAACGCTTGGCTGGCGCTCTTATAGGGGGGGGTGAACACGACAACGCGGTACTTGAGGTATTACCGACCGTTTGGAATCGCCACGACGACTATGTCATCGTACAGGCACCGCGCGGACGAAATATCAATGCTGACCAATTTATTTTTTATTGGAGGATCAGGAGCTGACGTTCCGCCACCCACTGCACACGAGATACACTATACACTCGCTTCGTCGCGACGTCGCATCGCGTCCAATTCGTACGGTCGCTCGCCCGTATGGTCACAATGAGCACTGACGATTCTTCGACCGCCACCCCATTTACGAAAGAGGACCACCGCTTCGGACACGGCGTACCCGCACGGACACGCGTTCGACCGCTAAGGGATCATCCGCCGTACGCTCTCCGTCAAGACGTGCGGCGCGCGCCAATACGCATACCCGCCAGACACCCTCCATCGAGACGTGCCGGGTGTACCGAATGGATCCCCATCGGGCGTTCTCCTTCGAGACGAACCGCACGGAAAGACACGGATACACGCACGCCTTCGCTGCCGTCAGTACCCGTCTTCACGCCCCCTCGTACGTAACACGGCAAGCGTCCCCAACGGTTCCGCCCATATGGTGTCTCTTCCACTTAGGGAAATCGGGCATGGCTTCGCCCCGCCCATCCTGGGCAAATTTTCTGAAAGCGGACGCTGTGGCTCCCTGTAACCCGTACGGACTCCACGCACGCGTGCTGCGTGTTACCGAACGGATGACACCAAGTGCAGAACTCGCGGTAGGCGGGGCTGATGACTTCGAAGCCCTGCCGGACACGCCCCGTGTGGCGACCGTCGCGGATGCCCGCTCGGCTTGGATCTTTACCACGCGTACTTAAGATCCTTTTCGTCGCTCCCGCTTTGGAAATTTTGGCATGGCTTCGCCCCGCCCTTTCCGGGCAAAATTTCCGAACGGACACTATGGCGTCCTCTCAACCATGCGGACAGACGCGTAGCGACTTCACGACACTACGCGGCGCTCCGAGGGCGGAGCGCAAGTGTAGGAGGGGGATATGTAGTATAGTGGGCCCGAGTTGGTGCATGGTGTATCCGATCAGCCCTTCACGTACGAAGGGGTAGTGCACGATGGGCTGGTGCCGTGGCACCGCCACGTGTACGATTTGGTGATCAAGTGCCGGACGGGTTGGCACAACGTACAAGTTGGCCACGTGTACGGACTTGGTAGTGATAGTGCAAATTAGACCGATCGTACAGTAGTTAGTAATGGGGCCCAGACCCGATATTTAGTTGTAGCTCGGATCTCCCGAGGCCCCAATCGTAAACGACAAGCATCTTCTGCCGAACGTCTTCTTCGCTAGTTTGCACTAACGATAGACCGCACGGCTACTCCTTTGTTGGGTTTCTCAGACCGTTCGTACCCTTTCGCACGTTCCTGTACGTGCCTGGTGATACCAATCGTCCACTCTCCCCTCGACCGCCCGGTGCTTCCGCCCCTTCTCTCCGCTCGGATTCATTACAGTCACAAGACTGTACGCTACCGCCGCTCCCGTCTCAAGACCGCTTCGGACTCTCTCCCTTTTTGTGCATTATACCACAGTGCCATCTCGCGCCGTGCGTCGCGTCGGCTCTGCGTCGCCGAGCGCACTCTGTTCACCACCTTGGTCATCACCGATTGCGTCTCTATCCACCTCTTTGGTTATCACCGACAGCGGCCTATTCATTCCCATTTGTGGTTTGGGCGCGACGGGCGCCCATTGCATACCTCCAAGGTTCTACCTTTTTGGCTGCACGGCTTAGACCCATTTACCGTGTCGGTATACCTAGTGGAGTTGGCGGGTTACGCCTTCGGGCTCTTGTGAGCACCGTACCGTGAAGGGTTTTGGTACCCACTTGGTTGCGGCGTGTCTCTCTGTCCCTTCAAGGTTCGACTATCTACCCTTCGAGGCACTGCCGCTGACTCCATCGAGGTTGTTCCACCGTTCTCCCTTCTGGTTGCCTTCGCACCCCTTTGCGGTTTGTCTACGCGGGCTCGCGCCACCGTGGCTTCTCGTTCGACCGACAAGGTTGAATCCGTTTATGGTGACCCCCGATCCTTATCTGAGCCACATGGGTAGCCATGGTACCAGCGTGCGGGCTCGCACCCGCAGCGGTACATGGCGCTTCATTCAATACCCCTATGGTGGATGGATGGCCGCTTCGGTTGGCGTCTGCAGTGTACTGCCACAAAGGGTTCCAGTTTCATGTGCATCAAACCACCCTCGGTGTCGATCATCCATGGCGAGCTCGAAACCTTAACGTGGTCAAAATAGCGCTAAAACCATCTAGGAACCATGTCCGTTCTGTCTTCAAAGAATACCACATAGGTCTTGATCGGTTTCGTACCTTCGTACCTCATAAGGAAACGAACTTTCATGGTAAGCACAAAAACTCGTTCCCTTCTAGACCCTCCGAGGTATATTCATATCCGTTCTGGCCTCGATTCCATCCCGAAGTGGTCTACTTCCTCCCTCTATGGTTGCGGTATCACCATATAGGTCCTGGCATGTGCCATTCGTTTGGCCTCCCTGCCCTTCGTTTCCATCATGGTCGATTAGTTTGTTCCATAAAGGATCTCGATAGTACCAAACAGGGTCATTTAATGCTCCCTTTCTGATTTCCATAACTTTGAAACACCTTCAAGGTTTCCATCGTACCATAAAGGGCTGCGCAGCATTACTATTGTCTCCCGCGCAGTTCCATGCTCCACCTTTAAGGTTTATTTCAAAACCGCATTAGTCCCAATGGGTGTCGTTCTTCATGACCATGAAGGATTGGTTCTTCACAGCCACTATCCGGGTGACGCAATCCTCCGTCGTGTCTCTACTACCATAAACAGCTCAAACCAAATTGGTAGACCTTGCGGTTGCACTTTTGTGCGCAGCGAGCGTCACGTAGTACCGATTTGGTAGCTTGGGGGTGCCACGCGACGACGCGCGAGTGCCAGCAATGTACCTGGATAGTTCTGCATGGCCTCTTGGCGCGCATACGCGCACACGATGAACCAGACCCATGAGGTTACTTGCAAGGCGAATCAAAAAATTGCACGCCGAAATTACCCCACCAAACGTTATCAAAAACGCCGAAACACCTTTTGGTTTGTATCTCGAGAACCAAGCGGTTTCAGAGGCTGAGAATGGCCGATTCAGGAGCGCGGCACGCCCAAAATACTTAGATTTTTTGACCATGCCGGTGCACGCTCCCTACAGACAATAGTGTAAACCGAATCGGTTACCCAGCGCGGCGCTCTGCCGATCTGGAGCGCGTCTCTCGCTTATCAAAAAACTTAATATTTTTGACTTTCACCACTTGGGTGTGGAGCCATGCGTGCGCGGCGCGTGCCATGAAAGTGCGCGCACGTGCCGGCCGCGTGCCAGCTTTAGCGTCGCTGCGACGCCGATGTGCAAAGCGCATCCCTCGTCGAGCTTCGTTCGGTACGTCGTCATCGCTAAACCTTCACGGTCTTCCGGCAAACCTTCTTGGTCTCTTCGATGCACTCTGATTAATTTCTCCCAATTGTTGTTAGCTTCTTCGTTAAAGTTATCCAGTTAGATGTTGCAGTTAGCTTCAGTTACCGTGTGGGTGCGATGCGCAGCGAATGAGGGAAAGCGCGAAAATAGCCTCTCCCTCCCTAAGAGCTGTGCATCGCCTCTAAGGTTACCCATCGTTCGGCATGTCCTCTCCTTTACGGTTCCAGTAGCTTACCCTGAAGTGGTGTGGTATGGCTGAGGGCGGCTCGGCGGTATCACCATGGGCGCCCCAGCCATACCAACGTACGGTGCACTTTAGACCTTCTTGGGTACGGCGGTGACCTACAAGGCGTTCCACTGGGAACTCATTAGAGACATGAGATGGTATCCTTTCACCACTTTGGTTTAGATGAGCATCGGTACCACTAGGGGTAGGTGTTTCCTCTGAAGGAGCAACCGTAATCCCCGCAGGTGGTACGTAGTCTGGGTCGTCACCCTGTGCGTCATCATTAACCTCGATGGGTGTCCCGTCTTCCCGGGGCTGAGTCCTCAGGGCAACCGCTTGTGCGTCACGCGCGGATTCTCCGCGTTCCTTCCTGGACTGAACCGTTCGAGGTGCAACCGTGATTCGGTTGATAGAGATCGTATTCTCTACACCATCTTGGTTCACCGTCACCGTGTGGTCGGTTGACCGAACTACCTTGAAAGGTCCCGATGATTTCGGAAGAAGCTTCGAATTGATATCTCTATCAATAGCTTCATCATCGGCTTCATCACCCGGTCGCGGCTTAGCTCCTTTCGGAGGGTGGTCGATGAAGACATATTGACCCGGCGTAGCCGTTACCACTTGGGCTACCTTTCGGTCGTAGTCCTCCTTGTACCGCTTCTGGGATGCTGTGAACTTGCTCTCAGCATACTTGAGAGTTCGTCTTAACCTCAAAAGGGTATTCCGTTTGACCTGGGACGGTGTGAGCGCTCCGGCGGCTTCTTGTCCTAATGGGTCCCCTTCAACAACAATTCCTGGTGGGTGTCTTGACAGTATCAGATCGAACGGCGTAGTTTGCGTCGCTCGATGAACCTGAAGGTTATATGCATATGCCAAGGGCTGCACGAGCTCGTCCCACCCAGTTTGGTGTTCTTCCGTATAATGTCGCAGCCTAGATACCAGTGTTCGGTTAAAGCGCTCCACTTGCCCATTCGTTTGCGGATGGTAGGCAGTAGTGAAGTAGTGCTTAATACCCAAGAGATTACAAACAGCTTTAAGGAACTTCGAAGCTAAGTTCGAACCATTGTCGGTAAGTAGATAAAGCGGTGCACCATACGGGTAGATCCAATTGTTCAAGAACGCCACCACGAGGGTCGTAGCTTTCGTGTCCTTCAAGGTTATCGCTCGCGTGAGCTTCGAGAACCTGCCGGTGATTACGATGATGTACTGATACCCCCTTGTGGTTCTTGGTAATGGACCCAGAAGGTCTATTGCGACGAACTCGAGAGGACCCGCTGCAGGGAATAACTTCAAGTATTTCATGTGCTTCCGGAGACCTCCACGGGTACGTACGCAAGATTCACATTGACCTACAAAGGTATATACATCATTAGCCATATGAGGCCAGCAGTATCCTTGCCTCAAGGTGTAGTACATTCTCGTGCCTCCAGGGTGTCGTGATAGCCTTGGGTAGTGGGCCAGGTACAGCACCCGAGGACGCAGCACCTTGGGCACCACCTTCTGAAGGGAACCATCAATAGGAGCTCGCCTCACCAGGAAACCATTTCGGTCGACGTCAAAGTTCGAGTCTTTCATACTTACTTGGTCCATGAGAGAGCGGCAATAAACATCGTTTGCTTGCTCTCTCAGGAATTCCTCGCGGGTAATTGGCATGACGTCTGTTTCCTCGAGGGCGAGTATTTCCCGAGCGATGGCATCACTAAACCACGTATCCTCTTCGGGTAGAGTCCAGTAACCTTCTAAGGTATCACCATCAGGGTTGGTAGAGATGGTAAAGCATGGGATATCATCCTCTACCGGCTCGGTGTCCAAACTATCTGTGGTAATGCGAGACATCGCGTCTGCGAAATTGTGCTTGATACCTGGACGGTACTGTACGTCATACTCAAACTCTGAAAGTCGTAACCGCCATCGGGCAAGTCTGCCTGATGCGTCGGCCAGACTAAGTATCCACCGTAGGGCATCATGGTCGGTTCGAAGCGTAAACCTTTCACCATATAGGTAGGGACGGAGCATCAACATGCTCCAGACCTCTGCCAGACATTCCTTTTCGGTTGTTGTGTAGTTCTTCTCTGCAGCGTGCAGAGCACGGCTCCAGTACCCTATAGGTAGTTTGTCGCCGTTTTCTTGCTCCTGCATAAGACAACAACCAATTTGGGCGTCCGAGGCGTCAGTATCCAACGTGCATCGTAAACCAGATTTGGGTAATGCCAAGATGGGAGGTGTCAAGAGCGCATGTTTCAGCGCCTCTAACGCATCCATTTTCTCATTTGTAAGACATTCAAACCTTGTAGGTTGACCCTTCAGCAGCTTCCGGTTGAGTGGAGCCGCTATCTTGGCAAATCCCTTGATAAACCGGCGGTACACATTGCATAAACCTATAAAGGATCGGATTTACGTCTGGGACGTGGGTGGCTTCGCCTCCTGCACGGCTCGGATATTCCGCGGCGTCACTTCTAAGCTCCCAGGGCTGATGATATGACCAAGGTATTCTACCTCTTTGGTGAAGAATTCGCACTTGCGGAGCTTCAATGTTACTCCAGATTCACTCAAAAGGTTCAAAACTTCTCTAACATGGTGGAAATGTTCCTCTACCGTTCTGGAATATATGATTACATCGTCGATGTATACCAGAGCGGTTCTCCACTTCACCTTCGAAAGGATTATATATATATAAAACGCCAATTCTCTAGTCCCAAGTGTAACGCCCACATAATGGCTACAGCAATCTTTCTTCGTGTCAATGCGCGATTTTGGGACGTCTAGCTAGTGTGGGAAGCGTTGAGGTGGTCAAAACAGATGGAAAGTAGATATGCCAGTAAAGTTGGGGCTACAACTGCCGAAATGAATACGAATTACGATGGGCTGGTGTATCCGAGGAAGGACGGCAATTAGATTGTTTCTGTGTGAAAACGATTGCAATCGGATTTGATTTCGGTAAGGCCATTTCAATTTTCTGGAAGATTGCACGCTCAAATCGCAATCTTCCCCTCCTCTGATTGGTTACATCCTTGCCCTCATCATGCCGGACATAGCTCTGTGTACAACGGTGCTTTGCTCCACCACCTTCATAACGCCCATGATACCAGCAGATCGTCTATAACGTCGATGCAGAGCGCCGTGTATCGGCAGGTACACGCGCCTCGCCAATCCACTGCTGTGCCACATTTGCGCCAACGTGTTTGACATTATTGTGTGCTCGAATTCTTCATCTTTATTGTGGACAGATGTTCTCTATTGCTGAACTGCAGTTACGCTCTAAATGAAGCTTTCTCTTTTCAGCAAGTGCTTGACGTCCGTACACTCCCGCGCTGCAAATAGCGTTTGAAATATGCCTAAACCTACACTGCGCCTCATATGTATAAGAAAACCCCCCATTATAGAGGCACAGGCTCGTGTAGGTCTTACAGAGACAAACAAACTGCACCACGCAGTACGGCATGGCGCCTAGTATAAAAGAACAACCATTGAACGCCCAAATTTTAAACGGTCTTTGAGAGCAATACAAACGCGTCTACACAGAACGCCTGTAAATATAAGATATTCTAGGTCCACACATAATTAGGCTCCCCACACACCCAGAAGAGACACAATCCGATCTTGTGCTCCTCCCCGACACCATTCAGTTCAGTATGCCAGGCGGCGAACACCTTTCTGAGCATGAATGTAGTGCAAACCCAGACGAGAAAAACTCACGGAGACATTTGGTATCTTCCTCCCAGATGGAGTAGCTGAGCAAGCAAAGAGAGCCCCTCGCGGGATGGGTGCGTTAACCGGGTTTAAGACCGGGAACCACCGTCTTGACGAGCGAAACGAGATTGGCAGGGAGCCGAGGAGTCAGGATTGGAGAGATACACTGTGGGGTAGATCGATGACGTCACCCAAAGTGGTTGGCCTTCACAAGAGTGTTACCGTTGACCGCAGGATGCGAGACCAGGTAAGAAAAAGGGGGCGAGGGCAAACGAGCAACACCGGTAATCGGGGTGAGCTACAACTGTTAAACAGCGACATAAACAGTGCAGAAACACTGGGTACACACGCACTATGGACGGCGAGTCTTGCTGTTAGCCTCAAGAGGTGGATAACTAGCCCTACTTAAGGAGCCGGCTCTCCACAAGGAGAATATCGTCTTCATTGGGCTTCCACGAACGATCATCATCAGTGGTTTCGGGAGCACTCGATCTAGTGGCCATTCGACTCTCAGGGGCCGCAACAACCAAGAAGCGGTGGCGAGCGATTTCATGTGCTTTCGGAAACAAAAACTACTGAAATCGAAAAAACTCTATTCCGGTGTGATTACCAACTCCGCACACCCGCACCAGGGGTTGGTGAGTAAGAGCCGAACACTCGCTTGTTCTTGTTTCCTTGACCGGGACTGTCCGAGCTCACAAACCTAAGTAGTGGTGGTCGGCAATCTTGCACAGTAGTGTGATAACTAAATAAATAGATATATATAGAAATAATCTAATGTATCCCCAAGAAGGGCGGCCTGCACACTTACACGTATATTATCCTACTT
This sequence comes from Gracilaria gracilis, assembly GCA_030374805.1. Taxonomy (NCBI): domain Eukaryota; phylum Rhodophyta; class Florideophyceae; order Gracilariales; family Gracilariaceae; genus Gracilaria; species Gracilaria gracilis. Next base: position 278,104 of record JARGSG010000027.1, on the reverse strand, counting down.
ACTGCCACAGCACTCATTACCAATACCAATTGGGGTCCTTCCACCATGAACTATGGGTTGAAAAACTAGTCATGAACTCCTTCCCTGAGTGGTAGCTTCTTCATACCCATATAAATCGCATCCGCGGTGGATTCCGGGATAACGCGTTGCTCTTCAATGAACAGGGGCTTATTACAACCTATCATGACGAAAAGCTTTCTGTGAAAAAGAGCGCTCAAAAACTCGGCCGCTGCCGCTTTGTTTTACATAACGTTCTCTAGCAGCCATCCCGATATAACACCAAGCATCGTAGCGGTAGACCTTGCAAAGTTACAGACAGAGACTCCCGAAAATTGATGCGCGAAGCGTCAAACAGCAGCAAAACTGCTCGTCAGCTTCGAGAAACGCTGCAACTGCCGTTCTCAGTCTCCCACCACCGTCACTATCTGAGCTCGTATCCGCAGCTGCAACTGAAAAAGTGTGCTAGAGCCCCCCGGTTGACGACAAATCACAAAAAGAACCGCATTCTCTGGGCAAAAGCACACATCCAATGAAACTACAAGAATTGGAGCATCGTTATCTTTCCAGAAGAGAAAAGATTCAATTTGGATGGACCTGATGGACTTCAGAGCTACTGGAAAGGCCTCCGGAAAGATCCTATCGGTTTTCAAACGCCGGGTTGGTGGTGGAGGTGTTATGGTTTGGGGCAAAGTTTCTGCGAATAAAAATGCTAAACTCATCGTAATGAATGGTGGAGAGACTACCAATACGTACTTCCACATAATGGAAGACGTGTTACTACCGTTTTTTGAAGAGCACATGCCACCTACATGGATATATCAGCAGTAAAATGCACCTATTAAAGACTCAGAGTCACACCGCTTTGCAGCAGGTGCGCTTACGATTTCTATTCAGGGAGGGATGAATTTGAAACACCGACCCTCCTGTTTCGATCCAAATCTCTTCCTTGCAAAAGCTCAACCAACGCGAAAGCGGCCGCAGACTGCCGGCTCGAAAGACCAGGTAGCGCATCAGCCAGAACAGCACGCTTCTTCTTTCGCGGCCACAACGAAATTATCCGACCCAGAAGGCTGGTAACGTCGGAGCTTCTTGCTTCCCCAGGAACCTGTGGGTCATAATTCTCTTTGTTGTTGTCCTGACATTCATCAACGTGCTTGTCTACAGCCTTCTTCGCCACTAAAATCTTTCCCTTCCCTTTTTTTTACTCGTCCAGCACTCAACTTAGCGGGCATACGATCTACAGTAGGCATTCAACCTCCAATAGCCTCTCCAATAACCTCTCGTTTTTGTCTGACGTCGACGAAACTGATTTCGTTCGCTTTACCGATTCCGACCCCCTTTTTACTACATACTTGGATGGCCTGAGAACCGCAATCCACACCAAAGCAGCTGACGGACGAATTCTTCCATCCGTCATGTCATGCAGCTGTTTCATTAAGCGCCTGTCCGCGTTTTGCCGACGTCAGTGACTGAGGTTTTGAATGTTGAACATGTCACTCTTTGGATGTACCCCGCTGCGCAGCGCAGTACAACTGGAGTTCACAGCCCCTTGAGCACAGAACCGCTACAAAAAACTGTAGTTCATTGACCATATACTGGCCTTCTCGAACGATATTACAGCGATTAAACCGGAGGTTGACTTGTACCCGGACACTCCGAGCATTATCTTCAGTGCTACGTTTGCCTAAATTATATGGCATAGCTTCATTAGCTCGTCTCGCGTTTGTCTTACGTTGCTTTGGAAAGTTTTGTTGATAGACCGATCGCAAGGTTGAAGAAAGTGCGTAGTGTTTGCCGGTAACTTAAGAACGATTATATTCTCTTCGTCATACAGCTTCTCCCATGTAAGACTCTCACGAGAAATATAATCATCAAGAGTGAGAAGCACTGGCTTCTACTGTGAAATTATCGTGCGAATAAAATCATTGATGTGCGGCACACGGTCGACCATTAACTCTTGCTCTACTGAGCCGTTTTACGTCAGCAGTATATGCGTATCACCGGGACACCAGGTCTCCTCTAGAAGCCAGTGAGGCATACCAGACTCCCGGCGGAACTCTTCTCAAGGAAATGGTTTGAACCAGCTAGCCATTCGCCTCTTTCCAGAGGCAACGAGAAGAAGTGGGGCCATATCCCTTGCCGCTGATGCGCATATTCCGGCAGTGACGTGTTTTCCATGGAGTTTTATGCCAATTCGTGTTCCTGATTTCCGAGAGTTTGCCGCAGTGTAGTAAACAACTTTTTTTCCAAACTCTGGAAGTATGGCGGTCTCGTCAAAATTCCATATTCAATGAGGGTCCGCAAGAAGGCCCGGATGTTCTTCTCGTACGCGCTCGAGTGCGCCCTTCAAAGTCTTGACATCGTAATTCTGAACCGCAAGCTTTGCGCCTGTGATATTCCCAGCGCTTCAATATGTGAGTTCGCGGTTGCGAGCTCTGAAGGAACGTATATCGGCGTCTGAAGGCAATCCACCAACATAAGTGCTCCTACCATTGGATGATATGCGGGCATGAAGCCTCTTGATTTCCTGATGCCCCACTGCAAACTCATGTTGTGCAGCGTGGATGACTTTTTTTACAATAAGTGTTTCTTCACTAGGATCCAAAACTGGTTTGCGGCCGGCATGGAACTGCACCAGATTCAAAAGTTCATGCAGCGCGTTACAGTTCTGCAACTTACGAGCCTTTTGAGTGCGATATGTTGTTGGGATGGATAGCCAAGCAGATTTTGCTGCTGCTCTGATTTTTGCCGCCTTGTAGAAGCTCGAGTGCTTTCTGTCGCATAAATTGTTCCTCCTTTCTGCGCTCGCCGCGACTTTTGTGGCATATCGTTGGAATGCGCTCAGAAGGGGCAATGATAGAGCCGCAGGGGACCGTTTGTTTCTCTCAATCGACGGCGCTCCATGTTTGGATCGTGATGGAGTATAATTCAACCCGCAATGAGACCAAAAAGAAGTAAGTTGGGTATTTATACTTGCTGTCCCCTAAATTTAAGGCCTGTTTTAAACTAAGCCTTCTTACAAATGAATTCTCCAAGAAAGTTACTTCAAGCTACAAGAGATTGTCGCAAATTACCGCAACCACTTTGATGGTGAAGTTCTAAACGCGTGATCAAAGTATGAAAGAACCTATGCGGGTTCTAAACGTTGCAGGATAAAGGGTTGCTCACACTATTTATATCTGAAAAATATAGTGTGGGCTACAGTTGTTAGATTTTTTCCTTAAATAGCGAGGTACCATTGTTAGTGTGGCCTACATTATTATAAGTATTCTAAGGACGAAATCGATCACCGTAAACAGTGTGACCCACACAAATTGCAGTTACTGGGTGATCTGAAGAATGCGGGAAATATCGTAATTTTCATAATTTTCTATTCATGGCGAGATATTGTCACGCGGGTGCTTTAAATTACAGTTCCACAAACTTATGCTTCGTTTTCAACGCGATTGCTTTGCAAGGTTATAAAACGTGTCCTTCGTGTCCCGTAGTTACGGTTTCTTGCTGAAAGAGGTGTACGTGTTTTTGGAGTTAACACTACAGTAGTTGCTACATAACAAGTGATAGTAACAATAGACAGAAAAGTTTCATGGCATATATTCCTTCGTTGTCCTGATTGCATAGCCAAAAGCACCGCTAGTGACTGATTTGGAGGAACTTCTACAGAACTAAAAAACGAGATGGTCACCAGCGGTTTAAACAATTAAATATATGCTTTAGTAAGTTTTCTATTTTTGCTGTTTTCTCGTTACAAATCTTTTTTGTAACGCCATACTTTTGATGTTCTCCTTCAACTACCTTTCACTTATACATCTAGAACGATAGATCTACTTTAGAAGTATCGATGTATGCCTTAATCTGGCGTCAAAGTTACTCTTGTGGCCGTAAGTATGGCGACATAAAACTGGACGACAAACTGTGTATGCCAGCTCTCTACGTACCGTTAAAGACACAGTGTTTACATACCAACAACTGAAAAGTGCGTACAAAATCGCACGTGTCAAAAAACTCCAAATGTCAAATTCCACTCTTGTTTTTCATTGCTGGCCAAAACCCTTTATTACTGTGCTTAACGCGACAAACATATCTGGTCTATCTATTTCTCCAAATCCTATCAAAAATTCGTAGAACGCTACTTCCCGTATCTTCCTGATGGCTACAGGTGTTCATAATGCGGATTGGCTGAAACCGTCTTATCATTACAAGCGACTTTGATACAGGGGCATGGGACTGTATTGCATTGTGTGAGTGGTAGTGGTAATTCGGCATGCACGTTTTATATTGTTTTTGGCTTTTCTCCGAAAATAGTTTTTCTATTTTGGAGCGAAAGTTTGGGACGACGGATATAGGGATCAAGAAGAACTGCAGAGCTATCACCGTCGTTGTCGGTATTGCTGAAGGTGCACTTCCACATCCAAACTGAGTTTTACGCTTGTTTGTTTGTTTTGGACCTACATCCTCTTGCACACAACCCTTTTATCACTGCAGCTTACGGCTGAACATCGCACGGCCCTTCAAACGCAACCCTTTTATCACTGCAGCTCACGGCTGTAAATTGCACGGCCGTACAAAAGGGCGACGTGCAAACCCAACGTTTGCAGCAATCTGTGACCCACATCATCACTACCTTTCCCACAAAACAGACATAAGCCTTCTCCTTAGATCTGAAAAACTTTCAAAGTCACTCATTGGCTCCCAAGCCACAAAATCCCTCGTTAGTTTAAACGACGTCAAAAACGTTTTACACACGAACGTTTCATTTCTTGGTGCTCCCCAGAGCAACAAACACAAATTTCTAGCAAGACTGAAATCCGCCCTCTGCATTTTTATCGCCATTGAAGACAACATTCTAAAGTTTCAAACGCTGTAGCTCACCATAAGAGCACTTTCTCTTTCAAAAACATTGTGAATCCATCCTCTCCACAAAAACAACGGTGTTACCTCTTTCAGTAGCCACACAGGTCCAAACGGGGCAGCACTAAGATATTTCTTTTGATTACACAATCGTTTCGAAGCAGAGTACATCTGTACTACAAACACCGCATCCGACGGAGTTTGAATCGTAAGCCCCTCTTTGCAAGATATTTCTCGTATCGCACCAGCACAATCGTGAACAGACGTGAATAGAACCGCGCCGATTCAATCAAGCTCTTTGACCTCGTTGATACAAATGAACACACCGGTGACGATTCTCGGACCCATTTCAAACTACAAATATGATAAGATAAGGAAATCTTAAACTTCTCACCTTTGAGCGGATCACCGCTCTCAGTGAATCTAGCCTTGACAACGTTATCGAATCTGCTCCTCTCGCAGCAGTACCAGCACACTTAGACAAATCACAATTCGCCCACAAGCTCCCAATTGTGTCACACTTGCATTACATGTTCAATACGCCACCATCGGAATCAAATTCCCATATGGCACTCAAAAAGCTACTGGAGTCTTCAACAGTTCACTGAAGGAAATTGCACTCTCAAACCCCAATGAGCTTAAGTCTCTAAAGGCTTTGAGCAAGTAATACGATCCAATTCTTCCGCATTACAACACAGACGACCCCCGTCAGGCTTTTTTCATATCCGTGATGGATTGCAAACTTCATTGTGCAACCCAGTCGGCGGCTCATATGATGCCACAAGATGCAGTGCAAGCCGAAGATGAACCAGCTCCCCCGCACAACGCAAACGCCTTGCCGTATTTAGAAGCTTTATTGCAGACCAATTTAAACACTGGAGAACCCTCTTTGAAGAGACACAAGCCAATCACATTCGGCGAAATTGTCATAGTCGACGAAAACGGGAAGGACACCCCGAATCGCAGAATTCTTGGAATCTATCCGGGAAAAGGAACGACCCTCCCCACTTTCGCTGTAAAGGAGCTTTTGGTGGGGATATTCTCAAGGACCTGACAATGAGCGGAGATAACATCATCACAGCAATATCCAAAATCAACTGGAAGCGAGGCCCACATGGAGAACCACTGGGTCTAGAGTCGGAAGCGTACTCCATAGCAAGGTCTGTCCATCTGAGGCTGCTGCAGTACGAGACCATGCAAGCAGTCATCGAGATTAACATCGGTCTAGAGGTCAGCCTTCGCAGGCTTGCTGCTCTAATATCGGTGTCCAATATGGTACGGAACATGGGCCCAAAACGCTCCCAAGAATGGAAGACAGTCGCCCCTCTTTTACAGTCCCAACCATCGTCAGGAAGCCTTCTTCTAGATATTCAATCGAAATTGACACGGCAGTACGCACAGATCGTGTAAGCCATCACCGCCTTTCGAACCCAGAGGAACAAACACACGAGGAAAACGCGTTTGAAACTGAATCCCCATCCCAAAGCAAACGAAAACCACTAGCCATACTCCCAAGACGTCGCATCTTTCCCCCGAAAACTGGAAGCCCCACCGACAACTCATTGTCCCAGAACGCCTCTATTGCTCTAAACCACTTATTACATGGCGACCAGTCCCCAACTGCTGAACAATGCCCTTACACAGCAATTTCAAGTCGCGCTTCCACATCCCTTCCCCATCGAATAGCTCTTTAGGATGCAGAAGCACGAACAGCCTCCCGAGAAAGAGACCCACATCTGGAACCCGCACCAACACCCACGAGCCAGACAACCGCAACCAACGAGGGCCACGAAGCTTTAGAAAATGTCCTCGAGTACTGGAAAAACATCTCCCTTTCCTGCCAAGACTCCATAAGAGAGAACGTCCAGCTTGTAAGCGCCAAAAAGCTGGACCTTCCTTCAACATGCAAAAATTCACCCCACACAACACGGGCTGACATTATTCCAGACGGCCACACAGCAATGCTCGAAGAAACCCACCCCGCCCTGCACCTACCACTCAAGCATGGAAAACGGAAACCCAGAATCCAAAAGAGAAAACGTAAGCCATCTAACGCCTTAGAATCCACACGAGAATATATCAAGGTATTCGAAAAAGCAAACAAAGCCGGTATTCTTCGCTGGTCCAATACTGTTCACGAGAAGAAGCCATATTCCGACCTCGAAAACCACATGACGATGGTCACATTCGCTGCGGCCAAAAATAATAAAAGTCAAAGGCTCATAAGCTGGCCGTGGTATCAAAACGCTAACCTCCCAGATCCACCGCACACAACCCTCCCCACACCAGACGCTTTTGAACAACACATGGCCCTAGACAATAACCTGTATTCTTTCTTCTTCGATATAGCCAACATGTTCCACAACATCCGCTTACCAGAGCCCATGGCCCGCATTCTTCCTTTTTAATCAGTTCCTTTCGGGGAGCTTCCAGGCCTCCTGGAGAGAGATATATCCAAACCCCTTGGGACGCGACTAAAAGAAGCACACCTCATCCGTCCTCTCCAAGCCACAATGCCCATGGGATTTAAATGGGCCTTTCATGTTGCCCACTGTCTATCATCATTCATCATCAGCAGCTGTTTCAGAGTGTTTGCAAAACATCCGCACTGTCCGTCCCCTGCACATCAATTCAAAGTGCTAAAGAGATCGGACCACGGCGTTTCCATTGAAGGCAAAGACGTACTGCTCTGCCCCATCATAGACGAAGCTGCAGTGACATGCTCAAACTGGCATAACCTTCAATTCACAGCTCGGCAGCGCCGTCCTTACACACGTTTCGAGCTGCACGGACTCCAGATCAAGTGGACGAACTCCTCTGCTATCGGTCACATATCCGTAGAAGCAATATCCTTCATCGGTTGGAGGATTAATTTGCGCACCAAATGCATTTTGCCGGACCCAGTCAAAGCAATCCAAACAGTGCTACAAGCCCACACTTTAACGACAAAAACCTCCCCCAAACTCTCAGAGCTACAGAAGGTAACCGGAAAACTTGTATGGTGTATTATGGGACGCCGAAAACTGCTAGCAGTGCTAGAAAACACCTATTGACTCATCGAGCACGGAAAAGTGACACCGACACAGAACTAAAACCTCTTCGAGAGAACCAAGAAAGAGCTGAGTCACATCAGCGCACTCGTTCCAACCCCAGTAGTTTTCCTAAAACACACATTCACAAAGCTTTTTATATGCTTTGATGCCTCCCAAATAGCTGGCGCTGTCGTGTTTGCAGAGGTAGACCCAGAAAAGATAGAATCCATGTAGATGGACACGCAGGAAACGCAAAGGCAAACCCGCATGGAAAATTTTGTCAAGAACACAAAGTGGGAAACGGCGTTCGCACACCGTTGGAGACGAGAGGTACATATAAACGAGCTTGAAGCGACGATGGCATACCTCGCCTTAGAATGGCTCGCGTCGAAAGGAATGCACGACCGGAGGGCCTTAATTTTCTCCGACTCTCTATTCACCGTATACGCTCTCAGAAAAGGGCGCTCCTCATCCCGATCACTCTCTCTCTACCGTGCCGCCGCTTCGCCACAATCTCGGTAGCACATGGAATCAATCCTTCTCTGTTCCATATTCGTTCCGAATCGAATCCTGCTGACTACCCCTCCAGAGTGCTGCCACCAAACAGAGCTACCAATTTCCACTCATAAACATGGCACCGCTCTCAAAAGCCGCACAACTTTGGGTTTCTTTGGGGATCAGCAAGGGCAAGCGAATCGAAACATATCGGAACAAGGCGAAGAACAAAGAGAACCACAAAGAGCGCCTTGATCCGCGCGGTGAACCCTACCCACGCCCTGGATTGCAATGGAGAAGGTGTGGCCACCCAGCCAAGATAGCTTGGCTGATACCCAGGGATAACCGAGATCAAATGATGCCATCGGTGCACACATGCGCACGATTTTTCTTCAACCAACACCCTCTACTCAAAGCGACTTTGAAGCCTACTACCATCCAGCGTTACAGCGAGGCTCTCGAGACCTTCCAAAGATCTCTACACAGTACCTCTGCGTCAGATAAACTGTTAGACATGGCTCTCTTGGAGTACATTGAAGAGCGGTATGATACGTGTGGGAACGCAAGCACAAAACAGGAGATGCACAATCTCCTGTGCGTGCTTTAAATAATGATCCATATGCTCCGACAGAAACAAGGACATTCAGAAAGAGCACTGAATGACTGGGGAAAAGTCTGCACGCTCCGAAGCTCGGCTCCACTCACTGAGTCCTTGACAAACGCAATGACAGCCGTCATGCTTTACAACGGAACCCCGCAGGCCGCAATGGCTCTCTTTTTTTCCTTTGACGGCTACCTGTGAGCATCCGAAGTCCTGTCTTTAACCTGGAATCTAGTAGCACTGCCTGGTGATCCTAGAATCAGCACCTACGGGAATCGTGTCTCTGTAATATGTATCAAAAGTGCAAATGCGGGCCTCTACCAGTTCGTAGTTATTTCTCGAGCTACAACTATAGAACTATTGGATTCATGCAGAAAATAGGTACCTAGAATCGCCAAAGCAGGAAAGCTGTTTTTTCTGAGCTATATTTCCTTTTGTAACCATTTGAAAAGGGCAGAGCAAGTTTTTGGCATATCACATATGCGTATTCCATCTCATTCTGCTAGAATTGGAGGCGCTTTACACGAATATATTCGCGGAATGTCTGCAGAGACTATTACAATTCACGGACGTTGAAAATCGTCGAAATCGGTGCGGCACTACCTTTCTAATGAACGGTCCTGGATTATGAGGATGAATATACCCGCAGAAGCTGAAAAAACAATTTGGTGCTATGAAAAGCGACTCAAAGGTCTTTTTTTTGCCTAATACAGAACCACGTCCACGCTCTTAACGTGTTTGTTTGGGGTGGGACGGTCAAAGTCTGTGATGCAGACTTGAGTATGGACTCTTTGCCATAGCCGTGGTGTTGCTCTCGCAACCTCTGGGGTTTACGGAAAGCATATTAAATTAAAATCACAGATATCTACGCCGTAGATGTTCTGGCAAAACGACAAACGCAATCAAAAAAATGTCCTTAATAAAGTGTTCGATTCAATATTTGGCTACGTTGCATCTATCTTGTCGTTTTTTATTGGACAGGGGGTGTTTTTTACTTCTGAGCGGCAGTGTAGCTGCAACTGGACATGGTGAATGCCTATACAATAATATTCATATTATGAACAACCACCTTCTTCTCAAAACGCACCACCTTGCGCCAAATTTGACAACTGAGCACCTCCGGCGCATAGCATCACTCCTTGGGGGTGCCAACTCCGATGAATCGTAGTTATCATAATGATAAAATTGTAACGGTTTACAAAGGTAGATACGTATCTGCATCCAATGGATCCGCAATCGGACAAGTACATTCGCGCGCGCTACACGCCAACCATAAGTTCCGTGGTTGTAACGAACGAACGAGGGTTGGACAGTAGAACCTTGGAAACTGCAGAGTTTCTCCTGTTGAACAGTAACGGTGGTAACCTCGAAGGTGCTTCCGGAAGCTGTTGCGTTGCGCAGATACGGGCCGTGCATGTGCGTGCTCCCCGCGCGCAGAGCGAACCGCTGCACGGCGAGCAGAGCCCGGGGTCTTACCGGGGTTGACGATGATGGAGATGCTTCCCAATGCGGAACACATCGATCGCTAGGATGGCCATTCAGTACGCGCTATTGCGGTGCCACGCGTTCTCTAGATACCACCGTACTTGGTTTCACCCGCCGCTCGCTGTTCTCCATTGCCACGTGCGCCCGTCGTGAAGCCATCGTCTGCGTTCCCACCGCTTTGGTGTTGTTTTACTTTGGGTACCCACCTTGGAGGCGGCAAAGAATGGTATTACGTCCGAAAGCCGGTGCCCCAACATGGCTATATACCCATGGGCTCCTACCCGTTGGTCTACTGTTTCGATTACCCACCAAGCGGGTGAACCCTATTATGGAATTGGGAGTTGCAGTGATGGTCCCCAGGACTGGCTACGCAGCGGGTGACCCCACGGCTTTCCTCAAAGCGATCGAATCCATCCCGAGGAAGGAGGAAGAATGCTGAGAAGTCGGGGGGTTTGAGAACCGCAAGGTATGTAGTCCCATACAGCGTACCAACCCTAGGGATCCCTTCGCCGAGGAGAACATCCAACAATATGGTCACATTGCCGAGACTCCGTCCAATGCCGCTCCCGCTGCTTCTTCCTCCGCATTGCCTCCCGCGCCCCCGTCAGAACCCTCTGGTGAACGTTCTCTATCTCTTATGGCTTCCGGACCTCCGCGTGGTGCTGGGGAGCCCATCACTGCTTCTCCCATGACTGATGTTCTTCTTGTTCGTTCGACGACCTTGTGGAAGTTAAAGCAAATTAGAGACCGAAGTTACCGCGTTATCAAGTGTTATAAAGTGTATACTGTTCTTGTCTGGAGAACATGCCGGTGGAAGCCACGCCGGCCTGCACGGCGCCTCACTAAAAGAGCTGTACCAGGCAAAAGCTGAACAATGGATGCATGCCTTCAGTTTATGTCAATATCCAAGAATATACTCAGCCCCGAACTGAACCTGAAGAACCCAGCCCACTTTAAGAAATTTGTTAGCGTCTTAGGCCCTACAAAAGGACAGTTTTCTACCATATCTCACCTTGTGAACGGAGACTTCGCTGATTTGGGAGCTCTGGCGTCCCTTATTCGCTTCGAAGTTGCAAAGATGCAACCACGGCGATATCAGAAAACGTTAAATACAGAAAACAACATGACGGATAGCGACTCGCATAATCACGACCCGACAAATTTCACATACGCATAAGTACTGCAACAGCGTTTCCCGAAACCCGTAGCACCTGTGCCCTCAAGACTTCTGGTGCTAATCACGGAAAGTGCCAAGGACAAAGAATAATATAACGCAGACACGTTTACGCTCTCCAAGAACGGACGAAACAGAATCTACCGAACTGCGCTCAACACAATTGGGCGCGAAGAAAAACGTTTCGCGCTTTTGCGTACGTCAGCAACGCACATATCGTTGAAGAACCCCTTCAACATAACCCTCTTTCTAGCAGAAGCTGGTATTAGGGAACCGCTGACTTTAGTCAAAACAGGAGACCCACGCAGCTTCTTGTTGTTCGCCCCGGAAAGCTGTATCTCCCCAGTTAAACCTGCCTACGACCGTTTCTACAATATGAAAGTGCGACATTGTGGTTTCAAACGCTTCCTCACGATTACTGCTCAACAAATTGACGACATTCTCCAACACTTCCCAAATACAGGAACAACTGATGATCAAGAGCAGATCATACTAAAACTGAGAGATGAAATACCCTGTCTCGAATGACCGTATACCCTCTGGAGGCCACGTCTCTTCTTCGCTGACGCATTAAAAGAGCACGAACAACGGTGCTCCCAAACGATAAAACCGAGAAACCCAGTAATCGATTTCACTCCCATAAAACCACGGCAGGTGCAGCAGAGGGTTTCCAACACCCCAACCAAACCAAAGAACTCCCGTGCTAGCACTAAACATGACGAACATCTCAGCAGAAAATGTTCCTATGGGCACATGGGCTGAAGGTTTCCGTCCTAAGCAGCGCAACCGCAGTACCAATGAACCATTCCCTAGCAATACAAACCGCTTCACGCCTTTACACAGCAGAGCAAATCCTCCACCAACACCGGATCTTCAACCCCTTGTTAATTGAAAGAGAACCAAACACAAGAGAACACAACTAGAAAAACATGCCATTTCCTCCAACTGTAAATGACTGCCCAACCATCGAACCAATCTTTGATCTTCGTAAAACGACAATGGACTACATACCAAGAACAATGCGTCTTGAATTCACTGAGCTCTTCTATCATCTCCTCCATAACTTCAACATATCACGCAAAACGACCCTTAAAACAATTTGTCTGAGTTCTCTTATTGCACCCCTCAAAACTGGTTATCCGAAAGAACGGACGGGGGGAACCCCGCAACCGCAAGAGGCCCTCCCTCCGTCGTTCTGTTACCCAACTAATTAGAATGAAACTACGAGGAGAGTGGATTACACTCCTTGATGAAGCCCGTGTAACACATATCCAGGCACCTGCAACAAGACCTAACTGCACTACCAAGTACTCACGTGCTCGCAGATCTTTCACTGCAGGTGAATAGACAAAGAATTGTGACATACTCGTACAAGAGGGAAACCGCGTAGCTCCTGCACACGAGTCCGCTGGAAAGCCGACTGAATTACACCCGAACTCTACTATAGAAGTTATTGATTCTCTCAATGACCAACTCCCTTCTTCGCTTTCCTTTGACGAATCTTTCGTCCTTCAAACATTAATTGGCCTCAAACGGGCATCCTCTCCAGGCCCGGATGGCATGTGGACAGGCTTGTTCAAATGCTTGGCTACTACGCCTGGTGGTCACGCTCCAGACTGGCCAATACTAAACGAAGTAACTGCTTCGTCAGTTACATGGCCGCGGGCAAAGCACCTCCTAACACACAAGTGGGGTTCGCAGCAGGCAGCTTGTTGGTCATACGCAAACCCGCCTCACAAAAACTTCGTCCCTTAGCAGTCGGCTTAGTTCGGAGACGTTTCATTGCTCAAATGCTAGCGATAATGGCATCGCGCATGCTAGCGGTGCAAACCTACCTCCGACCTCACCAGCTAGGAGTAGGTACCTCATGCGGTGCCGAAGCAATATTGTATATTGTTAGAACTGGAACCAACAAACTCCGCGGCAAAGATTTCGTTCATGTGAGCATTGACCTTGAGAACGCTTTCAAGGCCATCGAAAGACAGCATATGCTTTCCGCCGAGTCCACCCGTTGCCTAGAAATCGCTCGCTTTGTACATTTCTGCTACAAGAAGCCAATTCCCCTTCGGTTTGGGGAGTTTGTAATACAAAACAACACTGACACCCAGCAAGGTGACCCATTAAGCCCTATTTTGGTTTTTTTGACATTTCACCCCTCATCCTTAAGGTCCAGGCAGCAATGAACCCTATCGCGAAAGTTGTATACAGAAGACGGGACAGTACCAACAACGCGTGCCAACGCAACAGAATGCCTTTCTCTCCTTACGTCTGAAGGGAAAAAAATTGGTTTCGAACCCAACTACACGAAAACGACAACATGGTGGTGGCGACCTCTCCACATGCCACGCTTTCCAGCACGAGTTACTCATTCTCGTGAAATTCCAACACTCGGTTTTTCAATAAAGACGCACCAACACTCTAAAAGAGAAACGAGACAAACAGAACAAGTTGCTAAACGCGCTCCACTAGCTTCCCGACCCTCACATGGCACTGATATTGCTACGGTTCTGTGCTGGATCTTGTAAGATGACATACGTACTTCGAACCACTCCGCCGCACTACACCCAAACCGAAGTCAAGTTCTTGGGCAACAGGCAGAGAAGAGTATTCGACGAAATAACCCACAATATATCCACAGAAGGCCGTAATAGAGCATGCATCCCGTTCGGTAAAGGAGAACTGGGCCTGACAAAAACGGAATGGATACAGAAGGCGGCCTATGTTTCATCCTATTTCGACGCTTGGTCGGCCATCAACAGTGCCATGAACTATCCCAGGCAAATATAGTAACGTTACAGATGATACGTCTGGCGCAGATCACCAACATTTTGCAACAAGATCAATCGCTTTCAGAAGAATTCTCCTTTGATAACTTATCGGCTCGCGCTGAGCAAAAAGACACGACATACAATCTGCAGCACGAATAAACTGACTAGATATGCGACAAACAAGCAGAGCCGCAACAAACCCCTCAGCACGACAAATTGAGTACGAGCAGATTGCGTTCAACGTCCACCATGGAGGCCTGTCTTTGCGACACAGCTTACTTGGACCCCAAACACTCCCAATCCACTGCTCCGGAAATACTGAAAACTATGATAGGTCTTCGGTTTGATCAGCGCGTTTTCAGCGGCCAGCGAACTTGTCCTGCATTTGCAGCACGAGAATACGTCAATGTGGCCAACCTCGACGATTTCAGATACCATACAATGACATGCTCGGTAGTAATGGGAGCGACTCGAGGACATAATGCCCTGCGAGATACGCTATATGTGTTCTTGAAGCAACCACCGCTTTGTCAAGCCGTCACAAGGGAGTAACGCTTCCCTTCGCAAGAAAACCTTCCAGGGGTACAGCAAGCTCGAATGGATCTTGTTATCGATGATATTCGTTTTCAACCCAAACCACTGGGTATAGATGTCACAATTGGTAGCCCCCAAAATTACAATTACACCAATGAAGCTTCGAACAGCCGGGGAGGGGCAGCGTCCAAAGCGGAAGCAGAAAAAAACTCAAAGTATGACCAGTTCTGCTAAGAAAATTGCATCTACTTCGTGCCAGATGGGTTTGACGTGCACGGCGCTATCCCTGTGCTTTTTGGGAGCCCAAAAATTGTGCTCCTAATCTTGTGAGCCCAAGGAGCCTAATTTGCAGCTTAGAACGCTCAAATTACTGGTCTCACTGCTGGGCTCGCTGCTGGGTGCGCTGCTGGGCTCCCAAATGGGCTCCCATCACACGGGTTTCCAGAATGGAGCCCAGGCTGGGCGCTCTACCTGGGCTCGCGTCCGGGCGCTCTACTGGGCTCTCTTCTGGACGCAGTACGGTACAACGTCTTCCTGGCTCAAAATTGGGTCGCTTTGGCGTCAACTGCTTGAAGGGCTTCTGTACTTCGCCATCTCGCTGGATTGGTTTCCTTTCTACTGCTTCGCAGGCTCTGCGTTGGAAACATGCAGGGTTGTTGAAAAACTTTCAGCGTAGAACAAACATCCAAACTCAAGTACAAAGTACTTGAAATGACTGCAGTCATTGAAAATGACTTCCACGCATTCTGGCAAACAACAAATACCGCCGTCGAGTAAGCTCGCTCAAGAGTCTTCACATTCTGGCAGAAGCAACCCGGTAGTAGCCGATGCGTACTTCTCACTACAGTCTGACAGTGACCCAGTAAATGTCTCTGACGAGCTGTCTACGGCACCCTCATTTGAAAAGAACGAAGATGTTCACCGTCTTTCTCCGTTGCAAGGGGTCTATTTTGAGAGCTCGACAGCTGCTTATACTGAAAGTCACCAGACGACGTTCAAAAGCAATTCTTTTCCCGATTCTACGTACTCTAAGATGAGCGCAAAGCCTTCTATTGAGAGAATGAACTTTACAAACCCCAACGTTGCGCCGCAAACAACTCAGCATTCATCAACAGAATCATCTGCTTTCATTTTAAGCCCAGAATATTCAAACGATGCCGCTTCTGATATATGTTCGTTACAAAATTCTGGCAGTGAAGACAACACAATTTGAGACGAAGAAGTAAAGGATATAAGAAACATCAAACAACTTCATATTTCAGCCCAAAATGACTCGATCTCGGTTGTCGAAGACGACGCCTGGGCTGGACTTTTCCTTCCCGATTCGGATCTTGTCTGAGATTAAGAAGAGAACAACATGAATGAGTCCGAGGAGTGTGGTCTTAAAGCAACACCGTCGGGCGATAGTCGGTGGAAAACTTCAGGCCTTGATACTTGGTGCTACACTCCGTCCTATAATGACATTGATATCGGAATTGATGACATTGATGAACATCTTTTTCAACGTTTTTCGAAGAATGTTCGTTTGGTTTTGCACAATATTGGAAAAGAGCTAGATAGAAACAGAAGTGAGTGCATAGCATACTCTGCAAAGGAGAACGCTTACGTGAGTAATATTTCTGCTGTACAAATTTTCCGTTGTTTTCTTACTCGCTCTATACTTGGGAAAGTCTCCGAAGAGATTAACAGAGTTCTGGATACTTCACAAAAACACCCAGTGAAAATTGAAGAATGGGAGCCAATCATTGTGTTTCACGTGTTATGTTCCCCTTACCGGCAGAATCCTGCCAAGGTCGATTCAAACGAAGGCAAGTACTTTTGCTGTCAATTGGGAGTGAAGTCTAAACGTTACTACGAGGTGTGGAGGGCACTCTGTTGCCACCCCAAGCCACAGAGTAGGGTTTCTCACAGTGACGGAGCTTGGCAATTTAACACAAAGCGAGGAAAGGAACTCATACTAGGGCTGGAAGAAGAAATTGCGAGCGTGAATAGAGCACTTCGGTACATTCCGGATTCAACGATTATCTCACTTGACGATGGCCACCTGCGGCTCTCTTCGCGCAAGGTAGAGACACATTCCGATCTTCGAATCATACACAACCCCATGCTAGTAATAATGTTACATACTCATTTATAACTTATACCGCTACAAACCAAATTAAGAAATCTAAACAGTTCTTGGAGCTTGCAATATTATTTTCTACTCTTCGCCTAGAACATTTGAAAGAGTAACAGCATTTGTAATAGCACAACTTTGGGAACGAAACTCATTTGCATATTCCACATTTGTTCCTTGTTCGAGCAACCCCTCCTGTAGTTCATTAATTTGCATTACTTCCCTTGCCCACAAAAAAGCATAAGAACGATTCATACCTCCTCTTTTAATATTGGTCAACCCTTGAATAGCTCTCCAAATCTTTTTTCATTCGCATTGAAGTAACAACATAAAAAGTGTTAAAATCTTTGATATGTAGTACCGCACAAAAACAGGAACGTACTTTGACAGAAACAAATCCCAGTGAGAATAAACTTAACTGAAATGGCTGATAGTTCAATACGTTCTCATAAATTCTCGGTAGATGTGAACCAAGCTGGTGGGATTTGAGATGACTAGCAGATTGTGCCGTAGCATATGCTTCACAAATACCTGCGTGACATGCTGCTGTCCATGGATCCTTGAACTCCATATCCATACGATGCTCATCTGTTGATAGCAACTTAAGTGCATAGTGTTTTTTGAGACCCGAAGTGGCTCTTTTCTTCTTATTTAACGAGGAACTTGCTGCCGTAGACGTACAAAACAAATTGAACTGAAGAAATATTAGTACTGATTCCAATATAAAGCATAGATGTAATAAAGACTCACAATCAGTTTTCTAATACTTTCGTGACCCAGACTTTTTGCGCGACTGACATAGGCCATCACTGATATCTGAACCGGTTTTTTCTTGCGCTGCACCACAACGCTCAACCTGTAGAAATTATTGGGATCTTTTCCTCTCTCTAAAATTTGGCGCCTTCCAATATCCAAGATTCTTCCGATAGTTGTCCCACAGAGCGCTGTCCTTCGCACTGAATAACATCGCCATCGCCCGATATGCTGAACAATCTTTCTCCGCGAGTGGGATCCATAAATTCGACAGAGCTAATGTATCGCACGTATTCCTTTTGGATTAGAGGCGTTAGAATATTGAGAATATTGAAGCACAAATGTGTGTGTATACGTAAATGAAGCAGTTCAGCTTTCCGCTGTTGTTGAGACAACTTCATATGTAAGATTACTTCCGATATGATTAGCTTTAACGGAGAAGAACAACTTACTTCTAAGGTGTTTGGATCCGAGTCCTCTTGTTCCAATTGTTATGACT
This sequence comes from Gracilaria gracilis, assembly GCA_030374805.1. Classification (NCBI taxonomy): domain Eukaryota; phylum Rhodophyta; class Florideophyceae; order Gracilariales; family Gracilariaceae; genus Gracilaria; species Gracilaria gracilis. Next base: position 259,796 of record JARGSG010000027.1, on the reverse strand, counting down.
TTTGCTGCAGTGACGTGTGCAGTGCGGTCAGAATGCAGCCTTTTCTAGTGCGAAGCTCGTTTATAATAGCATTTGACTGTTGCTGGCTCTCAATATGACTCCGTTTCATCCGTTCAGTAAGTTTTCGCTGACCCGCGGAGAAACCTTGTGTAAGATTTGTGATTCCCTTGAGTGGGATGTCAGAATTTTCCTTTGATTGTGTTGTAAGGCCCGGTATTGCATCTTTCATAGTCCGCTTCACACTAGAGCCACGAGAAGAGTGATTCGACTGAACGTCTCGCGACCGCAGAGAAGCTGTAGCACGCAGGACTGATCTCCCAGTCGGCTCTTCTTGAAAACCGGTAGAGCTTTGCACTCGATGCCCATCGTTTTATAGTACCCTGCTTCCAGACACTGGCGGCAAACGAGAAATTTTAGCCACTTGTGCTCCATTTCTCGCAGCTCCCTCCAGCCCATTCTGTCGGTTTTCTAGTCCTGTTTCTGGCACTCTCTGCTGTGGCTTCTGGAGACGCCCACGAGCGATACTCGGAAAGGAATGACCTCTGCCTGCCATGATGAGCTTACGTGGAGGGTGCTCACCGCCCAATAAGAAGAAGTAGAATGAGAACAGTGATGGTGGAGGAACAGAAAGAGACCAGTCAAAGCCCTTTCAGTACATTTTAGAGAGCCAAAATATATCTTGCCTTTCGTTTCGGGTTAACCCCGGTAGAGACATACGTGACAATAGGATTTATTTCAAGCCCAAAGTCCAGAGTCCCTTGAGAGCAGTTCAAAAGCTGTGGTAGCATGAACCAATGTTCAATCTGCAAACGTAATTACGTTGAGAGGGTAGATCTCTATCGTCACATGCAGAAGTCGCACCCGAAGCGAGGAAGTTTTATTCCCGTTCATCCAGTAGTTGCTGCACCGAATCGCAATGGATCTGAACATATCAGCAGCGCCATAGGGGATGAAACCAGGCACGAAATCATCGGCGAATTCAGCATCGACAACGACGACTCTCTTCCAACTATGGGGGCCGGACCATCCCAAGCAAATGTTGCGGCAGAGATGTTTTCGTTCTTTGCAGACTACAACGACACTGCGAACCCAGTATACCGTCTCACTAACATCCGAGGCCAAGTGTAGAAGAGCTCCATCTCTACTGCAGGGAAGCTATGGCTCATTGTAATCGCCAGCAATACACACTGGGCAAGACCACAAGTGAAGCTGAAATGGTCCTTGGGCTTGAGGAACACATAGTACATCCAAATCGCTTTCTTTCTAAAACGTTTGGAAATAGCCAAGCGTTTGCGTTATATGTTGAACAAGTCAGAAAATGGCAGGTGCAGAAGAAAGGCTGGAAAATGGTGTCGATATGCACATCATTTGGTGAAAACAATACAGTGATGTCCCGATCCACCCTAGATCTCAAGGGAAATGAATTAAAAGCTGCAGGGGGTCCATCTAGTGTCCAGCAGTTTGTAGAATTCATCGAAAATGGCCAAAGAAGATACTCCGCCCATGGGACTCCAACATAATGAAGCAATACACGCAGAACAAGAACCAAGCCAATGTCATCGTTGAAATTGACTACTATTGCGACGGTACGATTCTGTCAAATTCGGAGTCTCAGAGCGCAAGTACACTTCGTGTGAGATTTAGCAATATGAAGGGCAGGTCTACTGAATTGCATGAGGTAGGGATTGCTCCCTGTGTTGATTCCCAAGGTATGGAACGCTCACTGTTGGAGCTGCGGATAGAAAGGTTTCAGCTATTTCAAAACGTTCCTGTTTCTGGCTCTAAAAGACCTCATCGAAGCCTCCAAAGTTGTGATAGTCATGGATGAGTTCATTAATCTTCCCCGAATTAGCATGATCGTCGCCAACCAGCCACAAGAAAGGGCATTCTTTTGCCTTAAACATGCAGAAAGCTTTATGGACTGCTCACTCTGTGAGATGCTTTCCAGAACTCGTTCTGATGATATGGAGCTGGTTCACCAAACTGTTACACAAATCCCTTCATCGAAGTTTGAAACTGGTGATGTCAGCAAGACCATTAGCCATCAGATCACAGCTACGAAGCGAAGGCTCCCAGGTACAGTAGCAACTAGACTTCTGGCTGAAGACGAAAAACGTGCCCTCGGAGATGCACGACATTATCTGAGTAGTAGAAGTGCCCATGGATATCCCCCCGCATTGGCCGCGTTTAGAGGACTAGGATCTGCCCCATTCCTGCTCTACGATGTGATTGCATTTGATACCTTGCATGTCATGGATCTGGGAGTGTATCGGATACTCTCGGACATTGCAGGTGAGGCGCTAGGGAGTGACCGAAATTGCTTATACAGCACAACCAAGGCCGTTCCAATGCTTGATATTGCTCAACCCTGTCGAAAGCCAAAGATAGAGCTGTTTATCGTCAACTAAACTGAAAAACTGGCCGGAATGAGTGGCGCTATTAGAAGTTCACAATGTTCTTTCCTTCGGGTTTCATTGATGAGAATATCCAATCGAGCCCCAGACCATGATCCTTGGTGCGAATGGCACTGCACATGGCTTCACTGTACAAGAACATGATGGGAATTAACGTAGCGCCTCATACTTTACAGCCCAGCTTTTTAGACATAGAACTTCTTCAAAAGCCGGCCTTTGAGTTCACTCAACATCTCACGACCGATCTTGGTGTCCAGGTGAACACAAAGTTTTAGAGACTAATGCAACATGTCGAAGATCACTTGTTCAACTTTGGGTGTCTTCCAAGAGGATCAACAACGCCAAACAAGACCAAGCGCAAGACCACGAAAAAAGCTTATCAGTCATCGAACAGACATCGACTGGAAACTGCCCCCAGATTCTTTCAACCCGTTGTTCTATCGTTTCGAAAAATAGCACCAACAACTATGGCGATGGGCTTGCGAACAAAGATTATGGTATGCAGCTTGTCAGCAGGGTGCCATCGACCTTCGAGAAGTCTGATACTAGCTCAGAAAGATGTGCAACAGTCCTTGATGCCAACGCAAAACTATGCGATTTCATTACCGAAAGGCTTCTAAACTTGAAGAAGCCAGTACCATTGCTTCATGCACGCTCTAAGTTGCCGATGGTCTGTTCTAATCACGAAAGAAAAGAAATTACGATATTACGGAAGTACAAGTGGTTGCATGGTATAGATTAAACTTTTGCACGACATGCTCTAGCAGCGGAGGATGAAGTTCGGGGAGGAATTCGTCATGATGGAATCAGATACCTTCATGGTAACGTTGAAAGAGTTGGTATTCTGCCAGCTATATTTCAAGTAGCAAGAAACAAACACATAAAATTTTTGCTTGTAAGGAAAATGACCAAGGCAAATCCAGATGATGAAAATCGAGAAGTAGTAACCATTCAAAATAACCTGCGGTATGAGTACGTTATTGGTCTCAACAGCGATGTTGAGATAGATTTCGTACCTTTGAGTACAGTAATGTGACCTGCGGCCGTGGTCTTAAATCCATATGATGTCAGACGAGGACATGGTGCGACAATAAGATTCAAAGACATTCCAACTATCAGATCAGAGAGGAGATTGGCAAATTTCCTCGAGGTATATGCCGCGTGTTTCATGGCATTTGCTAAAGCTGCATGTTGAACAAGCATGCACACGTATGCACACGCAGTCACACTCAGTATGGTGTAGGGTTTCCTTGAACTGCATGAAGAAAGAAATTAGGATGCTTAAACAAACTAGATGCGGTCTCTTTGCAGGCGTTTCGGTCAGCAGGGTGGTGGCTCTGTGATACTGCTAGACCACATGAGGATCAGCTATTACCGAAGAGTGTAATGGCGTGTGCAATTTAGTCAAAGAAGGCTCGAGTTACAACGGCAGCAGGCAAGGCTGAAAATGTTGATGATTGCTTTCGTCGAGGTTTGGAATTCTGTTCAACACAACAGAATGTGCCTTTATGCAAAGCGTCTGCATTTTTCAATGCGTTTGAGGTTCCAGAACAGCAACCACAAGCACCGTTACAAACGCCGTCTAGCGTTCTGTCGATTTCAGCTCGTGAAAGCAACAATTAACGAATCGGGACGATGCTGTAACAGATTCCATGAGCGAGTGCGATCGAGCGCGCACGCTTTCGTGCCACATGCAGATGTTCAAATAGCAACAAAAGATAGCATCGCTTGTCGGCGGCGGCCCTTAGCGGAAGGAGTACGTGTGCTGCGAAGAGCTGGCAGCGAGCTCGCGCTAACGAACGTGCTGGGTGGGGCGCCCGGAGGATAGGGTGAACGACGTGGCCTGGCTTTCTATATGGCAACATCGTCAAAAATTGGAAACGTGTACTGTTGTTCAGCACATTTGGGGCGTGCCCCGTGGCGCGGCACGATCCATGTTATTAATTTGTAGGGGACTATGTCCCAAATTAATTATTTTATTGTGTTGGAATGCTATATTGGAAACTATTGTTGTAATGCTAAGTATATTTATTGCGGTAGTTTATTGTTGGACTATTCTAGTGGACGTATGCAGCTAAGTACAGTGCTTCTACTTCTCTTTAGTAAAGTCTATATAAACTACTCTTGTCGCGCGCTTCACTCTCTCCCGTCTTCTCGCTCCAGGCGCAGAGCGGGAAGGAGAGCCTAGAAGTGCCTTCCTCGACAAAAGGGTTCTTTACAAAAGTTAAAACAAATTATATTTTATTTAAAAACTTATGCTCTGCAAAAAACTTCAAATAGTAAACAAAACCCAAAACATTTTGAAAAACAAATTGACTTGCTACCATTTGGTAGCATAGCCTTTACAGTACTGACCATTTTACAGTATCATCTGCTTACAGTTAATTTGGCAACGTTGCCAGTGCAGCAAGTGCTGAACATTTCGAACATTAAGGCACATCTGGCCACGTGGTCAACAGTAACACTAAGAAATCCAATAAGAAAGTGCCAAATGGAACCCAGATTCCGCCCAATCAGACCAAACCAAGATTCAAAGCGTCAACTAATAAGAAGACACCAATTGTACACGTTGACAACAATTAAGATTTGCCAAGTAAAAAGCTGATCCCGGCGATTGTTATTATTTTCTTACAGTCTTCATCCACCAATCGGGTCGAGCACTTGTACACGCAGGGGGACTCTTGCACAAGGGGTCCACGTTGACAGGTGGACGCATCTCGAAACCAACTTTCTACCCGCTGCCGAGGCCTATCAGGTAACCGAGGCTACTCCGAAACCAGACGGGTTAGTTAGCTGCTTACGACGATCGGTACGCCCCGCTGACCACCCGTCACCTAGACGGAGGCAACCCTGCCAGCAAACCGACTGGACAGGATACTCAATGCTGTCAATAAGAATCGTGCCGACTTTCAGCCCAACGGACGCGTATTGTTGCCGCGTGACACTGTAACGACGCGTACGCGTGATCTCTGCCATGACTGTCACCGTCACAAGCCGCCCACAGTGTCATGGACAGATCATAACTGCTCAACCAATCATATTTCGTCGCTTGTCATCCAATCAGGCTTTGGTGCCGCTCGACACCTGGTACTCGTAAAAACCTGGACAAGGAGAGGATTCCCTGCCACCTGTGCGACCTTTGGTGTAAGGATCCCTTGGCTTACTGCCACCATATCCTTACAGAAAAACATCAGCTCCGTGTCAACGCTTACCGCGAGTACGCAAGCGTGGCCACGTTGCTCAACGGTGAGCCAATTACTCGTGTCAATCGAGCTCCAAAAGAGTCAATTGATACAATCAGCAAAGTAATTAATTACTTCAAAGCCAAACATTGAATAAACAGTACCATTTGAATTTGAATTTAAAAATTAAAAATGTCGAATCCTCCTCAAGCTTCATTCCAACAAAGCATACAATCTATCCAAGAATTGCAACCAGAAGTTGCACCTTTACGAAACCAATTAAACAATACTAATCATGCCTTTGTTAATTTCGTTGGCAGTAACCAGGCCAGTCAAAAATTAAAAGTTGGAAATCCTGAAAAGTTCTTAGGAAAGAATTTTCGCAGCCGAAAAAAGAGGCTTGAGAACATATTCATAAGTATGAATAAAGAGCCTACTGAGGAGCAGAAAATAAAGCATTCCGTCAGTTATATGACAGGAGATGCCTTGCAATGGTGGGAACTGATCACAATTGAGGGAAAGAATCTGAAATCCTTCACAGAATTTAAAGATCAGTTACAACAGTACTTTGAACCAGTAAAGAGAGAGTTAACTGCCAGAAGAAGATTATGTGATTTAAGAACAACTGGGTAAATTTAGTACTGTGCGATCCTATAACCAAGAATATACAAGATGGTTATTACCAATTCCTACTATGACTCAAGCGGAACAATTGTTTCACTACAGTCAGGGTCTGAAAGTTAAGACTCGAGTAGAAGTAGAAAGAGCAGAACCATTTAATGTGCAATACGAAATGAAAATTGCGGACAAGCTGAACAATATATTCCGAAGCGATACTTGGGGTTTTCATCGCTCAGGAAGTAGCAAATCCAGTGGAAATCAAGGGCCCACATCTATGCAAATTGGATCCATAAATATGAGAAGAGGTCCTTACGTTAGTCCTGAAGAAAAGAAACGTTGTTGGGAGAATAAACTATGCTTTATATATAAAAAGAGAGGTTGTTTTGCCAAGAACTATTACAACAATCGGTTCAATAGGGCCTACAATCCAAAAAACTAAATAAAGCGCTAGCTGGTGATCCGTTAGGGCATGAACGTAATATAGAAAGTAAATGCAAAGCCAATAAAAAAGAAACAAAAAGTGTAAAATACAAAAACCATAAAAAAGGATTAAAATATGCACTTTTCTCCCGTTTCGTAAGAAAAGATTTAAAAGATCACCTATATTGGTGTTTAAAGTAAAAATAGATACTAAAGTACCACCCGCATGCAATATCCTAGTGGATAGTGGTTGTGAAGAGATTGTTATCTCTCAAGATTTTGCAGAAAAATTGAATCTGCAAATAAATAAGTCTGAGCCACAAGCTGAATTGTGGGATGGAACTCTTGTCCCAATGGGCATCAGTTCGAATGAACTTTCTCTAAGAATTGGCCAGCTATGTTTCGGTATTAAACCATTTATAGTGGATATGATTTCTTTTGACGTAATCCTAGGCAAGTCACGGTTATCAGATATAAATCCACTTATTGATTGGAAATTGAACAAAATGCTCGTTAAGGCTGGAGAAGAATTCATTACTCTGGACGCAGAAACCGGTAAGTATGGCTCATCATCCTGGCCAACGTTCCTACCTACCAGTAAGCAATTCGTAAGACTTGTAAAAAAGAAAATGAAGATGGTATACCATATTATTATTAAACCATATAGGGACAAAGTTGGTCCCAAAAGTACAAAACAAAAAGAAGAAGTGGATATTCAATTACAAAATTTATTAAGTGGGTATCAAGACGTTTTTCCTAATGAGTTACCTAGACGATTACCACCAGATCGAGAAGTAGAAGTGAGAATCGATCTGAAAGAAGGATCAAGTCCTAAGATGGGACCAATCTACAAATTGTCTAAGGTAGAGCTAAGTGAAATGAAAAAGCAGATAAATGAAATCTTAGCTCACGGCTTCATCAGGCCTAGTATAAGTCCTTGGGGAAGCCCAGTATTATTTACCAAGAAAAAAGACGGAAGTCTTCGTCTGTGCGTTGACTACCGCACCCTGAATAAACAAACAATTAAGAATCAAGTACCCCTACCCAGAATTGATGAAGTATGGGACCACGTATGTGGTGCAAAGTACTTCTCTGCACTTGATTTACGATCGGGATATAATCAAATAAAGGTCAGAGAAGGTGACCGAGAAACAAACTGCTTTTCGTACAAGATAGGGACAATTCGAATATGTAGTCACGCGATTTGGACTCACTGGAGACCCAAAATGTTTTCAGACCTACCCTACGAACATCGAATCTGGCCAAAATATGGCCGAGATATGGCCGAAATGTGGCCGTTTAAGTCGAAATTTTGGGAGAACGTGTACCTAGTAAAAATAAGAATTTTTGTTAGCTTACACATGTAACATTCGGCCATATTTCGGCCACATCTCGGCCATATTTCGGCCATATGAAGAAAAATGAAACTTGTTTCTCTTCGCTGTTTAAACGTTCTCACAAATTTTCGAGCTAAACGGCCACATTGTAGGATAGTGGGCAATGAGCGCTCACTCCTAAGGCCTCGATGGTAGCTTGGCAGAGCGGTCCACGTAGGAGGAGGATGACGGCGACACCTCTGGTACGGAGGTACAATGGGCGGACACTAACTATGCACTCCTACAGGACGGAAGGCGCAGTAGTGGCGGCTTGAAGACCTAGAGGCAAGAAAACGGCAAGCTTGGGGGCTAGTCGTGACCAAGAGGGTGTCTGTTTTACAACATGAGGGGAGGCGCTGCTCGAGGTGTTTAAGTATCTGCACCGAGGCGCCTCTACCCTGTGGCACTGTAATGTGCCCTATCCTATATCAACAGTGGGTCCTAATGGCTAATCTAATGAAATACAATAATAAAAAGGTCCCCTGGCAATCGCGCACGCGTAGCGCCACCTCTTCAGGCCCATACACGTGTTATACGTCCATGATGGTCTCTCAGCTTGCTCGTCCTCAGGATTCGCTTTCCCACACACATTTCGGCCATATCTCGGCCATATTTCGGCCAGATTCGATGTTCATAGGGCCTATATGAACACCTTATTCAGAGAATATTTGGATGAATACGTACTTGTTTACTTAGAAGATATACTCGTTTATAGTAAAACGAAAGAAGAGCATCTAAAAAACCTACGAGCAGTATTGAAATATTAAAGAAGAGTGAACTTTATGGGAAGTTATCCAAGTGTGAATTCATGAAAAGCTCCATTGAATACTTAGGACACGTTTTAACTTCGGAAGGAATTAAAGTTAGTCTAAAGAAGACCAAAGCCATCAGTAATTGGGAAATACATTTCAATATAACAGAAGTTCAAAGCTTTCTTGGATTATGCAATTACTATAGAAGGTTTGTCAAAGACTTCTCAAAAATAGCTGCTCCACTGTCTGACCTTACAAAGAAGAGTATTCCATTCCAATGGAAAGAAGAACAGCAGAATGCTTTTAACAATCTTAAAATTGCGTTAAGTAACACAATAATATTAAGATGTGCAGATCCATACAAACCGTATGAATTAACTGCGGACGCCTCAGAAACAAGAATAGGCACCGTATTATCTCAACCAGATGATAAAGGAAGCAGACCGGTAGCATATACCTCTAGAAAGTTGTCAAGCGCCGAACGAGGCTACTCGACGCATGAAGGAGAGTTATTAGCTATAATACATGCTCTTGAAACATGGAAATCATACTTATATGGATCTAAGTTTGTTATATTTACTGATCATCGCCCTCTTAAGTATCTGGAATCACAAGAAATGTTATCCAGAAAGCAAGCGAGATGGATGGAGTTCATGCAAGAATCTGATTATGAAATCAAATACTTAAAAGGAAAGAATAACCGAGTTGCAGACGCTTTTTCTCGCAAACATGAAGAACGGGAAAAGCTCTCCTTTGACATTATCCGAAGACTTCTAAACATAACTACAATGAAAATAGAAGAAGAAACACTAAAGAACCTTACTGAAGGGTACAAGAAAGACGAATTCTTTAAAGAAGATATCGCAAATGTTCAGGAACCTTTTCATTGGAAGACCAAAAGACTGTACTTCGAACAACGTCTATGTATCCCGGAGGGGGATATTAAGAAACAACTCATCATTGATAATCATCAATCATTGTTAGGTGCCCACCGAGGAAGCCAACGTACGATAACGCTAATGAAAAGAGATTTATTTTGGCCTGAAATGAATAAGAACATCAAGGAATTCTTACAAAGTTGTCCTAGGTGTCAAGAAGCCAAAAGTACTAATCAAAAAATGGAGGGACTTCTTCGTCCATTTCCTCCACCTAGTAAGAAATGGGAAGTAATCTCTATGGATTTCATATTTGATTTACCCAAAACCAAGGATGAAATGTGCTCAATCCTAGTGGTTGTGGATAAACGTTCTGAGAGAACTCACTTTATCTCTATGAAAAGCAATGTCAACGCAAAGGACACTGCAGAGGTTTTCTATAAGGAAATCTACAAGCACCACGGACTACCGCGGAAAATCATATCTGACAGAGATTCAAGATTTATTGGGAGTTTCTGGAAAGAACTAATGCGAATATTGAAGGTAAAACTTAACCTCTCCACTGCATTTCATCCTCAAACCGATGGACAATCGGAACGTGCTTTCCGAACTCTGGAAGAAATGCTACCATGTTTCATTAGTTATACGCAAAAAGACTAGGATATATATCTCCCTGGTCTGGAACTTGCATATAATAACTATATCAATGAGTCCACAAAGGAAACTCTTTTTTTCCCAGAATATAGTCATCACCCAGTTACTATTTCAGATTTCCTTCATCATGATGGAACCGAAGTTAGTAACGATGCTACGGCCAAATTCATTGATAATATTAAGTATGCAACGGAAGTGGCAAAAGATCCATTGAAGCAACTAATCTAAAAATGGTAGATGATAGCAACATGAACCCCAAGGAACAAATATTCAAAGTTGATGATAGGGTTATGCTTTCTACCAAGAATTTGAACTTCAAAGAAGAACGTACAAAGAAGCTGGTGCCGAAATACATAGGACCATACCCCGTGCGTAAGGTTTTAGCTGAAGGTCGATCATATGAATTACAATTCCCTAAGAAGCTGGAACAAAATCATCACACCTTCCATGTATCATTGCTGAAACCATTCGTGCAACCTACGAGTATTGAAAGTCAACACAAGGACCTAACCTCTCTAAAAGCGGAGAAACTCGTCACAGTTCCAGACAATCGCATTGAGAAGATTCTCGACCACCGAATTCGACGCAGTCGCCTACAGTATCTAGTTCACTATAAAAACACGGACGACACTGAGAATCAATGGGTCGATAGTCAAACACTCATCACATCCGCCGAACCGGAACTTATCGAAAAGTATACATCATGGCGAACAACAACGGCGACGAAGCCGCTAACAACCTCCGACTCGATACCGCAAGGCAGTTCTATGGATCGATAATATTGGGAGGACGAAGGATGCTGACGCGGTTTGATAGAAAGGTTGAAAATTTCTGGGAAAGAATTCGTCCTGCTTGGGCCTCTTGTCACATTTGTTTCGCAATCATGCAACTCAGAGGACCATTCTTGACAGAGGAAAACGCAATAATCCCCCGAAAGGTATTTGAGGTTTATGATAATGGCGTGATGGATGAAGTGCATGAGGAATATATTCTGTTTCTTTACTGCTACCTGGTCTCACAGTATGGACATCTCACACCGGATCCTGCTGATATGTTTACGGACGCTGTTGAAAGTGCTTTGATTCAAATGGAGGAATTCCCGGACGAAAATGACTTCTATATTGAACTCGAGCCTGGTCTAGATATGGTACTGTTTCCAAATCCTCCTGGAGTCTTCGAAGATCAGGCTGTTGCCAATTGTTCTCCACAGCATTGATGATTCTTAAAAGATATATTGCGATGGAAATAATGACGTTAACCGAGGACGATTAATGGTTTTAAGGAGGGAGTATTTGTTATGAATTTGTAGGGGACTATGTCTCAACTTAATTATTTTATTGTGTTGGAATGCTATGTTGGAAACTATTGTTGTAATGCTAAGTATATTTATTGCTGTAGTTAATTGTTGGACTATTCTAGTGGAAGTATTAAGCTAAATACAGTGCTTCTACTTCTATTTATTAAAGTCTATATAAACTACTCTTGTCGCGCGCTTCACTCTCTCCCGTCTTCTCGCTCCAAGCGCAGAGCGAGAAGGAGAGCCTAGAAGTGCCTTCCTCGACAAAAGCGTTCTTTACAAAAAGCCAGAATAAATTATATTTTATTGAAATTCTTAAGCTTTGCAAAAAACTTTAAATAGTAAGTAAAAAGCAAGACATTTTGAAAAACAAATTGACTTGCTACAATTCAAATATGCTGGAACGTGTGCAAAAGAGTTGCTGGTGCAATGGTAACATGTGAAGCTGTGGGCTTTTATAGAGTTGTGAACCTTCTCTTGATTCGAAATCCTGAGTTTTCACCCAGGTCATGAACGAATATCTGATATCAGGCACTAGGGGCATACCAAATAACCTCAAGCGGTCCTCAAAATTTTATTCACAAGTTAGGTTTCTCTCTAGTCATTTAAAAATAAGAAAGACAGTCTTCAAATATCGAAGACAGTCTTTGCCTATGGGTCCAGTTGCCATGATCCCGTCACGCGTTTTCTCCATGCCCTATCCCTAACTTCCTTACTCCCACACAGTAGCTTACGTTGATTGTAACATTACCAGAAAACTGCCCGTGATTGATGAGAAACGATTGAACAAGGACTTTCATCTCTCTTCATATGCTTCAATACTAGTGCGCCTTCTGGCTACTGCTCGAGCCTTTACGTTTCCATCTTCATTTTTCTTCTAAAATAAACTTCTCTGTTCACAAGTCTCATCACCAGTCTTATCCATGTACTGTTATTCCGTTTTATCCAATCGATTCGGCTTTGGTTTAATAAAACCAACAAGAATCCCCTCCTGCTAACGTTTACCAAGCGACCCGCGTAGATTTGTGTAGCATAAAAAGAGCGGTGATAACCATGTCCAGACCGTAGAGTGACACTGGCATCACCCATCCCAGCCCTAAACAATTGAGCTATCACAGTAGATCGAAGCCCATGCAGAGTCATAGATTGACGAACGCCAACCCCTGTAATATTGTCAGTTGTGAAAGCCTCAGAATTATACCGCACCACAGTATTACCACTCATGTTTTGCGGCTTGAAAACCGAGCTCGGTGACGTCGCACGAAAGTTTACAGCGCAGAAAAACTTCTCCTGCGGCTGTCGAAAATATGAAACAATGATCGTGCACTCTTCTAAGTCATCAAACAACTTGAGCAAGCCTTGAAGTTGGCGACGGTTCAAGACAAAAACCTCCTTCGGCTTCGAGTTGATATACTTCATGCCTCTGGACTGCGTCTTTGACTGCTCCATCGGAACTACCAATTCTTCCAACGATTCGGAACACAGTCTCCTCTCCCTCCAAAACTTTTTTGACGCCTTGAAGCCGTAAACAGTGCAATTTGCTCTTTCAAAAAGCTGTCATCAGCGCCATATTGAAAACCATCCTAGTCATGAACCCTTTCGGATATGACGTCTGTGTTCTCGGAAATGTAATTTCACATTCAAAAATGCTAGTTTTGGTGACCGATTATCTGGTGACTTTTTCCAATTTTTTTCCAATATTTGGGTTCGATATGAGGAAATACGTATTTGGTGTGCTAGTTTGACCTTCAATATTTGCAGTTCTGGAAATTCCCCAGTTCCAAAACTAGCATATTTGAGATTCTAAAACTGGCGAATTTCCAGAACTGCAAATTTTGAATGTCAAACTAGCACACCAAATGCGTATTTCTTCATATCAAACCCAGATATCGGAAAAAAATTGGAAAAAGTCACCAGATAATCGGTCACCAAAACTAGCATTTTTGAATGTGAAATTCCATTTCCGAGAACACAGACGGACTTGCTCAACTGCGTTGACTTGTAAAGAGTGATGATGTTGTCTTCCGCCAGAATATTAAGACTCTGACGATATATGCCATTAGACTGCTGCCGCCTTATGACGTTGTCAAGGGCTGTTGAGAGCGCACTGTCAGGATCCGAAAAAAATTTACCGGAGAAAAGGTTATTTTGGTAGTTCCATTTGTTCTTGAATGCGCGTTGAAGCCCAGCAATGTAATCTTTGAGGGTTGAAGGAGACAGTAAATTACCTTCCTTCGCGCGTTTTCGAGTAGCCACAGATTCTATGAGAACAGTGTTGATACGGTTTAACTGTTTATCCGTTCACTATGACGTATCACCAGGCAACGCCATTCCATCTTTTTTGAGGCAAAGGTTTATCCTGGTAAGCCCAATGGCTTGATCTCTCAAACTATTGCGTTTGCAAGACGCCGTACGCCTGTCTTTTAGAGCGAGCAGGTTTTCTGGCACAAAAAGGTTAAAGGCCTCGACGACAAACTCACAAAATGCATGCATTGCAGTATTTGTTGCTCTGACCGTATTGTCAGGAATGGGCCGTACAAGGAGTCCTGATGCTGCTGCAGACAGTTTGGGCTATGAGACTAGGTTGCTCTTGTTTGCAGGACTTTGGTCCAATTCTGACATCACTTCCAACCGTGAGATGCTTGTTGCGTCCGATGGTAGACAGAGAGAGGATGGTAGCGGGCAAGATAAAGACGGTGGTGCAGGCGGAAATGCCGGTACTGGTGAAGGCAAAGCATGTGGTGGATTCAGCAAAGACGGTGGAGGAATAGGCGATGACGCAGCTGAAAATGCAGAAGGTGGTTGAGCGTGAGCCGAAGATGGTGTTTGGTGTGCGGAAGAGGTTGGAATACAAGAAGCGGATGATGATAGAGAAAAAGAAGTCGAAGATGGATACACAGAAGATGACGGAAACAGTGTAGAAGGTGTAATTGCAGAAGAGGTATTGAAATTGGTGACGTCTTTTAGTACGTTTTCGAGAGCTTCGAGGGGCGGAAGGGGTGCAACTGGGTTGATTGTGCCGCTTTTCTAGGACTGCGTTTGAGTCCATGACGGCGTAACTTCCATTTTGACGTGCTTTGATGCAAACAGTACAACCTGGTTTCCTCAGATCGATGGCGGGCAAATCCAATGAAAAGTTGCCGTGTTTTGCCATCGATCATGATGAGCAGATCACCGGAAAATTTTTGTTGGGAGAAGACTGTTTCTCTGCCTCGTATCGTGAAGGTATCGATTGCACGCTTCACCTAACTGTGTCTCTGTGACAAGCAAGTTATCAACCGGCGGCTCGCCAGGAATTAGCGCACCTCGGAACAATATATCGGGCCTCGCTTTGCTCGGACCGGATATACAGTCAATCCCCGATATAGTGATACTGCGCAATAAGGATATCCACCCTATAAGGATACCAAGAGCCTTTACCATTTCTGGGAGGCAGCCTGAGGCGTGTGGAGCCACTTTAAAAGGATAGGGATACAAGGATGGTACGGGCAAACAAAATGCGACGTGGCTCAGAAATTCGAACTTCTATGAAACTGCATATTCTTGATATAAAAATATCTGTCAACATGTATCTTTTACAAAACCACTAAGCAATAAAGCGCCGTTAGTTAGCACGCCAGAGACTACAACGTTCTAGAAAGTGTTTCTCAACTGTAACGTATTCATTGACCTTCATCCAGCCAAGGCACAGAACGTAGCCAAAAAGAGGAACCATGAAAACCAATCGACATACTTTCTTTGTTACAAACCTCTTCTTCAGTAGTGCTAAACAATGACTGAGAGACAAACTATTACTCTTCTTCAGAAGCGGACAAAGCAGCGTCACCAAAGCCGTACAGGTAGAATCACAGTAGAATCACAGTAAAATTACTGCTCGATTTTCAGGGAGAGGATAATGATTTTGTATTTCAACCATCAGTTGCATGTGTGGCTACAGTTGCTGTTGACGCTACTGCTTGGTACCCTTGCAAAGACGAATGAAAATGAGGATATGGAGGTGGAAAAAAGTATGCTAGAAGGGTAAAATATTAACGATTAGTTAATGTTTATAGTTGTGTTGAAAGAACTTCTCTGAGAGCAAGATATTAATTTTCAAGGCGTTTCGTCGGCTCTCCGTCGAGCACCGAACAATTTGAAGCGCGACATGAGACATTCTATGCGCCAAACGCGATTAACCTCTTTCGTTGGCCTCAAAGCAGTTAACCCTTTTGACCCTAAAAATTCTTATGTCCACAACGATAGATTTAAGGGAAGACCAATAAGCGCTAAGAACCGAAGGCAAGTGAATGGTTCAGGTCCCAGTACAGGTCGATTGAAACGCACACTTGTGCACTTCTTCTTGGCGCACGTACAATTGCTCCAGTGCACTTTTGAAGTGCATTAAAGACGACCCTGATGAACCCAAGTGCATACCGTCTCCCAACTTGCGACAACCTCATGTATTTGCCTCCGCTCGTCTCCTTCTACAGCTGCCTCATTGCCATCCTTCACCACCGCTATGGACGGCGCTAAAGACGCGGAACAATATCTCGCTTCTTGCTCTTCCAAGAACGAAGCCACAACCGTTGCAAGAAGTAATGAAGAGAAAAGTCAACATGATTCGTTGGATATCGAGGCTACTGTTATTTTCTCTCAATCTACCGCGCGTAACAGCCGAAAACGAAGGTGTTGCGTGTAGACACTGTCGAGGAACACCGTGTTATTAAACCAGTCGGCAATATCTTTCGTGAATCAAACAGTTGCTTCGTACCCAGATAATGGTTTTTATGCCCAAAACAACAACAACTTGCGCAAAACCGCCTACAAGACTTATGTCTACGAGCGATACGGTATACTCGGGAAGGAAAGGCGCGGCCAGATTCCGCAATGTGTGCTGGAGGGCATCAGGAAGATATGGTCAGATGATTGTGGAGCATACATGGGGTTCAAGGAAGTGTAAGTTTATTTCTTGAAAGGAGCCACTACCGTTGATAGAGTTGATGTGACCTTATTGCGTCGGTTGCGATGGCGTTAAGAAGATAGTTTCGCCGTTGCGCGCATTACGTTCTTATATATGAGTGGACGAACATTGCGAAAGGCTTCATAGTGATGGAAGAAGGAAAAACAGTTGACATAAAAACCCCGTCTGCATGCTGTGCATGAGAACATTGTGTAACCTCCTCTTCCGTTCGTCGACAAAAATTACAGAGCATGCAGTGGACACTGTTTTTGTTTTGAGTTTCGAACAACAGATGGATTTCGTTTGAAGATAAAGTGAGAGCGGAACTGGGGTTTTCACTGCTTTTGTTGGGAGCTATCGGTCTCAGTGAGGCTCTGAGTTGTTTGTATTCAACGTTGTCCATGACAAGCTGGTGTATAATTCTCCGTTTCATAACGGAAGCGTTGACAATAGCGTCTTCGGCATTCGAGATTGCGCCGAGAAGGGCATGCGCGTTGATGATGGTAGCATCTAAGATGAAGGTCATAATGCTCATTGTTACCCTTCTTTCTTTTCGCAATGTTGCTGTTTTGGATCTTTACTGATCAAATCTGTCAACACTGTTCGTGAACAGATTATATGCCACTATGATGGCTGGTACTTGCAGCGTCTTGCGCTGCAGAGATTCAGTTCCAGTCCATCTTTCTAGTGGAGCCAGTCCGTGTACGCATCGGAGTGAGTGGTCGTCGGGTTTGTGAATACGTGATGTGGGGGTTTCGGCAAGATCGTTGGTATAAAAGGTAACAACAGTCCTGTCCTTGAAAACAACGAAACCGGCGTTCTGTGCCACTGTCGCGGGAGCCCTGGCAGTCTCGCTGTTTTCTAAAAATTGAACCAGGCGCCACTCTCCTCGGTTAGCATGTTTCAGCTCTTCAATAGCCTGTCTTAGCGCGACGCGGTTAACACCGTCTATGTTAGTCAGCCTGACCGTTCCCAAAACCCTACACTCCCCGTTACTCAATACCTGCAGCTGTGGGGCTAAAACGTGCCTGGTGTACAAGTTGTCCATCCCCATGAGGTGACCTTCATCTGGTGTTGCATGCAATTGAGTCTGATGGGCCATCTGAGCACACCATAATGCCGACGCCGCCGTCTTCTACACCAACTTTCCACCAAGCTTCCGTTGAACAGCCCCTCGTAGGTTTCGAAACAACGTCGTATACCTCTGTACGGGACTATGCCCACTCTTATTTCCCAAGCTATTATCTTGCATGCTATGCAGATAGGCATGCGACCAGCCTACGACGGCATAGAACCTGATTCCAAACTTTACCGGCTTGCTTTTCATGTACGAACGGGCTGCGGTGCGACCTTTGCATCTCTTGGTGTTCTCATCCAGCAAGCTGACACCAACGGGAACCGCAAAGCCGCAGCTTTTCTCGTGAAATGTTCAAGAATAGGGAGACTGTGCCAGAGAGGGTCTACGGTGGCTATATCCGGTTTGTATGAAGCATACAGTCGTAACGCAGCACTTATGCTCATAAACGTGTCTCTTCCCGTAACTTTCTTGAAGAAGGGATTGCTCAGTAGCTCTGACTTGCCACAGTACTCGCGCAATCGGTTTACCCGATGAACCGACGTAGCCAACTCCAAACCGAAGTAAGCAAGAAGCTCGTCCATTCGCAGAGGTTTAGTCTTCTTTTCTCTTCTCATGATTTCTATACTTGTCCACATTCTAACGCAGTTGAGGAAGGTGCTGTTGAGGAAGAGGCTGAATATGCCTGAATCTTTCTTGTGCGCATACCCCCGTTTTATAAGATGTAGTTGAGAGAAATGCAGCCCACTAACTCCCTGCCATTTACCACAGTACTGAATTGTTTTGTAAGGCTGCTGTTTTTCTGCCGGACCCAAGGCTTGTACAAGAAACTCTTCATCATCGTCCAGGTCATACGATATTACTTCGGCTTCTTCAACGTTGCATTCAATGTCGTTCTGTAGAATGGAGTCTTCATCGTCTCCATATTCATGTAAAGGAGGATAGAGAAGTGGCGAGCTCATGAGATGAGACGGAGTGTGCAAAGAGACAGCTGCGCAAGCAAAAAGAAGTATCTAAAAGACTTCCGGGTCACTGGTTTTGGCGCATGCCTTGGTCGTTGTGAAGTACGTCGCAGAGGTGTAGTGGAAACTGGGCGAAGCTCTGGACATTCTCGGGCACGCATGCTATGAGGCGAAGCGCAGAACGTGGCAAAAAGCGCCACGATCTTGAGATTTTAGCGCGCGACGAGCGACTGCATGATTAGTAGTCATCACAATCAGATCTGATGAAAGAAAATGATGTGTATTTGTTTATGTCTATGTAGCTACAACCAGTAACCGTAAAAAAAAATGGGCCACACTAAATGTGGTTTGGTTAATTCTGGCAGGGATACCGCTAACACTGTGGCCCACAACAAAAGCGGTACCACGCTATTTGAGGTGCAGAATTAAATAACGTGGGGCATATTTTTTATTTTGGAGATAATTAGTGTGGTTGGGAGGTGTACTCAATCCGGAGCAAGCACCGCAAATCCACCCAACGTAAAGCGTTGCGCAACACTCATTCATCTTGTGACCTGCCGATCAATGCGGCCAAGTGTTACAATTAAATCAATTGTTTTTCTATCGTAATCACACACATAATATGATCCTGGTACACCACCGCCTCTTGCGTATGCAACAGTTACAAAAAGACCGGCTTACCGTCAAAATGATTACGGTGCTTGGCGGTTATTGGTTCCAGTTGGGATAATAACTGGTGACGGTGGTGATGAGTTGTAAAGCGGTTATATAATATTATGGTTTGGCGGAAGATCGTGTTTGCTCTAGTCACATTATTTGTCTCCTTGTCTAGAAGTGTTTGTACCTGTAATAGTGTGGCCACGCCAATTGAAGTACCACACTATTTGATCAGCCACTTTATTTACGGTCACTGGGTGTAGACATAAGCAAAGTGAACACATGGAAGGCTTACCGCCAAGTATTTTCGACGACAACCAATGACATAACGATCTTATGTCTATTATAACAGACATAAGATTTTAGTTTCAAAAGGGTTAACAAAGGCACTTAGGACATGCCACAGAGGGCGCAGTGCTACATCTGCGTTTACCCCTCCCATCGGTATGATTTGGCATAAATGTTTTTGTAGAGCCCATTGCGGGCGCAATTATAGCCACAACATTAAACGAACGACATCAGAGAGTAGGGGATGGAGTCCACTACCACAACAAACAATCATATCAAACTTTACTCATTCGTGACTTGCACAATCCGAAAGACACTACCTGTGTCTCCAGACATTCTCAGAAACCGCTAGTGGTTCAATTTGCCACATTTTCAAACAGGACCTTAAGCGAATCGACGACAACCTTTTCGTCTTCGTCAAGACCGGCAATCAATCCGCCGCCGTTATCGGAGCACTGCACGTCATTCATCGACGTCGCAGGCGCAACGACACCATTTTGGCGACGCGGCTTTCCTCTGCGTATACCAGAAACCTCCAAAGCCTTCCGCTTCTCAATCAGCTCCTTCACGGTAAGGTATTTAACGGGCAACCCTGACAAAAGGACTTTACTCCCTTTTCTGGAAGCAGTATGCACTGTTTGTGGGGCGCGATTGGACACCTTTTCCAGAATAAAGGAGGAAGAGGAATGATTCTTCAACACATTCTACACTGCGTTTATGGCAACAGTTGGGTTCAGAGTGTTATCCAGTATCTCAGTAACCATTCCATGAATAGCGGTATCACTCATACGAAGCTCCAGAGACTCAATTGAGCCAACCTTGACAGTGTCCGTTTCCTTCTCTTCTTTCGCAACACCAGCGTGCGCTGTACTACCATCGAGGAAAGGGAAATTAACGAAGCGGTAGTCCATAGGCCACAGTCCACATATGTCAAAACTTTTCAGCACGTGGTGTTCTTGGATACGCTCCCACCCGCACACTCCAAGCATTAACTTCGTACCAATCGAAGTAAGAGAAAGAGGGGCTATGTTCATTAACTCATCTCGAGTTCGGCGAACACCCTCCTTGAACGCTTTGTTTACAAGCTGGTCACACGGTTGAAGAAAGTGACTCGCATTGGCAGGGGATTGAACGACTTCAATTCCATGCTTAGTTGCGGTATCAAGCCAGGCCGAACCATTTCGCGACGAATGACCGTCGAGCATCAAAAGCACTGGGTGAATTGGGTCGACATGCTCACGGACAAACCGCGCAAAATGCTCCATAATCAGCGGTAATATCTCCATTGTCACAGAGCCATTCCTCGACGGTAGAATGAGTGTATCACCGGGGAGCCAATCCGGTGAACAAAGACGGTGCGGTAATCCGTTGGAGCAGTGATACACCTCCTTATCCAACGGCATCACCCACCCAGACATGATATTCTTGCCTTCCACGATGAAAACAGGGGAGGCCTTTAAACCAGCTGCTGAGACGATAACTACGGCAGTCACATGGCCACCAGTACAGTTCCTCGCAGTGGTCATTCGGGATCCTCCCTTGTTGGAGGTTGAGGGAGAAAACGTCTTGATACGCTTGCCAAACTGGGGATCTATCCAGGTCTCATCGAGGTTCCAGACGAACTGTGGATGCGAGAAAATGCCTGGATTGAAGTCTCCAACAGCGGTAAGGCATTCCGCATATGTTCGAACATGGACCCTGCGTTCTGCGTTCAGCTTGGACATATGTTTTGCTTCAGAATTTCTTAGCGTGAAGTCCCTGTTCTTTGCTCTCCATGCCCGCAATGTGTCCCCAGATGGGTTTCCATTCTTAAAGACGCGTCTTCCATCTTCTGCTATTTGACTCATCAAGTGCTTGATGGTCTCTATATTCAATGCGAAGCCGCGCTGTGCGGCCTGTTTCATCTTCTGTTTGATAAGGTCGTTTTCCTCGGTGGAGAGAACTGCCTTCCTCCCAGCTCTGGTTTCCTCTGGATGGAGCAGCTTTTCGAGAGTGTGCTGCATGTTGGTCCAAAGCGCTTCGCGAATCCTATAGAACGTGGTTTTCAAAACACCGGTGTGTTGCAGTATCACGCCGGTTTTCTTGTTTTGGCGCAGCATAGATAACAAAAGAGATCGTTGTTTAGCTCGCTCTGCGTCGCGGCGTTTTCGGCGCTTTTCAAGGCCGCACTGCTGACGAATCGAAAGAGGCATGTGTAACGTACATAAAAAACGGTAGCTGAGGAGCCGAATGAATATTAGTCGTGGTCCTCGTCCATTTTTTATACTTTAGGCCATCGGTCTCCTTGGATTGCTGACCGTTTCGCTTTCGGCGACGGCAACTGTCTGCCAGAGTGTATGATAAAGTTCATGAATTTATGTTGAATAGACCTCCAACGTTGGCGAGTCATTGAGCTCCACGTTCGCGTTTCATATTGTAGGACGGGGTCTTCGTCAATTCAAACCATGCTTAGCCCTCTAGCATGAGTAGCACAGGTTCTACCCATGGTCTGGGAGCGATGACAGTTGCAAGCGTATCTCCTTCGCGGTTTTTTGCGCTGCCACTTGAGTCCGAAATGCCAGCGCAGTAAAAATGTAGAAGGAATCTCGCATCCAGACCTGCAACATGGCGCCCGGCTTTTTAGGCGCCTGTCAGCTCAAAGAGTGATATCGAAGGCATCGAATGGAGTCGTTTGTAGACGTTCCCACAACAAGGCGCCTTGAGGAGACTGTCAAGATCCGAAAACGCCCCAAATTATTCTCATGTCCCAAATCATACCGATGGGAGGGGTAGTTCTTTCTTTCACACATTACAGGGATAAACCATTTACAAGGATACTGAAGAGGTTAACGCTCCACATGCTTGTAACGAGGATTTACTGTAATGGCCTCGGTCCGCTTTTCCTTGGCTTGCCCCGGTTGATAACTTATACTTGTCACCATGCCGGTGTCGTTTTCACGGTGATGGGAGCAGTGACAAATACACATGGCACGTGCCGTGCGCCGCGGAGACGTCGAGTTGGTGCCGAAAATCAAATGAGCTGTTCGTGATGATGAATACCATTCTTTAATCCTGAGAATGGAACGCACGATTCTGCAGATCACAGCAGTGGCTGTCAACCGCCGCCAACTGTGTAGTACGGCGGCCTACGCGGCGTTATTTGCCTAGCGCCGATCGCGTAAAAACAGATAAATAAAGCCACTCGTTCGTTCGTGTTCTTCTTCGAATCGAACAGAAGTGCGTATCAGGCTTGAACCCTCCTGTTCCACGCCCCATTCAGGAAGCGCTGGAAAGCTCATTCCGCGTCACGGAACCTATACTCCGCAAACGTTGAGAAATGCTTCCATGATTAACTGATTGGGACCGTCCTCACAAATCTTTGCCACATTCAACACGCTGGGTCCTTCCACGTACCCTTGCAGTAACAATTGACCATGGTCTGTCGCTGACCTCCAACACTTTTGGCCCCATGCCTTGGCCATCTGTATCATCTTTTTCATGCCCCATGTAGTGATCTCCTTGGTGCTTTACGTATTTCATTCCAATGACTCCAATCATGAATCCTTTTGGTGCAGTTGGTTTCACTTCCAACAAGTACCAGGAACAGAACCGAGCTACAAACTTACCCAAGGGAGTCAACCTGTCGCGTTCTGAACTTTTCTATCCTATCCTTTCGAGAAGGGGGCTCGGCAGTTGTCGTGAAACAACTCAATCTCTTTCAACAATGCAGCCTTCATTTCTTCTACAAACCGCGTTTATTCAGGGGTTGTTGTTCTTCCCTACGTTTATAAGAGCTGGTATTCCCACGTTTTCTTACATCGGGAAATCGAGTCACACTCCGCTATCAGGAAGTAATCTTCCTCCGCATATTCACCAACAACGTTGGACTCTGGAGAATGTAACACGACTGTCTGACGCGACAGAAGAAGCAACCATTGCCTTCTTCGTGCAAATCTCCGAATCTTCTCTACCACTTACCCCTCGCTTGCTAGCCCGGATCCACCACCCAGGTAACTTTTATGCTTTGCATTTCGACAAGAAAATCCCGGCTCATCGTGTGGTCTCTGTATCCTCCGATATAAGGAAGGAATCGCGGTATTCGAATGTTTTCATTATGCCACGTGAGCCTGTCACATATCGCGGTGTGACAATGGTGTTGAATAACATGGCTGCCATTTCCCATCTCCTTGGCATGGGGCATTGGGATTACTTCATCAACCTCTCTGGTTCTGACTATCCTCTTGTATCGCCAGAAGTCCCGCGAAAAATTCTGGCAATGCCTCACGTGCGTGACCAGCGTTCCAACTTCTTCATCGTCTCGCCAAAGGAACAGTGGTCTCAAACAATGCACTACCGTTTTGAAAGAATTGCAGTCGATACTGCTTTGGGCATGTCTGAAAAGTCAGATGACTCAAAGCTTGTAATTCTGGACCAAACCACCCCGTTGTTCTCGAAGATCAATTACGAATTCGTAAAAGGTGAAGGTTGGCT
The DNA here is from genome assembly GCA_030374805.1 of Gracilaria gracilis. Classification (NCBI taxonomy): domain Eukaryota; phylum Rhodophyta; class Florideophyceae; order Gracilariales; family Gracilariaceae; genus Gracilaria; species Gracilaria gracilis. The sequence goes on along the minus strand of JARGSG010000027.1, from coordinate 235,814 downwards.
GATTTTAACCCGTGAAGCTTGCAAGTTTATGACCTCCAGTTCGTACGCACGGAAGATGTTACTATCCATGGCTTTTTCGCAAGATGCTTCGGAGCACTTTTACGTATCTTTGTTTTGGAACCATCCAGATTTCAATAAGACCATCGTTCCCCACTCTCTACGTACAGTGTACTGGAATATCGATGGGAAAAGTTCAGGACAACATCCCTACACTATTGATCAGGTTCGCAATCCGGACGGAAGCTATACTGTGTGGAAATGGCTCCGAACCTCTCCTCACTGGTTTGCACGAAAGTTCTCGATCCCAGACAGTGACATAATGGATTGGATAGATAATGAAATGAGCGGAGTCGGCAAAGAGGTCAATGAGGCTGCTGTTGATGAAAGCACAAGGAGAATGGAAGGCCATCTTCACTGGTTGTATGGGATGATGTCACCTGCAGAAGACAATTCTGCACGGTGAACGTAAGAGACATATATAGGTCTGTCAGAAATTCTGGTTCATTGCATGTATCTTGTGACGTTCTCTCATTTCTTTTGTAACTCTTTATCGATAGGAAAGCAATTTATTAACTGATAATCGAAAAACACCAGTCCTGAGGTTGTAGTAGATAAATCCTTAACTGCACAGTTTGAATCGTTTGAACCGCTTGCTGGCCCATCACGACAACTATCTTGAATTGCAGCGCGAGTATGTGTCGTCGATGAATAAGATCTTTATATCAAGAATGAAGAAGTGGGGAGTGAACGTTATCACGAAAGCATCTCAAGATTTCCTAGCTGACTACCTTGGTAGTTTCAGTAAAGGGAAAGTTTTCAGTCCGATGCCTCAGTTCAAATCAATCGGAGCGAGACAAATGATCCAAGGCGGAGATCATTTACCCTTCTTACTGAGAAAAGCAGCTAGTCTTCGAAAGCTCGATGACGGAGGAGCTTCTATGTCTTCTCGGAGTTCCTGTACGCCTTCGAATAAACCTTCTGTTGAATCAGTTGAGGAATTGGCTGGGGGAAGTGGAGTTTGGGGTTCAGCAGACGTTTTAAACTTCGTAATTCGCGACTTTTTTCGCTGCATTGGCGTTCTCGGCGAAGTGATCGACGTTGATGACTCGGAGAACAGCTTGCCAAACAATTTACTGCGCGATGGCGGCGCTAATAGATCCGGCCGTTCCGGGCTGGATAGAGGTGTTTCTTGAGCCCCCCCATTTCTCAAAGATCGAACCACTGCACCAAACGGGCTCTTTAGGAGATCTCGAAAGGAAACTGGATTCTCATTGTTGTTCTCGCCATCTTTCAAAAGGAGAGGCTTCAACGAGAATGGTCTGAGCCTGGAACGAGGAGCATTTGTTTCAGAATGCAGTTTTCTCTTTTCCATGACATCGTCTGAGCCTTCTTGGTCGCGAGGGCTGAAGACATTTTCACCTGGGTGACAAACTATTTCTTGAAGTTCAGTTTCATCATTGTCAAACGCGGAGAGGCCAGCAAGGGACAAATTTGGCTTGGGTCTAACCTTTGGTTTAGGCTGAAGGATTAGTTTTTCCTCTCCAGTCTCGCCTTCTTTAACTACTAGAGTTCCATCTTTAAGCTTCTGGCTCAAGTGGATACCAGCATGCGATTTTCTAGTTTTGTTTGAAACGTTCCCATTTTGTACCCCACGAAGAGCAGCTTTGGACTTCCTCTGCGTTTCTTTGAAATTGGGTTTGCGAGTGACTGGTCGCTGATGAATCGGTCGCATGCTTAACTGCCTTCGTGTAGCAGCTGTAAGACCTCCAACATCACCAGGGCTCACATCACCAGGGCTCACATCACCTGCGCTTGGCAGAGAGCTGGAAGAGTCACCGATCGGGGAGTGATTCTTGGCGTCAGTCGAAGTAATCCACGCGTCCTCTCGCTGTTTTCCTTTGTAGTTAACGACAAACCAGGGATGAGTCCGTATTTCATAAAGGCTCGAACGCTGAGCAGGGTCTTTTTGAAGCAACTTCGATATAACATCGCAGACCATTGGAGGGAAGTGCTCAGGAAACTCAACCTCACCTCTAAGCACAGACTGGAATACTGAAACATCATCATCCCCTCTGAAAGGCAAGTAACCAGCAAGCAAGGCAAACAAAACGATGCCGCATTCCCAAGCATCAATTTTCTCACCGTCATATCCATCAGGGGCTCTCAGAATAATCTCAGGGGCCATATACTTTGGTGTACCACATTGTGTCGTCAGCAGTTGTTTCGAATGGATCTCCGGATCAATCGCATCTCTCATCCAGGACATTCCAAAGTCCGTAATCTTTATGTTTCTATTGTCATCAAGAAGCAAGTTCTCCGGTTTGAGATCTCTGTGAACGACTCCTCGCTGGTGGCAGTACACTAAAGCGTCCACAATTTGCTGAAAATACAACCGAGATGTTGCTTCATCTAGACGGCTGTTACGTACAATCTCTTCATAAAGCTCTCCACCTGTTACAAGTTCCATGACTATATATATTTTCGTTGAAGTCACCAAAACATTCTTCATGCTCACGATGTTTGGGTGGTTCAGGTATGTCATGATCCGAATTTCTTTTCGAATGTCATTCTCAAAGTCCGGCTTCGGAAAACAAGATTTGTCGAAAATCTTGACGGCGAACTTCTCTCCAGAATCTTCATGAACTGCGAGTCGAACTTCTGCGAACGCTCCTTCTCCTATCTTTTTCTTGATGATATACTTCCCAACACGAAAATATCCCATGCTTTTATGCTTTGGTAATCGTGATCCGCTTATCTATCGCTGTCGAGGAAAGCTGTGAGATAACACCACGTCAAAGTCAGTTGTAAGGTGTGCAACAAATTCTCCTTGCCCTTTGGTCATAGCAATAATCTTAAGAAAGTTTTGCTTTGTACAGAAGAAAGTGAAGCCGTTGGTGCGTTAATGAAAGACGTCATGTATGCCGAACGATGCAGGTATCTTTTTCCAGCGTTCTGTGGAATCTGGAACTATCTAAACAAATATTTCAACACATAGCATTCTGCATTTCTTACGTGGTGTAAGTGTGGTGGACAACAGTTGACAATAGAATCTAGATGATCGAAACAAAAAGCATTTGACACGAAACGCATTCGCCAACGGGGCATATTATGGAAACAAAAGGGGCTTTGAGGCAAAAAGGAGATGACTGAAAATCCTTCCGTGTAAATGCAAGTCCAGGCGGAGAGAGTATGCATACGCACTGGAGGGCACGACGGCTCCGAAGAAGAACATGATGTTCGCGATGATCGCGAAGTGAAGCTTGAGCACGACTAGGGCAAGCGTTCATGCGTTTGACTAGCCTTGGTAGATGATGATAAGCGTTTGAAGAAATATTCAGGGCACGACGAGCAATTTACATGTGCATAAATTGCATGGCAGAATGCTCCTCACAAAGCAGAACGCATTGGGCGCAAAGCAAGTGTAGACTTTTCGGCAACTGGAAGCTACATTTCCTCATTTATATCTGACAGTTGCAACCGAGAAGGCAATGTATAGTGCAGGTTGACAAAATGAAGTATGAACTGGGCTTCTCTAACTTCGTGCTCTAACTTTGTGTAGCTTCAGATGGGGTTTCTGAAGCTGGTGGTTCTGTCTTAGGCGTACTTGTTGAGGCAGTCTTTGACGTGTTTTCCGATGCGTCAGTCTTCGGAGCACTTGGCGAGGTAGTCGTTGAGGGGTTTTCCGATGAGTCAGTGTTCGGAGCACTTGTTGAGGTATTCGTTGAGCTATTCTTCGGAGGGCCAGTGTTCGGAGCACCTGTTGAGGTATTCGTTGAGGTGTTTTCCGATGGGTCAGTCTTCGGAGCACTTGTTGAGGTGTTTTCCAATGAGTCAGTCTTCGGAGCACTTGTTGAGGTATTCGCAGAGGTGCTTTCCGGGGCAGAAGTGGGCGGGGCTTCTACCTGGGGAGCTTTTTTCGATTTAAACGGCTTCATTATGGCATCGACTGAGGCACATCCAAGACGGATTGTCTTCTTGGCCGTAGTTTTAGTCAACTCTTTGATGATAAGCCATGTGAGCGTGATGGTTGGGGGGTTGAGCAGTACACTGAAGCATGCAATTCTAGACGCGTTTCGCTTCCCTGCAAGAAGTAGAACCCATGAAAGGGGGATGGTAGCGATATTAGCAGCGGACAACACCAGACCGAATACCCTTTTTGGGGCGTACCAAGGCAATCGCTTGCGATAAACCTGACGGTGGAAACGGGCTTGGGCGTCGGGAAGAATCAACAGATACCACAAAGTAGCTATCGTTTTGGGTAACAAGTTGGGGCGTCCCCCATCCGGGGCGATCAGGGCCGTGGCAACCTGGCCCAGACAGCGATTTGTTGTCGAGCGATGGCGATCCGACATGGTGTGTGCGGACAGTGGTGCCGACGATCTGATTGCGCGAGACGAAGCTCGCTAGCAAGAAGACGTGGATGAGCACAGGTCTCGCCGAAAGTGTTCAAAACCCCAGGACTTCTGGTGGTTATCTGTGTATGATACGTTAGCTGGTTTGGGCGTATTGAGAGACAACACTGGAGGTTGTGGCGCATGGCGGTTCAGGAATGAATGGCCGTAGGAGGTCAATGAACGAGGGGTCACACACGGCTGACACGTGTGCCGCCAACGACCAAAAGTGCTGCTCGCTCTAATAAAGCCACTCGTTCGTTCGTTCGCTCTCTTCCATAATTTGTTCTTCTTCTTGGGCGGCTCTAGAGATACACTGTATCGTACAAGGCTAATAGTGTTCTAAGCGTTTAGTAGGGTGAACTCCATAAAAGGAAAAACTCATCATGAAGTATTCCCTCTCCCATGGGAATGAGGTCGAGCGGATTTGAGCGACACAATTTTGATACGGAATCACTATATTTACCTATTTCATCTTCGACAATAGTTGCTTTAGATGCTCCTAAACACGTGGTTTACTACCTTCCTTATATTCGCTGATAACTCTTTCTGTCAGAGCTCTTCAGTCCAGAACGACCAAGATTGAAAATGCACACACACATTAATGAGCCTACGATTACACCAGAAAAAAAAGCCAAGAATGACCAAGGTAATGGGTTTGGGTGGGAAAACCCTCTTTCCTGAAAGTCGCCTTCAAAATGTGCACCATAACTACCGCCGGTTTCCCGTGCTGAAAAGTATCCAACATTCTTTAACCACCATTCAGGGTAGAACACTGACTTCATCTTAATCTTTAGGGCATTATCATCTTGCATAATGTAACCATCATGAAATCGCGCAACTAGTTGCCAGAAGAACTCCGAATATCTGGCTTTCGACGTGGATGATAAGCGGTGACTGAAGCTATGCATGAGCGAAACAGCTTCTTTCTGTTGGCCCTTTTGTAGCAGTTTTGATGCCTCTTCATCAATCTCTTCCATTCTGTAGCTCTCAATCTCGCTTTGCAGAGCCCTCAAATCGTCTATGGCATGCTTGTAATACTTGTGTACCCAATTAGAAACCAAAGCGGCAGCCCAAAACATAGATTCATTGTCAAACCTGAAAAGGGACCCACGGCTGAATGTTTTCGGAATCGACTGCATCGACAAATACAGAGGCACAAACACACTAGAACTCGGCTGTTGTTGCGAATAGTACACCATAGGCCCAACCTCCGGAGGAAGATCCTGTCTTGAACGAGAGATGGTCGTATAACTAGTACGAAACAAAGATACTGCACGCCCAAACTCGCCACTGTGAGCTCTGGCAAATGACATGGTGTCGCTAGGTTCTGTGTCGTACCTGTTCGGATCTCCATAAGGGCCACCAGCTTCACCGGCAGTCAAATCAAACGGAGTGCCCTCAAAGTGATCCCTGTACATGCGGAAAATGGTGTCTCGAGTTAGCTTCGATTTAGGCGTTACAGAAAATGGATATCCATCTAGCCAGGCGTTTGCACGAGGATTAAGAACACGAAGCAAGTCTGGATTCGCTATTGTAAACAATCTCCATACTCTCAAGTTGGAATAAGAACTGTGTAGTGGGAGTCTCTGATGGCTAAACGCCTTTGAGAAATCCAGTCTGATACCAGGAGTCCATAGACCGTGTTTCAATGCAACATCATACAAGTTCGTTGAGTACATGAAGTCATCACTGGAAGAATCAATCGCTCGGATTATAAATGTATTTGCCACAACACTCATGTCAGTATCTGGGACTCGCTGTGCTGCCCAAATGGAACTCCTGCCTGTATCGTCAGGGATTATGTGAAACACCCAAGACTCTCGTTTGTCAGCTACCATTAAGGACTCTCCAGCTTCGTTAAACATGTCATGTTCATCATCCCAATACCCTCCATAGTAGCCATGTTGTTCAGAAAGTTTCCCCATGATCTTTATCGCCTCCCTCGCTGTGGTGGTCCGTTCCATAGCGACCTGAGAAAGAGAAGCAATATCGAACAAAGCATGTCCACCTTGTGTCCGAGGCTTTGCAACGAATATTCCCGGACAGGTGCTTTCAGACATTGAAACGCCATGCTCGTTTAGTATCCCATATCCAGTGCCTCCTTCGAACATAGCAAAGGTGTGTGGGACTTGCGGGATGTGCCCGATGGGCTGCGTTGTACCCCAGGTTTGCAATTGTGAAGGGGAACCTTGTAGATTTGATGGATGCCATGTTGAGGCGCGGTCATTACTGACAACATGTGGATACGCGTCTTGCATGAGGTATATTGGTCTGGTGGCGTTCGGGGGATGATCTCGCGCCGGCACTTTCGCAAGACGGAAATCACAACTGTCACAATCCACGGAACCGCCGGTATAAGTACTGTCATCTACAGTGGAGAGCCTTCCAAAGACCGTCGCTGTGCATGCGGTAGTTTGCGAAACGCAATGGAGTACACCACAGAGAAGCAGAAGCAGGCGGTAACAAACGCTTACCGTATTACGGCTTTGCATAGAACGCCAAAGGAGTTGCGATACAGCCATTCTTCCAAACGCGTTTTGTTAATACCACTTTGATGTGTCTCGTTGCCAGAAAGTTGAAGAGGCAGATGTTCCGCTCGGTCAGTATAAAGTGGTCTCCGGTGGGAAAGGATATTGCTCCGCTCCGAGCAAGTGATGCTTGACGAGTATCAGCACTAACGGCTCAACATCAACTGTACCGCCAGCCGAACCCGGTCTGTAAAACCAGTTCACCGCCGGTCGGAGTCCATAAACGGGAGGTCAAGGCTACAAAGGGTATTCTGCATGTTCTGCGTGTCTTCCAGAGTGTTCGGAAGGAATGCCGGATGCTACAAATTGGTCGGATGTATGTGATTCGGATCTTGGAAAGTTGGAAGCCACCATTTTGCGGGCCGAACGCCATCGACGTGTCGGTTGTTCACGGAGGGGTTGGGCCATTGCAGACTCTGTTTGGCGTAACGCCGTTCCTCACACCAACTCTTGGGCGATTCCTTGGAGTCAGTCCTCCCTCGCTTTCCCAATGAAACTGGGTTGCTGACAACTTTTTGGACGGCCGCCGACACCAAGACGAATCGTTGCCGGGCAACCATCAATGGCCCCAATGGCGACTCGCGAGATCGGCTGGCCGATGTGGCGGGGATCAATGTAACCGGATCGGACAACGTTTTGTTGGGACAAATCCGGTCTGGCATCTGGGTCACGCGTGACGATCACGCCGTAACACGTGGGAATTCTGCAGCGAATTTTGACAACGTTTGGTAGCCTAGGTATCCCTTGTGGAAGCGTGAGGACTGCAACAAGTTCCTCTCTGGGTCGATGCATGATCACGTTTCGGGCTTTGCCCACACACTCCGTCGCGTTCCGATACGCAACAGCGCATCCGCAATTGTAGTTCAACACCACGCGACGGTCTATCGGCGATATAAACTATGCAGAGAACCGTTCTACGACGGGCGGCGCGCCATCTCCGTCACTTGAGCACCAACCCAGCGCCGCCCGGCAATGGACCCAATCATCGCTCAATAATGGCGTTGGATGCCAATACCATTAGGCCATACGTTCAACCAAATGCTTTTGTGGCACCTTCAGCGTCTGTGATCGGATCGGTAGTCGTGAACGACAAAACTGCCATAATGTACGGCGCGGTGGTGCGTGGTGATCTGGCTCTTATACAGATTGGCGCACTCACAACCATTGGCGAAAACTCTGTGCTAACAGCAGGTGCAGTGGATGGCACCATGTCACCGACCGATGCCGTAGCCACAGGTCTAACAATTGAACCGGAACTATGGGTTGGTGATTACTGCTTGATTGGTGCCAATGTAACTTTGAGGGGTTGTCGAATAGAAGGATGTAATATAGTTGGTCATTGCTCTACCGTCGCGGAAGGTGCTGTTGTAGGCAGATTTTCGGTTCTAGAGCCTGGTTCGTACGTTGGGGAGGGTGTGGCTATTCCAGAATCCGAGCTTTGGGCAGGATCGCCAGCCCGAAAAGTTCGCGACATCTCTGCTGACGAGCAAATGCAAATGAGACAAGAAGCTGAGCGCCGATATGCAATTACGAGTTCACATGCGCACGAGTTCTTGCCCGTGGGCTTTGGTTACCTGGAAAAAGAAGCCATAGAATCGGACAAGGCAGCGACGGTGTCTAATTAGCTCGTTCCGCGGTTCTTTCGAAGTGCTGGATCAGTTTTTTTTTGAACGCGCGTCATGGCTCTCACCTACTTGCAATTTTCTCGGCGTCTGTTTCAACGAGAACATGATGGGAGTGTCACAATTGCTTTACTTTCCCGACGTCATCCTACAGCGACTGGACACCTGGTATGATATTGGCAAAGAATGACATTTGGCTTCAGTTCCGAATGAAACTGTTGCGTCAAATGTCTAAACAAACTTCCTGCTTGATTTGGATTTGTCTTTTGCAACTTTTTCTGGTAGGGAACAGGATGGCATAGTTTTTGCTCCAGCAAGACAAACAGCCTTTGAGATGGGAGAAGATAAACGAACGAATGCAAAGCCAGTGGAAGCTTTTCTTGTCTCGATGTTGCAGCATTTGGCTTTCGAGTTTGCTTTTCTTTTTTGTCAACACATGTAGGTGTTAGAAATTATCCTAAATCGTTATCTAAAAAGGGGGGGTGCATATTTAGAAATACTCAGTCATCAACGTTTCAGATTATTTCGTTGTCCACATGTATCTACTGCCGTTACGGGGTTAACTGTCGGACTGGGAAACTGGCAATGCTACTACGCCTCTTCGTCTAACAAACTTCACGGCCAAAGCTGTTTGCACCGTGCCTTCCAGGTGAAATATATTACATGTCTTCCCCCGCGTTCATTCACCACAACTTCTACATTCCTATCCGTGATGGCGGTAGTTGACTCCGTTTCAGACTCGGCTGATGCCATCTTTTCTAACTTCAACGAATACGTGGCATCTCATCAGGATGGGATCGTCGCCTTGCTTCTCTTTGTTGGAGTGATTGTAACTTTTGCTGGTCGTGTTCTATTAACCCCAACCGTTTTCCTCTTGGGATTCATTCCGTCTTCCACAGCCATTACCGCCTTCGCATTTGCTTTCATTGCAGATCGTAAACCCAGTCACCCACGAGTCCTTGGTGGAGTTTCTATGGTCGCTGCCGTTGCCACTGGGACACTTATAGGCATCATAGTACTTCGGCTTCTCTTTGGAATAGCGACCTTCTTGCTATGCGCCGGTTTCGGTGCTGTGATAGTACTGGTTGTTCACCTCTTCCTACTGGAACCATCTGTTGGTCCGAATGCGCTCATTATTTTGTACTCGATTGTGATAATTGCCGCGCTGCTTTCCGGGCTCTTCTCGGTGAGTTACCCGGAGCCAGCGATCATCCTCGGCACTTCGTTTGATGGTGCCGCTTTAGCCGTCTTTTCGTTGGCGCGATTTCTTGGACACCGTCCAAAGTTGCTTGCGGAAGTCCCCGAAGGCTCCCAAATACCAGTCATGTGGGCAATTGGATACGCGACAGCGACGTTGCTCCTTGGCATATTTGGCGCCATGAATCAATGGCAAGTTGCTTTAGCTGACCGAATAGTCGCTGCCGCAGCTCAAAAAGCAAATCCCTCAAACGTTGGAGAGAGCAAAGATAATGATACAATCGGGTACAGCGTGCAAGGGGATCAAAACCAATTATTACTGCCTTCCGAACCTCCTCGTACACCCACATACGAAAGAGAGCCTTTACATAGTCCTATTGGTACGAGCACGTATGGGGCTATAGAGCAAGAAGATCAGTACACTGTGCTCCATAATATCGGTGCCGGGCCGCTTCCCGACAACCTTGAGATGCTCAAAAACGCAAAGGACACGAAGATGTCACACACACCTCTATGAAGCCTCCAATTCAGGAACGCAGTTGTACTTCACTAATACCACCCCAATACTTTAACAGACGTTTCCGAGCATAAAGAATGCAGACATAGATGTACGCTATCGCTTGTAGATCTCCCCGGATCTTAGCTTGCCGATCAATAGACTAGACCTGGCGTCCTATCGCCTCTTCCGATGCCTCCTTTTTTTGCATGCAGGATCTACAATGCGCCGGTTGCTCATTCGGTCACTCTGTAACTTGCGGAATCTGCTGGTGGTATACTGGACAGTTTTCTCGCTTGAAAGAACTTGATCAATAATTCTCGCGCGTCTATCTTTCTTCAATAACCGGCCAGAGTAAAATTCGTGAGCTCCTGATAGAATAGTACCAACTTGAACTCGCGACGGTAGTTGACCTTTCTTTCTTCCAGTACCAGATGACTTGTAAAAGCGTTTAGGATCCAAATATTGACGATTTTCAACAACTCGCAAGTCACGCTGAAGCTCGGGTGTAAGGTCTGCTACAGGCATATCATGCCAGTCTTCATCTTCATCGCGATTGCGCACCGGTGGCGCTTCTCCTTTCGGTGAATACTCCTCTAGTGTGCTCCAATCTGGTTGATAAGTATTTTGAGTCCCTTTTCGCCCCCGTCGCTTACGAGAAGGGCGAAGAAAGTCTAGATCTTGTTTCACAAATCCTTCATCTTTGTCAAGGTCCGTAGTGTCGTTGAGGTGGCTGGTTGGGGGAAGTGTGAGGCCTCTTGGATCAATTGGCCGAGTCTTCTCCAAGTTTCTGTCCTTACTTGCCATCCCTGAAATGAGGGAAAGGTACTTTTTTGCGCTCAGAGTATCGTACCAGCTTTAGCAAAGCGGGGTTCTTGGGAAAGAGATGGATGTCGTGCGTGCTCCACTTGTCCAGTTCCGTTCCGTCTCCCGTATCATAGCTATACCCTTGTGGATAGCTTTCCTATCTAACTCTACCCTTGCACAATGGATCGCGCGTTGAAATTAGTTTGATCTTGCATTACAGTTGTCCACCTGCTCCAAACTTATCGTCTCCCCAATCTGCCTGGACTTCGAAATGTGGTTGGTGTTGACTAGACAGGCGTTGCTGCACTTTCGATAGCTTCGATGCATTGCGACTAGTCCTGCCGCAAACTCCTTTTCTCGAATTACGAGTTCAGCTGTCATCGACTGCAATTGCTACGACTAGAATTCCTTGTTTTGCATCCGCCCATCTTTCGAACCCGTGAAAGTTTCACACAAACTAGTTTCGCACGAACTAGACCGAATTCGTATACTTCAAGCCTTACATTTGTGTTTGGAACTTCTCATCGTCCCGCTCGTCCCGCTCAGCTATGGCCCATCCAATCAACGATCCGACGTTCCCAGTCGTCGATGGTGATCCCTCCTTCGGGAAGGTAATGTCATCCCTTCGAGCCCGTGATTGGCAGAATGCTGCTCTAGTAACCTTTGTGTCCATCCCGTTTGGATATGCAGCAGGTTCGTTACGGCATTCAATCTGAACCCCTGTAATAACACAAGTGTGGGTGTAACTGACTCATTGTAAAATGTATACGCATCGGGATTTTGTACTTTAGGACGTCCACTCGTCATGCGCCCTTCAATGTACATGGCAGGCATGCTTGGGGCTACTTTTGGGTTGTTCTTGGGTTTTCAAAACTCTTTTGCGAGACTCACTGGATACAAAGACAACGCAGTAGAAATTGCGAAGTATGGACCTCAAACCGCCATGTCCGAGTCTTCAACATAGTAAACGTGATTCAAACGCGGGGTAGCCCAAAGGTTATCACTTGCGCTTGGAGGGAGTTGCTACACAGTTACGTTTTTAAGTTTATTGGCATTATTGCCTGTTAGTTATATGAGGAATTCTAACTCGAATTCTCTACAGATTGCTGCCGTCTCCACCGGAGAAGCTTTCATCTTTGGCAACGAATTTCTTACAGCAAGTGCGCTTGCATATCGCCCCAAGAAGTTGTTATCTACATCAATGGACGCTTGTCCGGAAAACACGGTAAACCCAGGTTTGAGACGAAAAGGCGGTTTGAAGATGCTGTCCCGACCCATGTCCTCTTCCTTCCAGAGCGATACTATGTTCGAGACCAGAGGTTCAAATGGCTTGTAAGCACCCTTGGAGGCCATTATGGGAAGGTTCTCCTCCCCAAAGAAAAAGCAAGTGTCATAGCCGTAGTCAGGGGGGGATAATAAGGTGATGAGATCAAGGAATTTCAGAGCAGCAAGAGTGGCGTTGACATCGTCTGTAGGACTTAAAGCAATTCGGAAGAGTTCAGACAATGTGGATGCCCTGAACGCAGAAACAGAAGAAGCCCCAGTCCTCAGCAGTAAAGCACGAAGGCACGTCATGCATTCGACAACTAACAAGGGTTCCGCCATCCGAAGAGCATCACGAATCCTTTCCAAGATAGTCGGAAGCTGCGGCGCATAAAAGTCTGGCTCGGAGACAAATACGCAGTACGCAAGCCTCCTGATTGCCCTTGCTCTTAATGCGGTCTCAGAATCCCTTCCCACGAAAATGCTTGGGAGTCCTGGAGTGCCGTTCGATACGGATTTGCAAATTGATGAGAACAGATATGCTGCACCACCGCCAGCAACTACTTCACGAACGATAGCAGACATGTTCTCAAGAACACGACCATGCTTCCCATGGAAGAAGTTTGGGTCTTCCAAGAGCGCCAGCATCTCTCTACGAACATGTTTGGTGCCCCAATCTCGACCACTGACATTCAACATTAACTTCGTCGCCGCGATGGATGCCTCAGTTTCGATTTGGTCTAGTGAGATAATAGTCTCTGAGCTGGAACCTCGATATCGACGACGATTTTCCGTCGCATTTCGCGTTGCGGACGCACGCGCTGCAGCTTTTCTCAGGACCATTACTGCCGGCGAAAGGCTTGCTGCGGTGGAAGTTAGTACTTGAGGTCTCTCATCAAGAAAAGCTGAATCGATCAGCACAGGAACATTTGAAGCTAGGGTTCGAAGAGCGAAAACAGATAGTCTCCTCCTGAAGCCATCATTGTCATGGTGTTCTTCCTTCGACAAATCAGCCATGCCAGATGCGATTTGCGCGCACGAATCAATGGCCGTAGTCGCCCTGGCCATGATTTCAGCCTTATAACGTCGATCTGGAAAGGGAAGTGGATGCCTCGACACATATGTACCGAGAATACGCACCACTGCCGGGATATTGCGCTTACGACGTCCTGATGCAAGTGACTCCTTGAATATACTGTTTAGTGTAGGCCATGCCGAAAGCACATCGTCCCCATCGCTGCAAGTCCCCAAGAAACAATCAAGGAAGTTCAAGCATGCTGTTTCGATTAATGGCGAAGAGAAATGCGCGAAATAGTCTCCCCAGTGAAACAAAATCTTATGGCCAACGAAACCCCCGTTCAGTGGAAACCCGGCTTGATTGAGATCGAGACCAGTTGAACCCCCAGGGAGAGCGGATGCTTGACCAGCCGGTGCGTTCTGGCCAATGGATTTTAGTTCTTCAGTCATGATCTTATCCGTTGAACCATCGGCAATGAGTTTCTTAACAGTAACCAGAGCTTTGTTCCGGATCGCTTGCTGAATCCGGCCTTCTGAAGCATTTACACTTCCTGTCTCCCAGTGCACGGCTTTCTCGTAAATTAGCTTCACTCCGTTTACCACTACATCTGGTGTAGCATAATCTAGAGCATGTAACATATGGACTGCCATCTTGGTCGGGTCATCCGTTTTGGCTTCTCGAGTAAGACCAACCTCATCAACCTCCCTGGTGAACAGTGCAACAACCGCCGCAATCACGTCCATAGAACGAAGCTCGAATATTGGCTCCAGAAGAGAAAGAACAGCGGAACGTTGAGCCTGCCTTCGTTCTCGAGGTAGCTCCATGGACAGCCGAGATGGTGGTAGAGCATTTTCATTCGTTAAGTGATGCTTTGCCCGGGTTCCTTCCACAATCTGTGCCTCTTTCGAAGGGCCCCAAACTATGGCTACACTCTCAATGAGGCTAGGAAGGATGCAGAATAAAACTCGTGCCGCGCCTCTTCTAGGGTCATACAGTCGAAGAGCCCCATCCGACCCACTTCCACTTAGTACATCCTTCACGAAGTCATTGATCATACGTAGTGGGTTCATCGCACTTATCATCGATGTGGTTGCGGTGACCGGGTTTGATAAACGCTCTGACATTGCGTTTTTGCCTGCTTGGGAAAACCCGTTTTCCGATGTCCGAACCTGTGCATCCTGCTCATTCCCTTGTTGAATCGAATAAACGTCTCGACGAGGCACCGGTTCAGACATTCCAGAAGAATCCAATGGTTGCTGAGACTTCGACAAATCATCATTCAACTCTTGGCTCGACAGTGCATGTTCGAAAGACCACAGCACATTTGACGATACAACGCCAATTCCTTCCAGCAATACTAAAGTCTCATCTACTCTAGAGAACTCACTATCGCCCGCAAACCGTTCGTCAGCAGATACTTCGTTCTGAACGATCAAGTATTCACAAAGGATAAGCAAAAGTCCTTCTGCTATTGTTGGCAGTGAAGCTCCGACATATCGCATCCCAGTTTCAATGAAACGAATCCATCGTCGTCGCACTCCCAAAACTTCTTGAGATCCACTTGTATGATCAGCATTGTTAGTCCGACATGTTCTCGATACACCGTCCAAAATCCATGGCACAAATTGCTCGAGAGACTCAATGGCTCCAGGCTGAACCGCAACCGCAGACGTTTCAGGTGGTCTTGCAGCCCCTAGTTGAAGTTGAGGTTCTGAGAATGACAATCTTAATCTACCGGTATCGGACTTTGTGAAAGCCTCTTTTCCTTGTATTGATGACAGGTAGCATGGACCATCGGCTGTAATCAAGAAGGTCATGACATCCATGAAGTGCAATTCAAGCACAGGATCTGGATTCGAAATATGCTTGCGCACGAGGTTCAAGACAGGTTTTGCGAAAGCATTTGACATTGTAGCACTCAGCTGGCTCGGAACTGGTATGGCCGTGAACAATGTTGCCAAACATTCTGCTGCTGCTGCGCATACCCCGGCATGGAGTTCTTTGAAGGATTTTATGCCGAGGCCCGCCAAAACCCATTCCAAGTCTTCTGACCTGGAAGATTTTCCGAAATCTTCGGCAGACCTGACATCGGGCGTTGTTTCCTTTGTTTTCGGTTTTAAATCGAAGTCGGAGGAAATACTGCCTCGTAGGTATCCAAGACATGTTATTCCTATGGTAGTTACGTATGTGTCCGCCGGTAGAAGCAAAGATAGACCAACTGGTCCCTCCTCTATCTTCTCACTTGAAACACTAGAACTACCGAAGGCCTTCTCCCGCAAGGACTCTCCCACGGCAAAGACTTGGGCAAGGAGTTGCACTGTTCTCGGAGACGGAGCGCAGGACGCCATGGCTCTGATTCCAGTCCTTCCACGTTTCCCGTCCTTTTTCGACACCTGCGGTGATGATGAGAAAATGTACACCCCTTCATGAGTTGAACTCATGATTGCAGGGCAGCTTTCAAGAATGCCTCTTAGTACCTGGAAACCATATAATGCTCTTGGGGCATCGTAAACATCCTTGAAATCATGAGCTATACCCACGTTCCTAGACTCTGGTGTCAGCAACAGACGTAATGGAGCATCCAGCACGGAGGCTGCATCCACTTCCAACGCATCAGAAAGCCATGATCTTGCTAGCATTTTCGGACCCCAGTCCTCGTCCGTCAGCGCGTCGAGCATCAAAAACAATCCATCGTCAGCTGGAAGGGGTAGCAGACGATGTTCGACTGCTAAGCGCCACAAGCATGCAAAACGCTCTAGATTCCTTAACCGTCGAGAAAGCTCACTAGAAAGGATGCCATCTGCTACGGTAACTTTAGCTTCTTCTGGAAACCTGTATTGCAGGCTCAAAAACGCCTGAGCGCTTTGAGCAGTTGCAGTCTGCAGGGAAGGGTGCATCTGTCGCCAACACCTTCTTATAACGCGAAGGATCTGCTCCCTGCTCCCCGGTGCAAAGAGCTCGTCCCGGTCCATGAAAGCTGCAATTTCAGCGAACGCTTTCGTTCCAGCCAAAGATATTCGAACATCTGCGGAACTTGCGCATTTGGCTGTCGATTGAAGAGCTAAACGAATAGATTCACGGTCTGCGAATCCAGATGAAGCTACTGCGATGAAAAATGCACAAGCCCCCTTGGCTAAGCTTACGAACTCCTTTTGAGATTCATACACAGCGGACATACGCATCTCTGCAGCATATTCATCTGAAACGGATACATCTTGGTAAGCTCGACCAATCTCTGCAGGCGCTTGTTCTACAGCATGAGCCAACCAGCCTACAAAAACTGATGCAAATGCGGCTATTGTGCCCTTGATATGCGACGCTAATTCGCTGCTCATGTTTCTATTACCCGACTTCGCCATTGCTAGAATAGCACCACTGCAGAAAACCACGGCTTTGTCTAACGTTTTCAAGTCTGTAGACTCCACATTGACTGAATTCACCACTTCTCGAAGCAAAGCAGGTAAATGCTCCCTTCGAACAATTTCATTCTGAGTGGGAAACATAGAAAGTGCAAAAGTGAGCAGTTCGAAATCTTCTTGTCTTCTGTCCGGGTCAGTGGTGAGCATTCTTTCTAACTCTCGAAAGACTCTGGCGCTCCCAATGTCCTGCAGCAAGTCTGCAATTAAACCACGCAAATCGTGGTCATGATCACCCGCCCCGTACGCTAAGGCCTTCATTCCAAACTTGAGTAGCCGCAAGGCAAAATGGTGACCTAGACAATCAGATATTTCATCTCGGTCGAGAAGCGCTCCAACAATTCTGCAGGGCTTTGTAAGCATTTTCACGTTCCCTCCAAGCTGCTGGAGTGAAGCCTCGACCTCAAAGTCCAAGGCATGCAACACAAGATCCTTGGAGTGTTTTGAACAAAAGACTTCACCGGCTCTGCCATCCTGACCGCCAAGCAACCAAGCATGCACGCGTTTAGTGAGGCTTATATCTCGCTTTATCAAGGCCCCAAATACACCGCCCATGACAGAAACGGCTGCACTTCGCTCTTCAGCGTCTTTGCATTCAAAGAAAGCAGAGTTAAGAGCCAATTCTCCCATGAGCAAATCTAGGACGTTTCTCTGTGACAGGGCATCTTCGTCGGAAAGAGCGGCAGTTATAGCATATGCAACAAGAGTCATATCACTCACCATTTCGGCTCGCAGTTCGATATCCCCTCCGGAAAGCTTCGAACGCAAGTAGTGGGCGGCCGCAAAGCGTGTCGGTGGGGATACCAAGAGCGCTCTCCAAAGCGCCCTCGCAAAAATACCCTTGTTCGCTACGGCCCTGCCAACATTTTCGAGGAGTGCAAAGGATCTACCGTAGAACTCCGAACCTTCATCTTCAAGTCCTGGTAAAATAGCCAGGATGAATCCATCCAAGACCGGACACAGGGCAGGTCCCAACGGTATGAAGTAAGTCTCGTAGAGCGACAGCAAGGGAGCTTTCAAAGTAGTGGAACAATGAGAGTACAGTGGGAAGAGTCCGCCTGCGTACAAAGGCAGATCTCGTGCGAGTCGTGCTGGTCCAATTCGCTTGAAAACTGTCTGGTATGTCTCAAGAGCTTTCAGATGTACTCCTGACGGAAGAAAAGAAGTTAAGCATTGTGCTAGACGTTTTGCAAGTAGAGCCTTTTCGGGAAGAAATGTGTGGCCTTCATGTTTGCCAAGAATTCTGATTACTCTGAGGAGGTCATGAATTAGGTCCTGCGAAAGTAATCACATCGTTCTCACAGTGGTTAGCCACTATCGCAAACAAAACCGGCAGGCGCGCTGCAGGAAATCGAGACAGACGCGTGCAGAGGAGGTACGTGCCAAACTTACCGCCCAATCTTGAGCGCGATCAAAGGCCGAAAGCGCAGCTGAAAGATCTGCGCGAAGAGCTGTGTACTGGCGGCTATTCTTTTCAATCAGTTGTTGTTCCTCTTCCGACTCCATAGTAACATTTCCTACGCTCGGTGCCGAAGAGGACTCTCTCAAAGGGTCTATTATATGCTCCGAGGCAAAAACTGCGGGTATAAGTGAACGATGCATAAGCGCAGAACCCGGCTCGTCTACGTCACTGAAAGCTTGTATTCATGAACGCCTTTCGTTTGAAACAAAGCCGTTTCTGTCGGCACTGGGGACTCCCCAGTGGAGAGCGATGGAGTCATACAGGCAAATTACAAAGGGTATCCATACGTGTGTACAATTTTGTTGAATTCTGCCTCGAATATTTGTGGGATTAACCAAAATTGAAGACACTGAAATTCGATTATCCACTACAGATGATCCGACATATGGTAAAGTTATATTGCTTGATGGATGTAACATGATGTAACTTGACCTACAATGTAGATAACCTTAGATGATTCGCCTTGGCTATATATATAAACACTACGTCAATCATGGCATCATGGTTGAATACATCATTCCAGGTGGCACATGAACGTGCTCCGAATGAATAGCTTTACATATTATAAAACTCTGTTAGCAACCCATTACGCGAACCACATCTCATTTCTAACTTCTGCTGTTTTCGGGATCAACGGTGTCCAAATCAGGGAACAACCCACAGAAGCAAAATATCGACTGTGCATCAGGACTTTTCCTGGCCAGGATTGTTTCTTCATGCTTTGAATGCATGAAATTATAGACTCTAGGAAGGGAGAACTCCGGGAATTGGAAGAGAATGACCTTTTCCTGCTCGGAATTCCTCTAAAGCCCTGACCGGGACAAGATCTTTCCTGGTCATCGACGAGGGTTCATACATAGACGTGGCTGGCTGGGCTGTCAAATGGCTTTCAAGTGACGTGAAGCGTTGTCGAACGTTCTGATACTAAGAAATTTCGACCACTGTGTGCAGCAAAATTGAAAAAGTAGAAGAGATTGCTATAGATATGTATTACCCTTGGTAACCGCTTTTAAATGGCACTATGATACTGTATATCCAGGGTGGTCATAGAGACCCCCCTCTGTTCAGCACCCCGCCTCTGTTCTGCACCAACCTTGAACACAGCCATCACCATCACAATCACTGCCTCATCCATCCATCCAGCCATCTCGTACCCTATGGACAGGCTCACTGATGTGGACAACTATGCCTCTTCCACCTACAATCACATTGCGCGACATCGTCGCACGGGGGCGCCCACCGATGATTTACGAGAGCGTCTTCGCATGACCTGGGCTTTCTTCAAACTTTCTTTAGCCATGAACATACCTGGCTTGTCCACATGGAGAAACTGGAGTGAAGGTTCACCCGCATACACTTTGCCCATTGCCTTGTATTACCAGTTGCCCTCCTACGTACGTGGCCTGCGCGAATCCATTAAAGTTTCCCGGAGATGCTGGTCCATGAATGCCTGGCGAAATTCCTTCTCCGCTGCTCTTGAACTTCTGCAACAGCGACATCTGGATTGCATCTCGTTGGCGCAGCTGCTGTTTGATTCCATGTTTGACGAAGACACAATCGAGCCCATTACCACCCAAGCCCACCGTCTATGTTTGTATGACTCTACCAGTGGCTCTTTCACTACCGACCTCAAGCCGCACACAGTCCGTCAGTACATGACTGAGCATGTCCCCGCGTTTTGCTTTTCTTACAAACATACGCGAAAGGATCGCAATGACATCGACATAGACCAGTTCCGTCTCTTCACCATGGCATCCAAGATCTCCCAGATACTCCAGAGACCTCGTTTGTTGTTCTGGTCTGATGTAATCGGGGAAACTCGCGGCAATTGGGCCCAACAAGGCATCGAGCCCTATCTAATGATGCCCACCGTTCGGGTCGTTAGCAATGAACTGGATCCACATATCAAGAACAGTTTCTGGATGCATGTTGAACGACAAGCTGCTGCTGTGCGCCCTGGTATGCTCACCTTTGACGAGGACAACATGGAGTTTGTGGCCGAGAAGAGCACGTTTCTCATGTCTACGTTTTCCGGAGATCTCAATAAAGCTCGGTGGAACTTAGCAAAGCTAGTTTTGACGCCCGCAATGTTTCATCTGAAGACGCTGTGGGAAAAAGATAGGATTCGAATATTAGATTATGCAGTTAAGATGATTGAGCCGAAACTTCGACAGTACCCAACTGTAGATGATGTTTTGATGCTGCATGGGGTGGAAGGACTCACCCGGTTCCTCGGATGTGTGCTCCAGAATTTGCCTTTGTTCTTCCGCGACATGCCCGAAAAGATGATTGAGACCTCAGAACTGCCATGTCCGTGGTGTGGTATAGAAGAAATGCTTCCTGCCGTAAGGATTGTTGACGATGCATCGAGGTACATTCTAAACCAGTTCGGAAGAGATCAGTCCAATGTTCTTGTTCTGTCCACTAATGAAGACGTGACAGAGCTACTGATCGGACCGTACCGAGTGCTGGAAGCATGGACTAACATTCCTGGATCCATTCTCAGGATGCATGTGAAGAATTATGAGGAGACAGACGACTCCATATCTGGAAGTGTGCTTCGATACCGTGTTGCTCGTCCTGAAGAGGAAGAGTTGATAAGATCCGGTGATCCTGTGCACAAGGAAATCTTGTTTGACAAAATGAGCTTCATTTCAGTCAAAGGAGAGTGTCTCGCCAACAGCGACATAGAAAGGTATTCACGTTAGTAGTCCAGTGTGATTAATTATATCACCGTTGCACCTTTAATGATGCACCGTACCAAGGGTATATACGGGCTTCCGAAGACAACTCAACTCTGCTCCAAAGAGTACAAACGGATGATTCGAAAATAGCCAGTCACAGCTACGGGCCTGGTTTGCTCCTTCTCATTCCCAAGGTGACAAAGAGCTCATATAAGCCGTTCTTGCTGTTCAAGGACAAAAAGAATCCGAAGAGACCTTTCGAATAACAGCTTCAACCTTCTTCCGTTGTTCTCTCGATTGCTTTCGCAGCTCGTCACGGCGGGATGGCGTTTGTTGAGGTACACCAAAAGCGAAATGCCGACCTCTTCCTTCGCACTGGTACAAAACTCGCAAAGGCTACGGTCTACCCTCGTAAACCATCATGCATATGAGACAAGGGAGAGGTTCAGCCACGTGGCCAGTATCAAATTATGCGGGCTCCAACCTCCGCCTTTCTACGAAGGTAGATACAGCGGTTTACCTTCGTATCTACCAATGCGTGCGTTGGTAAGGTTAAGGGTTAACGTTACCTTCGTAGATAGAGCCCCCCCATCTCGCTTCATTTCGCTGCGCGGATGCGGTGACAACGTGTTTTGTTCGATTTGCTGGCTTTCACGTTCAGATCGGTTGGCACAGCAACCTGTTCCTCAGTTGGAATGTTTAAACCACACTTTGCGATGGGATGTACGTGACCATTCTTGTCGACCCCACAGTAGCTTGGCACCCACAAAAGAAACAGGCTGCCGACAGACCAGCTACAAACTCCGCTCGTTACGTAGAACAGAGGGACGAGCTTAAGACTACACAACGACTTCAACAAGGGAAACTCAGTTTCATCTGTCAGGACTTCGCAAAAGCCTTGCAATTTGGATGAGAAGAGCGCGCACCGGATACCCGCAAAGTGGTGCTTTACATTCTCAAAGTATACTTTACAAGTTCGCGGGAGCACGTGGAAACAGCGGACAAGGTAGACACCACATGTCACGGATTCTTAAGATTATACAACATAGGAACCAAATCTCTTCGCTTCGATTTGTTGAGCTGCAGCAAAATAGAATACCTTAAGTGAAGACAGTCGAAAACGTCTGCACTTGGGCCCTTCATGCTCATAAACAAAGACTGAAAGTTGTGAAGGTAGGTCTTAAGAACGGAGCGCATACAAGACGTGCTGCTTGCAAAGTCAATATTGCAAGTCTCGCATCAAAGCATACAGTGCTAACGTCATCGTCTGCCTCTTAGGACGTCGGCATGCTACGGTAGGTCACCAAATGGAAGCTGCCTAACCAAAAAGTAAATCTCAGCTGCTGCCACCACTGATAGAAAGCTTCCAAGCAAAACTTGGTACATGAATCGACACGGCCTATGACTTCGTGTCAGCGGTACAGATGCTTCTATATCCGGAACAAGGGATGCGTTCGCAACAGCAAATAGAAAATCGCTCTCTCTCAGCCATCGACTGACGACTCGCTGCACGAGCACTAACACGCTTAAAGTAAGAACGGCGTTTCCTATCGCGAGCACCAGACGTTGTATTGAGTACTCCGTGGGGTCTGCAGCTGCTTTGTACATTCCCAAAACGAACAGAATATGTCCCATGATTGCGAGCACAAAAAGAAACAAAAGTAAACATCCTTCTACGGTGAGAAGGTAGTTGCAACCAGACGTGAACCATTCCGACATACGGGCACCGCATCCTCTAGTTTCGGTCACCTTGCTGTCAACTTGCAACGCATCTTCAAAAAAAGGCTGGTTACACACTTCGCAAGCCGTGCTCTCAGCCGGGGAGAGCAGCGGGAACTGAGCATCTGCGCGGTAGGATAGCCAGCGATTCAGACATTTCGGATGGACGTGCGTATTGCAGCGACAGGAAAGATGTAGTGGCGGGCATTCATCTCGACAAATGCGGCACTCTGCGACAGGAGAGCTGCTCATGGTAGAAACAGCTCTAATGAGCGGCAGCGGCTCCGCACAGCTGAAGCGCTGTGGGCCTCATAGGCAGGCCAGCGAACTAGACGCGCTTCTTCCCGATTGGAAGGCGCTGCGGGACGGTGAGGTGAGGAAGGACGTGGGTAACGACGAAGACGACGGCTCTGGCGGAAGAAAGATGATGATAACGTGCGCGAGGTGCAAGCTGCCAGTTTGTTGGGCCGAAGGCACATTGGTGTTTCACTCGGCTTGCTCGACGTTGTGCATCATCGGACCAGTTGCAGTTTGCTTGTCGCAGCGTCTGTAAACCGCAACGCGGCAGTTTCCCCCCACATGCACTCGACTTGCAAAACGTTTCGCACAATCTCAACGTTTCCACGTGTATCTTATGGCATTTCATTCATGGCATTACAGTATTTATCGGTCTGTTCAAGAGACTGCTGTTGTCCGCAACTCAGCGGCGCTGACACGCTGATCCCCCCGCGAGTCGCGGTCCCTATATATACTCAAAGAGTACCGTTGGTACTACCCTTGTAGATGAGTGGGGGGGTGGAGATTGCGTGAGCGAAGTCTTCGGCACTGATCTCTTGCGTAAACTTTACCGAGCGCACGCCAGGCGGACGCTACATATACATCCCACAGTGGTCCAACAACCGTTCCCGAATATTCCTTATCGTGCGCTTGTAAGTGCCTTGTTCGTGCTTCGAATCACCAACTTTGCGGTGAAGAGCTTGTTATTCAGGAAGGATTCGTCTCAGAGAACCGCAGTACCGCTAGACGACTTTTTGCTCCTTATCAGTGAGCGTCACGCCAGCGCGAGGAAAACCAACAAGGCTTTTGCAAAGCCTTGCACTGAGGATTTTCCGTCAACGCCCTCGGAGTTTTTCAGCCACCGACTTGAAGGACCATTGTCGTCACCTGCGTCGTATGTTGCAACAATGGCTCCATCTCCCGAACGCTCGCGATACCCTCTTGTTCCAATGGACCACGCTCTGGAGAAGATAGCCGCCACACTTTCAGCTCTGCCAGTTACGTCGGTGCCGACAACACACGCTCTTCATTACCTACTCGCTGTTGATGTCCATGCATCCCGCCCACACCCCCCGTTTCGTGCCTCCATCAAAGATGGATATGCCGTCACCATACCACTCGCTCCACCCCTTAGAGTAACAGCATCGTCCCATGCAGGATCGACTGCTTCTACCAGAATAACTCCTGGTACTGCAGCGTATGTTGCAACAGGCGCACCCGTCCCGGAGGGCGCAGATGCTGTTGTCATGGTAGAAAACTGCTTGTGTGAAGGAGATCAACTCACGTTTGCCAAACAGTTAGACTTAGAACAAGGCCATGACATTCGCGAGATCGGATGTGATGTGGCAGCGGGTGAGCTGGTGCTCTCAGCAGGCACCTATCTTGGAGCGGCTGAGATCGGTATTCTTGCCAGCTGTTGTATAACATCCGTTGAAGTATACAAGCGTCCAGTTATCGGAGTGTTTTCGAGTGGTGATGAGATTCTAGACGTAGACAACCTGCCAGAGTTAATGCCGTACGGTTCAATAATTGACTGCAATCGACCTATGCTACTTGCTTCCGTCCAGGAAGCTCTTCCGTTTTGCACACCACTTGATCTCGGTGTCATGCCAGATAGCGAATCGATCGTAACAGAAGCGCTTCTTGAGGCAATAGAGAAGTGCCACACGTCATTACCACCGGTGGAGTATCCATGGGAAAACGAGATTATATCAAACCAGTATTGGAGAACATTGCCACGGTACATTTTGGACGCGTATTAATGAAACCTGGAAAGCCGCTTACATATGCCACCATGTCAGAAAACAGATGTTTTATGGCATTACCTGGAAACCCAGTCAGCTGCTTTGTTTGTTTCCACCTCGCCGTCGCAGTAGCCGCCAGAAAACTTGCTGGATGGAGCGGGGAGAGTGTGAAAGGCGTTCGAGTGGATGTATCCCTTGCACACGATATTAAGCTTGATACGCAAAGACCAGAGTATCATCGAGTTACACTACAGGTATGTTATTCGTACTAGAAACATTCCGGACTACATTGTATGCACGCTGCAGAACTAACTGACGTCTTCTCTTGCATTCAAAAGCATATTCCTGAACGGGGCTATGTTGGCACTTCAACAGGGAGGCAGGCTAGCTCACGATTGCTTTCTACAAGGTCTGCGGATGCGCTTCTGATGTTGCCGAAGGGAGAGGGTTTGCTTTCGGCCGGGTCTACGGTGAGAGCGTTACTGTTGGCTCACTTCATGTACTCTAGTTAATAACGTTCGAACTTTTTTGGTCTTGCAAAGATTCGAGTTTGCCTTTCAGAACCCCCACATCCACGCGCAGAACGTGCATCAACGATCAGTTTGTCGGCGGTACGCGGCGATTCCTTTTCGAGCTTGTTTGAGCATTCCTTGACTCCACCTTGTGTTGAGCGTAGCGACATGATGTTCCGCGCTGCCACGGACGGTGTGGAGTGGTGTAACAATTTATGACTTTTTGCGTTTGTTGTCTGTAGGAATACACCATTCTTCACCGAGAAGACTTTGAGATGCAAGGACCGTGGTCGGACGATCATACGAAGAGATAAGAGCGCTGGGCATGGTGGGGAGGGACACGTTCTTGGCCCTGTTATTCGAGAGTTCTAACTTTCCATCCTGTGAACACCGCGGAGAAGTTGGGATGAACCGCAACTCATGTTACAGAAGTCCAGCGGAAGTCAGTGGTTTCCCCATGTGGAACTACTCTTTCTGCAGAGATATCTCTAACTGCCTATCAACGTATTACCGCCACCTTGACTGGAATTGATCCGACAGACTAAAAAGTATGTCTTTGACAAAAGGTACAGTTTCGTCTCACTACACAGGAACCGTCTTATATAACACACCGTCAGGGTATGTGAGAGTATCTCGAATCAATATATGATACTACTACCTTCGTTATTGCTTCGCCTCAGCAGCGGCGCAATCTTCGTCTCTCACGATCTCCAGCACGATTCGATTTTGAGATATCACTTCGAGCATCTCAAGCCACCTATCCCTGTCAGACGACTTTGGTATCATTCGGCTACAAAATCCACTCTATTCGTTTCTGACACAGAGCAAGAATTGCCGGTTAAGAAAGAAATCATTCAGAACAGTACGACGACGGTCGCTGGTGACAAGAGAGTCAATCAGAGATGGGGGATGTGAATTAAGTGCAGACGCAATGCCTGGCATACATCTGCACGCACTCAAGGATCCAATGTCACCCGTTGCGTCAAAGAAAAGAAAATGGATGCAAGGCGGATATTAACGCATATTCCCTTTCAACCCCTTCAGTTCTCAAGGATTTGTAAGTATCTTTGAACGGTCAGCACGGGGACACAAGAGATTTGAACAATCTCCAAGCAAGACAGGAACCAGACACAAGTTCATGAGAGCCCGCAGGCAAAAATTGTTGAAGCTCGTATTTCCACGCATCAACTGTTGAATGATGTCCCAAGGACACCATTCAACAGTTAATTCGCGTTAGGAGATCGAGATGTGTTGTTAGAGGCGGACCCGGATGCCGTGCCACCTTGTTTCTTCTCCTTTTCCATCTGCTCTTTCACCAGACGACGTTTGGCTGCCTTGCGGGCCGCATCTTTCTTACGTGCCTCCGCACGTTGCTCGGGAGTTTGATTCAAGCGTTGCTCTCGTTTACGTTGAGCGTCCAAGAGCTGGCGTCGTTCTTTCTGCTCCGGAGTGAGGTTGCGACGCCACTGACGTTTCTTCTCGGACTGAATTTTGCGCTTCTGGCGAAGCTGTTCTTCTTTTGAAGGGTCATCAGTTGCGTTTGCCGTCGAGTGGGATGCGGCGGAAGAACTCGACGAAGACGGAACATTGGCATGTGGGCCAGCAGAATTGCGACCATCTGGGTTGAGCAGGTTGTAAATGCTCATGGGGTCTTGAGTTCTGGAAACATTTGATGATGACGAGCCAAAAGCAGACATACTCGAATGTATCAGGAGTGGCGATGACGATTCGGTGAAGCACAATATGGGCGGGGTGGAACAGAACGGTAGTAGGAAGGGCGGTAGAAGAAGCTACGGTGGAACTAGTGCGAGGGAAACTAGTGCGAGGGAGAAGATCAAGGCATAGCTGCGATATAGGAACGTTTGGTGTCGGGGAGGAGATAAGTGGGAGAATGGGGGTTTTATATGGGATTTTAGAGAAGCGATGTACTGGTAATGGAGGCGTCGATATGGCTATGAGTACAGACTGCGTCACGACATATTGCGAGAGCAGCGTGACGTTCACCACGAACCACATAATATTATTATCCTCCGTTTCCCCGGGCAGCATGTGAAGGCCCGGATCAGTGCATCGTATTGCATATCACTGCAGCGGCCGCAGGGGCAGTCGGTACGGCGGAATACCCTTACCCTTGTAGATACTGTAGATGGGTAACTTGGTTCCATCACCTTCTTGTCGTGCCCTTACCCTGGCACCTGCCAGTGGTGAACCCGGGTCCCGTGGGCATGGAGGCGTATGCTACGAGTATCTGCGGTCATATTATAAACTCATACTAGTCCCGCGTCAATCCGGCGTCGCACGTACTATTACCACGGCGGAAGAGCAGCCGACTGTACACTCACGTGTACGTGACCTTCTTATTTCCACTGTGTGTTTGTGTGCGCTGTTAGTGTCGGTGGACGGATGCACCCGCCATTGGTATTCGTGCGCATGACGGCCTTTCCGGGCACTGACTCTCTCGAGTTTTCTGTGATGAAGGTGTTGCGGAATGAGCATCAGGCATTCTCAAGAGCGGCGGGCTGGTCTAATGTTCCCGTGGCTCGTCAGGCATCCGGCAGTGGCACTGATGAGCGGATGGTAGGGGTAATTCGAACACAATGAATGGTACGCTGTAGTTGGGAACAGAGCGAAGAGGGGTTTTCGGAACGAAGAGATTCTATATGTGCTGGAACTTAAAAACCAGGTGCGTGGTGAGAATCGCGCCTGAGGTTGGCAAGGCGTCTTTTAGTGGTGGTTGGTGGCTGTTGCGCATGCTTCTCTCGCTAGTTTGAGCTCACCTTCGATCTCTTGAGTGGGATCTCAAGCGGAACCTAGCTACAAGGAGAGCAGTTCGCTGAGCGTTGGCTGTTACTCAAGTGCACCTGTGTAGGTCGGGGGGGGGGGGGGGGGGGGGAGCGTTACTGCATCCATGTCTTGAGACACGTCTGGAGTACGGTCCCCGACAGTACAGCCGACAGGGTGGAACGGCGTTTTTATGAGGTTTGCCCGGGCCCAGTCACGTCGGGGCCATGTAGTTGTGATGGGCACCAGACACAAGTGCAATGGACGTGGACCAGTACCACCGTGTAGATATACTGGTAGCGTGAGGATTTGGGTGCGTATGGCACGACTACAACAGTAAGGGCTGGGAGGTGCATGAGGGAAGTACGCAGCAACTGGCTGTACTGGTCAACCTGAGGAGTCTCGAAGCTGGCAGATCAAATCTGCCAATCGCGTCGAGTCTCGGGCCGAGAAACCTTCATCTTGGGAGGCAATGCTCTTGCTGCTGAGCGATCTCGTGGGAGAAGCGCCGCCGTGCAGACAGACAGGCTCGTCGGATAGATATGTCCGCCGGCCAGGAAAGACAAATCGTTAGTTGATATGATCAAGCAGTGATCGTTACGGTTTTTGACCTTCTTAAAGAGAGAGAGAACTACCTTTAGGTACAAACATCAATAGATAGTTCTTCGGCCGCCTCGGAATCAGGGGCGGCTGACCACAGTAAAGCAGAAGAGGAAGTCCGGCGGCACGGCGCGGGCGCAGGGCTGCGAGCGGTCGGGCGAAAGGGCAGAAGCGACGGCTGGCGCGTCGAAACGTCGTTTCCGTAAGGCAGGTGACGTGCCGCTTCCTGGTTAACTGCAGCACACAGTAAGGCATGAAACTTACAATGTCATTGGTTTTAACGTTAACCTTTACTAAAAGGCATCTTATACATGGAGCGTCAGGTGATCACGTGGAGGCTATCGACGTACCGGCCGTCGCCGGCCTTATTTTCGGATTGTTTGTTATGGTACTGTAAGAGGGTTAAGAGGTTTAACCTCCGGATCAGCAGGAAAGAGTTTTGCGATGGGAAATGCCGTTTGTAGAGCTGTGTTTGAGGCGAAAGTTGGTTGAAATTCAAGGTGTGGCGATTGGACTGTATGATAGATTACATAAGGTTAACCTTTTACGTGTTATATCATGTAAACGATATGCGTCCCACGCAAAATGCTTATCCGAAAGTGGTTGGTCGCCGCCTGTGCGCTGGCGGGGTGTGATTTGTCGCTTCGAATGGCTCCTCAATTCGGCCGCGCGAAAAGCACTCGACGCTTCAGCGAGCGGTCGCGCCCCGTGACGTGGACGTCTCGTCCAGAATCTCCGCTGCGGCTAAGTTATAAACTTTGTACTACAGAGGTTACCGAGCCTTCATGTTGTGCGCGCGCTTTAGGTCCTGCATCCCGTTTCATCGCCAAGCTTTTGGTCCTCGGTCCTAAGCAGCGGCCCCGGAGCACTCGGCGCTGCGGCCTTCTCATCGTCGTCCGCTTTGTCCAAGTGCACACCCCGTCGGTGGTGCCGGCTTTCACATCACCCCCACATCTCCCGCCACTGGCGCGCCGTCCGCGGCGAACATGGCCACGCTTTGCCGCCCACCATGAGCGATCCGTAGAGAGGGATACCACTCGTTCCTCGGCCTCAATCTGAACCACTCGGTACGTCAACACCTCATTCGCTCGTGCTCACCGCACAGCTGTCAAGATGGGATGAACGCCATAACCTTTTTTAAAACGACTTCTTCTTCCTATGAATACGCATTGCTTCGTTTCATACGTCGCTTGCGCATATGTTTCGATCTACGGTTATGATGCTGATCTGCAGCGCCGCAAAATTACAACTCCAACTTTGCTGACATTGTTCTCTCTCGTCCTCTCCCCTCATTCATGCCTTCTTGCTCCATCGACACACCTACCTCAACGAAGCCAGATATGCCCTCAACCCTTTATCGACCCCATCTGTCGCCCGATATGCGCACAAGCTTGCGGGTAGCGCGGGTTGCGCTCCTAATTTTTCTTTGGTTTTCCTCTTCGTCCCTGGCTGTGCTAACTGCCAAGGCGCTTTTCTCTGGAATTAGTGAACATATCCCACCGTTTCCTTTTGCCTTGACCCTCACAGCTACCAATAACGTGATCGCTTCCCTCGCATCCTGTCTGTTCTCCAATCGTGCTCTACATGCCTCCAGTGATGAAGGTGCAACCCGCATTGCATTCACCATCGGTGCCGCAACCGCCGCGGAGATCGGACTGTCCAACATTGCCCTCAATCTTTTGACACTCTCCTTCTCTACTGTGCTCAAAGGAATGGCTCCGTTTTTCGTTCTTGGATGGGGCATTGTGCTGCGCGTCCATACCTTACGTCTTGGTATAGCCGCTTCACTTTGTGCCATGGCCTTAGGTCTCATCCTTGCTGTGGCAGGCGAGCATAAAAACACCGACCCTGCCCTTTCGCACTTTTTGCGAATTGGCCTTCTTGCCCAGCTTCTTTCAGCGCTGTGTTCGGGCTTTCGTTGGGTTCTCACGCAAGTATTTATTAAAGGTGAAACCGTTCTTGACCAAAGAATCAGCAACTTGTTGAAGTGTCGATCGAGTTCCAAGGGCTGGTCTGCTATCGAAACTGTACGACGAGTTTCGCCTTTCACCCTTTTGTGGGTGTTACCTTTCGTTGTTCTGGTAGAAGGATTCAAGCTCTTTGGTTGGTTTCAGAATGCGTCATTTCTACAAATTGCCAAACTTCTTGTTGTTTTGTCAACCATTGGTGTTTCAGTGTTTGTGCTTCTCTGGTCCGAGTATGAGCTGGTGAGGATCACTTCGTCATTAACAGTGTCAGTGACTTTCGTTCTCAAAGAGGTTCTTGTAATATTTGCTGGCGCGTTGATCTTTAGTGAGCGCCTTTCATGGCTAACATGTATCGGATTTGCTATAGTGCAGGGAGGCATACTAGCTTATGTATCACAACGCAATCGGGATTTTGGAAAGAAAACGGCGTCTCCGGAACAACTTCTTGGTTTTGAGTCCCCATAAGGTTGGCATCCGTTTGCGCTGAGGCTTACAAACAAAAGCAAAAGGTGTTTTGACTTGCTCATGTCACCGCGAAGAATGGTCTTGGAACCAGGTTTGGGAACCTGGGCACTAATTAGCTCGCTGTTCACTGGGCTAGAATGTTCCGCGAGCAAGATCTTACCTGAACATGGACATAACGCATTACCGTATTCCTAACTACAAAAAGACCGATTCAACTGCAGTTCCCAAACAGTAAATAAACAACTGCTAACTCTCACTTTCTGGCTCATATGCAGATTAACGTGCTCTTGTATTTACACATGTCCATGCCGGAGTTGCGTTTAGGACTAATCGACTTTCATTGCTAGTGAATGAGTTGAGAAGCACAACGAACGGACGAACATTGTGCAAGTACAGGAAAAGAATCAAGTCTGCCATTCTTCGCCTCAAACTTCACTTCCTGGCGCAAGAGTGTTGTTTCAATATTTGCACGGAGGTCGAGGGATAAGAGGGCTAACCTTTTAACCTTTATCTCAAGGTTGGCGTTCCCGGACACCAAAAAGTAGTGTCCTACCTAGCTCTGGGACGATGCATCTCATGATCATGAGATGCATCATCCATTTGCAAAGCCCTAGCTAGTAAAGTTATGTACCAAGGGTAGGGCACTCACTGCGCAGAAAATATTGAATTTCCACGGATGCCAGTTCTATTGAGAATTGCCCTCTCTGTCAAGGGGTTATGCTGGAGTACGACAACACGTTGGAAGCCGTCCCGAATAAAGCTGTTGAACATGCAAGGCTTTGTGCTCGGCAACTTCTCTGCGTTTCCCTCGACGCTTACATTTCGTCCACTTCGTTCCGCTTGCTCCAACATCTTTGGGAAGTGGATCACATTGCGAAATCTTTCGCAATCCAAGACCAGTTTGTGTACAATGGCCAGCACTTTTGGTCATCGTGTTCAGGATGAAACTCCGACCGTCTCAAGCCGCACAATATATCCACGCATTGAGCCGTATCACAAGGACTACCTACAAGTTTCAGAGACCCATAAAGTATATTACGAGGTCTCAGGAAATCGGAACGGACTACCAATCTGCTTTGTACACGGCGGACCTGGGGGCGGCACCGTTCCTGCACATCGTGGTTTTTTTGATCCAAGAGGTAAGCACTGTGCTATTTTCATTCTGTACACGGTACCAGTTTTTCCCTCTCTCTGCGTTTCGTAAGTTACGTGACCTTATGAAGTACAATGAATCTGATTCTAAGCCTCCTTGTGAATTGCAGTATACAAAATAGTCCTGTTCGATCAAAGAGGATGTGGAAAGTCACAGCCATTCGCCTGTCTTGAAGAAAACACGACATGGGATCTTGTTGAAGACATGGAGCGTGTGCGAGAGGCGGCTGGAATTGAAAGCTGGATACTGTTTGGTGGGAGCTGGGGATCAACGTTATCGATTGCATACGCACAAGAGCATCCTCACCGTGTTCTAGGTATGATTCTTCGAGGTATATTTTTGTCTCGCAAACAGGAATTAGACTGGTTGTATGGGCCAAAGGGTGCAGCAATGTTGTACCCTGAGGCATATGAGGCCTTTTTATCTGGTCTGCCAAAAGAAATGAGGGATTCGGAAGATATCATCGAAACTTTCTATACCATTCTAAGTCAAGAGGAAAACAACGAGGAACGACGTGTAGCAGCAAACGCATGGAGCAACTGGGAGCGCAGTCTTTGTAGTTTTCAGAAAACAGACGGTCCAGCTGAAATCGACAATGACTACAGCGATGACGAAAACCTTGCGTTTGCCCGTCTTGAGGCTCATTACTTTGTCAACAAAGGCTTTCTACTGGACGATGGCTACTTGGTGAAAGAGACCCAGATGCAGAAAATCAGGTACATCAAGACAAGTATAGTTCAAGGACGATGGGATGCTGTATGTCCCCGAAAAAGCGCATATGATCTGGCCCGCATGTTCGATCCTCGATGTGTTGATGTGGTTCTTGTAGATAACGCTGGACATTCTACGTTTGAGCCTGGTATCGAAGCGGCTTTATTAGATGCTACGGACGCTTTCGGGAAGGAGTTCGGGTCAAGCTCTAATAGGTGAAACTCACGTTTGTGAATCCGCGTGATAATGCATCAATTCTCTGACATATGTTTTGTCTATTCTACCAATACAGCATAGGCTTCCCAATAGGAAGCAAGGTTTTGGATGGAGCATGTGAAGTTGGGCGGCCTCGAGTGGAATGTTTTGCGTCACATTTCGAGTTCAAACCGCAGAGTTTGGGTCTTGAACTCATGGCAGTGAAAGCAACAAATGTGTATGTGTGTTACCGTGGTATGCGAGAAAGGGTATTTCTAGGAGCGGGAACCATTTTTTAAGCCTGATGTTCTATGCCGGTTTAGGGGGGAAGTAGGAGTTGATAGGCAGACGATTAAGCAAACATAGACTGCTTACTTCACAACAGACAAATTGAACCATATTTATTGATGATAACATCTTTCGCGAGATGCAAGAGTAGCGTGTATGCTCGTTTCCTTGGTATCATGGTGAAGGTGACCTACTTTTCACGAGACGAGCAACTCGAAAGTTTCGAGTCGAAACCCTGCGAGAAACATGATATCTCCAAGAGTCCAAAAACGACCATGTATCTATTGCACTCTAAGGTAGTACAGTGGACAGCTACGTGTACAGTACGTGTACTCAAAACGAGGCCCAAGACTGGCCTTTTGTGTAACTCGTGTACAAGGGTATCTGTCACAGCCCTGGAATCGCATACTGTCCTTCCCGCCTGTGTATCTATCTGAACTTTCGATTCAACAATCTTCAATGCTCTCCAAGCAATCAAGCTGGTAGGTCTACCGGTACGATACCGGCTTTCGTTTCTTGACATATTCCACAGAAATCGGAGCCTTTCATACTGCTAGTAATCTTCCTGCTGCCAAAATGCCGTGGGGTAACCGCGGGGAGTCGGAAACTTTGGAAGGAGCTTCTGGGCGTACGTGGACATTGCGATTTGAGAGACGTTTAGCTCCCCGTGAGACGGCCGAAGTTGTGAACCCAGCATCGACAGTTTGGCTTGTGCGCGATGAGAAATCAGCACGACTGTATGCTGCCAAACGCCAGAACCTTGCTTCTCTGACGGAAGTTGATGCTCTTGTAGATGAGGCTGCTGCATGGCGGGGTGCATGTCTTGCAGACCCTGAGAAGCATATCATCGAGCTCGAAGATGTTTTTGTTTTCAGAGAAACTCCATTCGCTGTTATTTTCCTTGCAGAGTTTTGCTCACGGGGTCTTCTGCCAAAGCGCCCACCACTCTCAGAGGCTGTCTTGTTGACAATCACAGCCGATCTGGCTAAAGCCACTGCTACGGTTCCTTCACCTCACGGACATATTTCCTATGATTCTCTTCTTGTTGACCAAGAAGGACGTATCCGTCTTGCTGGATTTGGAGCCCATCGATCAGCAATCTTACGTGATAATCCTGGTCTTACTCCAAATGATGATGCATTTGATATTGGGCTGTTGCTCTATGAATTGATTTTTGGAGTTCAGCCCCCGGAGAACCTTGAGATCCCCAACTCTTCTCCGTATTCACCTCAACTAATCGAACTGATCTCTTTTGCGTTCTCCCATCCTCACCCCACGGAGTTGTTCAACCGAGCCGTGGCGGTAGGCGGAGAACCTCTGGGCCCTGTCGTCAACACGAACAAAGAAAGCACACCACAAGCAACAGTCCCAGAAGTTGTTGAGAAAGCCACAGAGCGCAATGTTGAAAATCTCGTCAAGGGCGTTGACATAGCTACGTCATTCTCTGCGCTACTTCAAGATCTTAATGCTGACCCAGAAGGGATGTCTCAAGGAATATTTAAGACTTTGTTCAAGAAACCAGTGAGTGTCGATCCGCTCTGCGCGATGCGAGTTTTGACAATGTTGCACAATTTGATTCTAGACGGGCCTGATGATGTTCTTGCTGCAGTTCGGAAGAACGAAAAATTTATGGACTGGGTGGAGACTTCGTGGACGAGAGAAGCAATCGAATCGTCTAATAAGAGTGAGAAACACCCAGCCGCATTCTCTTTTGCGGGAGGTGAATTGGCGTTCTATGCGGCGTTTTTGAGAAGAAAGGCGAAGTTTCATTTGCTTGCAGCAGGCGGATTCACAGGGCGATGGGACAGAACTGGTGCTCTTAGTCCTGAAGGTCGAGATGTTCTTAAAACAAGACGTCGCAAGGTCATTTCAGGGATGGCGGATGTGGTCGAAATGGCTTCGGAGCTTGGCTGCCGCTTTGCCTCTGCAAGAGATAGTGAAGCTTCAGTCAAACAAACTGCACTAGGAGCCCTTGTCAGCGATTGTTGTTTAGCGTTTAAGATCGCAGAGGAATTGGCGTACGAAGTTGAAACAGTCCATGCCGCACAGAAATTGGTGGAAGGAATATCCCGCCTTTACAATGCTTCGAGGTGTCTTGTTTTTGCTGTTGAACATGTTCCGTCGGCAGGAGGAGAAGAGTGGGTGGAGCATTTCGCGTCCGAGACGCCCCCCGATGTCACCAGCGAAGCTCGTATGAAAGAAAGTCAAGTACAAGAACTGCATGATGAATCTAGAAGAGAACAAGAGAGAAGGCGGAAGGAAAAGATGGAAAGGAAGGAAGAAAAGAGGAGGAGAAAGGAAGAGAAGGAGCAACGGAAGGCTTTGAAAGTGAAAGAACAAGAGGAGCAGGAGCCATCTGCTGAGGATGGTGCATTAGTTGTACATGGTGCAGATGAAGCTTCAAAGGCGGTTACGACATTATTTGGAGATCTTCTTTCCCTCGATAACGACAATCCCGAGAACGAGCACGTCGCCGACAATGGAAATGATGTACCCCCTGATGTTTCAAATGCCCAGGCACTTGCTTCTGCATTTGGCGTCCCAGAAGATGCCATGTCATCACAGTATGGTGCTCCACCTGTAGATGACGAACGCGATGATTATGACGATGACGGAGCTTACAACGATTACCAGGCTCGGAAAAATCAAAAACAACAAGCAGTTGGTCCAAGACAAGGATTTATGACCGCAACATGGGCTGCCCGTTCAAGCTACGGAAATCAAGCTTTGGTTGTTAGTGAACGTGTCAACTCTAATGCTAAGACGCATCCAGTGTTTTGTCAATGTGCTATTTGCCAAAGAGAAGAACAGCAGGCGGCAGCTCACGAAGCAGAAAATGTTGGTCAAAGGCCTAAGCTTCGATCGGATCCGGGATCAATGTCAGACAATCTTCAACCTGGAACGGAGCATGTGCCACAGTCTTACGGTTCTAGTTTAAACAAACCATCTAATCCGCAAGCAGTCCCTCAGGGTTATGAAGCTAAGCCATCATCTTACTACTACGATGATGCTGACTCTCTTGATGAAGGGGATGATGTACAATATAGAATGCCAAACAGGGGTGAAACAGAAGGGAGAGCGGATAAGGAGTACTATGGAGACGGTTATGATTCATATGAAAGTGTTACATACAGTGTGGATGACAACGAGAAGACAGAAGACGCGGAAGTACCTTCCAATCCTCGTCCTCAAGTCTTCAGGGCCCCGCCGCCGACCCAGGCTTCACAGGTTGAGGGTAAGCGCGTCTATGAGATTGACAAGAACAGAGCTTTAAATATGAAGAGACTGCGGCTTGGGGACAAAATCTCTCAAACAGCAAATGTTTTAGTGTACAAGGGTGAATATAATCGAGAACCTGTGGCAATCAAGAAGCTTTCAAAAGCAGGACTTCAATCGCAAGAAGCGAAAGAGGAGTTCTCAAACGAAGTCAGAATCATGTGCAGTATGAACCATTCGCGGGTGATGAAATGTACGGCTGCTGCGCTGAAGAGCACGGATTTTGTCTTCGTCACAGAGTACATGAAACGAGGAACCTTATTTGACGTCTTACATAAGCAGAGAATTAAGCTTACTTGGGCTCTCGTTCGAAAGATTTGCTTGCAGATTGCGGAGGGAATGCGCCGCATTCATGAAGCAGGTTTTATCCACAGAGATTTGAAAACCCTCAATGTGTTTGTTGACAGCAGTTTCAACGTCAAAGTTGGAGACTTTGGTCTAGCTCGTCATGTAGCTGACAACGCTGGTGGGGGTGTATCTGGAACATACCAATACATGGCTCCTGAAATAGTTCGCGGCGAGCCGCACTCGGAGAAGTCTGACGTATACTCGTATGGAATAATTGTATGTGAAATGGTATCTGGTGTACCTCCATTTCATGGTATTGAAGCCAGACAAGTGGCGGAACGGCTTGTTGAGGAAGACATACGGCCACCGATTCCAATGAATTGCCAGCGCGCGTATGTTAACTTGATCCAAATGTGCTGGGGTACAGTGCCTTCTACACGACCTTCATTTTCTGATGTGATTGGGCTCATTAATTCTACTACGAAGTAGCGCTTTCTCCACATACTAAACGAAATCTTTATCTCATTTATCTCAAAAGCCAATCGTACTCAAAGTGAACGGGAAAAGGGCGGTGCTGGCCGTCAAACTTCAGGTGATACTTCATTGCAATCCGCTGTTCTGAGCACACAGCCTAATTACAAGCTTGGTGCGGGGCGCTTCTATTGAAAAAGCGCCCTATCGTGAGAAAAGCCAGTCCTCTCTTTGGGGACTTGACCGTAGATCTCTTTCGCTTTCCTTAGCCTACGTGAAGGAAAGTCAAGCACACCAGGTGAAGGCGGATCGCTTGTGCCCGCCCGTATTCGTTCATCCCATTTCTGGATGATATCTGAAACAACGTAATGTTAGTCCCTATCGTTCACCAAGGGCTTGCATTCGAGGGATGCTCTACGCTCGTGCTATTGGGCAGAACCCCAGTGGAAGCCTCGAACGCGGTATTCACCCCCTTCATATATGGCATTATCTCACGCAGGGCGGCGTGAGCATGCTAGCTAGGTTCCAGAGATACAGGGTCGAAGGAGGGGTAGGGGGTTGAGACGGTTAGCGTTCTATCCCCATACCTGCAATGGGGAATGAAAACCCTTCTTCGCAGCTTCTTAGCAGCTTTCACGACAGAAGCGCGCAAAAACTTTGTCGCACAACGAGAAAGCAAATCCAGAAGGTTCTTGCTTGTCAAGCTTGGCCTCTACATTATCTAGATATCTTCACGATAATTGCGCCTTCGCCTCCGAAAAAGGGTCTTCTCATCTCTCAAAATCGGGCCGTCCTCTCATGAGCTTTACAAACAGGAGGCCTATACGAGAACCACGGACGTAAAGGGAACGATTCATAAGTGTCTTGTGGTGAAAGCATGAACTTTCTCTATTTCACACCACTACAACGCTTTTCATACGCTTTCCATCCGGCAAGACGATACGCCTTGGCGGCTTTCAACTTGTCGTCAGCTTGATAAACACCACGTCCAACTATTATTACATCCGAACAGTTCTCAGAGATGACAACATCTGGCGTCAGGTATTGCTGTCCGAGTCCATCAACTCCAGGTGCTAGCTTCACTCCTGGAGTCATATAGACAAAACTGTCATCGGCCACTTTCCCCATACTTATGAAGCCAAACACAAAACGTTTCGCTTCCTTCCCCATCTCAATAGTTTTGGTTCGGTAATCGGACAAGTCAGAAGCCAAATTTCCCTTGCTGCTCATTTCCGCCAGCAGGAGCAAACCCATGGGTCTTTCTTTAGATTCGCGAACTGATTCATGGGCTTTCTCAAGCCCTGAGATTACTCCGGGCCCAGGTACGGAATGCGCATTAATGATGTCCGCCCACTTGCAAATTGTGTGGACACCGCCAACTGCTTGATGATGGACAGTATTCCCGATATCTGCGAATTTTCTGTCCTCAAACAACAAGAAGTTCAAACGTTTTGCGATTTCGGTTAGAGCAGTACCAGTATCACGATCCCAGTCTTCAACGATGTCAGCATGGGTTTTCAAGAGACAGATTTCCGGACCTACTGCTTCCGCCAATTCGAAGAGTTCAGCCTTTGTAGTCACATCGGCAGAGACTGCGAGATTTGTTTTCTTTGTAGCCATGAGTTCCAATAAACGACGGCCAACCGGATTCTCCATCTTCGCAGCTTTTTCCTCATAGGAAACGCTGGTTGTGGGTACCACCGAACTAGACTTTAGATTCTGGGAGACCTGGTTTTCTTTGATAAATTTCAAAACCATGTCCTTTACATCCTTTTCTATCCGTTGGTTTTCCAACAGAACATCTAGAACTGCAGTTAAGGTAAAAGCAGAGTGCAAGTTAAGACCTCGTGACTTCAGATTCTCGCGAGCTCCCTGCTGTCTGTCGAGGAGCACTACCACATCCTTCACAAGCAAGCCTTCCTTTGTAAGAGGTTCTACAGTCTCCTGTACACTTAGCCCGCTTGTTACTAAGTCTTCGACGACGAGACAAGTCTGGTCTTTGAGGAACTTCCCTTCTATAATTTTCTTAGTACCGTAATTCTTCACTTCTTTTCGTCGCATAACCATGGGTTTTGTGGACGCGAGACTCATTGCAGTAGCAAATGGAAGCGCCGTGTAAGGCACCCCACAAATTATATCATACTCAGAGTCGGAGACGGTTTTCAGAAGCTCATCGGCTATCTGAGACAGCAGTTCTGGATATGAAATAGAGACTCGTAAGTCAATGTAGATAGGGGACTTTATCCCAGACTTGAGGGTGAATTCTCCAAACTTGAAAGCATCTACTTCATGAAGTTTAAGAATTATGT
This sequence comes from Gracilaria gracilis, assembly GCA_030374805.1. NCBI lineage: Eukaryota > Rhodophyta > Florideophyceae > Gracilariales > Gracilariaceae > Gracilaria > Gracilaria gracilis. The sequence goes on along the minus strand of JARGSG010000027.1, from coordinate 196,171 downwards.
TCTTTTGCCGTTCATTCGCATCGGCTTTAGATTCTTGCACAGTCATCTGAGACTTCACTTCAACCTTTCCACAGAATCAGGGTCTTGTTCACGAGTGCTTTCAAGCGCTTCTCTGGTATCTTTACAGACGTTGGTACTATAGTTCAGCAACTTGATGCTAGCTCCTGGCGGAGATGAGGGTGGATCACGCCGGCGCTGTAGTTCGTGATGGGGATCAATTAAGAATTACAGTTGCTGTATAGTATTTGCGCGAGATATAAACTTTTTAGCAGAACGTTTTTAAGTATTTCGGAAACATTTCCAAATCGAAGTGATTCACTTGCAAAAGGATGAGCTGCCCACGTCTGTAACATTTCGTGAGTCCTCGCCCGCGGCAAGATGCATTCACTACATGTCACCTGCCTGTCCCTTCACCGTCCCTCCCATTCCTAATCTTTCGTTACACCGCCAACGCCCGTTGCGCACCATAGATACCCTGAACCTCTACGTTGCAACGGCCCGTACGACCTCCGTTTCTTAGGAGGAGTCTTTACTGCCAGAGCCACGACAAGGGTCAAATACCTACACCGTTACGCGAGTGCGAAAGATTTCGCGCGAAGTGCTGCATTCTCGCCTTTCCGGCTTTCACTCAACTTCTGAGAAAGAGGCTTTGCCTGGACTCTTGCGGAGATAGTCCGCACGGAAAGAGTTTGCGCCTCGTCTTTACCATGGTACGTCTGCCTGATGTCGAAGGAGATTGGGAAACACACACACACACCTCCGGGCGTGTTTTCCTTACCAATGTGTCTACAAAGGAGACGCGATGGCTGTGGCAAAAGTGGGATGCGAATGGACGTATGTTCGTACGGAATGCAGTCGATCCAAGACTACAGATATGGGTAGATCGCATGGACCAGGCAACTCGTCTACAGACGGGAACCGCTTCCCCTGATGAGATTGCTCGATACCAAGCGTCTCAAGCATGTCTGCCGCCTTCCTACGCACCGAACCAGGTTGTTCCCCCTTCACAACCCCCTCTACCACCACCGCCCCCGCCGCCCCCGCCGCATAGGTTTCCGCCTCCACCACCACCACCACCTCCTCCTCCTCCGCCTCCTACTAGCTCGTCTCAGCCTTTCCATTCTCTTTCACCACCTCTTAGCTCAGCTCCGCTTTACCCCCCGGTTTCCCAGTTGTCTTACTCTCCCAACTCTTCCCACCCTTACTCCCCTTCGCTGAAGAATACTGATGCGTATGGAAGAGTGGCGTCCGGGGCTACTCACTACGACCCGAGTTCTCGACCTAGATACGACCAGTTTCATAGTCGAAATCACAATGGGTATCCCCATCTACCTCACGTAAATGGCTATTCCAATCGTCAACCGTTTGTTCCTTCTTCACATAATTCTACTTTCGACAGCGATCCCTTAAGAGCAGCGCCGCCGTTCGCTCGCAAAGCATATCCATTAACGCGTGGAAGAAAGCGTGCGCAGCAAGGCGACCGTTATTGGAACTATAACGACCATTCCAAGAAGCGTACGAAGCAATCCTATGACGAGATCGTCAAAAAACAAGCTTCACGTGGTCCTGTCGTCTTACAATCTTCGCGCTCACAACCCTTGCCACCGCGTCCAAAACCTTCCCCTACACTTCCCTCCGCGCTTTCCGGAGATCGCTATGCCTCGTACCTTCCCTTTTCTCCCGCAGCTAAAGCGATATGGAATGCTTGTAGAGTCCAGAATCCCACAGTCGGTTTGCTTCACGACAGAGACTTCCGAATTCGTGAAACCACTCACAATTCCCTGAATCATATCCATTCCGTTTCTGACCCAGATGATGAATCTCGTTTTGAACCAATTGTAGGAACTTCGCAGAATGTCGAAAAGGAATACCTGCGCTTAACATCTGCGCCAAAGCCGGAGGAGGTTCGTCCCCCAGGTGTGCTGGTCAAAGCCCTCGCTCACATCAAAGCTTCTTGGCAAAGTTCCTTGCAAGACTATGACTGGGTTTGTCGTCAAATTAAGGCCGTCCGCCAAGACTACAGAGTGCAGCATGTTTCAAGCTCGGACGTGGTCGACGTTTATCAAACTCATGCACGAATTGCGTTGGCAAACAATGACTTGGGCGAATTTAACACTTGTGTGGCGCAACTGCAAGAACTCTTCGACAAAATCGAAGTCAACCACCATATCCAAGATGAGTTCTTGGCCTATAGAATTGTTTATAACATTATTGTTCGAGCTCGGGAATGGGAACAGGCAAAGATGCTTTCAAAGTTGTCTTCGGCTGAGAGAAATAGAACTGCGACTCGAACAGCACTGCAGGTCCGAGATTTGGTCATAACAGGCAACTACTACAAGTTTTTCAAGATCTGTTGTAATCCTCCCAAGAACACCATGCTTTCCTACTTATTTGTCCACCTATACGATCGAATGCGAATTCATGCGTTGTCCGCCATGGCAACAGCGTATGGTTCCGTTCCAAAGGCTTACATTCCTGCAGTATACGTTCTGGGCCTTCTGGGATGGGTTTCGAGCTCAAAGAACGATGGATACGAGGACACCGTCAATCTAATGGATTTCCTCTCCTCTGATGACGAACAGATAGTGGTACAGCTTAAGTCACTTCAGATCATGTCGGGACGACGACGGATTTATGAAGCTCTCTCTTTCCTACTTAACGCCAATGTCAAAGTTGTCAAAAATGGTAGTGTTGATGGGCAGGAAGCGCTCAATGCTATAGTAGTGGACTTCACCGCCACAAAAGGTCAAGGGGTCCGTCGCCCAAAGACCTCCGCAAAGCTTATCACTCACGCTGGGACGGACTCTGTTGATCTTATGAAGTGAGTGGCAGATTCTTTCGCAAGTGTAGTTCCTAATAACCGAGAGAGGAAACTCATTTTCTGGATCAAGTCGTATCTTTCCAAGGTTTACTTTCAAGAGCAAATTAGCAAGTCCTTGCGGAAGATGATCTATGGGAAGATTGGGCAAAACAGCCCTCAAGCATACTCAGTCGATTCTGCTTTTCATTTCATACTCCCAAATATCTAAACACGGCAGCACGGAAACACGGAAAACGCAATTGGAGAACAGCACGATCAGACCAGTCTGAGGTCAGCGCAGCAGCTTTGACTTCATAATCTTAGCAACCAACAAGTAATCGAGAGAGTAGATCTTTGGATTTCGTCACGTCGGAACCACCCCGGCGTCTTGAAGAAGAGCGTGCTTCGGAGTCAGAAATATTGCAAGCTATACTGCGTAAATCGAATCTCCATGATTGTCGCCGCAATGTTTAGAAGAGCTTGCTACATCCCGACCCTAATCAGGTCTGTGGCGAGCTATTTCGAACGTTGTTCTCGGAGTCCCTTCAGGAGATGGGCTTGCCATCTTTCATCAAGTTAACTATATTTACTGTGTTGCATAAGGTTAACGTCTTGTATCACCACAAAGTGAAGTCGTGCACCCATTTTGCTGCATTATCTTTCCATCCTCGACCTGGTACTGTAACCCCGCTCTCATTTTGAATATGTCTCCGAATGAACCATTTGCGGCACTCGTCGTAACACAGTATGAATACTCCAAACGGCACACTTATCAGCCAGTGAAACCAACGCAACGGACGAACATCTAAGCCAAGTCGGAAGATGGGAACGTTGACTAACATTAAGGAAAGCGCAATTTCAATTGCGAGTGCTAATACAAGCGCAGAATTGGTGATTCCCTGCTCAACGAGACTTAGAATCCTGGTCTTGCATACAAGAACTGTGAAAATTTGGGCAACGACGATTGCCACGAAGAAAGCTGTTTGGGCACGAAGTAATACTTCTCTTTCTCTCCTTGGAGTCCATAAATCGAAACAACCTTGGGTAAGACCGCGTCCCTCTTTGACTCTAGAGTTGAAATAGATCTTAGAAGCCTTAACTAATGTCACAGGCCCCTTGTTTTGAGAGGGTTCGAAACACGCGAAGTTGTTGTCTATCTCGAGATTAGGATTATTGTTCAGATTGCACGTGAAAGCCCGGCACGGTGGCTTCTTCATTTCATGGCCTACGATCTTCAACATATTGTTGAATTGAGCTTGATGACCTACAGCATTCAGCCTTGTAGAGACTTGTAATCGATTGTAAACATCTTCTCCTTGCTGTATAAATCCAATCTGTCGGGATTCGAAGTACTTGCCAAACTTTGCATTCTCTCTCACAAACCAGACTGCATCATAGGCCAGTCCCTTTCCGTGTTCCTGGATAGAAAACATCCATCTCTGGTTTGATGCTCTTTCTGATCCAAAGTGTAGCCCAGCATCCAGAAACGTTAAGCTCCTCGGAGACAGTCCGTAATCAGCCATGACAAAGTAGTAAGCGAAGAAACCTGCAACCGTCTGCATGATACCAAGTTGAAGTGTGGAGAACGACACCAGTCGAGGATTCAACAACCGTTCACGTGCTGCATCTCTTGGAGGCCTTCGCATGATGTCGCTTTCTGGCTTTTCATATGCCAATGCAATTGCAGGGAAGATATCTGTTCCGAGATCGACGCACAGAATTAATATCGTTGTCAGTGGAAGAGGGATCTTTAGCATTATAAATGCCAGAAAGGGGATAAGCTGCGGAACATTGCTCGTCAATGTATACGCTATGCTCTTCTTCAAGTTATCAAAAATTAGCCGTCCTTCTTCCACACCCTGCACAATAGAGGAGAAATTGTCGTCCAGAATAACAATATTAGCAGCTTCTCGCGACACATCTGAACCGGAGATGCCCATGGCAACGCCAGTGTTCGCCTGCCGTAGAGCGGGTGCATCGTTGCAACCATCTCCAGTGACAGTAACGACCTCGCCCATCTTTTGCAGATTGCTCACTATCTCAAGCTTCTGTTGCGGTGAAGTCCGAGCAAACACAACTTCTGGGTGGCGAAGGGTTTCAATCCAGTGGCTGGCGTCAAACTCTTCCAAATCTGAACCAGTGACAACGACTGCATCATCCGCTTTCGCTGTCGATTCGTTGTCACCCGCAACCTCACGTGTGATTATTCCAACTTGTTGCGCTATTGATCGTGCCGTGTCCGGATGATCACCAGTAACCATAATAACTCTGATTCCAGCATTCTTGCACGTTTGGACAGCGAACGGAACTGCAAAACGAGGAGGATCGATCATGGATATCAAACCTACAAAGCACATATTATTTGTGGGTATTGCATCCAAATCCGGAGCTGAGTTCTGTTGCGACAAGATGAGCACAGACTTCTGAGGTGACAGCTGCATCTCTGCGTATGCAATTACCCTTTCTCCCCTTCCAGCAAGATAGTTCACTTGCTTTCCAATGAGCATCATATCTCGCTGTGTTAATTCGCGAACACCATCCGCACTCAGAATGTTTTTGCATCTTGCTAAAATCTTCTCTGGGGCACCTTTCATTACGACACGGAGAGTGTGCTCTGAATCAGGGCATTTGTGAACAGTAACCATATACTTCCTCTTAGAACTGAAGGGGATCGTAGCTACTAAAGGGTTGTTTCTCCGAAACCCTTCAACATCATGGATTGTCTCAGTAAACCGAAAGATTCCTGCTTCTGATGCATCACCGTAGACCTTCCGCGATTCGATTTCTGCATCCGGATTCAAGGCCATGGCAGTGCGGTCATATACTGCTACGGAGCACACGGATGCACCATATACAAGACATTCCAAGCATTTCAAAACCCCATCTTCTCGGTCGTCCATATCTAAGCCTCTTTGATTGGGGGATTTCCAGTTCAAAGACACCTCCTCTACACGACCTCCGCAAACAATGTGAGCGACAGTCATCCGGTTTTGAGTTAGAGTCCCAGTCTTGTCCGAGCATATGACCGTAGTCGATCCTAGGGATTCGACGGCGTCAAGTTGCTTTACAAGAACATTCTTGCGAGCCATGCGCCTCGCAGAAGCTGTTAAAGACACAGTGACAGTAGCGATGAGTCCTTCGGGAATATTGCTCACGATGATACCGATACTATAAACAATGTTGTGAATAAGTTTCGTTCCTTGAAGAAGCCCAACCACGAAGAAAAGAATGCCCACTAGAACTGCGAATACTGATATATTAATAACAAAGTGGTTAATGTCTCCCTGAAGTGTTGTCGGACCTTTTTCTGCTTCACATACTGCCATCAACTTGGCAATTTGCCCGAAAATGGTGTTGTCGCCGGTTGCTATAACAACGCCATCACATGAACCCTCAACAGCAAGACAACCAAAAAATGCAAGGTTCGATGCTTCCAAAGGATGAGAGAAGCATACTTCAGAGTCGAGTTCAATAGGTTCACTTTCTCCCGTCAAAGACGAATTATCGACAGTGAATCTATTGCTATGAAGTAGGCGAATATCCGCTGGGATCTTGTCTCCAAGTCGAAGCTGAATCAAGTCACCCACGACAAGTTCTGACGCGTTTATGATGTATGTATCCCCATTGTCACGCAAAACTGTAGCCTTGGGAGGTAACAAGTGTTGAAACTCGCGTAATGTTTGATCTGACTTGTACTGTTGGAGAAACGAGAAGAGGGATGTAGCAATGACAACAGAGTACAAAAGCACGCCCAGATAGAGATGCATAGGTTCATCGGGCTCAGTAACGTACGCAATGAAACACAATATGGCGGCAACCTGCAACATAAGTGAGAAAAAATCGGTGAAATGATTCAATACCTTCCTCCATAACGGTTTCTGAGGAGGGGGACTAAGTGTGTTTGATCCATACTTCTGAAGTCTCAACCCAGCTTCCATTGAAGTCAAACCGAGACCTCCACTTGTTCCAAGATGAACAAGGACGTCGTCGGAACTCTTTCTATGTTGCCATATGGCTGAAGCGAAGTTGCTAGAGTTGCCTTTTGCTTGTGTGGCTTGATGCGATCGAGGAATTCGTTCCGTAGCTTCCATGTCGTTCACTGCATCATGTTTCGTAAGACTGGAAGCCATCTACCGAAGAGAACAGCGATATGGCTCGGTGTCGGGGAGGTTGGGCGTTTCGGGTACACAATAGAGGACAAATTGGTTCTGGAAGATGAAGATGTTTCATCCACTAAAGTATCATCGATAATAACGAGGCAGCTCCCTTACCCACAGGCGTCTAGAGATGGACTGTTCGACCTATACTCTAGAGCAGATTATGGCTACCGCGAGAGAAAAGCAGTTGGCGTGAAGCTCGTGTTTCCTTAGCTAAACAGGTAGCACAGGGGTTTCAATGGCTTACCTTGGTATGAGACCTATTTGAATACTTGATTATTAAGACCGTAATGCATACATTCTTCGTCAGGACTGGAGTGGAAACCGGTTGCACGAGAATGCCTTCATAAGAACTGCATTACGGTCCGCGCAATACAGGACAAGAAATGCAATCACGCCGGGATTCAAGACAGACACCGACAATTGAAGTCAAATTCATTTCCGGCTGCCACCAAATGAAACTGGAAGTTAAATTCTAAACTGCACCAAGAAGACAAACTTGGACCAAAGCCTTTGCTTTCACGGCGCTTCCTCCACCGTGATACCAAGGGTAAACTTTACAAGGTTGTTGGTGGAAACAAAACTTCACCAACATGCCTGCAAGCTCCAGAGGATCATACCATTGTTGAAATCTTTCTGCCGACCGTCACTGCTTCTCTTCCGACGGTGGCTTTCTTGCGCTAAGACGATGGATAAAGTTCCGCAAAGGTTTCACAATACGGCGATCAACGGCGGGAGCAAGAGCAAGCGCGCCGGCTATGCGAAACGGGCGGCTGAAATTGTTAATACCCCACATGACAGCGAGAACCTAAGGAATACGGGAAAAGGTAAGAAAACTGAAGAAATGTGGCATTCCATGATAACAATAAGAACCTGTAGTTCTTCAGAAAAGAAAGCCGTACCTGTGGTAGTGTTTTCCATGTAAGTATCTTCCCCGCAGCGAGGTATGCCTGTAAGCTAATCAGAAAGCTGATAGAATAAGTAAGTGCATCGAAGAAGCCATAAGATATAAACGCAGCTATTCCATAGTTGCGAAGTACGTTGGCTTTGAGGTTCTTACGCTTGGACATGGCGTTCTTGAACCATGCATTGAGGTAAGACAGCGGGCTTCTTTCCGAAGTTTGAGGCACATCATTTCCCGACGAACGGTTATCGTTTTCCATTGAAACAGTTCCTCGCCTTACAATATGACGACTGATTCGGTTAATAGGTCTTGAAATAGAGCAGGTTCCCGGGGGACATATTGACTTCAAGTTCTTCGGAACTAAATTAACGGAAGATCTTGAAGGTACCACTGGGACGAAGGTTGGTAACATTTTTGCGTCAATAGATATTCGATGGCAGATTAGTATGAACCTGGGCGGAACACAGCTGCTTCCTATTTGCCAAAGGCAATCGGGTAGAAGCACGGAATATCTACGAATTCACTTCGAACGCAATGTTGTGAAGTTTCTGAACGACTATCGTTGCAGGGACGAGTTTTCTATCTTTTGCGCTTTCCAGAACAGTAATCGACGCTCTCCCTGTCTTTCAGGAAACCGGTGAAATCTCGAGAACTAAGTGTGCTCCCGAGAAGAATCTCAGCAAACACCACGCAGATGGGCAACGTCGAATGGGGTCTCTTCGAGACTTGCAGCGCGATGCACTCAAAATTGCGAGCTCATCTGTTCGAAAAAGCTCTAATTGACTTCAACATGTCCCGCATGCCCCCTGCATTGCGTGGTCCGCAATGCGTATCTATTGTCCGCATCCGATTTGACAAACCTTCGTGGTTTTCCCCCCTTGGCAACCCAAACCATGTAAAACCAGGGGTTTCTCACTATCCTTCACGCAACGTATTTATTGAGTGGGCTCTGCTGCATGTGCTCCAAGTGCGTTCAGCACAGATGTCTCTCCCTTTGAAGCATTTGCTGCTTTACTACCGTCGAAGAAGGTTGAATGCAATCAAAGGATCATATCAGTGTTGCGCCTCAGTTCTTCACTGATTCTCATGTGCTTATCGAAGCCCCGCGGGAAACCTTCAAAAGCAATGTAGCACACCGCAATGTCTTGCTATTGGATTCAGTAGGCTTTGTGCGTATTGCACGATATACATGCCTAAGGTCTCAGTTTACTTCTTATGTCAACTGAATTGGTTTCTTCAGTGGCAACTGAACCTCTTTGTACTGCAGCGAGGCGCAGCTGCTTAAATCGTGCTGAGCTTGTTACTCATAAAGGTTTACGATCCTAGCAACGAGGTGAGTCACTCTGGAAGCTATGCTCAGGACTGCTGTGGTTTTCGTACATCTGTTATAATCTACTATGGTACGGGGCGTCAGGACGATACCCAAGACCTTCTTCGCTTGAGAAGCCCTTTCACAAACTTAAGGTACGATCAAAGTCCCGGTTTGGCCTCTAAGCGCCCGGGGTATATTCTTCGGATCGGTAATTAGAACCTGCTTACCGCCGTTCTCGAGGAACTTGATGCAAGCCTCGATTTTGGGCTTCATGCTCCCCGGGGCAAAGTGTCCTTCCTTTACGTATTTCTTGGCCTCCGCGACGGTCATCTTATCGAGCCACAGCTCATCAGGTGTGTTGAAATTGAGGGCAACCTTTTCCACGGCGGTGCAGACCAGCAGCAAGTCCACACCCATGACATTCGCCAGCAACGCGGACGTTAAGTCCTTGTCGATGACCGCTTCAATGCCGACCAGGTCACCTACTTCGTTCTCTACAACTGGGATGCCTCCCCCTCCAGTAGCGATGACTACCGCACCTGCTTTGATTAAGGTTTTTATGGCTTTCGCTTCGATTATCTCTACAGGTAAAGGGGAGGGCACCACCCGACGCCAACCACGACCTGCATCTTCAACTATGATCTTGCCCTCTTTTCTGTGTTCTTGGGCAGTCTTCTTATCCAGAAAGGAGCCGATGGGCTTGGTAGGATTCTGAAAGGCGGGATCATCCGCGCAGACACGCACCAACGTTACCACTGTGGCAACTACTTTGTCCATGCCACGATGTTTGAACTCGTTGCGCATGGCACGTTGGAACATGTAGCCAATGGTGCCCTGTGTGTCGGCGTCGCAGTAGTCCAGTGGCACAGGATGTAGCTCATGGGCCGCCAACTCAGAACGGCGCATGTTGAAGCCCACCTGCGGACCATTACCATGCGTGAGGATCACGTTCCAGCCAGCTTGGATCATGGCGGCGACATGAGCAGCCGTATCGCGAGCGGCTGCGTATTGGTCTTGCATGGTTTGCTTGTTCTTGTCCTTGATGAGCGCATTGCCACCGACTGCGACGACAGCAACGCCGATTGTTATCTGCGGCTTTGTCCTTGGTCGACTTAAGAAGGTTGGTAACATTTTGCATCAATAGATATTTGATGGCGGGTTTGTATGAATCTGGGCGGAACACAGCTGCTTCCTATTTGCCAAGGCAATCGGGTAGAAGCACGGAATACCTACGAATTCACTTCGAACGCAATGTCGCGAAGTTTCTGAATGACTATCGCTGTAGGAACGAGTTTTCTATCTTTCGCACCTTCCAGAGTAATCGACGCTCTCCCTGTCTTTCAGGAAACCGGTGAAATCTCGAGAACTAAGTGCGCTCCCGAGAAGAATCTCAGCAAACACCACACCAGAGGTGGGCAACGTCGAATGAGGACTCTTGGAGAATGGGGACTCTTCGAGACTTGCAGCGCGATGCACTTAAAATTGCGAGCTCATCTGTTCGAAAAGCTCGTAATTGACTTCAAGATGTCCCGCATGCCTGCCCTCCACATCCTAAGGCCTGACTTGACAAACCAATGTTTGAACCTTTGTGGTTTTCCCTCCTTGGCAACCCAAACCGAGTGAAACATGGGTTTCTCTCTATCCTTCACGCAACGTATTTATTGAGTGGGCTCTGCTGCATGTGCTCCAAGTGCGTTCAGCACAGATGTCTCTCCCTTTGAAGCATTTGCTGCTTTACTACCGTCGAAGAAGGTTGAATGCAATCAAAGGATCATATCAGTGTTGCGCCTCAGTTCTTCACTGATTCTCATGTGCTTATCGAAGCCCCGCGGGAAACCTTCAAAAGCAATGTAGCACACCGCAATGTCTTGCTATTGGATTCAGTAGGCTTTGTGCGTATTGCACGATATACATGCCTAAGGTCTCAGTTTACTTCTTATGTCAACTGAATTGGTTTCTTCAGTGGCAACTGAACCTCTTTGTACTGCAGCGAGGGGCAGCTGCTTAAATCGTGCTGAGCTTGTTACTCATAAAGGTTTACGATCCTAGCAACGAGGTGAGTCACTCTGGAAGCTATGCTCAGGACTGCTGTGGTTTTCGTACATCTGTTATAATCTACTATGGTACGGGGCGTCAGGACGATACCCAAGACCTTCTTCGCTTGAGAAGCCCTTTCACAAACTTAAGGTACGATCAAAGTCCCGGTTTGGCCTCTAAGCGCCCGGGGTATATTCTTCGGATCGGTAATTAGAACCTGCTTACCGCCGTTCTCGAGGAACTTGATGCAAGCCTCGATTTTGGGCTTCATGCTCCCCGGGGCAAAGTGTCCTTCCTTTACGTATTTCTTGGCCTCCGCGACGGTCATCTTATCGAGCCACAGCTCATCAGGTGTGTTGAAATTGAGGGCAACCTTTTCCACGGCGGTGCAGACCAGCAGCAAGTCCACACCCATGACATTCGCCAGCAACGCGGACGTTAAGTCCTTGTCGATGACCGCTTCAATGCCGACCAGGTCACCTACTTCGTTCTCTACAACTGGGATGCCTCCCCCTCCAGTAGCGATGACTACCGCACCTGCTTTGATTAAGGTTTTTATGGCTTTCGCTTCGATTATCTCTACAGGTAAAGGGGAGGGCACCACCCGACGCCAACCACGACCTGCATCTTCAACTATGATCTTGCCCTCTTTTCTGTGTTCTTGGGCAGTCTTCTTATCCAGAAAGGAGCCGATGGGCTTGGTAGGATTCTGAAAGGCGGGATCATCCGCGCAGACACGCACCAACGTTACCACTGTGGCAACTACTTTGTCCATGCCACGATGTTTGAACTCGTTGCGCATGGCACGTTGGAACATGTAGCCAATGGTGCCCTGTGTGTCGGCGTCGCAGTAGTCCAGTGGCACAGGATGTAGCTCATGGGCCGCCAACTCAGAACGGCGCATGTTGAAGCCCACCTGCGGACCATTACCATGCGTGAGGATCACGTTCCAGCCAGCTTGGATCATGGCGGCGACATGAGCAGCCGTATCGCGAGCGGCTGCGTATTGGTCTTGCATGGTTTGCTTGTTCTTGTCCTTGATGAGCGCATTGCCACCGACTGCGACGACAGCAACGCCGGTTGTTATCTGCGGCTTTGTCCTTGGTCGACTTGAGACAGTGTCGGCGACACGCTCTTCCTGGGTTGTCGGCGGCCGCGCCGCCGAGGAGTGCCATGTACATACGTACCGAGTGCGCGCAACACGGAATCGGGTTGTCTGCGGGCGATGAGTGCTCCTCAGGTGCACCCTACGGTCGGATAGTTCGTTGATCTGTCGGCTGCCAGGACCGAACACACGATTGTGTCCAAGCGTCGGCAGCGTGCTCGTAATGAACGTCGCACGCCTTTTGTCCAAGCTTGCCCTCATGTGGGCGGGCATTGTAGAATGAGGTAGTGTTGTGTTGTGATGTGATCAATAGAGAGGGAGTTCCGAAAGCTTCTGGTGAAGATGGAACAGAATCTACAGCATGAACGAATCGTGCGAAGACGTTCTCTCAAAACGCCGTGTACAAGCTGCCTTATAAGGGTACTTGCACAATCGAAACATGTCATGGAAATCTTTGAAACTGGACATCCAACGCGATGCTTCCACTATCACAACACCATATACGACTTAGTTGCCAATTTGGAGTAGTTGCCAGTGACGCGGCAGGGCAGAGTTGCACAAGCGTTATAAGGATGTTGTCCCGTGTGTAGATACAGGCACCCCTCTGCGGTGCACAATTCACGCGTCGAACAGGTGCTCTTGTTTACAGTATTTGAACAATCCAAAAACGCGGGATTCGCCAAGATCGAGAGGGATGCCAGGTACAACGGTACCAACGGTAGATGTACAAGGGTAGTGCACCACATTGCTCGCAGTGGAGGACCAGCAGATTGTGCTCCTTCCTCCTGCGCCACTGGAAAAGAAGAGAAAGTGATAAAACATACAAATCGACAGCATACGCACCGTAAGCTTCGGCAGCCTGACTAACAACTGACATCCAAGCACGTGTGTCTTCGCGAGTATTGCGGAGTCACTTGAACACTCACTTCTATTCCAACGCGATGGAATTATGAACCACAAGCAATGCCAGAGAAGCTTCCTTCGAAGATGATTGCATCCCTAAAGAAGACGTATTGGCAACAGGAGCTTGCCGAGAACTCCGCTTTCTTCATTACTCGGAAGCAATTAACATTGACCAAGGTCTTTCTTTCCATTCAGGCATTTGTAGGTACACAAGTTCTGCACAAGCATACTGTACCAAGGGTAGCGTTAGCTGCAAAAACGTTTCAGCGTCCTTCATGAGTTAGATGTTCTAAGTTAGAACTTCTAACCTATAGGTTTGACAAACAACAACAGCAGCAGCCAATTTGCCAACAATAATTTGCCAAACAGTTGTGATAAATCATCATGTTTTGCGCCACGGTCCGTGGCACCAGTGGTGCCACATAACTTACTTGTAACTGCAAGTTGCTTGTGGAATAAAGATGCCTGCCAATACACGTGCAACTCCAAGAAAATACCGAAGGAAAGAAAATACGAAGGTAAAGTTTATGTTTAGGTGCGACCTGTGGCGAGTCAAGTACCGAAGGTGTACCTTGGTACCGAAGGTAGGTGGTCCGTGAGATGTGACACGCCATGAGGTGATTCAGCTTGGAGCTGCTAGAGTTTAAAGTCAGCGTACTCAACACAGCCGCAAAATGGAATATGGGTTACCGCTACCGGTACCACCTTGGTCTTAATCGCTGTAGCCCTCTTACCCTTGTAGATACCGTTGCACCTCATCCATGGCGAGAATAGCCTGACGGCGACGCCTGATTTATGGCTCGCTCGTGGGCCACGAGTCGTGGCTGATAATGCTCTCAGTTTTTCATTAAAATTGAGTCTGTTTTGCCCAGCCAAAGTATAGTCCACATGTGGTCCACCTTGACCCTCAGGTGAACTCAGATTTCGTGCAGAGTACTGAAAAGCACAAGACGCTTCTTTTCCTGGCTTACCTGTTGTGTGCAGAGTCATGCATTCATTCATGCACAATAAGTTGCTGCTCATCCATATCAGTACCACCTTCCAACTCAGCTTGGACTCGAGTACTTCTTAAACCTTCAAGAGAATGTCGGCAACGCATCAACCACATGTTTCGGGAGCAGACGGAAGACACTTTGAGATGAATCTTTCTTCAGAACCAGTCGCTCCACTAGCGTTTGCTTTAACAGGCTGCTCTTTACGAGCCAAATTTAATCCACGATTGTTCTTTGGCAGTCATCTTTTGAATCACCGTTTGCCCCCACCAATCCATGGGCGCCTGAGACCCCGTCTAAGTCGAAGACCTCTTCCCATGATGTCTGCTGGAAAAGATCCTGTTGAAAGCCAGGTTCGAGCTGAATTGGAAGCAGAGGGTATCAATCTGGATGAACTTCTCAACGGCGGGAAAGTCGTCAGCTTGACAAGAAAACTAGATGGGCTTCAAAGGGAATCAAAGACGCTCCTTCAAGACAGTGAGAAATATGATGTCGTTCAAAAGAAAATAGACAAGTTACAAAATGATATCACTCGTGAGAAGCGACAGGTGATGCAGACTTGGCTCAAGCAGCTTTTCATCTTCCAGGCTCTTGCATTTTTGGTTGTAGGGGCCTTTCTTTCCTTCGACGCTGTTCCCGGTTACTCAGTACCGCTCGTAGGCCAGGCTCTCGGTTTTTGGACGACATGGCTTTTTACGATTCCTGCACTGCGTGCAAGAAAGGGGACTACGAAAGCCGAAAAAAGTGCATTGAACATCTCATTCTTAGCTATCCCAATTGTTAATGTCTGCTTACCGGCTGTCACGAAGAACTGCGGGGTGATATGGACAGCGGATGTCTTTGTCCTGGCCGGATTCTACGTATACTACTTTGCCCGTTCGTATTTAAGCCCTCAAGAGTCAGGAGGGAGCCTTCTACGAGAACAAGGGGCCATTAAGGGAATACTCAAATACTTAGATTGGGGCTCTTGGAGATAACAGAAGTCACTTTTGGTAAAGGGCATTCATTTCAGACCTCAAAATTCCCCAAGAGTGCTTCCTATTCTCTGACGAAGGTCATCAAACATCGTCGCAATTTGAGCAAAGCATCACATCCGATACTATGTAAAGCAAGCGCTGCAGCAGGAAGAGTCGGTGCTGTGTTTCAAGCGCCAGAGCGACTGGCCAAACAAGGTGAAGCTTATCTTCTTCGCGGTTCGTACCGTTCGGCAGTAACATATTCACACTGGGTCGAAAAGCGTACTTATTCTGAACCGCTCTCGTCCGCTACCGTTGGTTTGAGAAGCTTGTTGAAGAGACCTTTGCCTTCCGCGCGATCAAGTGCATCCTTGTTTCCAACTGGGATATAGCGCCAAATAACTGCCAAAGTGGAACCAACCAAGGCCATCCAAACAACAGAAACGGCTGCAGGAACGCGGACCATATATTCCCCGAAATGAAGCGTTGCAAGCAGGAATCCAAACGCACTGCTTTTCATTGATGTTTCAATGGCCGTCGTGCGTCTCACTACTTCTCCATAGCCGGCTATAGCTACCGAAAGATACCCACAGATTCCACCAAGCAAATGTAGGAGTAGAATCGGTATTTGCAAACTCAAACCGGCCTGTACAATTGGTGTCGCGCATTGAGCTACTGAAGACCCCACAAGAAGGCACGTTGCTGCGACTCCCAGAACTGGAGAGAACGGTAACACCGCCCGAACAAAGCGGTTACAAAACTTGTTCAAAACCATACCCAAGGCAATTGGAAAGAGAACCACTTGAATCGTTGACCAAGCGATTCCTACCGCGTTGACGGGAATGACCGCTCCAATCAACCACTTGCTTATGAGGGGAGTCATGATAATAGCGCCTAACGTAGTACTTGTAGTCATCATCACCGAAAGTGCCACATTGCCATTTGCAATGTAAGTACACAGGTTGGATGCTTGTCCGCCATTCACAGCACCAACCAAGATAAGTCCTGCAGTAAGATTCGGGGGAAGGCTGAAGAGATTGGCGAGCAAGAGAGCCAGGAGTGGCATTACGAGATAACAACCAATGAAACCGATAGTCACGGCTCCGAATCGACGCATGACTCGTTTGAAATCATCTACTGAAAGGGTGATGCCCATGCTGAGCATGAGAATGCCAAGACTGAACGTGAAATACGGTGTCGTCAACCATGTGTACAGCGCGGGACGTTTTAATGCTGAGAGCGCCGACAAGACGGTCCACACGGGAAAGAGATTTGTCAGGAAGGTAGAAAGGCGTACATATGAGTTCCAGACATTCCCACGGACTGTTGTCTCCGGATGGTCGGGTAGGGAAGATGAATCTTCGGATGCAACGGCTGTTGTTACAGATCGATGAACTTTTTCGGTCGGAGCGATGAAAGGGCGTATTGGTCCTGATCTTCTCCTGAACCCTGCGTTGGGAATCGTAGATTTAGGAAGGCAATGCGTGCGCAGGAACGATGATGAACTTGGAGGACGCAGATGGGGGGCCGAGAGGGACGAGACGAAAGCGCAAGATGACATCATTGTTTCACCCAGGGCAAGTAGATTGTTAGAAGATGCTCGTAAACGTGGGATCAGATAACGAGGTGAGATGTATTTCTATTTGCAAGACTTGTTGGATAATCCCTTATCTATCCGTTATCCCGTAGAGGCGGTCGAACGCTGAGATCGAATACACAGGGATCAACGGAATGGAACCGGTTGAGCCTTCGGGCATTTTTGAAAGGTTTTGCAGCCGTGGGATTTTGATGCAGCAGCACAGGGCCAGCGGCCAGCGTGAACAATGCACATGTGGAACAATGTGAACTTCAGACGAAACGGCGTCGTCTCTCCGATCCGGCGTGCTTTTGAGAAATTCTTGGCACGGAACCAGTTGGATGGTCACAAGTGGCGCACTGCCCAATGAAGTTGGTTTCCCGGATGCGCTTTTTTGCTTTGGACACAGCCATGACCAGCATGTGATGTGAAGATAAAAGCGGTTACTGAAAACTCTTAAGTGCTTCAAGGGCGTTTTACTGTATCCTAGAACCCTTTTGATAGCCTCCGTTCCAAACAAAAACAAGCCACAAAGGTAACCCGCTGATCTTTTTTGCTTCTCACTGTTCTGCATCACAGTTTGAAGTCAAACCTGCATCTATACCTGCACATAGGAAGGAAACGCTACCAGTACCGTGGGTATCTACTCCTCCAAGCCCATCCTGCCCAAGGCCAGCTGAACGTCAACTCCGGGGTTCATTCTCCCACGAGTTTCACCCTTTCAGCCTCATCATGATTAAGTCCGTAATAGTTCTTAACAATCATGGCCAACCGCGTTTAACAAAGTTTTACGACTATCTGCCTGAGGACCGCCAACAACAGCTCATTCGTGATGTTTTCGCTATCGTTTCAAAACGCAGCGACGGTCTCTGCAACTTTGTGGAGGGTGGTACGATGTTCGGACCTGGCGTTCGCGTTATATACCGTCACTATGCCACTCTGTTTTTCGTTTTCTGCGTCGACGAGGCCGAGAGTGAATTGGGTATTCTGGACCTGATTCAAGTCTTCGTCGAGACCCTGGATCGCTGCTTTGAGAACGTATGTGAGCTGGACCTCATTTTCTACATGAACAAGATTCATTACGTTCTGGATGAGATTGTTGTTGGTGGCTTAGTGCTGGAGACTAATATGGCAGATATTCTAGCTGCTCTGCAGGAAGCGAAGCGAGCAGAGTCTCAAGCCTCTAAACCGTCTTTGGTCTCCACCGGCAGATCATTCAGTCTTTCACGAGTTTACAGATAACGGTCTGCGATTGAAACTAGAGCTAGTATTTAAGCAGAGGCATGTCGAGGATATACTGTGGAACAAGAGGAGTAGACGACGACAAACGGTGTCAAGCTCTTTTTTGTGACAAATGTCCACTAAATATGTCTTGATACCCTGAAATATGTTAACAATACTAATCACAATCACACGGCGTTAACGTCGTTCAAACGCGCCGCGAGAAACTCGGTGCATGCAAGTACGGAGATTGTTGCACCCTCTGGCTTCGAACCGCCACACGGTTTGCTCTCCACTTCCCTCTTTCTCGTGATTTCAACCTCAAGCTTCCTCATGAACGGGACTTTCACGCCGTGATTGGTAAAGAAAGAATCCAGATTCGTCTTGTGCACAGAATTAGCAACGTCCATAAGAACAGAAGTGATCTGCACATATGTGCATTGGATCTGAGAACTTCGCTTGTGATCATCTTCATGCCCTCTGGATTTCTTTTCTTCTGTGATCCGCCGCATTTCGCTCGTCCACCCATGGTGGTTGCCAATGCAGGTAACCCATTGCCTATGTAGCTCCACCGCTTCTTTTCGTTTCAAAGACGCCACTAAGCACTCGAGGATGGCTTTGTGGACCAAGGTGCGGAGTTCATTGTCTTCCACAACGGATAGGAGGAGCTCTGGTACATTCTTATTCGACAAATACACCCATACATTGTTCTTGCCGGACGCAAACAGGCACCTGAGTAATTGAATGATGGACAGCTGAGTACTCGAAACCGTTTTGATGGAGTGTCTTCCGAGGAGGTCGCGAAGATCATCAAGTCTCGAAAGCAAGACATCTTCCAAATTCTTTGTACTTACCGTCCCAATTGTTCGCCGGACTGCGAAATTATTAGATTCCGACGCACGGTACACAGAGTCAAGGAGATCTGTAGATAAGGATAACATATGAACGAGAGGGTAGTTGCGCTCAAAGAGAGAGCTCAGTTCTTCTCTCTCAGTTCCATTCCCATTGATCCTTCTAAGCGAGTATTCAATTCCAGCTTGCACATGATTTGTTGCGGAGTAAAGAGCTATCGTGTCTAATGCAGTGTTAAGCATTTTGATTTGCTTCGCGTTCATAGAACAGTTTGTTTTTCCAAACTTTGGCATAGTCACCGCTTTCAAGCTAATGTCCTTAAGACATTGCAAAGAATTGCGTTGCATGTCCAGTCTCAGATCGGAGGAATTTCCAGACCTGGCGTCACAAGAGTTGACGAAAACATGTGCCAGTGTATCAACTATGTTCTCCTTTGCCAACAGAAGAATCCCTTCAGGGTTTGGAGGACCGTACCGACGGTGGCTTTCCGACGATTCGGACAAGGCATCTGCGGCACATAGCTTCGAAACAAACGAGACAACTTCGGGAAAGCAAATATGCTTTGATACAATCGAACGCAAAAGCCCTTCTTTGCTTGTTAGGTAGACCACGACATCTGAAGCATGATCCATCATACAACTGTTAAAGATCCTGAAAATGGATATCGACGTTTTAGTCCAAGACTTGAGTTCTAATCTTCCTTGAGGAACATCTTTCTGCAAAAAGCGGATTAGAGTTGACCGCGCCTTGCTGTTGTTGAGGAAGGCTTTCTTCACGGTGCCCGGACCTGTGGTGAATATGTGAAGTAGAATTTCTCGATATATCCGTGAAAGAACTATGTACGCCTCTACTTCTTTGGAACGTCTCTTGTCAGAAACATCCTCCTGGAGGACTCGCAGTTCTTCGGTAATCCACTTAACGGCCGATTCAACTATCTTCCCAGACCCAAAATACTTGTACAGCAATTGAAGAACACCGTCTGTAGGTCTGGTATACACACGCATCATGCACTCGAGGACATCATCCACACGCCGTTTCCCTGCGAGAGCTTTGCGGAGAACATGGCGGAGCTCTTCGTCCACAACGTTCTTAGAACTATTTGAGGGATCCTGAGAAGTGCGCGACACGGAAGTTGGAATTGACTTCTTATCATGACATATAGGATCAGAATCTTTCTCACTCTCTGACTTCTTCCGTTTTGCTTGGTTCTTCAAAGAGCGACCCAACTTCGAAATTTTGGTTCGCTTCCCTTTCTGTTCAGCTTTCGGTGGATAACTTGCTGGTCGCAATGTACCCGTATATTCTTCTAGCTCACTTTCGATAGCCATAGCCTGGAACCAAGGATTGTCCATAATATCCCGATTCTCACTTGAATTCTGCCGTCGATCAAAGATCCGAAGAACTCGCTTCTGCTCTCGGCTTCTGCGGCGCCTATCACGTTTCTGTTCTGACTCACGTCCGGCTGCGGCTATATCATCAGATTTGAAAGAAGAAGAGGAAGAAATAGAAGCGTATCGAGTTCGATCCGGATGATCATCTGATGATTTAAGAGAGGTGAAGGAAGGAGATCTAGTTGAACCATCTCCTCTACTAGATGGAGCAGAAGAGAGAGTCTCACTAGCTCTAGAATCGCTGCTTCCATCATCTTTAGAGGATCTGAAATGGGCGGGAGGGGTCACGAATGGCTTCGCTTCTTGATTCGAGGTCTTGGGCGTGGGATTGGGAGAATGTGAACGATAACTGATGGAAGGGCTTTCAATACTTACGATGGAGGCTGGAGGGATGTTTTCCATATCTTCAGGGCTAAAGAATGAAGTTCTTCTCGCTTGCAGTGGTTTGCCGGTAAGAATCTCGTCTCGAGAGTCTCTGCTGTTATTCGTATCGACTTCCGGACCACCGTCGTGACGGAAGACTTGGACTCCAACCTGGCCGTGCTCGAGCTTCTGGTTTTCGGCGCAAATAGAAACTACTTGACCAAACTCTTCGGAGTTCACGTCACCTTTCCTATTTCGACAGGATCCATTTGAGAAGCTCCGAGATATCGAATTGCTGATTCCATTCGTGATTGTGGATGAGCCATCCTCAGGTGTTGATGAGAATGTAACTGTTGCCTCTTCGCATCGAGAGGAAAGTCCAGAAGCCTGCGAAAAGGAGCTGGGACATTCCTTCAAGTTTCGTATGCTGAAATCTGATGAGTCTGAAGCATCTTCTACGTCCTCGAAAGAGATGAGAACCTTATTTGATAAAGGTACGGGCCTCAAAAGTTTCGGGGTTTGCGGAGTACATGCAATAGAAATCGGCTTAACACTGTTGGGTTGGGTTAAGGTTCCGAGTCGAGTTTGTCCCATCATTTCTGCATTAGCGCTGGAATCTCGAGGAGGATTTCCTGAAGTTGGGATCTCGTCTAGTTTCTCTTGCTCAACAAAGGCGTTCTCGTTTAGGTTCCAAGACAGAGGGCGAAACATAGTGTTCTTGTGATAAATGCAAGGAGTTGAGAAGTGTAGGCTGATAAGTAGCTTGCACAAACTCCAGGAAAATAGGAGCACACGCTGAATCGGGAGAAGTTCAATTCAACCCATCTACAAAGTGAGCAAAGCAGTTGTCACCAAGGTAGTCTTCCTTCTCATACCAGCAGTGCAGCTCAGAATTCCAGAAACAGTTGTCTTGCAAATGTGTCATCTACAGTCGGGGCTCCGAAGACAACCATTGGCAGTAACGCTTTGAATGGACGACTGCAAAGCAGTGGCTGGAAAAGCCTAAACCTTGTGCATAGTGACATTCATGCGGAAACATAATTCTTCAACGAGTTTTGAATCGAAGGCCCACAGGGAGACAAAATGAGGTTGAATGATGTACACATGGGTATAAATGTTAAAAGAATGTTCTCATCTTCACGCTCGTTTAGAGTAAGAATGCCAAAAAAAAAAAAAAAACCAAGCCTTGTTATCTTACAGAGGTACGTTATCGTATTTGACAAATGTTCCTTAAATGCCACGCAACCAGCATGGCTAAGCAATGGGTGTGCTTCACGATCTCTACGGACATGAAGTGCAAAATATCCAGTTCGAATGATGCAGTTTCCTGAAAAAGTAAACCCACAGTGCTAAACTTATGATGCTCACAACCGCTAAAAGATGGGAAAACCGTGCTCTTCTATGCAACGTTGGGTGATACTACGGTTCCAAGCAAAACCATAGAAGCTGTGCTTATTCCTCTTCTCTCTGATCTGGAGGTCCTTCTGGACCCCATGCGTCATTGAGTCTAGCTTTGATTTCATTCCTCCCGTTCTCATCAAGCATTCCATGTCCGCTTGGACCGTCTTTGTAAATGGCGTGGATAAATTCAAGCAGATCATCATCTGATAACTCGGCACGAAGCCTGGGACCGAGCAAATAGTACGTCACATTTTCTTCCTTTTCTTTTTCCAAGTACCACATATCTATGAACTTGTGCTCCAGCAATTCCTTCACATTTCCATTGTTTAGCTGCTTGTGACCTTGTTTTTCACGGACATGTACCCCCAACTTGCTCAGCGTGTGATGCAAGACGTCTTCTTCCATCCTGCACCCGGGCTGGAGGGCAATAAGAGCTGCGATGAGGGTCAGGAACCCAATTTCGCACAAAATATCCGGTACTTCATGCCGTTTCTCGGACTTTGAGAGCAAAATGTAACCCTTTGCTCCGTATCCGAAACCATATCCTTGGGAAGCAGTTGCGACCGAACGTGATTGGGCCCCCGCTTTACGCTTGGTGAGTTTCTGGATTTCCTTTACCTCAACACCAAAAGTTTTACGCATTATATCCTCGGCCCTGCCAAAGGCCATGTTAAATGCACGTGCCCTCCCACGGATGTTTGGTACGTTCTTCAGGGCCATTGCGCTGAGGTCTGTACGTCGCACAGGCCTTTTCCTGTGCTGCCGAAACAATAGCGTTCTGGATATACGCTTCGTAACTTCGTCCTGTTGCGCTTCCGTTAGTGCTGAATAGCCACTTCCAGTAGCAGAAGAGCTATTTACATCGAACATCTCTTCATCTTCCCCAATATTCTGGCTCTGTGAAGTACGGTTTGACAAAGAACGCTTGCGACCCATCTAGAATTGGTCTACTGAAATACCGCAAGCCAGAACAATCTCGTAGAGTGCCGGGGGTTTCAACGAACGAGAGTTGTGTGGTTGCAACAAGAAATAATCCCTTTCTGGAACACTAACTTGCGAGAAAGGTGTCCGGTGACCGTCGTTTGTCGAACGAGGTGCTATTGTTGAGAGCAAAGGCAATCAATCTTCAGCTTCTCTGGCGATCTTGTGGAAAGGGGAAATGATAAGATCTTCTGGTCGTGCCTGTTCCCGCCAAATCTTGCGCTTCGTAGCATCCAAAAGGGCTCATTTCAATGCTCGGTTCCTGGAGGGAAAACAGTTTTCCAGTTTAACGAACTTTTGAACTTTGGTTTTGGGTCAACATTCGTACTACGACTACGACTACGTAGTACGAATTTCGTACACGTACTGTATGTAGTGGTACACAAACAGGCCCGCGGCTACCAAGAGCTCTTGACCAAGTACGCTTACAATACCCAGATACAACCTGAGTATTCGAAAGTTTGGTCTTTCTACCTTCGTATATTACAATTAATTCCAGATTATTTGTCAGGCGTATTCGTCTTTCCCTGTTTCTTCCACGACTAGACGATCCAAGTCAAGAGGACTGCGGGGTTCAGGGCTGTTTCAGCTCGGCATTGCTATCTGTCAAGGCAGAATCGCAAGAAATCGAGGACAGAACAGCTGTTCTCGGAATGGCTCTGCGAACAACTACGAAGCCGTTGAGGCGCCTGATATCAGGAACTGCAATGCGGACTGAAGCCAAGAAGCTTCCTTTTGAGAAACCTGTACGTTAATAACAGATTCTTCGAAGAGCTTCGCTGCTTTCATTTGGTGTACATCAGAAGGGCAGATTTGGAATGAATCTCTCTGCGAAATAGGTCTTCACTATAAAACGAAGCGTGTCTGACTGCCTGCCTTTGGATATTGTGTTTAGATCTTTGAGAGCGAACTATTGGACAAGGCTGCCGCCGAAAGAGAATCTTGCAGAAGGTAAGATGCCTTTCTTCTTTTTGGATCAAGGAAAAGAGTGCTCCATCTGTATCTTATTTCAACTGGGTGCTGACCTGTCCGTGTATATCCAATGGAAACGGTGGTCTTTGTTGACAACTGCAGATTAGATATGTTTGGCAATATCGCTGTCATTGTGGCCGGTTTAAGCGCTATTGCTCGATTCGGATACTACGCAGCTTACGGAAAAGAAGGCGGTGCGAAAGCTCTGCCGACGCGAAGTGGGACGTAACGCCAGCGTCGTTTTCCAGCTCCTCGTCAGGTGACACTGTGAATGGATCCTTAGTTTTTACACACAACAGATACAGTGACATGGAGAGAGGGCAAACTACCTTCACTGGAAACTATAAAACAAGTGTGCACTGCGCTACAGTTTCAATTATGTTTTCACACATAAGCTCTCGGGATCTAGTGATTAAACTTGAACTTCACAATCTATGATCGGTAACGAGTTGAGAAGACGTCGCAAGTCGAGATCCGAAATGAAAGTGTGATGGTAAGAGCGATTGGTTAGCATTTGAACGCGTCCTAGCTGATTATTTGAATTGCATTGACGTATGATGCTTCCTTACCTCTTCCAAGAGGGCGTCTGTCGGCGTGATTTCGTGCTTGGCAAAGATAGCTGCCAATGCCGCTTTATCCTGTCTAAGAATTGCCTCCGAAGGCTATTTTCGCATAGTAGCGCAGACAAGCAGATCGCATACCGTTCAAATCGTTAGAAACCCATACGTACGATGACAACAAGAGACTAAGAAGGACATGAATATACGGCCTTGTAGACGCCGTACGATATCTGCTGTCTCTCAACTTACCTCGGTCTGAGCTTTCATTTTCTTGGCTAGCTCATGAAGGAGATCCGCATCTTTCTTGTTGAAGTATTGCGATTCAGCGGCGTGCTCCCGGTCCTTCCAGGCACGACCCATGCTGCCGGAGGAGATGTCGCTGCTGCTCATGCGGACCATTGTCGTGCGCCCAAGGGATCGCGCGGAGGCACTGACGCGCTGGACGGCTCGCAAGGACTGCATTGTGCTTCGATTGGTATGGAGTACGGAGGGAACGAGAGAGACGTTCGGGATGCAGTGGAAGTGACAGTGAAGCCGAACCCTGGCTGGTTGGGAGGGTTTGGGAGGTGATTCGAATCACGACATCAAAGCGATGCTGACGAGATGCAACCAGCTTACTGGTTGGCTGGTTCACACTTTGTTTGCCTTTTTTGGATAAAGTGAAATACTTTGAAAATTGGGCTACCAAGGCATCTCTGGCGCACTCAGGACTCCGGCTACTGGGAGCAAACGTTGTGCATGTGATCCGTGAGAGTGGCGAGAAAAAGGAAATCAAAAGCTGTGAGCAAATAGATAACCTACACCTACAGTACAAGGTAGATAGATAACGCTTAGATATCATCTTCTCGCACAGAAACGATTAGCCGGGCAGGAATCAGGAATGGCATGAATCGTACGTCTGATGTTGCGCCATCCAATGGCTGGAACTATGGCCCCCGGCAAATCTGTCTTAGAAAGACTAAAGATCTCTTGCGACGAGACGTTGTTTGATGGTTGGTTACTTTTTCTTATTGCCTGATTGGATTCGTTATGCTCTCCTAGCCAAATCACGAGATAGTAATGTTACCTTGACATGGTCGGCCTTGCAGGACGACTGCAGCTTTGCTGCGATAACAGCTGGCGGAAAAAGTTTTGGACCAGGATACGCTCTCGTGAAGCAAAACGTGGAAGGTAGCGAAGCAGCTCTGCTGGGGCACGAACACAACTGGTGTCGTACCGTACGTAGAAATTCTACTCTATGTAGAGCTTTAATCCGTGATGTGAAACAGCAGACTTCTTGCAGTTAAGCATAATCATGATCGCACACCGGTTAACATGATTAGCTCGCTGTTGCAGGTGTGGAAGCAGTGATGGATGCAGGACATACTGTATCATCTGCAAGCCGTTCGCCGATAGACACCCAACCGGAACCGGCAAAAGCAAAAAGCGGCTTTCCGGGAATGGCAGTATGGCGCGCCGTGTAAGGCAGCAGCCACGGCGCGGCGGAAGCGACACGGCGGCACGTGCCACACGCCACGACGGCGGCGCAGCGATTGGGGATCATCCCCAGGCGCAGCCGTCGCCCCGGACAGGCACAACACCACAGCCCTTCGCTGTCGCCGCTGTCGCTGCTGCTGCCACTGCCGCCTCTGCGCGACTGTGCTGACGTGGATGAGCTTGTGCGCAGCTGGTCGAGTGCGCCGTTTCATATGTGGCACCGTCCGCCGCCCCACGCCCCCACACGCTCCCGCGTGGCTTATGCCTCCGCTGTCCCTTCAGTGCGCCTCCTTTCCCTTCAGCGCCAGTCTGCGTCGTACCGGCGCTATTTCTTCGCCCGTCTTTCCTCCACCCCTTCTGCGGTCCCGGATCAATTGTGATCTTTCGTTTTCGTGCATACCAACGGTACCTACTGCCCGCCGTCGTCTGTCATTCCGACTCGCACGAACCCCTGCTCTGTCGTTGCCTAGCTCGCCGCCGCCACATCCGTCCCACCTCTTTCCCCTAGCCTCCGCGTCCCCACAATGTGCCGCCTCAGCGCTTTCTTCGGCGTGCCCATCTGCGCGGCCGACCTCGTTACACGCCCTTCCAGAAGCATTATCACGCAGAGCTTCGACGCAAGAGAGCGAATGGCCGGCGATGCGTCCACACCCGGCTATCTCAACGGTGACGGCTTCGGTCTGGGTTGGTACTCTCCGCATCCGTCAGATGTGACGCCATGCGTATATCGACATGCCCGCCCGGCCTGGAATGACCCAAATCTCGGCTCCATAGCGGAGAAGATTTATACCCATGTTCTGTTTGCCCATGTGCGCGCCGCTTCTCCTGGTCTTGATGTATCGGAGACTACATGCCACCCTTTCCGCATGGGTCGTTTTCTTTGGATGCATAACGGAGGCGTGGGCAATTTTACCGCCGTTCGGAGATTGTTGTTACCTACTCTCAGCGATGATGCGTTTGATTTTGCAGTGAGCCATGGCTCTAGCGATACAGCCCTGTGTTTTGCCGTGTTCCTTAATCTCATTCGCGACCCTCTGGCACCTTGTACGCCGGAGAAGCTGCGGTCTTGTCTGCAGGAAACTATTCTTATCTTGGAACGCACTGCCTACAAGGCCAATGCCAAAGAAACCTCCCTGCTCAACTTTGTCGTCTCCGATGGAGAATCAATCGTCGCGTCGAGATATGTCGTCTCGCCCAACAATCCCAACGCCCAGGCTGCCAGTTTGTATTATGCATCGGGCAACGACTATCAGTCTGACGGTTCCGCCCCTGGCAATTATGTCATGGTACACACTGACAGACGTCCATCGCTTGCAATAATATCATCCGAACCTCTTACTGAGCGCCGTGGGGACTGGGTACCAGTTCCGACTAACTGCTGTATTGTAATAACACAGTCCATGCATATCCTTCTTTCGCCAGTAGGTCATACGTGCACGCCTTTCATATCGCGTATACTGGACAATCTCTCCAATCCGAAGCTGCCGGATCAACTCCAGAATAACTCACAATCACATTTTTTGGATCAGGTTATGCTCAATCCCTTCGTTGCTCAAGACAAACAAACCTCGTACGACTCCTCGAAGATCAATGGTTCAACGCACAGCCTTGATCGAAGCTATTTGTACAATGACGGTTTCTCTTCGCGGAATGACTATGGTAGCACGGTAAGATCTACAATCACGCTGTCTGGCAGATCTGTGATATGCTGCGATGTCATGGGATGGTTGTTATGCTGCGGTACCAATGATGGATCAATACATGTCTGGAACGTTGAAGATGATGTTCACACTACTACGCTTCGGCCTGGACAAAGCGCTGTTCTGGCCGTCCTGACTGATTTGGAAGACGGCATTTTGGTAAGCGCATCCTCGGCATCCACCATTAGCCTCTACAAGTTTGGCTCCCAAGAAACATTTGAACAGAAGCTCACTGTTTCCTGTGAAGGTAAAGGAGATGTTCTAACTTTGGAAAAGGTTGGGAAGAAGATCTTTGCTGGGTTTTCGGATGGCAAGGTCCGTTGCGTTATAGAAGATGTTTCTTCAAGTTTTGATGACTTATCGGTGAGAAATACTTCGGACTTCGAAGGTAATGATCAGCTAGCTACTCATAATGTCAGCCTTTCGAGTATTGGTTACGATTTCCCGCGCAGCTGCGACGACCTTACCCACAACGGGTATGTCTTTGCGTTGCTTGTGTGCTTGGAAGGACGTTTGCTCTGCACTGGATGTGGTGACGGTATTTTGAGATGGTGGGATGTGGAAACAGAGAAATGCGTTCAGAAAAGGGACGATCATGCTGGCGCCATTCTTGCTCTTGACAAATATGAAACTTCATATGGTACAATACTCTTCTCAGGCTCAAGAGATTGCTCTGTTAAAGTTTGGGTATGGGATGGAGAGAGCGGTTTCATATGTAAGAGGACGCTCCGCAAACACGGCGATGAAGTCGTTTTTCTTAAAGTTTGTTCAGACAAGCTCATATCCGGTTCTGCTGATGGTGCTGTATGTGTATGGTGTGCTGAGACACTAGCGCTTATATGTCAGTATAAAGACGATGGTCTCATTGCCGGAGCGGTTAGTCCTGAATGTAACTTGCTTTTCACTGCTTCGAACAGTAGTGGCGTTCACGTGCGCGAAGTGGTATCAACTGAAGAACAGCATCTCACGAATTCAAGGAGAATGGCACAAGAAACAGCAAGCTTGAATGATTTCTTTGAAGGCTCGGATTCCTCTTCGAGAGCAGCAACTAGGTTTTCGAACAAATCCATTAACTCGTTGCAGCATTTCAGAAACAAGTCCGTTCTCAGCACAGACGAAAAGGGTTCCCTCACTGAGATATATGAGCGAAACCCCGCAGACGTCATAAGAACGGAGGTTCACGATGACAGAGATGGAGTTGAAACATTGCTCCCTGGTGTTTCAAATGAAATGATTCTTGGCCCTCCAATATCGCCTCATTTGAGCAAGGGCCAAAATCTTAAGAAGAAGCTAACAGATATGATGCAGAGTGGCAGCTTGACGAAGTTATATGATAGTCAGAATTCATCCCCTTCCGGAAGCGACGATGACCGTCAGAGTATCTCGACAAGAGTGAAGAAGAGCAACAAGAGCTTCAAAGCTTGGACCCCTCGAAAGCTTGAACGTCGTTTAATGCAAGATGTCCTTGCCCGATTTTTGTCATTCGCTACCGTTTCTGGTTCTGAAGAACTTCGGGAGAGCTGTTGGCAAGGTGCTCGCTATATTGCTTCCTTTTTGGAGGGATTGGGGGCGACCGTGAAGTTTGTCAGCACTTCGAATCCTGGTGATTCGCGAAGCGGAATGATTCGCACGCTTCCTCACCTGTCGAATAGATCTGTGATGTCAGCGTCGCCTGTTGGATCAAATCCCGTCGTGCTTGCCAGATTTGCATCGGCGAGCACATGTGCCCGAACAATAACTTTGTACGGACATTACGATGTCATGCCGGTGAACGCATCTCAGTGGAAGACGAATCCATGGACATTGACCTCAATAGACGGATACCTCTATGGCAGAGGGGCTACCGACAACAAAGGTCCAATAATCGCAAGCCTCTTTGCCATCAAACATTTGCTCGAAGAATCAACAGACGGACTGGGTATAAATATTGTCGTGGTTCTCCAAGGTGAAGGGGAAATGGCAAATAGAGGTTTTAGAGACTGTATCAAATCCCACCGTCATTGGTTTGAAGGCACGAGTCTGATACTAACGTCTAGTTCGTCGTGGCTTGGAGAGAGTAATCCATGTATTACGTACGGACTTCGTGGTGTTATTGAACTACTGGTGACAATGTCTGGAGGTACCCGAAATTTGCATGCTGGAGTTGACGGTGGGGCAATATTTGAACCCATGTTGGACCTTATTGCTATCTTATCGAAAATGGTAAACAAGGACGGGTCTGTTTGTGTACCAGGATTTGATGACGACATACGATCCCTTAGTGAGAGTGAAAGGAACTCGTTGCAGATGGTCGAGTTTAATATGACGGAGTATCAAAAGGGCACTGGGGTTAATCGATTTACCTCCGACAAAGACTTGGAATTGCTTGAGTCGAGGTGGAGAAAACCTTCTATTTCAATCACATCTATAGACAGCAGCAACGCATCCGGTGTGTTTTCTGTTGTACCTTATCAAGCCTCGGCAAAGATCTCGATTCGTTTTGTCCCAGACCAGGACCCCCAGAAGCTCCTCCTTGCAGTAGAAGACTTCTTACAAACCCAGCTGCAAAAGCGAAACTCACCAAACCAGCTTACAATTTCATGTGCGAACATTGGTGATTGGTGGCTCGAAGATCCCTCCCGTGAACACTTCCAAATCGCCGCTCGAGCAATTAAGACGGTGTGGGGGATTGAGCCGCAATACGTATGTGAAGGAGGAAGTATGCCTGTCTTTTCCTTTCTATCGAAAACTTTGGATGCCCCACTCTTACAGGTTCCACTTGGACAGTCTTCTGATGGAGCCCATCTTCCAAACGAACGTATCAGGGCCATCAATCTATTTAGGGGGAAGGAGGTTCTTCAGAGGATCATTCAAGAGTTCGCCCAAACGAAGTAACAATGATGGGAACATAGTACACACAGCAGGCTCGACAGCAAAATAGTTTCCACTACCCTTGTGCTTTGTTCTCGAGAATAGATTTGATGGATTCCGCATCAAATCCATATTCGCCAAGCTCCTTGGTTTGAGACTCAAGGTCCCTTTCCTCTTCAATTTCTGGCGTAACTACGGGGTATTCGGTTACATGAACTTTTCCAGCAATCTTGACAGCATCTTCTGCCGACAACCATGTTTCCTCAACTCCAACTCGGCCACGAAGACTGCCAACGTCATTACCCTTCGAGACAGCTATATGGAATAAGGACTCATTGGGATCTCGACTCGAAATGTAGTCAGCGATCATATCTACGCCACCAGTTTTGGGAACCGGAAAGAGACCGTTCCCGAATGGTAGTGATACAGCTTCAATGACATCTCCCACTTCTAATCCTCCTGACTTCGCTGCGTTCCCGTCTTCTTCAACCTCATCGACAAATACCTGACCATCTGCTGTTTGCTCCGTATAAACCCCAAGCGGTAGTGACAGTGATACCAGCTTGGTGCCAGGAGGAAGGAATATTTCGTCCGAATCTTCGACTTTGTTCTCCATAGAAAATTCTGGGATCTCGGGCGAATCTGATGTGTGGACTGGAGGTGACATACATGCGACTAAAACGCGAGAGTGCCATGTTCTTACTGCATATGAACCGCGGGGACGTGAAAATCGCGGGTTGCACGATATTGGTCGACCTTTCGGCCAAGGTGATAGGCTTCCGAAGCTACCACAGAAAGCTAAGGGCAATTCGAGCGACAAGAGCGACGCTTGCACCATTATTCTTATTGTAGTCAACGGGTGATGGATAATACCGCAGGTGACGGACTCAAAGATGTAATAAAGCTCAACTGTTCAGTTCAATATTGTCTCGTTGCCGAGGCGTACCGTTTGCGCAACAACTGATGGCGGACGACGTGTACCAACGGTAACTCTACCCGCGACTAAAGCTCGACACTACGTTGTGATACTCGCGGATCAGAAGTCAATAGTAATTCGTCCAGTGATGGCCATAGATAAATTGTGGTTGGAAATGAACGGACCACAAGTTCTGCATGGACCTGATCATCTAGATAACCGGACACCGACAAATCCGATAAATTCTCGTTTGGCATCACAAGGGTTTCAAAGGGTTTGTAACTACTATTGTAGCATTTATTGGGAACGGCAGAAGTAACACTCCTTGATTGCCGGTAGGACACGGTTAGCAACGAGAAACTACAGCGGCGGCGAAGGCGAAAAAGCTCCTGGGCAAGGTGCTCGGTGTACTGAGCACACTGTGCTCCAGACAGAAAAGCGTTTCCACTGGAACTTTCAGGCCTGCACAGTGGGTGCCTTTGAAAATGGCACAGCGCAGCGTGTTCACGGGGTTCATCATTGATACGCTGTTCAGGGAACTAGTCCAGCATTTTTGAAAAACTTCCGCCTTGCGTCGGTCGCCGCACCCAAAACTCTGCCGCAGACGTACTTCTTCACAAGCCCAACTGCAGGCTCTCAGAAGCCGCGGCACAGATGAGTGAACGTGCTCTAGCGGATGAACCGTACGAGCGGGAAGTGCAGCAGGTTAGAAATGCAGATTTAAGCGCTATTGATAACCGCGGCATTGTGACTGTGGTGAGAGATTCAGATGGATCCCTGACTCATGACACGGATGGAAACGCGCTAGTTATGGTAATCCCGGCGTTGATCCCGCGCATTGGAGGAACTGTGTGGGAACAGTGCTTTCAGTTGTTTGTTCGGGAGACTGTAGATGTGCGTTGAGAAGCTCCGGAAAAGACTTAGATGCCTGTAGAGTTGATGCTAACACCGCTTTATGTGTATCTATGTTGATGTTTGTGCAGATTTGTGATCAGGCTTATCGACTCATCTACGTACATTCTGGCTTCTCGCCACCGTTCTGGCTGGGTTGGTGGCTTATTCGAGTGCGAAACAGACTATCAAGAGAGCATCGGAAAAACTTGCAGGCAATCTCCATCGTCCATCCATCACTGACGCTTCGCGTAATCTACACGCTTTTGTCCACTTTCGTCTCGCAAAACGTGTGGCGCAAGGTTCATTTTGTGGACAGGCTTGAGGAGCTTTGGTTGGATGAAGTACTGACGCAAGAGGTTGCCGAGCGAATTATTCCGGGCGGCGTTGCTATGTTTGAAGAGGTTTTAGTCGAGGAGAATGAGATGATGAGGGAGGCGATAGTTGCCCTGGGCGTTCCTGTGGAACCAAGGCAATTGGGCCCTGTTGAGGAGGACGTACGGTGAGTTACGGTGAGGTATTGTGACAAGAAACAAAGCTTGTGGTTGCCTTATTATCGCTGGACCCTTTGATGCGCGCTTTTGTATCTGATCAACGTATAAACTGTTTGTGAAAGTGGAAGTCATGTGCCCGTGGAGTAGCTCTAGCACAACTCGTGATTATCCTGAAATGTAAGGTATCTAGGGCGCTGGGCTTCATAGGCGCTCGGCGCCCTTCACCCTTAACGCCCAGCCTTTGGTTGGTTGGCGCCAAGCAATACAGAGTAGCACATGCTCCTGATCGCCAAAAGCAGGCAGCGAGGAAGAAGAGGGCGGCTCAGGTTCATTGTTCAGTGTCAGCGAGGCGCCAGAGCGCGTGCGCGAGCGCAGTGTAAGGCTACGGTTTTGGCATCGGCGCGCAAACAGAACGATCAAAAGCGTCGTGCACCGAATCCGTCATGCACCGGACGTGTCGTCCACGCAGCGCGTGCTCGCCGTGCGCTTACCGTCAGCAGCCGCCCCTTGTAAACGCCCAGGAGCGTATCTTCACACCCCGGCCGTATTAGAAGCAGTTACGCCTCGCACCTCCTCCGTTCGACGTCGGCCTAAAACTACCAAGGTCCGAACCCTCTGAACGACCCTGACCCCCTCCCCTCTTCTCCCGCCGGTCTCGCACTCGCTCGGTTGCTACACGTTCACCCGTTCGCTTGGGGATCGTCGCCAACGCGATACCTCGTCCGCGTTCGCCAGGTCTGCAACAGCGTGCGTGTTCCGCGCGTCCATTTTCTTGCTCTGCTCGTCGCGTTACAATGGCTGTGAAGCAAGGACAGACTACGGTCGTCCATTCCGCACCGCAACCGGAGAAGGAACATCCCCCGTCCACACATGATGACCCGTCTAACACCGAAGTGGCCTCGGTGATTGCCTTCAACTTCTTCTCGTCTACGGGCATTGTATCTGCGAACAAACTTGTCTACGGCGCTGGCTTTAACTTCGGTGCCACTCTCACATTTATCCATTTCGTTTGCACCACTCTTGGTTTGCTGCTCCTTGCCCGCATGGGTATTTTCACGCCAAAACGACTTGATGTTCGGAAAGCTTTCAAACTTGCCGTGGCTGGCATGGGTTTTGTCGTCTTCTCAAACTTAAGTTTGCAACATAATTCTATCGGTTTCTATCAGGTTATGAAGCACATGACAGTTGTTGGTGTTGTTATTATTGAAGCGCTTGTGTTTCGCAAATACTTGCCCTACACCTTTCTGGCAGCGCTTGGCACCATGTGCCTTGGCGTTTTGGTCACGGGCATAACAGATTTTCAAGTTAACATGGTCGGAACCCTTTTCGCGCTCGCGAATATCTTGTGTACATCGTTCTACCAAATATGGTGTGGTTCTCTTCAAAAGTCTCTCGAAGCGAATCCCCTACAATTGCAATTGTATATTGCACCGCTTTCAGCAATGTCAATCATTCCGCTGTTACCCGTCTTCGACAATTATTCCTTCACAGACCCTGCCTCAATTCTTCACTTTGTGCCGACTACTTCAACGGTGTCCAAGATTCTTTTCACTGGTGCCTTAGCACTATGCGTGAACGTCTCCATCTTTTTATTGATCGGGAAGACCTCTGCTGTAACCTACAATGTTGTTGGTAACGGAAAGACCGCGTTTTTGTTTTGTGTTGACTTCTTTGTTTTCGGACGACCCTTTGACGCTGCCAATTTGTTTGGTATGTCTCTTACACTTTGTGGGGTTATTTGGTATACCCAACTGAAGCTCAAGGCTCGCGCTGAAGCGGAGAAGGCAGAGAAGGAAAGGTCCAATATTTCCTAACTTCGTTGGATAAGGTCCATATTTCTTTTCTTTTTTGTTTGTGAACTTGTTTGGCGTAGGTGTGGGGAAGTAAAGCTTAGTGTGATTGACGATCTTCTTTCAACTGTAATCGAGACATGTTTGTAAAGAACTCGTAGTCAGTTGGCGCGACAACATGTCGATGAAATATTCGAGCTCAGCGTGACCTTCAGAGGTTTTGTCTTGTACAGGTTAAGTACTACCTGTACTCTGTACTGTGTTCTATTCTGTGTCTAGCTAGTAATATTGAGTATGGCGGTATGGTTCCAGCCTGTACGGCGACTATTTCACCCACGTCAGTTGGTTAAATGTTGAACTCGCGATTCTCGCTACGTAATCCCGATACTTCGCGAGGTCAAAGAGAAACCACCGATTGAAACCATGTAATGTACAAACCCCCATCTACGACCGCTGGATCTTGAAAGACCGTAGACAAGAGAGCTAACAAGGTGGGTCTGGAGTACGAGTGACCATAGTTAGAGTTAACAAGTGACATGAATTGATGAAGCTTAAACTTCTCGTAACCGTATAGACCGACTTGCAATCTTGTTGACCAAATGATCCCTCGCCGAGTCTATGATTTCTTTCTTTTTCGCTCGTTCGTCAATGTAGTCCATCAGTTGTGAATCAGAATCCTTGAACTTCCTCGCAAAGAGTAGTACAGATTGATCGATCAAACTCTTGAACCGATACTCTCCACCCTCACGGCGTTCATCGATGTCGTACGGATGTTGCCCGGATGATTTACCTTCATGAGTCCAGACAATCATGCGCATCGAATGAGTGACGATAGTATCCTTGAATTTGTCGTTATTCCAGGCAAGACTGGCAAAGTAGTGCTCAGAGCTGTCCACAGCGTATGAGAATGCTACCAGCATTTTGCGAGCCATATCACCCTTGAGCACAAAGTCGCAGAAGTCACGTGAGGAAATCATCCAGGCTTCAGCATGCGTAACCTCAAATTCGCGTGTGTCAACAAGGGGGTTGCGAATTGGAAGCTTCCGAAGCTCTCCAAGGGAAGCATTCTGCCGGAAGGAAATAGATTCGTCGAACCATAACTCAGAGATTCGATTCTCAGCCATTTCTCGCCAGGTGTGGCTAGGGGCATATGTGAAATAGTTTAAGCCGAGTTTTTCACCCAAAAGCTGGCGCTGAGTCTCAGCAGATATCAAGGGATAATCTGAGCCACTAACGTTGATGAAGTAATCCCATTTGTCATCTTCTTCCAGCAGCATACGCATTGCATTGATAGTGTTCAGGAGCATACTGATTCCTCGATATGTGATGAGTTCGGATGGCATTACGTGAAGATTGTTCGTATGTCCAATTTGCTCACGGAGCTTTTGAACAACTTGTTGAACCTCGTGCTTCGGAACCTTTAAGTCAAAGTGAATTGCGTATGCATTCTTGGGATGGTAGATAGATTTCAGTAGACGTGGCAGATGCGAGACAGTGGTACGAGAAATCTGGATGAAATAGGCGATGTTCGCTTCGCGAGCGGAAGCCCTTCCTCCGCCCCCCTGATTCTCACTCTTGGTCTTCTCGTGCGCAGCTTCAATATTCGCTTCCCGGCGAGGCTCCTCAATGGACCTGGCATTTTCAAGACCGGGCGGAATCTTGGGTTCTGTGGGAGCCTCTGGACTGGCATAATCTGGTTGCCCAGGCTGTACTATTCCATGGGACACGTGAGAGGCGGTTGTTTCAACCCTAGCGGATGAATTCAAGTTTGCAGCGAAGTACGATGGCGAAGGGGCAGCGAACACGGTTGCCAGCTGAAAGAGGAGAAACGTCGCGAATAACAGAGCCATCCATAGACGCATTGCTGCTCGAGATGGTACATGCTGCCTTTCATCTACAATAATCTTTCCCCCATGTGCAGGACGAGGCAAATGCAACGGGTTATTGAGAGTGAACGACCGTCCCTCAGAACTAGATGACCGAGCGGTCGACGTCACAGAGGAGGACGAAGTCCTGGGTGTTGATAATGATCCTCCAAAGCGACGAGGCATCCCGAAGTTCCGCGAGCGCATCCAACTGGCCGAGTGACGAAAGCGTCCGACGAATCGACGACCTGGGATGCGTTTATACTAACGATTCTTTGTATAGAATGAGACTAGCCGGGAGCTAAACGGTTCTTTCTCGATTGGTAATGAAACGCAAGGCTGTACAACAAGAAAGTCGAGGCGTTTGGCAAACAAAAGCTTGTTATACAACAAGTGAATTATGTTCGTCCTCAATTTGAAACACATTGTAATGCACGTCGAAGCTTCACCCGTTTTGCTACGGACCATGAAGGTGTCCAAAACAATGGCCTGAATAGAAACAGCGTGTAGGACCAGAACCATCACTTCGCGGGCATCCCGTCCACCTTGTTGACGATGTTGTGAAAACCTCGACCATTCAATGACCCTGTCCGGAAAAGCTGTAGATACTCGGGGCAACCTCGTGCGTTTAAACTTTTGAGACAGCATTGGTGTCAGGTGATATGCTTCCAAAGACGACATACTGCAGAAGCATCATGTCCTTCAGAGTGAGACGCATTACCAGCGTGGAAGAAGCCCGAAAAAAATGCGAAGGATTCACGGCCCAAGAAGAAAGACTAGGCGGACCTTGGTGTAAACTTTTTATCGCCTTTCGCCCAGTAGCATACACAGCATTTCCGATGAGGGTAACTCGGACATGTATTCGAACCTTTATAAAGAGAGACCTTTCGG
Organism: Gracilaria gracilis; assembly: GCA_030374805.1. NCBI lineage: Eukaryota > Rhodophyta > Florideophyceae > Gracilariales > Gracilariaceae > Gracilaria > Gracilaria gracilis. Next base: position 158,815 of record JARGSG010000027.1, on the reverse strand, counting down.
ATTCTTCCAAGTATTGTTTAGTATTGGGGTAGATCAAAGAAACCAAAGCCTGAAACGGTCAAGAATGGTTTTCTTACAGCTACAGGCTTTTCCATGAGCAAAGCTTATTGTGAGTTTCTTCGAATGGATCGCTCCGTTTGCGCCACAAAGTTCTTGGTACACCATGGCAGCGGTGTCGTCCCGGATGCATTCATAGGCCGGTTTGAATTTCCTTTCGCTTCAATATGGATTAGAATTGACTCCAGCCTTTCCGTCTCTTCTACTCCATTATGTTTCGTCCAGATGGGGCGGCTTGAAAAGCTGTACCAAGGGTAGCTGCCAAGTGCTCAAACCGCGCAGCCAGATGGACGGATGGGGGAGTTTGTCTCGTTCCACAGATAGAGCTAACAAACACGGCAGAAGCCCTCAGGTCATCATTGATCACGAGAGAGGGACCTTTATTTCAGGAAATAAGGACAAGCGTTGATCACGCCGACGTGGCAGCGTGTGGGTGCATGTGAAGCGTCCAGCGCCGACGATTTACGGCAGCAGCTGTCAATTGCAGAACAATTCGTTCTATCTAAGCGCAGGACCAAGGAGTAGTTAACGTTCCTACTCATTGACGGGGTTTGAGCCGCGTACGCTGCTGGCGTACTCCCCAACGCGGCGAGAAAAGCGTCTTCCGGACTCTCCCAGGCCGCCGTGAACGTCGAAGCCGAACAGAACGAATTCGACGTTACTGGTGGCACAAAGCGCGCTGTACTTGTTTAGACGCCTCTGCCTTTGTGGCTGCAGCGGCTGGCGCTTTGGACGCTGCCACCGCAAACCCTCTGCTGTTGGGGCCAACCACAGTAACATCAATACCTACTAGTTTTGAGTTAAACCTTATGTCATCAATTACAATCATTGATCACGATCCGATCGTTCCGCAATTTTTCTCATTCATGCAGCAGCATTCAGTTTATTATTCCTAAACTAGAAGTAGAATTACTGCTCTTGTGCCTCAATGGCTGAAGCATGCTCGGTAGTACCAAGGATACTGTATCTTCGTAGTTCTGCAGATTCCCGAGGCGCATCGAAACAAAGACACGCTTGTGACTGTGACGAGGTGAACGAATACCTCGTCATTCAATCCTTCCTTGATCTTCACTGAGGTTCATAATATGATATCTCTTTTTCAGCTTAGTACTTGCAAACGCCTCTGACGCATGTCAAACCCGGTTGACAGGACCAGAACGGATCAAGTCCACATTTCTGCCCTGCCGCCATTCCCTTCACACATTTCTTCAATCCGTTGTCTCCGAGACAGAACAAACGTTCCTCACATACAGAACCTTGAGGCTTGCAATCTCCACCCAGAGTAATCTTTGGTTTCACGCACACTTTCCCGGAACATTCTAGACCCCTATCACACACCCAGAATGGATGCTGACCACAGCTCATTCCAAGACCCTTCGGCTTCACACAAATTTTTGTTTGGTCAGTGCCAGCACACACAGCCTCCGTGACGCAGACCGATCCTGCACGACTGCAATCTCTACCGAGGCCAATTCTCGGCTTGGTACAGATATTCTCGGTACATTCAAGTCCCTTTTCACAGACCCAGTACGGATCGACCCCACATCTTTCTCCAATAGTCATTGGAACCACGCACTTTTTTCTCAGTTTTCCTGCACAAACCTCGTTCTTGGGACACCAGCCGCAACGGAAGAATGAAAAACTATCCTTGGACAAGAATTCTAGCTCCTTCCCTTTAAGGAAAATGTCATAGGGGGCTGCAGAACAAAAAGTTACAATTGAAAGAAGGACGAAGAAGCGAAAAATTACCATTTTGTTCCAAGTCACTGAACGCAGATGATCAATGCACAGAAAAGGCGAGTGAGAGTTTAGAAGGTTTAGAGGGTTGGGAAATGTGACATGAGGCCCGTGGCTATTCTCACCACTTCTTAAATAGAGAAACGACCATGCCGATGAAAATAGTTGGAATTGCACTGTGGTGCTCATTGGCAAACGTAAGCCATCCTAGATAACAAGGGTCCAATGGTGCCTCATCCCATGAAGAGGGCACTCACAAGTTGGATAGAAACTCTAGTTTGAAGGCATGTGACAGTAGATATCTCTACGTGAATTCGGAAGCAGGCGATTCATGCTGTTGCTTACATTTTGGCAAAATGTTGCCATGTGAACCTCAAGCATGTGTCAGAAGCCCTAGTGTCAGAGGTATCCGCAGTTGGTTTCAACATCGTGGAAACAATGTTAAGTTTCAAACGGGTACAGAATACGTGAGGATGTAACTATGGGTAGGCAAGGCAATATGTGCCATACCATATGTTTCTAAGCTCTTGTTTGAAGCAAGGCTGAATTGACGGGCCTTAGTCGCCCGAACTGATGATCATCGTCGAGTATGCACCCCGGGAGAACACGTGATGATCCCTATCACCATGCTCACCAAGGATTTGTCATAATGATGTTCATGGTCGTGTAGGTGGAGCAAAACAAAATCAGCGAGCAATGATGCTGACCGACACATCGAGTCGACAATCGAAACTCGAATAGCGTTGTAAGAGAATTTCTTTTGTGCCTCTATTGGGACCCCCGGGTTCCCCAATCTAAAATCTACGCACTGTGAGGAATGTCAGATTCCTGCCGTAGATCCTCCACCTCTATGAAACGAATACCGTTTTTTCTTCCTTTCCCGCTAGCCGTTTAGCCAGAACATCCACGTTGTGGATCTGTGCAATAATTTAATTTTTCTTTCTGTAAAACGACCAGTTTGTTGCAGAGCAAAGCGACACGGCTACGGCAAAGAGTCCGTACTCAAGTCTGCATTACAGACTTTGACCGTCCCAAACCCAAAGAAGCTCGTCATTAAGGGCATCCCCACCGGCCAGCACAAAGCCCAAAAAAAGAATACATTGTTAAAGATCTGATTGGACGACTATAGAGGTACATTGTCATCACTGCCGTAAAATCATAGGCACCCTATCAGTCCCAAAACCCAAGCAAGCAACCTAAACCGTGCCTTCAAAAGACGGTCATCTTACCCATCATTTTGCCACCACCCAAATGGAATCGGACTCTTCATCTTCTAGCAAAGATGATGAGATAAACATAATCTATACAACGTGTATGACTGCTTCAAAAAAAACCTTGATGCTACTCATACTGGATCTGTCCGTAGCCGGAAACCAAATTGCAACATCGGTAGGTATCGTGGCAGTAAACAACTTGACAAAGAATATTTATGTCGCAATCATGTTGAACCTCCACTTTTTACTGCACAAGAGTTTGAAAGACAATTCTCTGTAACAAGATCAGTATATGAGCGAATAAGAGTAGCCTTGTGTGCCACGAGCAGTTATTTCCTGAAAAAACCGGATGCAACTGGCCTCCTTGGAGCAACAAGTGACCAAAAACTTGCGGCTGCTTTGTTTCAACTTAGCTCAGGAATTTGTGCAGACAGCATTGTTTCATATATCAGATTACAATAGTCTACAGTACTCGAATCTTTGAAGGGATTCACAAAACAAAACATTTGCTGCTTCAAGGAAGAGTATCTCAACCTCCCAAATGTGTCTGAAATCAAATCTATACAGTCTCATTATGCTTCTCTAGGATTCCCTGGGTGCCTTGGTGCGGTTGACTGTTCTGGTTGGGAGTGGAGTATTTGTCCTGTTGGATGGCAGGGTCAATATAAAGGAAAGGAAGGAAAGCCAATGAACAGGATGGAAGTCGTTTGTGATGATCAGTTGAGAATTTGGCACATTTTGTTCGGTGCTCCTGGAGCAAAGAATAATATCTCCATTATGGATCACAGCTCTTTGTTCAACAAAATCCGGAATGGGCAATGGCCGGAAGTTCGGTCAGTGACAAACATTTCTGGGAGAATTATAGATTGGATGTACTTTTTAAGTGATGGAATCTATCCGAGGTACAGGATCTTTGCTAAACCTCATCCCAATCCGCGGAATCGCAAAGAGAAGCTCTACACCGCTAGCCATTCTTCAGCACGAAAAGCTGTGGAGCATATATTTTCGGCTTTATATGGGCAGTTTGAAATTCTGGACAGACCTGCTCGTCTCTGAAATTTAAATGACCTCAAGGATATTGTGTTCTGCTGTGCAATTTTGCATAATATGATTGCTGAAGAGAGAGGGTACAGTGGTACCGCAAAGTTTCGACTGCCACTAATTGATGTGCAGACGAGTCAAACTTTATACAACACGATTGCACATCCGAGCTGTAGTTATGAGCAAGCTGTGGTGTGGCGCTCATTGTGTGATCCAGCCGATAGTTTAGCTGATCATACTACTTTGCAAGAGGCTTTAATTGAATGCTTCTGGAATGGACACGGTAACCTAGCTGAAGAAGACTACGCGTAATTGGCGTGGGTTCCAAGCTGCAGAAGCGTATCTGTGACTCTATTCTCTCTTTCAACGGGACTGCTTGAGTCAGTGGCTCCTGGCTTTTCATCATGGTTGGCTTCTCGGGCACTTTTTTTTTGTGGCGACTCTTGTGCTTCGTCCGTCAGTGTTGTCAACAGGCGTTTGCGTAGCATCGACTGTATCTGCTGCCTTTCATTTTCAGTAGCCCCAGATTCAGTACTCATGAGTTGCAACGCCATTTCCCACTCCAATTTCTGTTTCTGCAACTGTAGCTTTGCTTGGGCTATCCTCTGTTTGCTCTCTACAGAAGCATTGAAGATGTTCCCCATTCGATTAATAGACTCTGCAAGCGTCACCTTCGTGGTTTCCACTTCTTTATGTTTCACTAATTTCTTCGCTGCTTTACACCCAACTGGCCGTTTGTGTGATGTGTTACGATCCTCCTCTTCAGGCACCTCTGCAGCATGAATGAGAGTTGTCTGACTATCCAAGAAATCAAACTCCTCCCTGTACTTGAAGGATTTGGCGCAATGATACGCTGGATTGCGAACGCAGTCATAGAGTTGAGATGTCGACTGGCTACCATCGCTGTAAAGTAGTTGCGCACAGCGAAAGAGAGCATCATTGTCAGGGTTTCCGGTAAGCTTCATTGCAAGAACACGTGCATAGCAAGCTTTGAACTTAGTACACTCAGCGCGAATCTTCTCCCAAAATCTTCTGCATCCGTCCGTTGAACGCCCGTCCCATCTTCGATAGTCCAGTTCGCACCCAGTGCGAGAAAGACTGCAAGCATTTGACGGTCTGTTCTTGTCCTTTATGAATATAGCGCGAATTCTACGTCCAAACTCAGCCGCAGACATGCACGATCCCACTTCTGGATCTATCGAAGCCGCCACTGCTGCACGTACAAGCGCCATGGTCTCTGCCAGACTCCATCCCAGGTTCTTTCCACGAGTGGTGCTCTGATTGCTTTGTTCACCGGCCTCCAGAATCATTGTGCTCATTGTAGCAGTAGATTCAGTAACAGGAACTTCGAAACAGAGCGCGCTGTGAAGCAAGTGACCAACAGAATCGGAGCAGATACAACAGCAGGTACGAGGCGCCGAATATTGGCGAAGTGGCCGAAGGACCGCCACGCACTCCTGTTGACTGCTCCTATGCTCTTTTTCCTGTTATTGTGAGCGATGAATATTGTATCACAGTCCTTTCATCATGGTACAGGCTCAAGGCTGACAGCCAATGTACACCGACCTTCCTATTGGCTCCAAAGTGTTTGCCAATTCTATTCGCGCCAAAACAACCCCGAGAAGTGGCCAAGAGACGGCAGGACCACGTTTCCTGTTCTGAAGAGCTAACGATATATAAAGATGAATTGAGTTTTGCTCTGCGCCATAGTGTTCCTGCCGCAGGCCTTCCAGTAATTCCCCACAATGATTCCAAAGTAACGCGCAATACTACGGAAAGTGCTGCTGTACATCCCAGCTGGTCTTGATAAGGACAGATCGATGCTTTCATTCAGGTACGACTCGAGCCTGTGGTCACTCCCGGCAGTGTCCAGCTGCAGGGCTAGTGACAAAAAGACGTCGTTCTCAACCACAGCAAAGATGCGCGTAGTCATGGGCGCGGAGGGTGTGCCTGCTCTGAAGCCCGGCGACACCGCGCAGCATCCCAGGTTCCTGGCGCGGGTGCTCTCGGACTGCAGAAGAGGCCGATGCGGTGGTTAATGTCTTTTGGGCAGCTCTCCCAAATCCTTCTCGGTTTGGGTTCGTCTAAAAAATTTGGGAGTGCTTTTGAGTTTTGGGGCATGACGTTGGGGTGTTAATTCACCTTTACGCCGAACCATAATTTAGAGTTTGGGTTTTGGGCCAGACGGTGGGGATGCCCTAACAAGCAATTGGTTCTGTTGTACGCAGGCCCGTACATATGACTGAGTGCATTCGGAAATCGCTACATCGCCAAACGGCTAAAAATGAGCCACTGAATAAAATCCAAGTCGCTCAGAATTTGGCCAGCGTATCGCCAGATATAACGCGCTGAATGGACCCTCCGAGGGTCCATTTACCCCACCAAACTGTCGACCAAATGTCCACCTCGTGCTCCAGTGCGCAAGATGGACTCAAGACAACGAATAGTAGCGGTTGCAGCCTGTGCGGTCGCCTACACCACATCATTAAGCGCCGTTCTTCTCATCAAGAAACCAGTGAGAAGGTTCAATCGGTCGCACCGGGCTGCACATCATACCCGTAAAGGGCTCCTGCACCCTGTAATATCAACAGAACACACACCGTTGCAAAGAATATGGTTTCACGGGACAGATGATGACTTCATCATAACAACCAACTTTACATGCAACATTCTGGTGTCCCAATTACTCCCCTTGTTTGAGACAACAAAAAAGCAACACTTCGTGGTAGTCCCTACCGTATAGGCTTTTCACGCGCAGGCCGTAAGCCATTCTTGCAATCCATTGACTTGCTGGCCATGGCATTGTACTACCTGAAGACTAATTGTAAGGCGTACCAACTGTGCCCATTCTTTGGAATAACTCCCCCTACCCTTAGCGTTTGGCTGGATTACAGTTTGTTTGTGCTTCACAAAGCAGTTAAGAAGAAAAACGCGACTCTCTTTCACATTTGTTGGCCTTCATATGAAGAGCAAAAACAATCAGCTGCTTTATTGCAGAACAATAGACAATTTGGTCCTCTCCTCGAGGGAGTTTTCGGCATCACAGATGGAGGCCGGTTTAAATGTCAGAACTACGGTGATATTAATCTCCAGAACGCGTATTACGAAGACTATACACAACAAGAAGAGATCACGAATCTGTTTGTTTTCAACTTTTATGGAGAATTAATTCATGCTGCAATAAACTTCCCTGGAAGTTGGCATGATACAAAGCTCGCCGGGCTTTCAGGACTGTATCATCCGAAGCTTTCTGATGAACGCACTCCTCCCGGCATGGCAATATTAAAGGACTCTGCTTTTATGAACAATACGTCTTGTACGAACGGGAAAATTCTTCGCGCGAGAAAGACAAACGAGACTAACGGCATACCTCAGTCAGCAGAAATGGCTGCTATAGACCTTATTCTACAACGTATTACGCCGAGTGAACGACAAAGTGCCGAGTGGGGCATAAGAGCCATCAAGGGGCCGTTTTGTCGCCTCGGTTCTACACTACCAACCGATGCACGGCGGAGAGGAATACTTATAGAACTGGCTGTACGTTTATTTAACTTTCGTACGAGAGTGATGGGACGAAATCGAATCGCAAGCACCTACAATCCAGTGTGAGAGCGGGCCGCAGCCCGAGGAGCCAAGTGCGTGAATGCGAGCGCCAGCGAGCTTTAACGCGCACTTCGCCCTGCGGGCGAGGCCCGCGCCAGCGGAAGCTCGACGGCTGAAACGAAACCCCGAATAGTTTTGTTACTAAGACTTCTTTGCGGAAGTGGATTCTGGTAGTTTTCCAAGGATCTCATGTAAAGCATTTCTCATTCCGTCAATCACCTCCTTCATGTCCTCCATGCTCTTGATCACCTCTTCCTTCCACGCCTTCACCTCCTTCCGTACAACACTAGCAAGAATAGCCTCTTCCTTCTCCGTGGTACCATCACAAGTGTTTGGGGATTTAAAAGAGTTTGCGATGACCCCCATAAACTCCGTCATTGACTCTACACTGTTTACAAGAACCTCTTCAGTTTTTGGTCGTTTGGCATGCAACCCCCCCTGACCAATTGGGCGTTTCTTCTGGCTTATCCCGATACCATTTTCTTCCGCTTTCTCGCCCGCATCTTCATTTTGTTCATCCAAACCTTCCCCATCGTCTTGTTTATCTTCGAGGAGCTTTGCCGCTATCGTCCCCTGAATGTCTCTAGCAATATGCTCTGTACGGCGAACGTCATCAGGGCATGACGGATCGTCTGTGGGTTTCTTCGCATTACAGAGTTTATCGAACTTGTTTTTGAGTGAGTCTTGGTCGCGGGGAGGACGTTGGTTTGCTATGCATATATCATTGTATTCTTTTTCTACCACAGCCCACATGTTGTTACCAATTGGTTCGAGCTGCTCGACGATGTCCAATAAAGCTTTTATATCCTGTTTGCTGTAGTTTGGAGCACCACTGCGGCCTTTGGTTTGTTTTTTTTGTTGACGTCTTCTTATCCTTTGTTTTGTTCTTCTTTGCTACCGCTTTGCTGATTGGTAAACGACTTTGCTGCAGGGTTTTGTCCGTACTACATTCGGGAGAGGAAGCGGATGAGCTTGGGTTTTTTGGCGGAAGACTGGTAGAGTTCGAAGCCACTGGAATAATTTGTGCTTTTGTGAAGGACTGACGGTCGTAGAATACCTCGAAGGAGGTACGAAGGAGGTACGAAGGAGGTATTTGTGTGAGAGTTTGAATGCGTTTTGGTTTACAATTTGGCGCCAATATCTGGCGCCATAATGTGTTTCGGTATTTCCGAATTGCTGAACACAGCGCCAAACGTTTGGTTATTTGACCGTCTTGTGATTTCCGAATGCACTCACTGACTAAGTGCAAAAAGCGTCATGACTAACTAAAGAGCCACAAGTCAGAATGTCATTGGATGTACACATATGCAACGTTTGACACATTACACACGTTTGTAGGTTTTAAACTGTAATCGTCGGTGAGAAGAACAAGATGTTGTCAATAGTTATCAACGACCGTCTACCAGTCAACTCCGTCCCCACTCACGATGTCTTCCACACAAAAAGCGACTATATCGTCCGCTGCGCTTGCTACTACGGCACTAATCCCCAGATTAGCTGCTCAACAGCACAGAAGAAGAGGACCAGGCAATTCTTGTTTGGTCTCAGGTACTACTCAATGTCAGGCGAGAAGAGAAGATTGGGTACACTCACACGTTGGTTTTTCTCCGTGGTGAGTTGCCACTGGTTAACTAGTGGCCTTTTTATGCACCCGTCCAGACCAGTTGACTGCTGGTCTGGCCACACAATCTGACGTAAGCCGTCGATCGCTCTAAAGGTGATAGACTAGATCAAATACACTAAAGATAGCGATAGTGACGTAATATCGAAACATTTATCCATGTATGGTGATTGCAAGACAGTACAGTACATAAATGAGGATTAATCGCGCAAATGCGCTGCGCTCACAGGAAACACTTCATTCACGCAAATATGCTTCTTCAGAAAAGTTCCAACGCCCCAATAGTAGTGACTGTATTCAACGGCGCCCCGTAGTTCATGACTTGAAACGGATGTGAGGTACTTAGAGAGAACGAATGATGGTGCGTTGGCGCGGAGTTCTATTGTTGATTGTCTCCTCCAGATACTCCTCAACCAAGACTGGAACGTCATCTTGGAGAGAGGAAAGATCTACCCAGTCGTTTTCGTCGTCCGTAAATCCTTTTTATTTCACGAGTAACTCCACAATGCCTTTGTTACGTTGTATATCTATGAAGCGATCGACTACCAGAAACTCCCCTTCTTGATGGTCAAGATAGTGGAGAAGGTCTTCTGTGACTTCAAAGTCTTTGTTACAAAAGAACGTCAATCTACGCCCGTAAACCTCCATAGTAGAGCCATCAAGTAAAGACTAAATCAGAAATATATACCCAGACCGACATTCTTGAACACTGTACGGTCCCAACCATTTTAGAGAAGGTTTACGGGTGTGCTCACGTTGCTGAACTCCACGAAGAACGAAATCATCTTCTCTAAAATTGACTGCACGCACATTGGTCTTACGATTATGGGAGTCGACGGTTTGCTGGCGTTTAAGACCGGATCTGTAGTACAATGAGATCTCAATGGGTTGGTGCCAGGTGGGCCTACTGGTGCGCCTTGCTAGCTGCACTTTACCCAATTGGTATTCTGTATTTTATAATTTCTAATTCCTAATTTCTAATTTAGTTTAGCTTAACGTTGCTGGCTGAAAGGCAACACTCCTTGGAGGCGATTTGAGGTACTTAGTTAATTTCCGCATCATGCGTTAGTAGATATCCGAACTACACCGCTATTAGCGTGTCGTTTCGCTGAGATAATTTCCACACATGGACACGTGGATTGCACGGCTCGAGGCGCCGCTTAGCGGGTGTGAATAGCACACGTGTAGCACGGATATACCAGAGGCAGTGCACCCAGCATTGCTGTATTTACTTAGATATTTTATAGATTATTTTGCCCGGCGCACCCACTGTCAGTGGGGCGCCGAGCTCAGTACTTAGAGGGTTGAGCACCGCTCCTCCAAGTAAACTGCCTCTTGCCAAGCAAGGGCTTCTGGCTCTAACTATCACGCTTTCGCGGATTGTTCACCGCCAAGTGGAGTGACGACTGCGTTGTTCACGTATAGTTACCCATCCTTGTGGCGCTCAGAGTATAACCACTATTTGTGTGTCTCGTTACGACCTATTGTCGTATATTCGCCCCTGTATTGGGTTTGCTTTATTCCCTCTCTCTCTTCCCCACTCTGGTGGTTTGCTTTCTCCCCTTCTTGGGTTTGCCTTTTTGCCCTGTTCTCAGTGGCCCGTTTCCGACACCTTGTCGTTGCCGTGCTACTCTCTTTCGAGTACTCATCTCGGGAACGTGTGAACACATGAATCTATACCGACTACTAATCAGCCTAACGCTCCGACGCTTGTCGTGGTGGTTTGACCTCGGATTTACATCTGGCTTAGCTGTGTCATTCCCGGAGTGCTCCGTTCGCTGTGCTGCCCTGTCGAGGGGAAGATTCCGAACGTCTTCGTGAGCCTGCGCTTTTCCCGCCAAAGTCGTTCCTCCACAAGTGGTCTCCCGACTTAGAACGACTAGTTTTGTCGGAAGATTCACTCGTGAATTCACTCGCGGCGAGTTTAGTCCTTTTGCCCTTGTCTCCATTTGGAAGTTCAGTAAAAGTCCCAGCCAATTGGCTGTCGATTATCCCGTTGTACGGATGTTCTTATCATGACTCTGTCAGGTCGTCCGAAGACACGCAGTCAGACTGGAAGATCGGATCCGCCACTTCCGTCACGGATCCCCACCCGTTCACGGTCCTGGACCGAAGGGATGCCGGCTACTGAAGCTATGCCGACGACCACTCGACTTCCGCCCACGTCGTTGATCAACCCTCATCGAGGTAATGGACCGGCTCCTGCCGTTGCTGGTCCCGCCCCTATCGTAGGAGGTACGGTCCCTTCCGTAGCTCCCACTCCGGAGGCACCTCGGAGGGCTACTGTCAATGACACCCCCCACCTAACTGTGGAAGAGCAGCTCCGCTCCACGCGGGCTGCCCATGCTACCCTTGCTAAGGAGTTGTCGCTACTTCGAAAGAATGTGGATGACACTGCTTTGCAGGACTTTTCTGAGGATCTCCGCGTATTGCGTGGTGATGTCAACTCCCTCTTGGAAGCTTTCGGAGGACCCGCTAATTTCGTGGAGGACGTGGCTGAAAAGTTTACTGGCCTCCGCGCCCGTCTAGAAACGGTGGAACAAACTGTCCTGGTTGGAGCCAATCGCACGGCTGAGCCGGTTGCTGTTTCACACCCTGACAAGAAGGTCAGTGGATCCAAAGCACGCAAAGAGCGGAAGAACTACGACTCTGCTTCGTCAGCATCTTCTCTTTCTTCTCGCCGGTCAACCGGGTCTGATTCGTCCGACTCGTCCGTAGAAGAAGCCCCTCGTGAGCGTTCGTCACGCTCAAAGCGGTCATCAGCCACCCAAGGTGTGATACGCGACCCGCTCGAAGGGAAGGAAGCACTTCGGATTAAAGGAGTTGAATCCTACCAACCTGCTCTACAAGAAGCTGTTGTCATACCAGCATTACCGTTTGGAGGACTTCTCTTTGGATAGAACTCCCCGTGGGACGGGAAAGGTTAAAGACTGTATCAAACGGATGCAGCTGTCGCTCCGTAATCAACTGTTTACAGGCGATGATCACATCTTGGTGTTGGATTTTCTATCACGCTTTGTGGCGGAAGCCGACATCCTTGAGATGAATGAAGGACAGGCGTTTGTCGCGCTGCTCTATTTTCTACGCGGACTTGCGGAAGATCAGTACAACTCTGTAAGAAGTTCATCGCGCGCCTCTGAAGGAGGGGTTACTTGCTGGCCTGAAGCAGTTCAGTATCTACTGAGGTCTTATGCCACTGGTACCGCCATCCAGTCGGCTATCCCCGCTCTGAGAGACAACAAACAACGCCCCGGCGAAACGGAAACCGATTACTCGGTGCGCCTGAATAAGGCCTTCCACCGTTGTGGCAATGTTTATTCCGCTCAAGAGCGTTGTACCATGTTCGTTGATGGACTAGACCCGGCTATACGGACCCTAGTGACTTGTCGCCGTGAAGAGAACCGTAAGCTTACGTACTTGGAACTGGTGCAGTATGCACGCGCCGAAGGCGATGCGCTACGCGCACGAGTCCCGGGTACCCGGTTGAAGTCCGCTAAAGCGTTGATGTTGGAATCGGAAACCCCGTCTGCGTCAATGCTGGCTGAGGAACACTCCAATAAGGAGTATGATCAGGTGCACTTTGCCCGTAGCGACGAGCTTTCAATCCTGACAACGGAGCTTCCCTCAACCACGGATGCTTCGTTTCAAACGGCTCCGGACAATACACTGCTGTATGCAGATTCGAACCGAGTTCGACCGCCTCGACTGTCATATGAGAACGGTGGAACCCGGGCTTCACGGCCTGGCTGGCAAGTTTCCCGCCCAGCGGTTCGATTCTCGAATACTCGGAACGTCAATGCCATTGTTGGATTGATCTGCCACCTCTGCTAAACGCGAGGGCATACTTCTCCGCAGTGCGTTTTAACCATGCGTGAATGGGCACAAGTCATTGCCAACTACGAAGCCTTCTCCCCTGAAGAGATGGCTTCCGTTCCGATGGCATCGTACATCCGCGCAAAGATAGATATTCCACGCACAATTGCGGCTCCGATTGCCCAGAACATGGTGACCTCTCACCCCCGTACCCCTCTCGAGGGAAATTCAACCGCTATTGCGGACGCTTCTGCGGCTGGTGTCCAAGCATCACTGGTTCAGAACACTGAGCACACGCCTCAGGCGGAATCTGCTCAGAAAAACTAATTGTGGGAGTCTCCTCTCTTGGAGAGGCGCCCTCAGAGTTGAGTCTGAAGGCGCCCGAGGCGTCCCTGCCTCGCTCCCAGGTCCGAATCCTCTCGAGGAAACAGGCCGTCGCAGACGTGAACTCAGAACATCTTGGTGTTCTTCGTCGACCGTGGATACGGGTAAGAAATAAGCGGTTCCCGGATAGAGTTATGGTGATGGCCAAACGCAATTACAAGGTCTATGCCGACCTTGGCCTTTCACCCCAGTTTATGGTGCGTTATCTCACTGTATTAGATACAGACGCAGGTCCGAACTTAATTGTTGAGACAGAATTGTCACCCGCCTTGCGGTCACACATTCGCCGTGGCGACATTCCTGACGTCGCTGACGCGGATAACAGCCCTTTGTCAACGGTAGGATACATCGAGTTGGTAATCCGCTTGGGCTCATGCGTGGTGAAGCTCGACTTTGTCGTTTGTCGGTCCTTGGCCGCCCCAGTCATTTTGGGTTGTGACTTTTGCGACCGCTTTGTCGATGCCATTAGGGCCCGCCAGAGTCGTGTTGAAATGGAAGATGGTTCGTCCGTGCCGATTGTTCGTCGTCCTTTGAGGCATGCCTCCAAGAAGCATGTACCTCTACCTGCGGCGCAGGAAGCACCACAGAGTTCTCGGGAATCTACGAAGCTTCGTGTTGCCTCCGCGACACGGGTGCCTCCAGAGTCTCAAGTCTGGGTACAGGTGAATTCCCGTCAACACGGTTTACGAATCGTCCAGCCATTGCCGTCGTTGTATGATAAATACTCTCTTGCCATTGCTAATGGAGTGGTCCAGGTGGAACCGGATAATCCGTTTTACGTGTTGATAGCCAATCTAGGCAAAACAACCCAGTATCTGGTGAAAACCCAAGTGATTGGCTCGGTCATGCCGCATCCAACTGCGTTGGTACCGACGAAGATGACTGCTGCCGATGTGCTCGGAATCGTTCACTCTAAAGAGGGGGAGGAGTCTGAATCTCATTCGTCTCCGTCGCCGAGTCTCTCGGGTCAGCAACCAGTTAGGGCAGAGAAGAAACGCGCTCCGACGAGTTACGACCAATTGGACCCAGTGAAGGAATTAGAAGAACTCGACCTCGGACATGTTTCGGAGACACACCGCAAACGACTGCGCGATATGCTTCGTGAATTCACCACAATGTGGGATGGTTCTCTCGGAGAGATAAATACTACGGAACACCGGATTGATCTCCTTCCGAACTCTCGGCCAGTAGCCCAACATCCGTACAGGGCAAGGCCCAAGGCCAGAGAAGAAGAGCAATTTCAGGTGGACAAGATGCTCCGTGCAGGAGTTATAGAACCGCCACATTTGCCGTGGGCATCACCAGTGGTACTGGCTCCGAAACCGGATGGTTCCTGGCCCTTCTGTATTGATTATCGTCTTCTAAACGCCCTTACCGTCAAGGACGTGTACCCTATTCCACGTATGGATGAATACATCGATTCTCTCGGAAATGCTACCGTATTCACGGCCTTGGATGCTAACTGGGGATACTGGCAGGTTCCAGTGAGAAAGGAGGATCATGACAAGACAGCGTTGGTCTGCCACTCTGGCCTCTACCGTTTGAAACGGATGCTCTTTGGTTTAACCAATGCTCCCGCTACTTTTCAGCGTGCTAATGATATCCTACTGGCCCGCTTCAAGTGGCTTACTTGTCTCGTTTACCTTGACGACGTCATTGTATTCTCAGATAATCTGGATGATCACCTCACACATGTGAGAGACATAATGGCCACGTTACGGGACGCCGGAGTGACACTCAAGCTGAGAAAATGCGAATTCTTCACGGATACTGTAAAGTATCTGGGTCACATAATCCGTCCAGGACGTGTCATGATCGAGGAAGCTCGTGTGAGGTCGCTGAAACAGGCCACGAAACCGACTACCCAGACTGAACTGAGATCCTTTCTAGGATTAGTCAACGTCTATAGACGGTTTACTCCCAACTTCGCAGACATTGCGCCCCCTCTCAACGCGCTTCTGCGGAAGGGTCAACCGCCTAAGTTGGACCCATTCACGTCTACTCAGACGGAAGCCTTTAACTCTCTCAAAAACGCTGTAACCACGGCACCAGTGTTGTCACTACCGAAACCGGGACTTTCATATACCGTGGACACGGATTCTAGTGACTACCAGGTAGGCTGCGCCTTGTTTCAAACCACCCCAGAGGGGGAACGCAAGCCAATTTGGTACTGGTCCCGTTCGTTAAACGTGCATGAGAAGAATTACTCCGTCTCGGAGAAGGAATGTCTTGCAGTAGTGTGGGCGTTATGCACACTACGCCCCTACCTCATGGGTACTCATTTCACCGTTTACACGGATTACTCATCATTGAGAGGGCTACTCTCCATATCGGAGCCTTCAGGCCACTTAATGCGTTGGAGACTGCGTCTTGCAGAGTTTGACTTCGACGTCGCCTACAAAAAGGGCGCCAACAATACACAAGCCGACGCCCTTTCTTGCCTACCCACCACAGGGGAAGCGTTAGCCGTCGATGACGAGGAAATACCCTGCTTCGCAGTTGACGACTACACCGCAGGTGAAATGGATGATATCGAAGAGGAATGGCCAGACGAACTGGATTTTGACCAGGAACTGGATGACCTACTCGTTGTCAGTGAAAGTGCAAACCCCCTACCAGGGAACTTCGTACCCGTCACAACGGAGGAGATGGTTAGGGAACAATTCAGCGATCCCTACTGCACGAAGATTCGGGCGGAACTCAATGGAGGAGCTGATCTCCCCTTTCGGGTGAATGATATTGGATATCTCGTTCGCACGGTAACTGGAAACCCACAAATAGTGGTGCCACACGCCATACGATCTCGGGTGTTACACTTATCACATTATGCCAAACTTAGTGGCCACGTCGGAGGACGGAAACTGTACCTTACATTGCGAAGGAAATTCTACTGGCCAGCAATGGGTGTGAATTGCTACGCAACTGTGCGGTTCTGCCCCGAGTGTGCTTCGGAATCGCGTCAAGCTTCGTCGCCATGCGACGAAGTTGAAGCTCTTCCCCGCAAAGGCGCCCCTGGAATTCGTAGCTTATCGATATTTTGGGACCCTTTTTCGCTACTAAGCGGCGTAACAAATTTCTACTCGTGATCACGGATCGTTTCTCGAAGCTCGTTGGTACCGTACCCTTACGGAGAATCACGTCACTGACGGTTGCGCAAGCATTCGTCACCCATTGGGCATTCGTCTACGGCCCACCGGTGAATCTACTCTCCGACAACGGGAAACAGTTTGCCTCCCGGTTCTTTGGGGATGTATGCAGAATTCTGAATGTCAAGAATCTCTTCACGACAACCTACCACCCCCAGTGTAATGGGCAGGCTGAACGGTTTAACCGGACGCTGTTAGCAGCACTCCGTTCATACGTAGCCGATCACCCCACCACGTGGGACCTGCTCACCGATGCGCTGCCATTCGCATACAACACTCAGGTTCACCGTACTACGGGATTGACTCCATTTGAATTGGTTCTGTCTCGCACCCCACCGCCCGTGGCGCTCGAAGCACAGCCAACGCTGGATCAATTTCCTTCGACGAAGGGATACAGGGAAACCTGGAAGACATGGCTTACCAAGCTAGTCCCTGCAGCACAACGGTCAATGGCCCGGTCACAAGCCGCATATAAGCGTGATTTCGATGAGCGAGCCCATCGAAGACCGCCCGCCCTTAAGAAAGGGGACTATGTGTTCATCCGTAAAGATTATTGGAACCCAGGCAAGGAGAAACGCCACAAGCTCTCACCCGTCGCCGACGGTCTCTTCAAGACAATTGCAGTGGAATCCGACACTCTCATAGTGAATATGGGTCAGCAACACGAACGCATTTCCCGCGATCGCGTGGTTTTTGCACCCCCGCCTGCAGAAAACGACCCATCAAATGGAAATTCTACCGCAGAAGCGGAAACGAACACTACGGACACACCGGACCCACTCCCGATCGACCGCCCTAGGGAGGTACCACACCCAAGTAGGGGACTCTCGGATTTGCCGATGTTATCGGACTCTACGCGTCCTGGTGCTTCGCTGTCTGAAGCCCCGCCGCCTGGCTTAATTATTCGCCGCCTTGGCGCGTTGACACCAACTCCCCATATCGCTCCATCTAAGGAGGGGGAGGAACTCGTTAATCGTCATGCTTCCGCGCTGTCGCGTGAGGAACACCGTGTGGCACGGAAGAGTGACACCGCTAATGCGAAATCAAAGCCCTCTCGGGAGCCCGGCGTCTCGTCAAGGTCGCCGCACATCAACGCAGAAGTGGAATCGTCACCAGACACTACCTCCGTGCGGGACAGGACCAAGGAGACTCAGTCGTTACCGGCAAAGCCGTTGCCTACGCCTCATAGCGCACCTGGAGTGACTATGTCGCAGATCGGAGTGGAAATACCGCCTAAGGCGCCGTTTAGCTCGCACGTCTAAGACGGAGAAGAGTCGTCGGAGACTAAGTCGCCCAACACGCCTGAGGCGGGCCACATCGTGGACACGTCGCTAAATGCCCAGCAGGGAGGTGCCAACTGTAGCACACGGACTACACCTGTAAGGGAGATCAGCTCAGCGAGCGAACCACGTCGACAAACCGAGCTGACACCTCCCGTGCATACGGAGGCGGAACACGCCACGGCGCAGACCAATGACGGCCACCCGTTGACAACGTCACGTGCCAACACGGCGAGGCCGGTTCAATCAGGGTTACCGTTGACGCCAGCGCATTCGACGCCACGCACAACTCCGTCGAAACGGTCGCTACCACGCAAACTTGCGGTACGCCCACTTGAGACTCCCGCGGGAGAAGAAACTCTACTAAACCAAGGCATCGGGAACACCGACACCGCGAGACGCGTGACAATCGACCCAAGTGGGGGACCACACCGCGAAGGAGCAGTGGCACCAACCTTGTTGGACACAACACGGTCTAACCGGAACACCGACGCAGTGCCACACACGGTGAAGCCACCGGAGAGCTCTCCGAAGTGGGATGTCGTAATCACACGGCAAAGCCGGGAAGTCTTCCGACAGGAGTTCGTAGTCGACCACATAGTGGAACACGCATACCACCCGTTGGGGTACATACAGTATCTCGTACGTTGGTACGGCTACGGACCCGAGGCTGACTCGGATTAGCCAATCGAGCATCTCCCACGATCGAAAGTGGTGTAGTACCATCGGCGTACTCTCACGGGTCTCCCGGCGACAATTGTCAACGCCCAAGTGGGATAACACGCTCCGAAGGGGAAGAAGCTAGCTCACCAAGAAGAAAGTTGAGAAGTGGGAGAAGACGAAGCTGGCACTTGGAAAAGGAAAAATATACGTCATAGACGGAAGTAGGTTTAATGGCCATCAAGGCTATACCCTACAACAACACCGAACAGCGGGAATCAGGAGGAAGATGGACTAAGCCCCCGACCCTTAGTTGGAAGGGCCCGGAGCGCCGTCACCAGTACCCACATTGCTTGGATTCGATCCGCCAGTAAGGCGTGCAGCCAACGCATCCCGCATTGCGGCGACGTCCCCGCTTGCGACAGTTGCGGAAAGCCCAACTCCTCGGAGGAACTGAGCGATCACAGCCGCCTCACCGCTTCCACCCCCAGAGGGGAGGACCGTAGGCACCTCGATCACATCTGGTTCGTCCAGAAGGGAAGCCACCACAGCACCTACCGACGAAGGTTCGGGCGCGGGTGGATCCACCGGCTCAGCCGTCGCCGTTCCCGGCGCTGCCGTGTCATTGGAGGTCGGCTCAGCCGCGTTGGCAGAAGGAACCTCTTCTACTACGTCGTCTTCATACCCCATCTCGGGTTCGTCGTCCATCATTTAGTCGTCGTCACCGCCGTAGGCGTGGTAAAAATCGTCAGCGTCGACGAAGCCAACGGGATGCCCGTTAGGGATATATCTCGGAGCCATCTGGAGAGCTGCCGCTTCAGCTGCGGTGATCTCTTGCACCTCCCAGGGATTGAAAAAGATGAAATCTCCCGCCAATGGCGTGCGTCGTCCCGGAGACCGGTCGAAACCGCCGTCCTCGTGACGGCGCCCGCTCTGAGCGAAGGGCACGCTGGCCCAATCAACTCGGTCGACTACGTCGAGGAGACCACGAACTTCTTCGGCATTGTTTTCACCTCCCAGAGGGACTCGCAACGAGAGCTCTCGGATGCACGCACGAAGGCGAGGCGGGACATATCACAGTCGATACTGGTTGTATACTTCCCATAGGAGATAAGCCGCGGTGCGGATGGCCCACTCGGTGAGCACCACGGACCGCAGTCCGGAATACGGATCCTCGATGAGGCAGGAGCCCAGATAGGAGAGGACCGGGGGCAACTCCACGTAGCACCCGTGACACACCTCCACCGAGGACCACCAAGTGGGAATTGGAACGTAACGGCCCAGCCGGTGGTTGTGCCGGATTCGATTGATCTCCGTGTTTTGATACGGGACTAGAAACCCGAAACGGGAATGTGGGAGCTCACTACAAGAATCGTTGTCCACGTTCATTAGCTGTCCGGCCAGACGCTTTTGTACCCCAGTTGTCTCACAGGTTATGGGCCCCTTTCGCTACCGCTGTGGTCCCGAGTTCGAACCTCACCAGTCGTCATCGCAAGCTCACACGCTTTCCGAGAATTACAGAGTTCCACCGATTCACCGGGGAGTATTACACGTACAAACCGTCTGCTGCGATATCCATCTACAGATCTACACATCTACACATCAACACCTCAACACATCGCACACCGTTTACACGTCAAATTCGCCTCGCTGTGCTCGGCTCCACCGAGTTTGACCGGGGAGTGTGGGAGCTCACTACAAGCCCATAGTCATTCAAACTTGCTTCCGCCTCGCACGTGGGAGCTCACTACAAGAATCTTTGTCCACGTTCATTAGCTGTCCGGCCAGACGCTTTTGTACCCCAGTTGTCTAACAGGGAACGCGCACGACGCTCATCGCGGATGAAGTTCTGTAACCACCGCGAACGGGACTCCCGGCGAAGATACCTGAACTCCGCCCGTATGATTGGATGACTCCAACACACCGCCTCCTAGCGTACATTAGGACGTCCTCTCCAGGAGTAAGTCTCAACCACCGCCAAGCGGGCGCGGTACGAAATCTCGCCTCGTGTACGATACAACCGGAGATCAAGGCTAATGGAATCAGGAATTGGGAACTCGAGTTTCGCCCGGCTCTGCCGCGCATAGCCCAAGCGAACCAACGCCGCCTGAGCGGAAGCCAGCGACTCGCCGGAACGCCGCAAGATTGCGTGAGGAGAGACGGAAACCCGTCGACGCCAATCCCACGAAGTGGTGACTAACGCCGGAAGATCCCCGAGAAGGCAATCAGTACCGTCCGCAAAGGACACGATAAGCTCCTCGTTGAAAACGGCTGTAGGATGAAACCACGGAGCAGTCCGGAAGATGTGCGCATGAACGCGAGGGTTCAGCCCGACTAGCTCGTCGTAGGAAGGCCACGGCACGTCATGCATGACATGACCATGGGCTGCTGCCCCGGAGAGAGAATGTGTCCGCCACTGGCGTTGAGCCCCTGGGACGCCCCAGAAGCATTGCCACTTTGCGGAAGAGGCACCGAACGAAATCCGGAGAAGTATACCGAGTTCGGAGGTTGACGGCTCATCGCGCGAGGCACTCGAAGAACGGGAGGTTGGTAATAACACCGCGAGAGCGAGTTGAAGACTGTTGTGAACAGGATTGATCGTCGCTGGAGCGAGGTTTGCACTGTCAAGTGGTAGTGACTTGATCTTCGCGAGGCGAGATGGAATCCGAAGACTTTGGGGATGCGCTTTTATGCTCACGGTTGGGAGTTCGACCCGCCATCGCGACGGCGTGGCTCACTCTTAAGGAGGGGGATATGATGGAAAACACTCTTTGGAGGCGATTTGGGGTACTTAGTTAATTTCCGCATCATGCGTTAGTAGATATACGAACTACACCGCTATTAGCGTGTCGTTTCGCTGAGATAATTTCCACACATGGACACGTGGATTGCACGGCTCGAGGCGCCGCTTAGCGGGTGTGAATAGCACACGTGTAGCACGGATATACCAGAGGCAGTGCACCCAGCATTGCTGTATTTACTTAGATATTTTATAGATTATTTTGCCCGGCGCACCCACTGTCAGTGGTGCGCCGAGCTCAGTACTTAGAGGGTTGAGCACCGCTCCTCCAAGTAAACTGCCTCTTGCCAAGCAAGGGCTTCTGGCTCTAACTATCATGCCTTCGCGGATTGTTCACCGCCAAGTGGAGTGACGACTGCGTTGTTCACGTATAGTTACCCATCCTTGTGGCGCTCAGAGTATAACCACTATTTGTGTGTCTCGTTCCGACCTATAGTCGTGTACTCGCCCCTGTATTGGGTTTGCTTTATTCCCTCTCTCTCTTCCCCACTCTGGTGGTTTGCTTTCTCCCCTTTTTGGGTTTGTGTCTTTGCCCTGTTCTCAGTGGCTCGTTTCCGACACCTTGTCGTTGCCGTGCTTCTCTCTTTCGAGGACTCATCTCGTGACCGTGTGAACACGTGGATGTCTACCGACTACTAATCAGCCTAACGCTCCGACGCTTGTCGTGGTGGTTTGACCTCAGATTTACATCTGGCTTAACTGTGTCATTACCGGAGTGCTCCGTTCGCTGTGCTGCCCTGTCGAGGGGAAGATTCCGAACGTCTTCGTGAGCCTGCGCTTTTCCTGCCAAAAGCGTTGCTCCACACTGGCCCATGACAGTAGGTCATGGGCACAGCCGATGAAGTCATGCCCGCATGGGAGATCGGCTTCGGTGCACCTTGTATATATTGTGGTGCACCTCGCTTTTCCCCTCGGGTATTGTAAAGTCAGGCACCATTAGGGCAGTAACTATACCATCTTGGTCACTTGCTACTCTATTACTATTCAGGTTTTACCGCGCGTCGACGTCTACTACCGTACACCTACACGGTCTAGAATAGTTGCCCCGCCGTTTGCCCTTGCGGGTTTCAGGTGCCCTACTACCATATTGGTTGTGTGTTTTTCCCCTTTAGGTTAAGCCCTCGCGCGCTCCCTCTACCAGCCGGACCCCACACCTTATCGGTACTTGTACGACAGGATCGGAAAGTCACATCTTTATGCATGCTGTCCAGGGCCGCTTGCATCGAATTAATGGTGCTAAGCTGTTCACACCGAATAATGTCGATACGGAGAACCTTTGACTTCTTCCCAACTTTGCGAGTAATGGCGGAGAGTGGGGAATCGTGCTGATGTCCTGTGAAGACTGTAAGTGGACAACGATTACCAAGGCGATCGAGGAGAATGTTATTTAAAACGGATTGAGCTACAGGAAGCACGCTTGGCCAACAGTTATGAAGTAACTGGTATTCGGAAAGGAGTGCTCGACACGTCCGTAGTAACTCTCGGCATACAAACTCAACAGTCCCGTTCGACCACGGACAGTATGCAAGCGTGAAGTGATATGCAGATTTTGTCTTCTCCTTCAATAAATGAACAACTTCATTCTTGAAATGCGAGCCTCTGTCCGATACCCATTGGTTCACTACACCGAATGCCGCAAACCACTTTATCATAGCTTCTGCCACAACATGAGCAGTAGTTTCTATTGCTGGCGTAAGCCAAACGTAACCACTGTGGTTATCCTTGAAGACTAGTACATAGAGATAATCGTCTCCAGCTGAGGCCATATAGCAGAAGTCAAAGTGAAGAAGCTCATTCGGATGATCGTCGTGTAGTGCCTTCCCCAAAGGACGCGGAATGTTCTTTCCAGACTGTGTGCAAAGGCAATGGAGGCAGGAATCCACAAAATGCACTGAGCTTTATAGCCCAACGCATTAACTTGCTTGCAGTGTGCCTCGAGATGCCTGGGTTCTTGCCGTAGGGATCATACAGATAAGCCAGATTGGCATGATCTATAAATATGTTTTCCTCGTCACCAATTACAAGATAGTACAAGCAGCACATTGCTTACACGATTGCGTATCCTTCCTTCTCCGGTACAGACCAATTAGCTGAAGACCCGGAGAAAGCGCCAGACAGAAAGCAGAGGGGCTCGTGTCATTGTTCCTCCACGACTTTGTTTCGGTCCTCAAATGGCACCTGCGTTAGAATAGCAGTCCAGTGAGAGTCGGAGGCGTCCGTGAAAAGGCACTTAAAGTGGCCTAACTTCGGATACGAAAGCTTGACGGAAGCAGCTAATTGATTCTTGATATCAGCGAAAGCTGAATCATGATCGGCGCCCCATGAGGTGCTGAGGGAAAGGTTGCGCAGAGCCTGTTTGGTGCGCTTTTGAACCTTGCTGTAGCAGTTCCCGAGTAGATTGTGAAGGGGGGCGATTCGTTCGGCAAATGCAGGAATTGCGTTCCGCATCCAATTCGTTGCACACACGAATTGTTGAAGTTCACTTGCCATTGTGGGCGTCTTCATAGACGCCAGGAACTGGAAATGCCGAGGATGGTACTGTACACCTTCGGCGGAAATGATTCTTCTGCAGAACTGAACTTCGTGTGCAAACAGAGTAAATTTCTCGGCACCAATCTTCAGTCCAATATCCTTACAAACGCGGAAGAAAGACTCGCGATTGACTAAGAGTTCTGTTTCATCTGCGGCGTAGAATAAAAAGTCATCAATCAATTTTAGCATTTTCCCGACCCGTCCGTCGAATTTGTCTGCTAAAACAGCTTGAAAGTGATTTCCAGAGTCACTCCCGCCCTGTAGGAGGCTTATGGAGGAGTACACTCCAAGAGGAATATGTATAGACCTCATTTCTTGGGACTCTGGGGAAAGGGGAACCTGCCAGTAGCCTGAGCTAAATCAATATTTGCAAAGCGGGTTTTTCCTGATATGTCCTGAAATTTGGACTCCAGATGTAGCATTGCTGATTGAATTGGAACCGTACGTAAATTTGGTGCACGGAGGTCGACTGTGAATCTAAGTTTGGTGGACCCCGGCTTGGGTACTGCAAGAGCAGGTGACGCCCAACGTGCAGATGGATTTTTGTAGATCGCGTCAACCGCTTCCAATTCACGAATTGTCTGGATAATAATAAAGTCTCGCTGCTGAGGCGCATATCGTCGCTGCGGGGAACGATAGGGCTTCGCGTTCTCAGTGCGAGTGATGGTGAGTGGTGGTACGTCGATGGGTGGGTCAGAGCCAAGCTTGATTCGGAACACGTCACGATACTTCTCAAGGAGTTGAGAGAGATTCTTGGCTCCATTAGCCGTCATACCATTCTCTTTGGCTTCACTGACAATTCGTAGAAAAGCCTGGTCGATTGACTCCCTACTGCCCTTTCCGATTTCTGCGGCTAGACATTCAGGGAGCTCGATGGGATCATCATCCGCAGCCATGTATGATAGGCCTCCATATGTAGCGGTTGCTAGCTCGAAATGATTCGAATCAATGTCGAGGACATGCTTGTCATGTATGTCTGGTCGGACACGGGAGAGGTGATCCTTGAGGTTGAACCCTATAGTGTTCAAAAAAGGCCTGCCCAAGAGAATCTCGCCCATATCGTGGTCAACGACGTAAAATTCAATACCTCGGACGCGCACCGGAATGTTTGAGCCTGGAAGGTAGATAGTGATAGCCAACGTCACAGTCTGGGAGGACATTACCACTTTCGTGGCTTCGGTTTTGAAGGCACCTTCGAGATTCAAAGGCTTTGCTAGGGTTTTCACAAAGAGGTCAGGTACCGCAGGGTTAACTTTCTGAAACGTTTTGGAGTCGATATCACTGAAATCGGCCCCGGAATCGCACAGAAGTGTATGGAATACAGTATCCTCCAAGGCCACTCTGAATCGATTATCCTCACCGTCATGAGTTGTAGTGCTCACGATTGACTCCTGCTTCACCGTCTTTGCTTTCTTAGACTTCTTACTCCCGTAATTCTTCTCGAAGATTTCCTTCATCTTCTCGGCGGAGGTGATAGGACAGTCCTTCAGACGGTGCACTCCTCCATAGTCTTCGTTCAGACATGGTTTGTTCCAGTCTGAATCCTTGCGCTTCGACGCACGGCGGTTCGCTTTGGATGCATCACTGCTCGTCTTTTGGCTGTATTTGTCAGAGTGAGAGGGTTCGCCTGATCTACCACTACGATCTCGATTGGGGTGTGATTTCTTTGGCTTAACAGGGGCCCGAGCGGTTTGTGTAAGGGAAAGCTCGAGAGCAATGCTGGCACCTTCATCTCTAAAAAGTTTGATACTTGCCAGTTGCTCTTTTTTCCAACCTAGACGCATCATTTTAATACGTTCCTGAAGGACATCAGGTTGAAATTTGCTTACAAGGCGGTCTAGAAATTTCTTGGCCATGTCAGCATCCTTGAGGATCTCGGAGGTATTGTTCTGGTCAAGAGAAATAATCCCAGAAATTATAAAGTTTGACACACCACCTGCAGGGTCTTCCCTATTGGGCTTGAATGTAAAAGACCGGAGGGTTGAATCGATGCGCTCTGAAAGATCCTTCGGAGAAGAACTAGAGGCTTTTTCAAATCACGTTTCTACCTTCCCTACAGTAGCTTCCTCGAGGGTTAGAGCGCCTTCGATATCACCCATTACGCAGAGTGCGTGTAGAACCTCTGGATCGATACAATCTTTAACAGAAGCCATGGAGAGCTTTGCATCGTCCTCGCGATCCTTGTTCACGTCTTCAAATTTGGTGCGATACGCAGCGAAAACCGTCTCGAACTTAATCAGGGAAGGCTGATCAACGGATTTGAGAGCTGGAGGCTGGATTACTGCCACGACATCGTAGTTGGAAGAAGCCATAAGTTGCCGTCTCTATAGTACACGAAACGTCTGCTCTTTGAATCAAGAACCAAAGCGCTTTGTTGTTTGGTCTCAGGTACTACTCAATGGCAGGCGAGGAAAGAAGATCGGGTACACTCACACATTGGTTTTTCTCTGTGGTGAGTTGCCACTCATTAACGAGTGGCCTTTTTATGCACCCGTCCAGACCAGTTGACTGCTGGTCTGGCCACACAATCTGACGTAGGTCGTCGATGGCTCTAAAGGTGATAGACTAGATCAAATACACTAACGATAGCGATAGTGACGGAATATCGAGATATTCGTCCATGTAGGCTGATTGCAAGACAGTACAGTACATAAATGAGGATTAATCGCGCAAATGCGCTGCGCGCACAGGGAACACTTCATTCGCGCAAATATGCTTCTTCAGAAAAGTTCCAACGCCCCAATAGTAGTGACTGTATTCAACAGCAATGGAAGAGGATCTAGCACAAAAATCTCTATTTGGAGCACACTTGCAGCCGATATTATCAAAGACATTAACAAACCTCACTTCCGGTGTCGCGTTTGCGGTCTATTTCGATGTATGAACAAATTATACTCGAACAGTAACATTGTCCTCCACTACAAGACCCAACACCCCCAAAACTTTCAAGAATATACAACAATTGATTGAGTCCAATGGAAACGAGACTACAATGAAATCGTTGATAACCAATGAACGCGAAAGATCGCATAATATATCGCCTCATTCCTCATTCTCCCAACTCTTACGAAATGCCACAGACACGAAAATCTCAACCATTTCTGCCAAAGTTCTCAATCCAGTTGCGAGCATTTTATTTTCATGTATAGCGGAAGTTCCACTCTCCGGAATCGCGACCCTGGAGTTTCAGGGTCTTGTAAACATTCTTGGCGGAAGATTGCAATTTTGTAGCAAGCGAATATTGGAATCCTTTTTGCTGCCCACGTACAAAGCGGTTTGCAAGGTCATGGGAAAAAGAATCGGAAAGGCCAAAACTGGGTCACTGACTTTCGATGGATGGAACGCAGCGTTGGGAGCTCCCATAATGGGTGTTACATGGCATCATATTGACAGTAACTGGCGTCTTTGTTCTATTCCGGAAACAACATTGAATCTAGGAAATCTACCGAGAAACGCTGAACAGCTCTGTGAAGTACTACGTGCAATTGTATCTACTAATTTAGTTGTAGGATCAGATGAGGTTTGCATTTCTACATTGACTACGGATGATGAGGCTGCGACAGCGAAGGCAGTTGATTTGTTTACGAACTATGTGGGATCAGTGCGGTGCGTGTGTCACACAATGGAATTAATGGTGAATGACGTTTTTCAAAATGGAACAACATGGGAGAACTACATGGAACACGTGAATAAGGTTACATCCTATTTCAATTACCACCCTAAGGCTACAATATTGCTCCGTGAGAAGCAGATGAATGAAGGAAATACAGCCAATCGAATTCAAAGATTGAAGCATGACGTACCTACCAGATGGCACTCACGTCTTGCAGCAATGAACACATATCTCACGAGAGCAGACAACATACGTGAAGTAGCACAAGAACTTGACATTACAGCTTCTGAAATTCCTTACCTCACGTCCGAACAGACAAGTTGTTTGGTAGAAAGAGTTGTTGTTCTGAAAGAGATTAGGCGTGTCGCACGGCAACTAGAGGCTGACAGGTCTGTTATATTGTCTAGGGCACCTCGCGTGCTTCTGGAACTCTATGAAACCCTCAAAAGTATGTCTGGGGATATGCTGCCAAACACCGTTGCATTTCACCACTCCGACGTAGAGGAAGCCCCTTCAAACTATTTGATGTCCAAACAAATTGCACAACCGTGCATAAGAAGCATCGCCTCCGCCGACAAAGCACGAGACCATGCTCGCCAGACTCGGCTTGTGAAGCCGGCAGCCCGGGATATGTGTCGTAAACTTTGTGCTTCGCTTTCCTTTGGAATCCTGTTGAGCCCAGTGCTGCACTATGGGACCCCAGTTTGGAAGGCAATGTTTCTTTTTTTTCTGCAAGCACTTCTACATATGAACGTGGGCGCCGCGTTCTATTGTTTCACCTAGCTGCGCTACTCGACACTAATGAATGTGAACTGGAGTTTTTGGGTACTACAGAACCCGATCGCGGATGATACTTTAAACTTCTTTACAAGGCGCTTGTGCGGGAGATGCAACCCTTGGATGAATGTTCTTGTTTTTCTGCAACCGCTTTAGAAACGCTTATGGAGCTTTTTCACTGCAACATGCGCAAAATATTGAAAGAGCAAGGTCGAAGAGAGGTCAGCGAAGCACTAGCGTTTTGGAGAAACGCTAGCGAGAGCCCTGGTTTAGTCAGCGCTGTTCCTTTCAATACTGTTGCTCGTGCTTTATTAGACTCCCAGGCGTCGTCTGCCGCTGCTGAACTTCTTTTCAGTAATATAGGAAGAAGGGAAGGGCACCAATGTCCGTCTTTATTGAGCAGCACTACAGAAATGTGCGAAACAATCCGAGTGCTTTTCCGAAATGAGCTTCGCTCATCCAATGGAGTCCAAAACGGTTTACTACACGTTAAAGGAGAAGCGTTCAAAAAAGTGTCACGCAATATTGCTGCTATGGTGTGTCATGATAGCGAGGATGTTTCCGATGACTAGATCTGACTAACTACGGGGTTTTTGGCCTTGCTAATGACTACAGGAATGGAGAGATTAGTTAGTCACATGTACGCCCCTGGTTGTACGACAATAGCTATTGTTTCAGCAGAAACACCATTCAAATATTAATGTAGCGTTCCACCAATTCTAGCAGAATGAGGTGTTATTCGCAAATCTTCTAAGCCAAGAATACGCTTACTGCGACTAAAATAGTTTACAAACCAATTATATGGTAACTTAAAAACATTGTTACCAGCCAAACCTTTATTTTGGTTTTTTTGTATGCCCTGATTAGTTCAATACGAGCGGGATGATTAATTGTCACAAACTGATATGGCCCGGTTTTCGTATCTTTGATGCATATCCCGACGGTTTTGGGATCAAACGAGGATAATCGGGCATCATGGGAAAGGCGAGAAGATCCCACGTTAGCGAAAGCACCTCTAAAACGCGAAGGTATCCATAGAAAGCAGGAGATAGTGCCACAGCAGCCTGCGGCATATTATGATACAGCATGATCGCTGTGAAAGCAGCTGCTATTTGCCTTTTCAATGGCGCTGAGCTATGCCGGACATGTGCCTTTCGCCAACCCTTTAGTGCCTTCTGTAAATTTTCAAGCTTGTGCCGCAGACGGGGCATTAAAATGAACAGCATGCATAAAAGATTATGCATCTCTTTCTTGCTTCCAGCTGTGGGGCTCACACCTTATCGACTTTCGATGTAATTTAGCAGCATGAGGTCAAGAACTTTATCAGTTGCTTGCATAGTCACGAGAGACTTTTAGAAACTCTCGAGAGCCGAAGTGTAGGGCAGAATTGTCGGTTGTTTCAATTTGTTTCGCAATAGTGGGTGCCGGTTAAAGAAGACTAGTAAGCTAGTGGTGAGGAGCGCTCCCATTAGCAGGTCGTTTTTCGCGGATGTGATCTTCGTTAGGCCAGCCGGAAGATTTCTTTTTTCACCCCTTGCATGCGTATCGCTCGATCCAAAGGTACCATCCGCACTGACAGTGGCACGCAAAGGGGTGCGCGTCTTTCGTTGTCGCTTCTCAACTTTGAGCGAGGCCCATAGTCGCGCTGCTTTGGAAAAGCGTAGCATGGCGTTCCGGCGGGTGCAGCTATCGTCGCCTGCTCAGGTCCGATGGCCTGGAAGGGGGATCAGCGAAGTTCGCTTCTGATGGTATATGAAAAAGGGCTTGGATGATGTTGTGAGCCACGAATACCCCTGCGGAGCGCCTACATGAAAGTGCGAGTGCGTTGGATGAAGAACTCTCTTTTCTAAATGCTAGGATGGTTACCAGTGAGTCGGGAAAAATTAGTGCTCTTGCGTCGTGGACGCCCTTTGAAGCGAGCCATTCCAGGCCGAGATATGCTTTCGTGGCTTCCAACTCATTAATGTGAGCTTCTAGTTTCCAGCGGTGCGCGAAGACTGTAGTCTACTGGGCCTGCCTAAAAAATCTTTCATTGAGCTTTTCCTTTGTCTTTCACCTCTTTCGCACCACATGGTGGTGATGGCCTCCGTTGGAAGCTTCGTGTACACCACGGCTCCCTCGACGGGAGAAGCGTCGAAGCACACCGCGATGTCTGTGAAGGGAAGCGATAGGCATACAATTGCTGTCGGCAAGAGGGCCGTCCGATGCTGAAGGTTTCCTTTGTGCGCTTTACCAGTGTTTTGTGCTGTGCTCTGTTTTCTTTTCCGTCTTTTTTTGTATCCTCAATGAGTCGATAGAAATTGATGAGGACAGAAAGAAGTCGCCTGCGTCCCGAGGCGGACCACACTAACTCTCCGGCCACTTTCTATAACAATTGAATGTCGATTGATTTCTGCATCTCCAGAATGTACGCGTCTAGGATGATTCTGAGTGCTTTCGGAACGTCCGGCAGAGCTTATTTCCTTCAAAGATTATGCGCCAATCGATGAAGGTGAGGGAGTCACAGCAGATTTCTCCGATTGGACACGACTTTTGGAACTTTATTGGGAGACCAGCGAGCTCGAAACGTGAGTATATGATCTTTTGCAGCGCGGTAAATTGGTCCTTATCCGAGTTGGAACACACTATAGCGGCGGCGTCGATTATGTGACATTCTGAGGCGTCCTTGTTCTCAATAGGAACCCCGTGGACTGTTCTTTCCAGCTGCTTCACTGTCAAGATAGATGATGGACATAGAGGGTGTCTGGCAAAGAGAGTGAAACAATCGTGGATAATTCTTGATGCAAGAAAGTGTGCGATGTTTACTGCCCACTTGTAGCCCAATGGCATTGTTCTCTGGAGTGGACGGATAAAGTGAGATTGTTCTGGTCGCGTTCTCATATGCTTGCATATTTCCCTTGGAACATATCCCGGAAGGTCTCCAAAGATAATTGGTTGCAGTGGAAAGATGCCTGCCATGGGCTCTGGAAGAGGTATTTTAGAGGTATGTCGTGAACCATGTTATCTATTTCGAAGTAGAAAGCCAAGAGGTCGCCATCTCTGCACATGAGGTTCGGGAAGGCATCCGGTGTTGACAATGCGGTGTACGGCGGACCTGGAAGGTGGGAGTTTTGATACCATAGCCAACTTATCAAACGCTGCTTGGTTGGACTTTTGGCAACAGCGAAGGTTATCATTGTTATTCGTGTGGCTAGCTCGAAATATTCTTTGGTTTCTTCTATGGGGTTCGACCACTTAAGCGTTCCCGCCTTACTCGCTCTCGTCAGTACTTTGATGTACTCACAGGTGGGCCCTAGCACGTAAAACCGCTGCCCAGGTTGGCGGTTGATTTTCGGTTTTCAATGCCCTGGTTTCAGAGACGTTTTCAAGGCTGTATGTGATTCGTCAAAGACGGCGCTGCTTCCATTTGGTATGCGGTCTGCCCATGAGACTGGACTGATGTTCGCTGATGATGGTGGTAGGTCCACCTCTTCGGCGTCAAGAAATTGGAAGGTGCCGCTCATTAAGTCTTCGTGATGAGGGGTAAGGCTTTCCCAAAAACGGGTAACCTCTTCTAGGTGGGGATTGGTTTTGATCGATATGACAGCCGGGGCTTAAAGTGAGGCTGGTTCGTCTTGGAAGATTTGCGACGGTGATTGGGCGACCTCAGCTTTCCAGAGATCTGAACGGTTGTTCAGCGATGCAATTGCTCGTTTTGATATTGCTATTTGATGATAAGAGAGCTTACTGTGCTGTTTTGGTCCGATTAATAAGTGGTTCAAGGCTGTTGCGGCAGAGTGAGTAACTCTATCTTTTGGAGGGTCTGTGATTGGCATTGGAAGGGTTCTCTGTTTGTAAGAAGAACCTAATTTTCGTCTTTTGTTTTCGGCTTGAATTGGTTCGGTTTCCTGGACTTCATTGGCGATCTTCCTGCCGTGTTGCTGCGCTGGGTTTGAAAGTCGTTTGTTGCCTTTACTACCTGTGCATACGGACGTGTTAGCTTGCTTTGAATATTGGGTAGAAGACTTGCTAATGACAGTTGCGATTCCAGTAGTGGTGTTACTGTCCACAATGCTTGAGAGCGCTTTGCGTCCATTGTTCTTTCCATCTTCGAGATAAATATCAGGGCTGCAAGACGCCGCAGGCTCACTTCCAGCCCGATGTTGGACTCAATGGCCTGCTGCATTGTGTCGTATTGCAGAAGTGTGAGGTGGACTAATCTCGCAATTGAATATGGCTCTGATTGTAGTCAAAGGGGCTCTCCGTGATGGCCTCTTTCCCAGTTGACCTTGGATATGGCAATCATTAGATTGTCGCGGCTCATAGTTAGATCTTTCAGAATATACCCTCCCAACAACTCTTTGACGGCTAGAATATGGAGGGCAGTTTTTTTTCCTGGGTAGACCCCGAGGCGCTTGCGGTTTGGAGTATCTTTTCTTTTCTCATCAATGGTGACCACTCCACCAATTGTGACGGCCTTCCTCTTCTTTACAGGTGGTTCTCGATTGTCGCTATCTGTTTGGAGGATCGCTTCTAACAAAAGGAGAAGATTTGGGTTGTGAGCCGGTGCGGGTTCGTCTGCTACCGGGTTGGAATTGGTGGTGAGTAAGTGCTCGTTAAGCTGCGTTTGACAGTGTAGTTTCCAGTCCATGAATCCAATGACAAGAGCCTGAGGGCTATCTTGGTGGTTGTACTGCGGCAGGGAGGGTTCGTACTGCTTGCTCTTCAGCATGAGACTGCGAAGTTGTTCGGGTCGGAATCTGCCATGTTCTTGAGTTCTGGTGAAGAGGATTCTAAGAGCTTCTTTAGTTCGGCTTTACCAATCTCATCTTGTTTGTCCTAAAGTTGCTTATACATGTGGAGAACGATGGCGAGTTCGTGCCCTGCATTGGTGACGTCCAAATGTTGCGGAATTGCACCAGAAGGAGCTGATCCTATAACGCCCGTTAACTCTGCGTCATCAAGTGCCGTGATTGCTTCAATGGCGAGGGTTTTGAGATCCTCGTAACTGGTCATATTGCTTACAAAATTTGTAGCTCGCTCAAAAGGTGTCGACAGGGAATAAATGTAGTTCTACGAGGTTTCTTCTTGTAAATGTAGATCAGAGGCCTTTGGTCTGTTCGATGCTTTTCTTTAAGTGGGGAGGCACTGTAAAGAAACTTGGTTTGGTGCTGATGAAGCCAAGATGTTTCACTCTGCGCCGGGAAATAAAGCAGAATATATGCTCTGTGTAGGCTCTATGATATGTTCTACTGGTCCAGGTTCCTTAAGTAGGAGAAAAGTACTCTTGTAAAGAGGGTTATTTGCTTGTAGTTTAGGCCGCAGTTTGTGGACCGCGTTCTAAGCGGATATATTCTTTCAGACAGTGATAGAGCACACAAGAAGAATTGACAAGTATTGTGGTTACAAAGTAGAGTGATATGCGCTTTGTGCTCTTTCAACAGGGGAAAGAGTTTGGTGGTGGTGACGGAGAGCTCTGAGGAGGCTAGGGGATGCTCCTTGTACGTGATCATTGGCAGTGAAAGTTTTAACCTTTGGAGAGAAACAGGTGTGAACAGAAGGTTTCAGGCTTCTCAATGGAGCAGAAGGAACTGCAGGGAGGGTTATTAGTTCCTCAAGAGAGCAGGTGCAGCACATCAGATTCTTAGCTTCTGAAGGAAGCAGACGCAGCGTGGAGGTGCCTTGGTTCCGCAAGGAAGCAACAAAAAGCTTCTTGAAAGCCAAACAAAAAGCTTCTTGAAAGCCAAAGTTTGCGACAAACGGCTTGTCTGTTGAAGACCGAAGCTGTCAACTTCAAGAAGCCGAAGCCTCACCTATATGGCACCGATCGCCGTCCAAAAACTTTCGCTTTCAAGTAGAGAAACTATTTTCGGTGAAAGGCCAGGATCCTCCGTTACAGAAGTAACGCTCCAAGAACCTCTACATGTCCTTAGCTCCCGCCAAGTGTCTAGAACCTCCGCTTTCACCACACTCATTCGCTCAAGTCCTTCTCGTCATACTCATCGCAGTTCAAATGGCGTGACGAAACTGCATTCCAAAAAAGCGCGCACTTTGTCCCTCCAAATCTTGCCTGCCAACGTTTTACAGCACAAACTACCCTTTTTTCCGAGAATTTCTCTATTGAGGTCCTTGAATCGTAATCGCTCCGACGTTGCTATTCTGCTGTAATCGCTTGAAAACCCGTCTTTCTTGCGCAATAGCTGCGTCGTTGGCATATTTTTAGCCCCATTTGCCCATTTGAAGCAGCTATGATCACTTTTCGTGTAGCAGATGACACATCTGAGAGATACACCCACCGCCTCCCCCGAGGATTCTTAAGACGCCAGTATGTTCAATGTGTTAGATTCTCGATTGGATGACTCAAGCGATGAGATGAAAGACGATCTCCTTTCCGTAAGGACGACAAAAAAAGTAATAAATGAAAAGAAAGATTTAGATCGAGAGCCTACAAACGAAGAAAATAATTTCATACGTCATTTGTTGAAGAAGATGTCGTTGTTTTTGGAGAACGTCAAGAAGCGTACTATGGTAGAATTGAAAAGTGTAGAAAAAGATGGGTTTAATGAATTTAAAGGGTTATGGTGTTATCTCATTCTGGTGTTGAAAAACTCAATTGGCAGTAAGGAAAATGTGCATCTCATCTCTTCTTGTGATTGAAACGGGTTGGTTTTCCACTTACTTCTTGGTAGCGGGGTCTTGGAACTTGAGTCTCGTATCGGTGTAGTACTCGTGACTGTAGATACGAAATGTGGTATCAGTGAAGTACCCAAATCGTACCGAAAGAGGTCGCGGGAGGAATAGGTTGATGTACTTGAGCGCTACAAAGAGAAATTAAGTGAAAAGCTTTATCCGAGCCTTACAGAGATTAGGTCGATCGTCGTTCCGGTCATAGTTGAACGTAAACATTGGACGTTTTTTGCAGCAGAGAAGATTGGAAAACAGAAGTGACGCATATACTGGAGTGATAGTATGAGGTTTGATTGTTCGGTAAAATGTCGAGAGCTGATCATGGCAATTGTTGGCCACTCTCAAGGAATGGGAATCGATTGGATAATTGTAGAGGAAAACTACATGCTCGATGTTCTTGGATTCATGAAACAGACAGACTCGCACAGCTGCGGTGCCTACATATTTTCTAAGATGGGATGCTTCGCTCGTACGCACTGTGTTTTCCTAGTGCCCAATTTATTGCAGGCCATGATACCAACTTGACGGAAAGATATCGATGGGTGTGTGTTGAGGTGAGGGTGCGTTTGGTTATGCGTAGTGTAGTGGGCCCGAGTTGGTGCGCGGTTGTGCATTATACGACATTATGTCCATAACTCACGTCATGCCGTTCATGAACGAATACGCCGTTGCAAAGATCATTCTCGAACTTCGCGAGAGAATCTACCTTGCACGCATGAACGCAGCCGGAGGAGATGAAAAATCGGGCATGCGTGACGATAACACGACGGAAAGTGAGATGGTGGACCCTACCGAAAGAGTGAACGCTAGGAGTGGGAATAACGGTACAAGTAGAAGTGAGAGTGATGGTGGTGCTTCTGGAAAGCGTGTAAATGGCAATGAGATTGCAGAGATGGGTGTTGCGGATCTCCCCGGATATGTCTACGACCTTTGCGCGAAGGATGGGTATGAATACGGGATTCAGTTCTGTAAACCCAAGAGGAGATCGCGGGAATACGGACTGAATGTGCGTCTACGTTGTCTAAAATACAAACTATAGCCGCCCGTTTATGGTTGCAAGGGTGCCTTCATGGCAAAGACTCTGAGAAATGAGAGGGAGTGGGTACTTGCTGGTTCAAAAATTCATAACCACGGCGATCTAAGTCGTGGTTATCGAGGGAACAAGAATAAGCGAAGGGATACCATAAAGGCTGCAATATCGAAGAGTATGCCCACGTCATTACGCATTCCTTTCGTTACGTTCGACCCTCCAAACAAAAAGAAGGCTCCCAGCTGCTCAACAATAAGGTGGGGTCTGCCCGAAGATGACTACTTCCTTCCATCACTGCCATCACGCCCCTCAAGTGCGTGGGAATCGATGTATAAAAATACGGAGCTCAAAAGGATGGGGAGTGCATGAGCACTCCCGATCCTCGGAAAAACTGTAGACAACGTAGCGATGACGATATTATCGTCCTTGATGTGGATGAGAGCCGTATAGCTCCTGGAGATCCTGACCAAAGCAGTGCAATTGGTGGTTCTGAAGATGTGCGCTGTGTGGAGCCTGATACTCCTAATTGCGCATCAGATGGTAGCTCTGTCATCGATATTACAGATCAAGTTAAGAAGAACAGTGGTCCGGAAGGGAAGCAGGTACGTATTCAGAACAAAGCACAGTACTATTCCACTACATTTATTATAATCTCTAACCTCACTCATGTCGTAGAATTCATATATGATTCCTGCACGGGACATTTGCAGATTGCAGGGTAGGAAGGGTGGAGCAGGCGGTGATGACGAAGATGTGAAGTGGCGAATGACCCCGTCCGAAATCGATGTTGATACCATCAGTTCCATCTCAAGTGAGGAGTATCCAGCAGAGGAGTGGGGGCGTCGAGGCTTTATAGCTTATATGGATCAAAAAGATGCTCGCACGCAACACCAGGTATTGCGGCATCTACAATATATAGCAGAGTACTTAGGGTGTAAATGTTTTATTCGGGACTCCAAGTACGGAACTGATGAGGAGGAGAAGAAGGTGCTACTGCGGGGGTACCTGAAGTGTTCACTTCAGTATCAGGAAGAGTACAAGTACCCATACAGCTTCCAAATCCGGAGGGTCCGTGTGTCCCAATCCGGGACACAGAAGTTCGCATTCTCTCCAGAGTTTGCAAGAGCGCACCACAATCATGGTGCCACTCCATCTGCCCTGGTACGCAAACTATTTTCCTACAGCGGAGGTTGAAGCCCGCTATCTACGAAGCAACCTCCATCTGCAATATAACGTTGTAATCAAATTGATGGAGGATATATACGGTGTGAATGTAGACAGGGAACTATTTTGGAAGTGACTGCACTACCTATAAAATTCGCGTCATCCGAAGGACAAAGAGTGTCTACGATTATATCAAAAACTCATCCAAATACAGTCAAATACAGTCCAGGAACCCAAACCACAAGGTTTTCTGCGAACGAACGATCGAAATGGCCTTCAATTTGTCGCGTGGTGTTCGCAGGATTGGGTTACTGACTACGAACATTACGGAATCGTACCCAGTGTCTCAGTGTCCCATAGCAAAAAGGAGGGAGATAGAAGGTAGCAAAAGTAGCCGCACTGCTGAGCACAGACTCGTGAGAGCGGGGAATAATTGTGGAGAAATGGCAATCCGCTTTCGACACAATGAAGTTTCTCATAATGGAGCTCTATCCATTGAGCCCTGACGTGTCAGACTATGAATATGGACCCCGTTTCGGGTGAAATTGGAAATATTGTTGGGACGTACCTTGTTAGGTGAATCGGGGATAGAACCTATGAAATAGGTGTACAGTAGGGCCTTGTGGCATATTTGTCCAAATATTTGGCGTCACACCCGCTGGGCGGATACTTTGGCACCCTGACACTGGTTTGTCCACGTGTAGAGCCCTCGTGGGAGTGCGCAGCCCTAGATACATAGTAGATAGTATATATGCTCGGGCGATCTCGCCCTGGAGCCACTAAGTTAAACTCACCTGAGTCGTATCTTCTTCTTAAAGTACTTGGTCTTCATCCCAAAGGCTAGGCAATGGTTGTTACTGCCTACGCTAGGTTCACGACTGCTCTACGGAGAGTAACCACGTCTGGTCTCGGTACACATCACCCCAGGGTCCCTAAGAAAGTTCTTTACTACCAGTTTCTGGCTTGTTTTGCTAATTACCCCAGTATCAGGTTGTATTTGTTGTCGTTCACCGAAGTACCGGATCTTTGTTTAGTTCATCGTTTTCCTGGTGCAGGTCTCGCTTCCGCCTCTGTACAGAGATATATTTGGCACTCGTGTGTGTGTGTCTCGTTCCGCTTTCGGCCTGTTCCCGCCGTTAGCACGGGCCGTAGCTTCGCTCGTATGGTTCTCCGTAGGAGCATTACACTGTCTTACGGCACCGTTCGCTCTACTTCTAAACTCGTTCCCTCTTGATCCGTCGTCGGTTATTCCCCTCTAGGCCCACGCTCTTCTTTACCTCTGCAGGTTATTCCAGCACCGTCTCCTGTTTACACCCGGCTGCCACGTGGCACGCGCACGGGCAGAGGGCTCTACTTCTGAGTTCGCCCTTTTGTGGGAGCAGGACTCGGACACCCTGGTGGACACGTACCCTCTTTGGGGTTTGCTCTACATTCTGGTCTCCCGACCTAGAAGAGTCTAGTGGACTAGAGCCTGAAAAGGAAGTTTAATTGAAGTAGTACTCAAAAGAGTTCGAAACTAGAAGTTTGTTGTTGTTTTTGAAGTTGTTTCCGCGCTTGGGTTTGTTTCTGTCACTGAAATGGGATCCGGAAAACGGCCAAGTCCGTCCAAGGCCCGTTCTGTTGGTTCTGGTTTACCCCCGCAAGCGCGGTCAGTTCCTGAACCGCTACCGGTGAAGGAGAAGAAATCCGGGAGCCGGAAACAACCGTCGAAGACGTCTGATGCCCCAGTGGCCGGGCCCCCTTCCGTTCCTCTGGAAGGACCTTTATCCGCTGCTGCGGCAAGTGACGCAGTATTATCCGAATTGGATACTCAAGTTCGCATGCTTGAGGCCCAGAGCGCGGTGAGAGCTAGCTCTCAAGCTGCACTCAAAAAGGAGGTCGAATCGCTTCGCGAGGAAGTGAAAAACGCTCAAATGAGAGATGTTTCGGGAGAAATCCAGCTCCTGAGACAGGAAATGAACTCAATTCTGGAGTGCTATGGTTCCCCACAGGGTTTCGTGGATGCCTATCATCGGACAGTGGAAGAGTTCCGTGCCACAACGGATCGAATTCACGCTCGTCTGGGTAACCTCGAAGCCATTATTAGAATGGATGGAGAAGTAGAAGTTCCCCCACGGGAGAAGTCTGTTTCGAAAGATTTCGTTCATCACTATGATAAGAAGAGCCATCGCAAGTCCTCAAAAGAGTTTCGCCACCACGTGGATTCGTCTGACTCTGACTCTGACTCTGACGGCTCGGACAGCTCGTCATCGTCGTCGTCGTCGTCATCGTCCGTTGCCTCGGAAGGTAGTCGTCGTCGACACTCTCGATCGTCCCATTCAAGGGCCACGTTTACCTCTCAAGGTGCAGTTCGTACCCGGGAGAAGGGAGCTAAGTGTCCTGGTCTTAAGGAGTTGAAGCCTACGAATCCGCTTTATCGGAAGTTGTTATCGTACCGTTACTATCGGTTACAGAAGTCCGATGGGAAGAGTACCTCTAGAAGTACCGAAAAGGTGATGGCGCACATCCGTAAGCTCAGCGTGACACTCAAGAATCGCGAGTTTACAGGAGAAGACCCTATCCGGGTGCTGGATTTCTTCTCTAGGTTCGTTCATGAAGCCGATATTCTCGGAATGACGGAGAGAGAGGCGTACATTGCCCTCCCCTATTACCTGAAAGGTCAAGCTGAAGACCAGTTTAATTCCATCCTTGGATCGTCAAGAGCCTCGGAATGCGGCGTTACTTGTTGGCCCGAAGCGGTTCATTACCTCTTAAGGTCATACGCTACTGGTCATGCCATTCAGCAGGCTACGTCGGCCCTTAGGAAACTGAAGCAACGTCCGGAAGAAACGGAAACGGCTTATTCAACGCGCCTGAATAAGGCTTTCCACCGCTTTGGTAATGTTCATCCTTCACAGGAAAGATGTGCGATGTTTGTCGATGGGTTAAATCCCGCGATTCGGGCACTGGTAGCCCGTTATCGGGAGCAAAGTCGGAAGATAACCTATTTGGAACTGAAACAGTACGCCCAGGCTGAAGGGGATACGCTCCGAGCTCGGCGTCCCTCCAAGCCGAAGCCTCGTAAGGTACTGTTTGCCAATAATTCTGACTCTTCTCTGGCCCTTTCATATGGGAATGAAGCCAGTATGGACATGGATAATGTGCACCTCATAGGTAGTAATCCGAGTTCTATCGGCACTTCAATTGCCACCTCGGAATTGCCGTCAACCACGGTGCCGTCTACGGAGTGCGATCCGGCCCTGTATGCTCAAGATCGCCGAGTACCGGCAGCACTGATACCCTATGGACGTCGCATGATGAGGACCACTCGCCCAGGATGGAGGGATAGCACCCAGCAGGGTCGTGTTATAGCGCGTCCCACCGATGGTTCAATCGCAGTGATCTGCTACGAATGTTATGAGTTTGGTCATATTTCGCCGCAGTTCACGGTCCCGGCAAGGGATAGGTTGAAAATCGTCACTCAGTTCGAGGCTCTGACGCCCGAGGAACAGGCACGGGTCCCCAGAACATCCTATGAAGGCGCTAAGCATTCGTTGTCCCTTCAAGGAGCTCCTGGAACCATGCATGGTAACCCTGCCTTCGCGCAGAATAACCTTCAAACTCAGCGTCGCGAACCGGTAAACGGGAATCAGGTAGGTCCCGCGGAGGGAAATCGCCGGCATCAGGCGGTTCCATCTACGAAAAACTAAATATGGAGTCTCCCCGACGGGATGGGCGTCTTCCAAGTCGAAGCAGAAGACGCCCGAGGCGCCTCCGCTTCGCTCCCCGACTGTTACGATCCAATCAAGGGAAATAGCAGCCACCGACGTGGATTCGGAACACTTTTGTGTTCTTTGTCGACCGTGGATACGGGCCCGTAATCCCCGTCTCCCAGATAGAATCCTGATTATGACAAAGCGGAACGATAAAGTTTACGCCGATCTCGGCCTTTCAGAACATTTTATGGTTCGTCAGTTGTCGGTCCTAGATACAGGCGCTGCTCCTAACCTTATTCACAGGAAACTGATACCGCCTGCTCTTCAGGAACGTGTTCGTTACGGTCCATCAATGGATATTTCGGATGCCAACAACAATCCGATTAGTACGGCTGGTTACATTTCGCTCCTGGTAAGATTAGAAAGGCACCTCGTGAAGGTAGATTTCCTCGTTTGCGATTCGCTAGCCACACCAGTTATACTGGGTTGTGATTTCTGTGACAGGTTTGTGGAAAATATCCGTCCTCCGAAGCGTACTAGAGAAATGGAAGACGGTTCAATAATTCCGATTGTCCGGAGACCTCTGCGAGCCGCTGCGCGGAAACATGTACCGCTTCCGGTTGCACATCAGCCTACCAAAGGCACAGTGGCATCAACGAAGTTGCACGTGCTCAAATCTGTGCACCTTCCGCCGGAGTTCCAGGTGTGGGTTGAAGTCATCACCAAGTAGTTTGGTCTACACACAGTGCAGCCGTTACCGGCACTATATGAAGAGCGCCAGATTGCTTTGGCTAATGGAGTTGTAACGATTCAACCGGATGAAGCCTTTAAGGTCCTCGTTGCCAATCTTGGCAAAACCAAACAGTGGTTAACAAAGAACCAAGTAATTGGCACGGTACTACCTCAACCCGCTGCAGTGATACCCACGAAGATTCCTATTGGAACCGTGCTCGGTGTATCTGACCCTAAGGAGGGGGAGGAGGCCGCCGAATTCGCCGAAGCACGAAATGAGTCGCTTGAAGCCGATACGGATGATACCCAGAAGAACTCGGGTTCAGACACCCCAGCACCTTTTGAGGTTAAGCCGTTGCCACCTGGCACTGAACAGACGAACCCTGTTGAGAAGTTAATGAAGCTCAATTTGGAACACGTACCGGAGTCTCATCGGGAGAAGCTACGCGATATGCTCCGCGAGTTTACGCCCATGTGGAATGCTACCCTCGGAACAATTGGAGTCATAGAGCATTGCATAGATCTACTTCCGAACACTCGGCCCATTGCGCAACACCCTTACAGGGCAGGACCGAAGGCTCAAGTCGAGAAGATGCTCCGAGCCGGCGTTATT
This sequence comes from Gracilaria gracilis, assembly GCA_030374805.1. Classification (NCBI taxonomy): domain Eukaryota; phylum Rhodophyta; class Florideophyceae; order Gracilariales; family Gracilariaceae; genus Gracilaria; species Gracilaria gracilis. The sequence goes on along the minus strand of JARGSG010000027.1, from coordinate 116,637 downwards.
GAGCCCGCTCAATCCCCTTGGGCGTCACCAGTCGTTTTGGTGCCGAAGCCGGATGGATCATGGAGATTTTGTATCGATTGCCGAAAGTTAAATGCGGTTACAGTGAAAGACGTATACCCGATTCCCCCTATGGACGAATATATCGATTCTCTAGGGAGCGCGAAAGTGTTTACCACTTTAGATGCCAATTGGGGATACTGGCAAGTGTCCATAAGGGAAGAAGATAAGGATAAGACGGCCTTCGTGTGCCATCAAGGCCTGTACCGTTTTCGGAGAATGCCCTTTGGGTTAACGAACGCCCCCGCAACGTTTAAGCGAGCGGTTGATATTCTCCTGGCTAGGTTCAAGTGGACCACCTGTTTGGTATACTTGGACGACGTCTTCGTCTTTTCCAATAACATGGAAGACCATCTCACCCATGTACGGGAAGTTATGACCGTTTTACGGGACGCAGGGATTACCTTGAAGCTTAAGAAGTGCGAGTTTTTCACCGAATCGGTTAAGTATCTTGGGCATATTATTCGCCCAGGAAAGCTCTCAATTGATGAGGTGCGGGTAAAATCCTTGAAAGAGGCGAACCACCCAAGAACTCAAACTGAGCTTCGATCCTTCTTAGGCCTGTGTAACGTTTACCGTCGTTTCGTGCCAAACTTTTCGGATATCGCTTCGAAGTTGAACAAACTCCTGATGAAAGGAAGACCAGTGGAATTGGAACCCTTTGGCGATGCGGAAGCGTCCGCATTTGCGGCAGTAATTGAAGCTGTAACGTCGCCACCAGTCTCGGCCCTGCCGAAACCCGGCTTACCCTACGAGGTTGACACTGATGCGAGTGCGAACCAAGTTGGTTGTGCGTTGTTCCAGGTGCAAGAGTCTGGCAAACGTCACCCTATTGGGTATTGGTCGAGATCACTGAATGTGCACGAACGGAATTACTCCGTTTCGGAGAAGGAATGCCTTGCCGTCGTATGGGCCCTCTCAACGCTGAGACCATACTTGATGGGAACCCATTTTCGGGTACACACGGACCATTCTTGCCTACGCTGGCTCATGGAAATTACCGAACCGTCGGGTCGACTGATGAGACGGAGACTCCGACTATCGGAATTTGACTTTGAAGTAGTGTACAAGAAAGGCTCCTTGAACTTGCAGGCAAACGCTCTATCCCGTTTGGGCACTGCAGCAGAAGCTGAACCCACCGAGGACACGGAAGAGATACCATGCTTTATGGTTGGTGACCTCGATGAGGGGAAGACAGAAATCCTATCGGATGATGTGTGTGACGATATCCTCGCCACACAGACTGTAGAACCGGATACCGGGTCATTCGTACCGATTTCGCCCGAGGAGATGATACGGGAACAGCAGATGGATCCCTTTTGTATACAGGTTAGGGCCCGTCTGAACGGTGGGTATAGGATACCTTTCCAGGTGAATGACCAAGACTACTTGGTGCGAACTGTTGAAACCAACCCACAAATGGTGGTACCTCACTCCTTACAGAGTCGCGTACTGCACTTGTCTCACTATGTGAAGTTGGGAGCCCACCTGAGAGGAAGGAAGCTTTATCTCACCTTAAGAAGGGCCTTCTATTGGCCCGCAATGGCGTTCGACTGTTACGCAGTCCGCCACTCCTGTCAGGCTTGTGCCAAGAATGACGTCAAATTAAGAAAGTACTCGAAGGAGTTAACGTTGTTTCCCGCACGGGCACCGCTGTAGTTCGTCGCCATTGACATTCTTGGAGAATGGATTAAGACCTCTCGAGGGAACCAGTACCTACTGGTTATCGCCGACAGTTTCTCTAAATTGGTTAGACCAGTGCCGCTCAAACGGATAACAGCAGCCGCTGTGGCTCAAGCGTTTGTTACCCACTGGGTCTTTGTGTATGGCCCACCGGTACAGTTACTTTCCGATAATGGCTCTCAATTCACCTCGAAGTTCTTTCAAGATGTGTGTAGGATCCTGGATATTAGGAATCTATTCACTACGACTTATCATCCGCAAGCGAACGGACAAGTGGAGATATTTAATCGAACCATCCTTGGTGCTTTGAGATCTTATGTGGCAGATCATCCCAAGACGTGGGATGAGTTCACGGACGCTATCACGTATGCGTACAACACCCAGGTTCATCGGGTAACAGGACTTTCACCATTTGATCTGGTACTGTCGAGGAGACCACCTCCTCTAGCCATCGAGGCGCAGCCAACTCTGGATACGTTCCCATCACCGGGCTTGTACCGCGATGCGTGGAAGAAATGGCTCACCAAGCTGGTACCCGCAGCACGTGCCTCTATGGACAGGGCTCAGCTCGCCTACAAGCGCAACTTTGATAGCCGAATTCGGAGACCGTTACCTAACCTACAGGTAGGAGATTATGTGTTCTTTCGTAAGGAGTATTACCACCCGGAGAACGAACGCCGCGACAAGATATCGCCGATTGCGGATGGACCCTATAAGGTTATTTCCATGTCTGGAGACACCGTCGTGCTGGAAATTAATAACCAACACGAACGGATATCACGCGATCGCGTCCACAGGGCACGGAGCTCACTCCAAGAATTTGTAACGCTACCGGAAACCGGAACTGGAGTACCTGCAACACAGGAAGGAACGGAATCAAACGGAGACAGTGCGAACCGCTCGTCGATTCTCCCGCACCAAGAACGGGGTTTATCGGACCTACTTGAGGTATCAGGGCTGGTCAAGGATAGCCCGCCCTTTCGCGCTACGCCTACGCACTCAACTCGAGTTCAACTCCCGGCTACAGTAATATCAGCTGCCGTATCGCACCCTAAGGAGGGGGAGGACTCACGTAATCGAGTTCAGGCTGCTCCGGCATCTGCTGGACTGGCTGACGTGCTTGAGCTCTCAAAGAGACAGGTGCACGGATCGGGAATATCGCCGCTAACGCACACGCGTGTGGGATCCTCGGTCGAGGCGAATGTCAGTAATGAAGACGAAGCTACCCCTGTGAGGAATACCACTGTTAGTGATGAGAACCCTCGTGGGCAAGCGTCCAAGTCGTTGGCTACTTCTACGCCTCGCCCGCAAGAGGCGCAGAAGTCAAAACGTACCGAAAAGACGGTCTCCGCCGACCCGTCAATGGGTCAGCGCAGCGATTAGCCCTATGAGAAGAACCTACAGTAGGTGTTTCGAAGCGAAGGATCCTTGTGAATAGGGTCGTAGAGCCTGATTCAGGGAGTGGACGCATGCAATTTGCATGAAGGAACCTTCACAGGTGCGCTGTGTGGCTCAGAAATCTCCGTGGAAAGCGTGCCGTCATCGGCAGATAATTTGCAGGAGTGCCGCTCGCGTTTGCAAAATTGCTCGTACCGGTGGCCGGTCAAAATACTTAATGTTTTGAGTGCCAGCGGCTGGCGGTGCATACGCATGCGTGCGCGCGGGTGCAGAGTGGCACGCCAAACTAATTTATTTGATTTTTTGGCTTGCCACGGCGCATGGCGTTTCCGGAATCAGACGATAGTGCACAGGGCCACTTGCCAGGTTTGTCGCCCAATAGGGATGCGTTGCACTCCATACCGTGCCAGAGTGCCGAGCCAATCACATGGCGCTGCAATGTTACAACCCGCCGCCATGTGCAATGAAGTGGTACGTTGCTGTGGCCCGGTGAATCTGCCATCCTGCATAGCGAGTGTTCAAACGCAGTATCTCCGTTGCAATGGCTCTCCCGCATCGAGAAGCAACTTTGCCTGGATCAGGATCGTCGTCGTTAGTTAAAGTTGTTGCCCGCTGGAAAAAGAGGTTAGTTCACCGGACTCCGGAAGTGAAGAGCTTCCACCAAAAGCCACTTTCGTGGAGATTGGCAGCCGAAAACGGAAGTTAGCCATTCCCCGTCGTGACGGTTAGCGCTCTCGTCAACGAGACACCCCCACCTCACCGAAGCCGGAAACCCGTAGCTACTTGCGTGTACCCGCTCGGGTTACGTAGAGAAGCAAAGCCCAATGTCGGGAACAACCAAAGGAACCGAAGACGTAGGGGTATACCCACAGGATTTTGTGGTCGATCGTATCGTGAAGCACGATGTTGCCCAGGACGGGAAAGTAATCTATCGCGTCTGTTGGTACGGCTATCCCCCAGAGCAGGACACTTGGGAGCCAATTGAGCACCTCCCGAGGTCCAAGATCATCGCTTATCACCAAAGAACCCGGTCCGCATTACCCCCAACTCTGGATAATGCCCAAGTAGGATAGAACTGTCACCGACATGTGGTAAATATGGTGTGCCGCTACGCGGTAGGTTGCGAGGAGCTCTAAGAAGAGAAGAGAAGACACCCACAAGGTTGGTCTTATGTACAGTATGAACAAAGAAAGAACGCACCGAATTGTCGGTTCATCGCCGTATAACGGAACTAAGAAGTAAGAAGTAATGAAGTATCTAGGAAGATGTTGCCACGAATGGAAATGAAGTTTACCCTGGTTAGGAAATGAAGAAGGAAGAGGAAGGAAGTATGAAAGAAGCTCGAACACGAGAAGGGTCGTACAGGAGGGGAGAAGTAATGCCAAGGTGTGGCCTAACTGGGTTCATCGTATCCGAGCGACAGAACTACACGTCCTCAGGCACCCTGCCCAGACTACTGGTGACCAGCGTTGCCTTCGGGAGCCGGCGTTGCAAGACCCCAACCCGCGGGAGCTTGAGTGCCCTCCGCAGGGACCTGTGCCGCGTCAGCGCCCGTATTCGGAACGCCCACAAGGGGGATGTCGTCGTCCACCACCTCGCCATCACCATGGTCCAAGGAGGGATCGACCCAGTCCGCTGGAGGCCCATAGTCAGAAGCGGGTTGGTAGCCAAAGGGTTCATGCCTGCTGTAGGAGAGAAGGTTGGAGATGACGTTTGTTGCCGCGAAATCGGAGGAGAGTGATGTGGTGTACCACGCGTTGGTTCAGGAAGCTGCGAAGGTATTGCCGATGTCTCGGATTCCGCCATTCTGAGGATCAGTACTTACGTACCGGTGGCCGGCGCCTTCCCGCAAACCAAAGCGCGAACCCTTGGCTAAGGAGGGGGAGATGTAGAGCAATGGCAATCCGATGTCGGCACAATGAAGTTCTCATAATAGAGCTCTATCTATTGAGCCCTGACGTGTCAGACTATGAATATGGACCCCGTTTCGGGTGAAATTGGAAATATTGTTGGGACGTACCTTGTTAGGTGAATCGGGGATAGAACCTATGAAATAGGTGTACAGTAGGGCCTTGTGGCATATTTGTCCAAATATTTGGCGTCACACCCGCTGGGCGGATACTTTGGCACCCTGACACTGGTTTGTCCACGTGTAGAGCCCTCGTGGGAGTGCGCAGCCCTAGATACAGTAGATAGTATATATGCTCGGGCGATCTCGCCCTGGAGCCACTAAGTTAAACTCACCTGAGTCGTATCTTCTTCTTAAAGTACGTGGTCTTCATCCCAAAGGCTAGGCAATGGTTGTTACTGCCTACGTAGGTTCACGACTGCTCTACGGAGAGTAACCACGTCTGGTCTCGGTACAATCACCCCTCAGGGTCCCTAAGAAAGTTCTTTACTACCAGTTTCTGGCTTGTTTTGCTAATTACCCCAGTATCAGGTTGTATTTGTTGTCGTTCACCGAAGTACCGGATCTTTGTTTAGTTCATCGTTTTCCTGGTGCAGGTCTCGCTTCCGCCTCTGTACAGAGATATATTTGGACACTCGTGTGTGTGTGTCTCGTTCCGCTTTCGGCCCTGTTCCCGCCGTTAGCACGGGCCGTAGCTTCGCTCGTATGGTTCTCCGTAGGAGCATTACACTGTCTTACGGCACCGTTCGCTCTACTTCTAAACTCGTTCCCTCTTGATCCGTCGTCGGTTATTCCCCTCTAGGCCCACGCTCTTCTTTACCTCTGCAGGTTATTCCAGCACCGTCTCCTGTTTACACCCGGCTGCCACGTGGCACGCGCACGGGCAGAGGGCTCTACTTCTGAGTTCGCCCTTTTGTGGGAGCAGGACTCGGACACCCTGGTGGACACGTACCCTCTTTGGGGTTTTCTCTACACACATGCCATATTTGTTACAAACATGGTCATATTGCCCCGAACTGCATGTCCCCATGCAGGGAGATGGCAAAAATTGTTCTCCATTATGACTGGTTGACGCCTGTCGAATGGGAACGTGTTCCCGGCAAATCGTACCTTCGTGCGAAGGCGGATACTCAGACTGGAGAGCAGGAACCTTCATCGCCTCAAAGTGAAGCGGCAGCCGCACCGGCAGACCAAACGGTTCCGCGGAATGGTGGCGAAGCTCAGAAAAACTGAGCATGGGAGCCTTCTCTCAAGGAGCGGTGCAATCGGAGTCGAGCTCGGACGCGCCGGAGTCTGTAAAGCCTGGTTCCCCGGTCACGACCATTACGAGGAAGAAGGCCAAAACAGACGTGGACTCAGAACAACTCGTTGTTTTCCTTGGCCCTTGGGTACGGTCACGCAATTTCCGTGCTCCAGATAGAGTCATGGTCATGGCGAATCGAAACTACAAACTTTTTGCCGACCTCGATATATCCGACAATTATATGGTTCGGCAGTTATCCATTCTTGATACGGGTGCTGGTTCACACTTTTTGGTTCAATCTCTTATTCCGCCGCAGTTATTTTATCAGATTCGGCCGGCTCTACCGACCGATATAGCGGATGCAAACAATAGGCCACTTTCAATCGTGGGAGTAATCGACCTGATTGTCAGGTTTGGTCATTGCGTTGTACGCCTGGAACTTCTCATTTGCAAGCGTTTAGCCACGCCGGTAATACTTGGGTGGGATTTCTGCGACCGTTTTGTCGAAGCACTTTCACCACGGAAAAGAACCGTCGAACTGGAAGACGGCACAACTGAGCCAATTGTTCGGCAACCTTTAAGACAGACTTTCAAGAAGCAAGTTCCCTGCCAGTGGCTCAACAGCCGTCAGAATCACACCGCTCGTCGACAAAGCTACAAATGGCTCCGTCTATTTGCATTCCACGGGAATCTTAGACCTGGGTCACGGTTACGTCCGCACAGCACGGATTACAAACAATTCAACCATTGCCTCTCCTTTACGAAAAGCTGAAATTAGCCCTCGCAATTGTACTTGTTCAGCCAGAGAAGCCCTTCAGGGTATTAGTTGCTAGTGAAGTACCCTCACGCGAGTGAGTACCAACAGTGCCCAAAAAATAGGGATACTATGCGCAGCACCCAAGCGGGGACAAAGGAGCGTGTAGCGACGTTAACAACGGGGCACGAGACAGGCGTGCAGCACCGGTAGCGGCGGCAGAACAATCCTATGGGAAACTAGACGATGAAGAATCGGCTAGGGGGTGCCTGATGTTTACCACGGTCGGCTCTGCCCAGCGGGAGGTGCTTAAGTGCATCTCCGGGGATAGCAGCCACGTGACGAAAAATAATGAACAAACTACCTACAAAGGAGGCCCTTGAACACTTGCACAACACAGTGCCTGAGCCCTACACGTGGACACCCTGGGGGCACCTTGAGCACACTAAACTACTACTATGCTACAATGCATACCCAATATGGGCTGATTCTAGTGCAGTACAGACTCCCCTTCTTACATCCGACCTCGTCCCGAGGTCGCGTTTGGACGGGTTGTTATGTCCCATGGACTGGTTGCCATACAGCCTTTTTGTTTAGCTCCTGGCGGGTTAAGGCCCTTGGGGATTTGAAGGACTTATAGGTGAGTACCCACGAAGGTTCCTGTACGCGCGCACGTGCGCCTGAAAATCGCTGCAGGAGGAGCCAAAGCCACTCCGGTGGGGGATAACGCAGACCGGATGAGGAATTCTATTACCGACACAACAACCAACGATTGGAGAACCAACGATTGGGGAAGGCATGAAGCGGCGACCATAACTGGAATGACACGTTGCAACAGTCCCATTGAGGTCATCGTCAGTGTATTCTGTGGCGGCACTATCCCCTCTTCCCTACAACGGGTGTCGCGGTGCCCGTGCGGTTGGGAGTGTCAGTGTTTCAACGTTCGAGACGAACGGCGAGCCTGTTTCCAAGCGCGGCAGTTTGCGCTACTAAAATCCCGTTAGGGTGCTTTTCTGCATTCACGGAAGCTCTACAGTTGGCTGAAGAGGTGTCGTCGTCCGAATCGGTTTTGAATGGCGAAACGCGGTCGTATCTTGTGTGGAGTTCAGTGGTCGTTGACCTGGAAGGGGCGCTTGCCGTGACAGATTCGGCAGTACAAGAGCCTGAGCAGGGACGCGAAGTTGATATATCATCGTTGCAGCCCACTTCTGATCCTGTTATTCGACCCCGAAGGGAGAATCCCTCGCTTTCCCTTACCTTCTTTTTCCGTTTCAGCTACTACTCTGATTCCAGCCCCCACTTCAGCCGTCGCTTCTTCAGCTGGCGCTCCATCAATCGGCATGACGCCCCAAGCGGGAGGAAAGTGGGTCAATCCTACTCAGGCGTTCGATCACACCGCTAACCCGAGCCGGGTGCATGTCGGCTCTCGGCATGTCGCCATTCCGTATCCGGTCCATGAGTACTTACCCATGGGGATGATGTACTTCGACGCGAAACGATTCGAAGCCGTCCCAACGTACCAGGGGTTTTCGCAGAAGAACCGACGCAACCGCATCGAATCTTGGCGGGCTCGTTGAGAGCATATGCCCATTAACCCTTCTGAGGACATCTGTACGGCGGATAGCGGCAGTATTCGTTCAGATATGCCTTTTGCTCGTTGTTGGGAAGGAATCAGCTACCAGCGAAGGCTGGCTGACATCATCGGCCGCCTCAGCGCCGACTACGCCCAACTTGGAGAGAGTCTGAAGATACCCCCAGTGGGTCACTGCATGTTGGGCGCTATTGCCTTTCAGCCTCCATACGACCAGATATACTGGATTCGTGATCGGGAATATTGGGGAGAGTTCGTTGCCGATGACTCTCGTATTAGGGACACGCACAAGTACCTATTCGGGTGGCATAACCAGGAATATTTTGATATGCCTGTGGCGTCTCGTAAGCAACACTACATCCCGATTGGGTCTTCAACCGTGGAGATTATGTCCGTATCCCGCCACTTGGGTATTCCAACGCCATCCGTCTCGGCGTATTACTCGAACCTGATGCGAGGCCCGAGAAACGCGTTCACCAATGCCATGTGGCAGGTTTTTTTCGTTGAGTGGGTGCTATTTGCTTTCCTGGGATGGCTGTATGCAGCCCGTTACGGGGTTTTCATTCGCAAGAAGTGCCGTGACTGGGGCCTATACCACGACGACAGCCTACCATCCCCAAAAAGTCTCTTGTTTCCGCTGCCTGCCGTTGTGCTTCGCTACGTCCGCGTTTTAGGGATTAACAACGTCCTCCGAGGGTGCCCATACAGCTTTGCCGATGTCCAATCGCTGTTGTCGGATGTGACTCGCATCGATTGGTCCCAAACAACAGGAATTCTGTGGTATAATTATCAGACCGGTACTACTACGACATTCCATGACACCCTGCAGGACGCGACGGTGGAAAGGCGTACGAATCTATGCCGCCATTTGTACCCATTTGGAAGAGAATGCCAAACCCTGATGCTAAGGAGTTCTGCAAATACTGGCCCCAAGGGGTTGGTTTCGTTCCGTCCTGTTTACAGGATCCCATTGCGCCGCCGGCTGGTCCGTCACCACCCTCCAATCCGGGCCCATCATCTGGGTTGCATTCCGATGGCGAAGATGAGGAGGAGTCTTCTCTTTCTGTCGCCTCATCTAGTGCGGCTCCAAATGTGGCGATCCCGTCTGGTGATCAAGGGGGTCCAGTTATTCCCAGTGGGGCTTGTGGTTCTATTGGCACTGTCGCTGGACCTGTCGTTCTCACTGCCTCAATTGTTCCCACCGTGGGTCAAGCCTCCCGCGCCGTCGTGGGTGGGCCAAGCATGTTCATTGCTCCCATTGGGTCCTCGGTTTCAACCACTTTTCAGGTCGAGTCCGTTCCTGGTATCGAAGTGGCTCCCGAAGGAGAGTACAGTCCCGAATTGGGAGCCGCTTTGGCCGCCCTTGGGTCGGAATGCCAGCGCATAGGCGTACCGGCTCCAATATCTCTTTTGGGAGCGCTTACCGGGGCCCACTCTTGGGTTCGTGACGTTTCCCTCCTACGGGTGGTATCTCACAGGGTCATTGGCATGCGTCGAGCGCTTGCTATCATCGTGGCCAGGCACAGTGGCATACTGGCGTCGGAGATATTGGCCGACGTGACTGCCCGTTTCGGAATCGAAGACTTCCCGGAGTGACATGTGTTCGCCACAGCACGCGACGAACCCATGCGGGATACCGGCATGAGGACCCAAACGTCCGTGGTCGTTCATCGCGCCGCCGATTTGGTGGATACCGTGGCATTTTGCCGCGTTTGTCCTGAAGGGCCTGCGACGGAGAGCGGGCAGTGCTCCACTGTAATGGCTCATATTGAGGTGGCCCTTACCCCAAGGGAGGAAGTGGAGCAGAACGTGCCAGAGGTAGGAGGTGCAGCTGGTGCTTATCCCGAAGCGGGTGACCGTCATAGCGATGGTGAAGCCCAAGAAGGCGACTGTGCTCCCCTACTCGGTGGCGGCCCCGCTTTCCTTAGGCTCGGTTCCCCTTTGGGGGGGGAAGTTGATTGTGGCGACGCGGCCTCCACGGTTCGCCGATGTCGCCGTGCCCAAAATGGAAGCGATTAGTTCTCCCTTCTAGGGTCGTTCGGATTCAACAAAGCTCCTTGGTTGTCCAACCCAACAGGGAGTCGGATTGTGTACGCGCCGTGCGTCAAGAGCTGGACGCTTCGTGCGGCATCGAGTCATTGGTTGCATGCGCCACGCAACAGCAATGTCCCGCGTGAAAGCAATGCAAATGAATGCCCTCTAGAGTCGCATGCGCGCGTGTGTGCGCCACAGCGTCCGAGGCGACCTGCAAGGCGAATCAAATAAAGTCATACGACAATTACCGGCCCTGGAGGTGTCAAAAAGGCCGATTTCTTGTTTGCCCTGTAACTCTGACACGCTGGCGTTTCAGCGGCTCCCATACACCGATTTGTGTTGCTTGCAACGCCGAAATACTTAAGATTTTCTTAGCGTTGCCGCGCATCCCTCTACGGGCATTAATGGCAACTCAATCGGTTACCAAGTGGCCGGGCGCCACGTGGCGATGCACTGTACTACTGTACTGCATAGCCTGAAGATGTGGCACGTGCCACGCGTGTGTACCGATGGGTCATTTCAGTGCCGCGCGGTGCGCTTTGCGCGCAGTGCGCCCCACGCGCGCCGTGCGCTCTTGCGCCGGTGAGCGACGCGGCGTGCTCCAAAGAGTAACGCGCGGTCGCACGTGGGTAGTACGCAAAGATAGAAGACGGTCGCACTTCTTCCTCTCTTTCTTAGGCCAAGCATTGTCCTCAACGGTCTGCGTAATATGGATGCATCGGGGCGCGGAAAACTGGCCCGGTAATCACCGAAAATTGTCCCGGTAAGGGTTTTGCTCAACTGAGATCTTTAGAGCGATGGTGGGCGCGTTGAGTGCGTGAACGATACCGGGCAACAGAGTTGTACGGAACGGATTCCATTGGCTCCCATGTGACATGTGAGGGTGGGTAATAGTACCAACGGACCTTCACGACAGGCGTGCCGTCGTCTGCGATACCCTCGCCGGCGACTTTGTCGACGACCCATTCACGGGACTCGTCGGCCTCCTCCATAAGCTCCGGGGGATGGGCTTCGTCCGAGGCCTCATCGGAAACCGGTTGGACATCAGGGTCAACAGATACCTGCTTAGGCGCCGCCGGGTTCATTCGGAGGGTGGCCGGCGTCGTCCCGTAGAGTTTTTGCATCTGTATCCCGAGGGGCTTTGGTGACACGGTCGATGGAGACCGTGTCGTGAAGGGTGCTTTCCAATACGGTCACAGTGGTGTCTGTAACTTTGACAACCCGGAAGGGACCGGTGGTGCGTGGTAAAAGCTTTCGGGCAATGCCTTCATCTTCTGCCGTTTCAGTCGATTTCCGTGGCAGCTTGTCAAAAAAGACGTAGTCCCCAGGAGAAATAGAGACCGTAGCCATTACAAGGGAGTCAAAGTCAGCCTTTTATCGTTGTTGGGCTGCGTCAATCTTGGTCCCAGCCTTGGAAAAGAGGAACCGAATTCGGGAACGTGTTAGACGCTTCCCTGCTACCGAATCAGGGTCCACAGGCCCAGCAAGGGACAAGGCCGATGTCGGCGCGTTGACGACTATGCCGGGAGGATGAAGCGTCAGAACCAATTCAAAAGGCGAGGTTCCCGTTGTGCGATGGACTTGGGTATTGTATGCAAAGACCAACTGTTGGACCAGCTCGTCCCAGTCGTGCTGGTTCTCAGACACGTAGTGTCTGAGACGAGCCACGAGGGTCCGGGGAAACCTTTCTGCCTGCCCAATCGTTTGGGGTCGTTAATAGGTGGCGTATACCCAGGTCCCCACAAAGGGCTTCGAAGAACTTGGCAACAAACTGGGGACCATTATCTGTCAGTAGGAATTGCGGTGCCCCATACGGTAATATTCAGTTCTCTAAGAAGGCCAGCGAGATGTTGGTCGCCTGAGTGGCTCTGAGAGGTATTGCTCGTGCCAATTTGGAGAAGCGGTCTGTAATAACCAGGATGAACCTGTTTCCATGTTTGGTCTTGGAAAGTGCGCCCAGAATGTCCATGGCCACAAATTCCAGTGGACCCGCTGCGGGAAACAACTTGAGGAATTTTTTGTGCTTGTGCAATGTTCCTCTGGTGGCTGCACAGGAGCGACAGTTCTTGACGGTCTGGTAGGCATCATTGGCCATAAATGGCCAATAGAAGTCCTGACGTAGGGTCGCGTACATTCTTCTCCCCCCAGGATGTACCGCTAAGCGAGGGTAGTGGGATAAATAGAGGACGCAGTCTCGTAGGGTGGACGGTACCAATCGCTGTATTGCTCAGTCCATTGGCGAAGTCCTAGCGAGAAACCCATGGTGGTCGTACCCACATCGGGACTGTGTTTTCCTCACATCCTCGGCTACTTTCTTGCACCAGGAGTCTTGCGACTGCTGTTCCAGAAATTCATCGACCGCAATCGGCATAGCTTCCTTCTGTTTGGGTTCGACAGCCATCACTACTTCCCGTTCTGGGCTTTTCTCTGGGGTTTTCCAATCTAGAAGTATATTCTCATACATGGTATCCTCTTCCCTCACGGTGGCCACCAGGCAATCATAGTGCCCAGAGGGTTCTATTGCGAAGCATGGAATTTCATCCTCGAGAGATATCTCGTCCAAAACATCAGTAGCCATACGGGACAGTGCATCTGCCGCTTGGTGTTTGACGCCAGCGCGATGCACAACGTCGTACTCAAACTCTGAGAGACGTAGTCTCCACCGAGCTAGCCTCCCGCTACAATCGGCCAAATTGAGGATCCATCTAAATGAGTGATGATCGGTCCTAACCGTGAATCGGTCACCTTCTAGATATGGCCTTAAGAGCAGCATTGTCCACACAACCGCGAGGCACTTCTTCTCTGTTGTGGTGTACTTGCGCTCAGCCCATGAAAGGGAACGACTCCAATACCCTACAGGCTTGTAATCTTTTCCACCGGGCTGTTGTTGGAGTAAATTACAGCCAACCTGGACATAACACGCGTCCATGTCAAGCATGTATGGACGTCCCGGTATGGGTGAGGCCAAAATGGGTGGAGAAATTAGTCTATCCCTCAACTACTGAAAAGCCTCGTACTCTTCGTCGTTCAGTATCCCAAAATTATCGGGTTGTCCCTTCTCGAGTTTCCTATTCAAAGGTGCAGCAATGCGGGCGAAGTTAGGAACAAATCTTCGAAACCCATTGCATAGCCCTACAAAAGAGCGGGTTTCCGTCTGGGTCGTGGGCGGTTTAGCCTGCCTAAAGGCTTCGCACGTTTTCTGGGAAACCTATAGTTTTCCAGGCCTGACTACGTGTCCAAGGTAGTCCACAGAGGCCTGGAAGAAGAAGCATTTCTTGAGCTTCAAAGTGACTCCAGCATCCCGTAAAAGGGCTAGCACGTGACGGACGTGCCGGAAGTGCTCTTCCACCGAGCGGGAGCTGCTCCGGTATCCAAGATTCCCATGAGGGCTTTGGTGGTACGGGATGTGAGTCCCGTCTCCACCTGTATTTTGTAGTTCTCCCGAGTCATTAAGAAGACTTCATCCCATTCGGGTTCATCATTCTCAACGGGTGCAAGAGGGCTCCGGATATGGGACTCATCAGGGTCCCTTTTTGAGTTCGATTCTAATGTTTCCCGTGGGCCGAGGAAGGTTCTCCGAGAGTAAGGCGTCGCCTTTATGCCCTCTCCGTCTCGTTTCCCTGTGGGACCTCATTACTAGGGGAGGTCTCTTCCTCGTAGGTAAGAATATGATTCACCTGTTGAGGACGGCTCTGTTGTCCACTACGCACATTCGGCGACCTTGGAGGCGGTGTGGCACTTCGTGTCGATGGCTGTCCCGTTGTGGGTTGTGCACCCCACGAGGGACGTGGTGGGCCCTTCGGCCTGGATTTCTAGTATCCTTCGGCCACAGGCTGTTGGTAGTTGGATTCACGAAATTGTAACAGCCCGTCTCGATACTGGGGTGGTAGCCACTCGCTACAAGGCCGAACCACGGACAAGCAGATACGACAAAGAGCCACCCTGCTAGGTGATGCCTGTGATGCCCGATAGAAAGACGGCGTCGCCTGCGACGGCGTCGGTGGGGCTCTTGGGCAAGTCGGTAGCTGTTGAAGTACCCGAACATCCCGTTGGGGCTGTACTATGAACGGTGTGGACGTTCCAGTTGAGGGAAAAGCAGGGAGGGACGGAGGTGCCGCTGGTTGGACTGCCAAAGCAACTGCGTCTTTCCTCTGCAAAATGCACTCCCCAACCGGGTTCATCTGTATCAGTCGACACTGATAGAGATGCTCGAGAAGAGGCTCGACGGGTTGTGTTGTCTTCGCCGCTTCCAGGGTTTTAGGATACTTCTTGCCACCCCTATGGGTATCTCCCAACCCTTCGGCATAACTGACGAGTTGACGGAAGAACCATTTTAGAATGCGTGGCGGAATGATTTCGTACACTAGCCTTGATAGCGGGAAGGAGTCACTCTATGAAGAGGGCCTTGAGGCGGGTGTCTGTGAAGATGTTTCCACAGCGAAGGTTCTTCTGCCATAATTGGTCTGCTTATTCGCGTTCTGAGACCGCTGAGCTCTGACGGTGCCTGATTATGTCATGATAGGCTTTTGACAGGATATCGTCAGTGGCATACACCTCAAGTAAGTAGTTGACCACTTCTGGATAGGATGCCAAAAGCTCTGAGCTTCGGACATCAACGGCACCATATTCACATGTGATCTTGGCGCTGACGGTGTCTCTTGCGAGTCCCTCAAGGAAAAACCAGAACAGCCAGAGGGCTGCACCCTCATGAACGCCATTCTGGTCACATGCAGTTCTAAACCGCGATAGAAAGCGTAGGACCAAGATTAGATCTGTACCCGTAAACTTTTGGGTCATTTGTAGCTGCACACGCTCAGCGTGATTAGCAACTGCTCGAGCCACTGAGGAGTCACAACGATTGCTCCTGTTGGCTAGTCGGTAGTACTTAAAACTCAGTACTTTTGCGAAATCCCCATTGTTGGGCCGTATACGGTGTAAATGGGATACTTCCACTTCTGGGTCGGAGTCTTACAAATCACTCCACTCAGCATCATCGGCGGGACCTGAGTGCGAGTCGTCCGAGTCGAAAAAGGCACGTCCCTTGTGGGTTGGCTTTCTCCTGTTCCGACGTCAGCCTGGAGATACCTTTCGTCCCCTTCTGTCACGACCCGGTTGGGACACGGGACCGGTACTCTTCTGTTTCCCCGGGGCAGGAGCCTCCAAGTTGTTTCTGTCAATATTGGGGCCCCCGGTGGGTCTGGAATCTGCATCAGTCCTAGCGAAGATAGTGGGCGGTTGCCAAACCGACACAACCAGTTGACGGTTAATATTTTGTTCTTGCCCACGGGGGACAAGCTGCAAACGGCGCTGCACCTCAGTTTGCACACTGGTGGCAATAGCGCCCTCCAGAACTTCTGAAATGGTCATCTTTGAAGCAACCCGATGGACAAGAGTGTCCGTCAGGGCTTCCATTTCAGCAAAGACTTTTTGGAGAATACGCCGTTCAACCTCGAAAGCGACCATTGACTCCACCAGTGGCTTTAGGGCTATGAGTAGCCCACCAGGGAGGAGCGGGGCTCCTCTCCAGTAGTCGCGGGCGGAGCGCCAGTCGAGTGGTTGACCGGTACTTCCCTGTGGGTCTGCGGAGGTGTTTCTATGGAGGACTGCTGACGCATCGCCTCCCGACGATTCCGGAATTCGGTGGGTGTAGACTGATGGAGAAGATTCTCCGGGTTGTCTACGGGAGGTAGGATCTCCCTATGAGCACTTCGAGTGCTGTGGGCCCGCGATTGGGTGTCTGGCGAGACTTCGACCGCACCGTGATCCCGAAGGCTCACCAGCCATTTTGGCATGCTCATTTGAGGAACCTGGAGGGGTGGTCAAGATGGTATGGCGAAAACATTTCTGTCCGGCTCGCGGCAAAAAAATCCCAATTGGGCGTGTTCGAAAAACCAATAGGTGGGAAATGCTGTAGCTGTAACTGCAAAACTTTCTGAAGAGAAAGGCGAAACGGAACTGAACCAAGAACGACCCACCAGGGTTATTTTAAGTCGGGAGACCAATGAAGTACCCTCACGCGAGTGAGTATCAACAATGCCCAAGAAATAGGGATACTATGCGCAGCACTCAAGCGGGGACAAAGGAGCGTGTAGTGACGATAACAACGGGGCACGAGACAGGCGTGCAGCACCGGTAGCGGCGGCAGAATGACCCTATGGGAAACTAGACAATGAAGAATCGGCTAGGGGTGCTTGAAGTTTACCACCGTCGGCTCTGCCCAGCGGGAGGTGCTTAAGTGCATCTCCGGGGACAGCAGCCACGTTTCGAAAAATAATAAACAAACTACCTACAAAGGGGGTCCCTGAGGACTTGCACAACACATTGCCTGAGCCCTACACATAGACACCCTGGGGGCACCCTGTGCACACTAAACTACTACTATGCTATTATGCATACCCAATATGGGCTGATTCTATTGCACTACAGCTAATTTCAGCTCCTCCCAATAGAATTCGAAAAAGAACCAAGTCATTGGTTCTATGTAACCACAACCGGTGGCTATTGTACCCACACAGGTCTCTACCCCAGAGGTTCTCGGAATCCTCGAAGTTGAGGAGGGAGAGCGGAAATGCGCTGAGCCCCTCTCAGCCACAACTTTGGCAAAAAAATCGTCGGGAGACGCCGCGCCGAACTCGTTGGGTAAAGAAGACATTAATGTTTTGGTTTTTATTGCTCGGATGCAAAGTTTTGCAGAAGTTTTCGGCGCGCGAATATCAATCTTCCCCGCAGTAATCGGTAATTTTATCTTATTGTGTCGAGCCCTAGTCAAACAGCAGCGTTGGGCATATTAAATGCCTGAAAAAGGCAGTATCGAATTTTATCTAATTGCGTCGAGTCATAGCAAAAAAAACAGAGTAGGCCCCATAACTGGCCTAAAAAAGGCAGATTGATAACAGATTTGTCCACATGTGACTTTCGCCGCCAAGCTATTAGCCTTTAATCGTATGGCAACTCGTGGAATTTTTGATCGCTCTAGGCGGTTATTTTCTCTCGGTTTCGCATTTGGGAAAATAAATTTCCGTCAGGACCAAAATGTTTCTCGTAGCCCACGCGGTAAATGAAAGCTTCTCCTTTTGCTGGGGCAAGCTACCCGCCTTTATTCTTCTTGCTTCCTTCTTTTCCGGGCCGCTCTGGCGGTCAGCGCGGGGATATTTCTTAAAATCTGCAACGTGCGGTTCGTAGTACACTATACGTGTCCAACACCATCCCCCCTTTAGACCCGTGCCACCGTGGCACGGGCGCGCGAGCTCACCCTCCAGCGACGCACTGTACGTCACAGTACAGTGCATCCTTGGCAAGCGCGCTTCCTTCCTACAAAACATAATCGCCACCGCTTGGCGAAACAGCGCCTTTCATCACCACCCTCGCACCGTCGCGCTTCCTGCTCGCTACCTTCCGCCCCAGTCGCTTCGTTCGCTTTTAGATATCTGTCCTCCGCGCTCTGCTTTTGAAGGGTACAGGTCCGGTGGAAGTCCAGGTGCATACAACTCCAGCGCGTTGATAAGGGAAGCGATGAAGTTAGTTGACGATGACGCAACGCAACCAAAAAGTGCGGGCGCATAAGCAAACCAGCTTCCCACGCCTACACCTTCTTATGGCAGCTGTGCGGCTAAGCAAAAAGATGTGTGAAGAGCGGCGTGAACTAATAGCGCTAATGCATGATCGATAAGACATCTTACGTCTTGCGATTGACGCACCCAACCCATCGAGACAGCCATCATACTACATTGAATTCTCGAACCCAAAGGAGCAAGTCTCTTTGTACCGTAAAGCTATGAAATCTCTTCTTACGAAGCATATGATACTTTTCCTCGAGGCTTCCCAGGAACTTCATAAAACCGCCTCGAAGATCCATATGTTGGGTTTGACTGAGTGCACGGTTGCCCGTCGCGACTATGATAATGGCCAGCCAGGAATCGACTGGAACATCCGCTCCGTTTCGTGGGACCACCCGTGAGAGTACGATCTATGGCGTCGAAGATGCTGATGGGGAGCTTTGCCCCATACTTCTATACTCCATTTTCTTCGATGGCCATCAAGAGACCAATCTCACCAGATTACTCGCGACAATTGCTTCATTCTCGGTACACAGAATCTGACGCTGGACATGTTCTAAATACTTAAGTAGTGTACCCGCATCCGAAATGGCTGCAGGCGCCTTCTTCTCGCTCACTCTAGATCTAGGGAATCTAGCTCCTTAACCCCACCGTACCGAATCCCCAGCCTTGGCGATGTTGTCTTCTACGATCGCTATGATCCCTGCATCCAGGCGGCGGTGTGCAACAGTTTTAAATCCTAAACATTCGCAGCCCGAATGCGTACTGTCGGTATTTCGTCTGCATGGCACATCGCTTTGAAAGACACGGGAACTTGCCACTTAGAATCAGAGACTTCCGGGATATTCAGAAACATCTTCTCCAGTTGCACGTCACTCGTCGTCATGTAGCTCGTCGTGTTAGGCCCAGTTTCGCTGACCTTCTCGCCCTCCCGTCCGTTGTCTATCTCACCACTTTGGAAGGCACAAACGGGGTGGTCCACAGTCTCGTCGTCGATACCTCGCACGACATCATCGTTGAATGCGCCGAGTCGTATCCCTTACGTTTATGTACGCATGTACTCGAAGCTTGCGTGGGTGGCAACTCCAGGTTTGAGCGAGTGAAAGAGCTTCACGAGGTCCACACTACCTCGAATCTCGGTCGTTGTAAGAGGCCACGCCACCGGAACGACAGTAACAACAGAAATGGCGTAAGAGGGCCTTGATCGAACGCAAACAAAGCGGTTAATCTAGTGTGGCGTAGGTATTTTTTCCTAAGTACCACTATTGCGTAGCTGGCTGCGATAAAAATGCTACCGACCTTCTCGTGGTACTTTACATATTCACTTGCATAAACCTCTGCTTCTTTATCTTCGCGCCATGCCCCTTGTCCTACGTCCCATGTATTGCCCGCTTGGACTGTTTCATCCCTGAGTTCTCCTATTACTGCGCGGAGAGTACAATCTCTGGTACACCCCTTCTTAACCTTTTAAGTGCATCGGGCGCCTCTTGTATAGTTCAAGCCGCCTGGTGCGTATAGCATTCCTGGTAATGCGCCCGTGTTGAGAGACCAGTTCATAGCGTGGGTGGCTTTCCTTCTGTATTTCATGGGCCGTAAAAGAACGATTCGAACGCGGGCGACTTCTTGTTGTTGTTCAGGCCTGTCCATGTGCAACCAATACTTCGTCACCGACATTGAACCTTTTTACGACTCTTTTCACCTGTCGGGAACAAATTCGCGTGCAACTTCTACTACTCGCCTACCTGCCGCTCCAAACAACTCCAGCCTTCGCTGCTCAGGCGTTGCGTCTGTGAGCAATGCCAAGGTATCTTGTGCTAAAATGAGCGGTTTGATACTATAGAGCTGTTCGAACGGGGAGGTTAAAGAGCCGAGTTCCCTTCTGCGATACCCTTACAGTATCTTTAGAAGCGCTCCATCCCAATCCAGATCGGGGGCATCACCGTCTTCTTGATGGCTCTCTTGGCCGTGCCCACCATTCTATCGCCATGTCTCTTTGACATGGGCGCATATGGGAGCCTGGTACGCCAGTTGATGCCCTTTAGTCCCATGTAGTTGTCCTCCTCACGTGATATGCAGTGTTAGCGTTTTCCGACACGATGGTTGACGGTGGCTCGAATGGACGAATGATCTCGTCCTCCACGAACTTTATGACCGTATCCGACACTGAATTTTTCGTAGCTATTCACAGCGGTTACTCTGTCAGATGCTCCACCACGATCAGAGCGAACTGTTTTCCAGTCATCGATCGCGGGAACGGCCCAGCGAAGTCAATGGAGAAGGTTTGAAACAGCCCCGTGATTGGGGTGCGTAGGGTACTAGTAGTACGATAGAAAGGCATGTTCTCGCCCCGTTGACAACAGTAAAATCCCTTCACATAATCTTTGATGTCATGGTAGACCGACGGCCACCAAAACCTATCTCGAATTAAACTCCGCGTTGCGTCTTCATCCCAATGACCAATCTCGTCATGGACCATCTGGAGCGCCTGCAGGCGTCCCTCTCTAGAAGAAATAGCTCTCAGTCCGCCAGCCTCGTGACGGAACAGCGTATTATTCCAAAGCATGAATATTTTTCGCGTTGCGACGGATGGCCAAGCGAATGCGCGGGTTGTTTTCCTGAATAAGGACTCCCGAAAACAGTCCCGCTATATTGAGCAGGTAGGATTCCAGACCTGTCAGATTCTTATCGTCCCAAGTGGCTGCCGTCACAAATTCTTCAACTCCTATCTCGAGCCCATCCAAGTCCAGGCGTAGAATGCGAGGCAAATAGTTCGCCGCGCCGTTCGCCCGGCCCGGTCGGTACTGCACACGGAAGGTATACTCGGCCAGGAAGTCCAGACAAGGCGCCAGCCGACCATGTACGTCCTTCTTCCCAAAAGGCGTACTGAAGTGCCTGGTGATCTGTAACACCCGTGAAAGGGTCCTCGGAGAGAAGATAAACCTTAAACTTCTTCAACGCGTAGAACACCACCAACGCTTCACGTTCGCACTTGGAGTACTTTCTTTCCGCCTCATTTTTAGTACGAGAGGCGTACTGTATGGAGTGGACCTTCCCGTCTTCCTTCAATTGACAAAGCACCGCTCCGACCGATACAGCAGACGCGTCTCTCTCCACTATTAACGGTGACTTGAAATCCGGAAATGCAAGCACCAGAAGCGTTGTCAGTTTCGTCTTCAAATGCTCAAACGCATTCTGCATGTCGGCCGTCCACACATACTTCTTCTTACCAGACGTGGCAGATTGCAGCACGGCCGAACTCACGGCAAAGATTCTGATGAACCTGCGGTAAAATCCGGCAAAGCGCAAGAAGCTACGTAAAGGTGGACACTGGTATTAGTGTGGGTTTAAGATTAGTGTGGCCCACACCAGTTAACCCTTTTGAAACTAAAAGCTTATGTCTGTTATAATAGACATAAGATCGTTATTTTATTGGTTGTCGGCGAAAATCGTTGGCGGTCAGCCTTCCATGTGTTCACTCTGCTTATGTCTAGCTTGATAGACATAAACAAATGCACATCATTGGCTTTCACCAGATCTGATTGTGATGAACACCAATCATACAGATGGTCGTGGCGCGCTACTATCTCGAGATAGTGGCGCTGTTTGCCTGTTCTGCGCTTTGCCTTATAGAATGCGTGTCCGAGAATGTCCGGACCTTCTCCCAGTTCACACAACACCTCTGCTACGTACTCCACAATGGCCAAGGCATCCGCCAAAACAAGTGGCCCGGACGTCTTTCAGATACCTCTTTTCTCTTGCGCAGCTGTCTTTATGCACACTGCGTCACATCTCATGAGCTCGTCACTCTCCCATCTCTGCTCTCGTAAATTTGAAGACGATGACGACTGCATTCTACAAAACGACGTAGAATGCAACGCCGAAGAAGCCCAAGGTATTTCGTATGATGTGGGTGACGATGAAGAGTTTCTTGTACAAATATTGGGTCCCGCCGAAAAACAGCAGCTTTACGACACAGTTGAGTACTGTGGTAAGTGGCAGAGAGTAAGCGGACTGCATTTATGTCAACCACATCTTATAAAACGAGCGTATGCGCATAAAAAAGAGTTAGGCCTATTCAGCCTCTTCCTCAACAGCACCTTCTTGAACTGCGTCAGGACGTGGACAAGTATAGAACTAATGAAAAGAGGGAAGAGAACTAAACATCTGCGAATGGATGAGATTCTTGCCTACTTGGGTCTGGAGTTGGCTACCTCAGTTCATCGTGTAAACCGATTACGCGATTACTGGGGCAAGTCAGAGCTACTGAGCAATCCCTTCTTCAAGAAGGTTATGGCTAGAGACACGTTTTTGAACATACGTGCAGCGTTACGACTGTATGCTTCGTACGAACCGGATATAGCCACCGTAGACCCACTCTGGCACAGTCGCCCTATTCTTGAACATTTCACGAGAAACGCTGCGGCTCTGGCGGTTCCCGTTGGTGTCAGCTCGCTCGATGAGAACACCGTGAGATGCAAAGGTCGCACCGCAGCCCGTTCTTATATGAAGAGCAAGCCCGTGAAGTTTGGAATTAGGTTCTATGCCGTCGTAGGCTGGTCGCATGCCTATCTGCATAGCATGCAAGATAATGGCTCGGGAAATAAGAGTGGGCATAGTCCCGTACAGAGGTATACAGCCGTGTTTCGAAACCTACGAGGGGCTGTAGAACGGAAGCTTGATGGAAAATTGGTGTCGAAGACCGCCGCGTCGGCATTATGGTGTGCGCAGATGGCCCACCAGACTCAATTGCATGCAACACCACATGAAGGTTGCCTCATGGTGATGGACAACTTCTACACCAGGCACGTTTTAGCCCGACAGTTGCAGGCATTGAGTGATGGAGAGTGTAGAGTTTTAGGAACTGTCAGGCTGACTAACATAGACGGTCTCAACCGCGTCGCGCTAAGGCAGGCTATTGAAGAGCTGAAACATGCTAAGCGAGGAGAGTGGCGACTCGTTCAAGTTTTAGAAAAGAGCGAGATTGCCAGAGCTCCCGCGACAGTGGCACAGAACGCCGGTTTCGTTGTCTTCAAGGACAGGACTGTTGTTTCCTTTTACACTAACGATCTTGCCGCAACTCCCACATCACGTATTCACAAACCCGACGACCACGCCCTTCGATGCGTACACGGACTGGCTCCACTACGGAGATGGACAGGAACCGAATCCCGGCAGCGCACGACGCTGCAGGTGCCAGCCATCGTAGTGGCATATAATCTGTTCATGAACAGTGTTGACAGATTTGATCAGTACCGATCCACGACCGCAACTCTGAGAAAGGAAAGAAGGGTAAAAATGAGCATCATGACCTTCATCCTAGATGCTGCCATCATCAACGCGCACGCTCTTCTCGGCGCAATCTCGAATGCCGCAGATGCTATTGTTGACGCTTCGGTTATGAAACGGAGAATTATACACCAGCTCGTGATGGATAACGTTGAATACAAGCAAATTAGAGCCTCACTAAGACAGATAGCACCCAACCATAACAGTGAAAACTCCAGTGTAGCTCCAAATTTATCTTCAAACGCAATTCATCTGTTGTTTGAAACTCAAGGCAGAAACAGTGTCCACTGCATGCTATGTAACCTTTTGTCTACGAACGGAAGAGGAGGGTACACAATGTTCTCATGCACGGCATGCAAACGGGGTTTCCACGTCAACTGTTTTTCCTTTTTCCACCACTATGAAGCCTTTCGCAATGTTCGTCCACTCATATATAGGAAAGTGATGCAGTCAAAGGCAAAACTATCTTCAAAACGCCATCGCAACCGGCGCAATAAGGTTACATCAACTCTATCAACTGCAGTGGCTCCTTTCAAGAAATAAACTTACATTTCCTTGAACCCCATGTATGCTCCACGATCATCTGGCCATATCCTCCTGATTCCCTCCAGCACGCATTGCGGAATCTGGACGCGCCTTCCCTTCCCCAGTATACCGTATCGCTCGTAAACGTAAGTCTTGTAGGCAGTTTTGCGCAAATTGTTGTGGTGTTGGGCATAAAAACTATGGGCGGGGTACGAAGCAACTGTTTTCGTCACAATAGATGTTGCCAACTGCGTCCAATAACACGGTGTGCCTCCGCAGTGTCTGCACGCAACATCTTCGTTTTCGGCTGTTACACGCGGTAGGTTGAGAGAAATAACATGAGACTCGATTTTGGACGACTCATGTTCACTTCCTTTGTCAGTATGGTTTCCAACGGTCGACACTTCGTTCTTGGAAGAGCAAGGAGCGAAATGTTGTTCTTCGTCTTTTGGGCCGTCCATGATCGTTGCGAAGGGTGGCAGTGAAGCAGCCGTAGAAAGAGACGAGCAGAGGCGAACATACGAGATTGTCGCAAGTTGGGAGACGGTATGCACTTCGGTTCATCAGGGCCGCCTAGTTTGCACTTCAAAAATGCATTGAAGCACTTGTACGTGCGCCAAAAAGAAGTGCACAAGTGTTCGTTTCAATCAACCTGTAGTGGGACCTGAACCATTCACTTGCCTCCCGTTCTTAGCGCTTATTGGTCTTTCCTTAAGTCTATCGTTGTGGACATAAGAATTTTTAGGGTCAAAAGGGTTAATATTTGCCCTAGAGAACCATTAAACTTTAGCTGAAACTACCGAAATTACATCCCATTTGTATCACCATGCGTATAGAATAAATATTACTGATAAAAAGTCTTCTTTTCAGGTCAGTACATAATTTAGTGTGGGCCTCACTATTTTATGTGTGATACTCGAAAATAATGGATTCATAAACAGTGTGGCCCACACTAATAACAGTGTTCACCTGTAGCGCCGAAGCATTCTTGGCGCAGGAGCTTCTACAATCGCACAAATCTTGTCTGGGTCAACTTATGTCCCTTCTCCATCCAAGATGTTCTCTAGGAGTTTGATCCATGAGTGTGCAAAGCTGCACTTCGTCACTTTCACCTTCAGACCAGATTCCTGTATGCGCTCGAAGACGGCCCTGCAGTGATCCAAATGTCGTTCCATTGTCTGAGAGAAGATACCCTGTCGTCAATGTAAACTCTCACGAATGGAAGACCGCAAAACACCTGGTACATCATCCTCTAGAATGTGGACGGCGCATTCATAAGTCCGAATAGCATGACCTCGAACTTATAGGTTCCATAACGAAAAACGAATGCAGTCATTTCTTTGCACTGCTCTGCCATGCGTACTTGACGACCACCCGCAGAACAGGTCGGGGGTGGTAAAGATTTTCGCACCACCCAAATCGTCGAAGATCTCTTCTATCTTCGGCAATGGCCAACGGTCTGCCTTCATGACACGGTTGAGTTGACGATTGTCAACGCAGAACTGGGGCCTACCGTCTTTCTTGGTTGCGATGACCATTGGAAACGACCAGGGGGACATGGAGGCCATGATGATTTCGGCTTTCAGCAACTCATCTACCTCCTCCTGCACGATATCATTATTCTTCGGAGACATACGACGAGCCCTCGTGTAGATTGGGGTGTCATCGGTGAACTCGAATGAATGAGTGACCGGAACTTCGGTGGGACTCCACTCACTTAGGTACCATGCGATGATTTCTGTCTATCTTAGTGCCTCCGTGAGGCCCTTCTGAGCTTCATTCGGGAGATGTCTCAGCTTCTGAGAGAGAGTGGCAGACCAAGCGTCTTCTACTCTCTCCTCTTCGAACGACGTACTGGTCACACGGTCGAGGTCAGGCTAGTAGGGTTCCTTATCCACTATGCCTAGGACGAGCCTAGAATCTTCACTTGACCCATCTTCCGATGAGGACAATGATGAACTCTCATGTTGATACCCCTCGCCTTCGGAAGCTTCCGGGGAAGTAAAGTCCTCGCTGTCTGCGCGAGCACCATTGACCTTCGCTGGCTCGTTCGACAACTCCAGCCGAACCTCTTCGTTTCCAACAGTGAGGTGCACCCGCTGCCGTCTCTCGTCTAGCCGAGCTTGAAGCAATTCCAATGTTGGACATCCAATGATCACATCAAAGGGCGTGATCTATAGAACGAGAAAGTCTACTTCAATCCTATTCTCTCCCAAGGATACCAGCACTTCCGTTCGCATAACCCAGAACGTCGGCTGCTGTACCATCTGCCACAGTCACTCGCATACTCGTTGGAGATGGCATGAGCGTTAAGTGTTCAACATCCTCGTGGAAAGGAGATTCGACAAAGCACCAGAGTCCAGGAGAGCACTAGTACTAGTACCGTGTAGCTTGATGATTACAACCTTAAGGCGGCGAAGGAGACCCCTCGCCGTTAATACTAAGGCATGATTGATGGTTACACTTTCAAAGAGGAGATTTTTCAACATCTTCTTAGCCTCCTCGGCGTCCCCATGTAGTAACTGTCCGAAAGTGAGCCCAAAAAAAGCGTTAGCGAGCTCCGCGAGGAGATTGTAGTTACCTACCTGGTTCTATAGACCAGACGACTTCTTGCGGTTTTTCCTGCCCTTCCTCGTCTTCTTTCTGGGCTTCTCACGTACCACAGAACGAGGGAGAGGTACCTTATTCAGAAGGACATCAATGTCCATCATGCCTTGGCGTGGCTGCTTACGGAGAGCCTCACCGTCCGCGTTTCACTTCGCAGCGGCCACCATATATCCTTCAGCCTTCTCCTGGACCAGAGTGACCGGATCATCTCGGTCAGCTTTCTTCAACTTCAGCTTTCCAGGCTCGGACTTATCGTTTATGAAGCCGGCCGGGCTAAATTCTTCCTTCTTACCCTTTGACCAACAGGTGGTCTCGGCGTGCCCAAACTTCCCACAACGGGTAATTTAGTATAGTGGCGAGGGTTGGACGGACAGTGACTCGCGCCATTGCCGGGCTTACGACATTAGCTGCGTGTTTTCTCCCTCTTGCCTCCACAAGACTCAACCTTCTACCTTACCAACAGAGTTAACTCCTCAAACCGTTCCGCCAACTGATCAGCTAGCTCTCCAACTATTGTGCAGGCCCAAATAGAGCACCCGGACCCGAAAAAATCCTAAATTGTCCTGGTTTTCCCTGACGAAGGGCACTTCCAGTAGAGAAGAAGGTCTTTCGACCAATCTCATACTCCATTACGGCCTTCTTTAACGAAGAATAATCATTAGATGAACGAGACATCAGAAAAAGAGATATTTCTGGCAATATAGTCACTAAATTTCGAAAAGGATCGAACGAAGCCTAATCGTTGAACCCCGCTCTAGTGTACAACGTATCCAAACGTCCCAAACAGCCGGTAACGTCTTTTTGTCCAAGATTCCGGAGACCGCAATCCGTACATCTTCTTCCGGAGGTTGACAAAGCGAGAAGCGCGCAATGGAGCGCTTTTTGACATCCGGATAATGGCCTGCTTTTTCGTTGATAATTTTATCTGTGGGAAATGTTTCTTGGTAGAAATTGGCAGCGACACCCTTTAAATGGAAAAGTAGCTGCAGCGCTTTATCCAAATCCCATTTTTTACGCACGAGTACATTTTTGTGTCCAAAAAGAAAACGTCCGATATCAGATAAAAATTTATTGTTAAACACGATGCAAATTTTGCTTGGCAATCATGCGGTTGAAGACAATGCCGTGTTCACTCTCTCACTTGCCCACAAAATGGACAAATTAGTTGATGACAAAGACAAAGTTGACTCTTTTTTCGAGAGTACTATGAAAGCTTTTTGTTTTGCTGGGGCGAGCTACCCGCTTCTCTTCTTCGTGCGTCTTTTTTCCTTGCGCCGCTCTGGCGGTCAGCGCCGGAATATTTCTTAATATCTCCCACGTGTGGAGGGAAGTACACCATACGTGGCCCACAATAACTCTGTACAAATGGGTTACCAATCGGTGTCAACTATCGATCAGGCTACAACGGCTAGCTCTGGTAGTCTCGAGTCCATCGGGCACACCCGGGCTCATGATAGGCATTTGGTCGACAGTTTGGTAGGTTTAGGCGTGGTCTAAACAGAGCGTGAACTTTAACCCGTGAATGCGTGAACGGTTAAAATTATCAGAGAATTCGCTGTAAATTAAACAGGCCAAGAGTTCTCGCGGTCCCGGACGGGATCCTCAATTGTTTTGGCATTGAACCTGCTTGTTGGCATCACTTGCGTGCGCGTGGCAGATGGTTTGAATTTGCGCTTTGCCTCCCTATAACGCCACGTTCGGCGTTGGCAAGCGCGCATGCATCACGTCATCTGCACTCGCCGACGCGTGCGACGGTCGTCGACGCAGGCGCCGCCGCTGAGTGCGTCGCCGTCACTTGTGTCGCAAACTCGTGCTGCCTCTCTGCATCTGCGCATTATTCTCCGTCGTCGCCTCAGGGAATGCGCGTCCGCCACCGTTCTTTCCGTCGCCACCTCATGCATCGCCTTCGCGTGCGTTGCTGTTGCCTGCGTAGTCGGCGCGGGCTTTTGATCCGCAATAATATGTGCAAACGACGCAGGTACAAGCATTGTTATATGTATATCGGTAAAACCGACTGTGTTACATCGTATCTTATTGCCCGAAGGCGATAGGTTTTTTGTTTTTCTAACGAACACGTATCCCATAATCGCTCGTGAGGCGTCGTTTACAATCCATACGCACAATGGCTGCGGCGTTCGCCTCAATTCAGATGGAAGAGTTCAATCGGACTTCGCAATTGCTGAAAACATGTTCGCGCGTCGTTTGCCTCATTGCAAAAGAATCGTACTCTACCAAGTCGCACAGCCCGCCGAGCGAAACAAGAAAGAAAGTGACGTTCAAATCCGTCACGGACTTTCTTAGCGATTCAGACTTTCGCCGGGCCTACCGCGTGAGTAGAAAGTCGTTTTGGAAGTTGGTAGGCCTTTTAACTCCGTTATTGAAGAAAAGTGACGAGATGGGCGAAAAAGCTGGACGTCTCCCGCTTTCCGTCGCTACGAGATTGGGAATTACATTGAGTCGCTTATCTGGGGGCTCCATGGATACAATCTATCAACTGTTTCGAACTAAACGTCAGACGGTCTACTTGATGTTCTTACAGACTTGCGTAGCGTTGTCGCGAGTGCTGAAGCTTCCGGGGATTTCGGAAAAACATGAAGATTTATCGAGAGGGTTTTGAAACATGGCAGTCTAGCATAAGTCCACTTACTGGATGTTTAGGGGCTTTCGATGGGATAACAATAAAGATCAAGCCTCCGAGAAGAAACGCCGCAAAGTATTGGTGTAGGAAGGGATACTACGCTATTCCCGTGCAGGCAGTGGTGGATTACGCGGGACGCTTTTTGTTTGCTTCCGCAAAGCGTGTTGGCTCTACACACGACTAATTGGCATGCGCTGCGTCTAAGCTCTCTGAGTTTTTAGGTCGACAAGACCTGTCTAAGGGGTTTTGGCTGGTGGGTGATGAAGCATATGTGTTCACAAACAATATCATCACCCCAATTCCTGCGTCGCAGATATGTCTTGAATATGAAAAAAACGTTTACCTATTTTCTATCGTCTATGCGCGTCCACGTCAAGCAGGCATTTGGGAGATTGCTGAAACGGTGGAGAACAATCCAAAGTCGACTGAACAACACAGTCAGCGTTAGCGAAAGCATCATTAATTTATGCATGAAACTGCAGAAATTTTGCATCGATGAGGGAGAACCAAAGGGGCGTTGGTACGCTCCTGGGGAACGTCAAACTCTTGAAAACGATGTCCAGGAGTGGTACGCTGCCTCAAAGGAGAGTTTGAATGAGATGGCAAGCAAAACTTCTGACGAAGGAGTTGCGATGGAGATTTTATGGTCGACGTGGAAGGGAGACAAGATGGTTTATATCATTTGTCGCCACAACCTTCAACGCCCGGAGTTGAGAGGCGTACCGGAGCCGCTTTGACATTTTGATCGTCGAGCGCTTTTTATTTGCGCTTTCATGCGAGTTCTGATGGAGTGTACGGCAGCCGCGGTGTAGTAAAGAATGGATTTATTTGTAGACGGCTTGTCCGGTACCGATATGTGCGTAAAAGAAGGAGCTTCCATTGCGCAGTCATAGCTCTCGAAATTGGAGTACGAATAACCAAGCGTCAGCGACTTTCTGTTTTGCCAGCTCTGAGCAGAATTCGATTGATACGCTTTCAGATTCTGAATTCTCCAAGTCTGTGAGTGAATGTGGGGAGGGGCACACGGAAGCCTTCGATGACGAGACAACCATGGCAATGGCAGAAGCCGAAGAAGAGAAAGATCAGAACGATATTTTAGCCCTTCAAACGCAAGCTGATTTACCTCTGAAGGACTTGTTGAGGTGTCAAGGTATCGATCCCGAAAACTATTTGTCTCCAATGAAGCCTTCAAGACCGCCTGAATCAAATGACAGTGATTTTGATATCAGTGAGTCGCTATCATGAGGGTGACAGTGTCGATGATGAAGAGACGATTCGAGTTGCAGAAACAGAAGACGCTCCTGCCGTATTTGAAGGTCAAGAACTTGCAGAATAAGCTGCCACCGGAACAAAAGAGATTTCGAGAGCCGAGAGTATTGATCCTGATGTGTACAGGGTTGATCAAACCAATAACTCAAACCTCATAATGAATCCGATGCTTTGATACCATCAGAGGTTTGGTCTAAGCGTGTCCACTCCAAGAGTAGTTTGGTTCATCTTTCACACAAGAAGGATGAACCCCGGGAGAGCATTGAGAAGGGGTCAACTAGTGATCGGCAGATTTTGGCATTGACTCCTGCATTGCCGCAGAAAAATATGAAAGTTGAAGGAAAGAAGAACGTTGTAGCAACGGAGAATTATGGTTCCATGAATGTAGATGCGCAGAAAACTCAATGCGAAAGAATTTGCTCCCAATAAGACTGTCGCTCGAAGACCGCCTCAAATTCTTTGTTTACAGATACAAATGGCACAGCGGAGGAGTTAGCTGGAACTGAAGCCCCTGCCAAAAAGACCCCTGATCCGAACGTGAATGCAAAGCCTTTCGCCATTGAGTCGCAAGCAACCCCATATAATCGTCTCCCGAACGAGCTGCTTCGAGGTAATTTACGAGACTACCATAGGAGAGGTTTAGATTGGCTTCAAATATTATGGCGTAGGGACCTCAACAGGATTCTGGCTGTTGAGATGGGACTTGGCAAAAACATTCAAACGATTGCGCTCTTGGCATGGCTTGAAGTAGAAAAGAGGATGTGGGATCCCCATCTAATCGTCGTTCCAACTTCAGTTATGGTTAATTGGGAGGTTCAGTTTAAGAAATGGCTTCCAGGATTTAAGGTTCTAATCTACTTCGGCAGCGTGAAAGAAGGAAAGGAGAAGAGAAGAGGGTGGACCTGACCAGATATTTTTCACGTTTGTATTACGTCTCACACTCCTGCAGTCCAAAACTCACTTATTCTGGAACGGAAGAAGTGGTACTACTTGATATTAGACGAAGCTCACAACATCGAAAACTTTGAGTCTCACCGATGGCAAACCCTCTTGACCCTTTTCTCTCGTCATCCACTGCTCCTCACAGGGACGCCCCTTCAGAACCCCGTGATGGAACTATGGTGTTTTATGCATTTCTTGATGCCGAAACTCTTTGAAAGTCATTCGTGGTTCAAGGATAATTTCTGAAGCCTCTAATTGAGGCTGAAGGAAATACCGCAACCGGTGCGGAACAAGCTGGATGCGACATCAGCATGAAGGAATTTTTCCAACAAACTAGCACTGGATGATTAGTCAAAGTCCGCCTTTGTTCGCCAGTACAGGCTATGTATCAGATCCACAATAGTTTGAAGAAAACGCCCTGGCACAGTATGTCCAGTCCCAGGCTGCGCACCTCCAGATGGCTCCCAAGCATCTCATTTTCAGCCTCTCGCCGTTTTCTAGCAGCTGCTTTGCATTGTTCCAGTGTCGCAGACGAAACAACGGCATGATGCCCGCAGTGAGAACGGCTTTCTGCCTAAAATAGTTCTACAGCAGCTTTTGCAGCAGATGTGACTGTTGCTGCCACGCTTCCTAGAAACATGCGAGCTCGAGCAAACCACCCCGCTTTGCTTCCGCTTTCTGTGAGTACCTCACGGGTGAGTCTCGGAGCGTCAAGCAGAGCCCCTAGCGTCTGAAGTCTACCAATACGATCTGCTTCATCACGTGGTGGGGTCTTCTTCGCAACCGTGGACATTCGAGAAAAAGAGTTCAGAATGAGCCTTCGTGTCCGGGATTGCTTTGTGCGCAGAGAAACTTGAGACCGGTCCACTTTCCACACGGCTTCTAGGAGGGGAAAGCTCCACGAGGGAGAGAGAGGCTCAGTACCAGAGTTGAAAGCATCAACATCTTCAATTGGTTCAATGTTAAAGTTGAGTTTACAAACTGTTGAAGGATGCCATTGTGGTGTGACAGATCCCACATCCCGTCTTCCACACTCCAAACTTCATTGCGTTACTGCTTATGTCGAGTCTTCTATCTTCACCTCCATCTCGCCCAACCCGTGCTCCCTGAACTTAGTCCACCAGCGTTGGCCATGGCCGCCACCGGCGATGGGGATGACCCCGAGTTCCAGGAAGCCCAGTAACGCATTCTTGAAGAAACCAATCTGGAAGAAGCGGTGCTTGCTAGAGCTCTAGCTGAAAGTATTTGCACCAGAAACGAAGAAAGTGCGCGTGCCATGCAAAAAAACAACTTCTTATGCTTGAAAAGAGACTCTGTGATGACTTTAACGATGCAGCTGGCCGTAGTACGCAACCCGCATCCCCCGATCCTGATGCGAGGGCCCCCCATAAACCCTGCAAGACCCACCAGCAGAAGATACATCTCACGACGAAGAGCTCGCACGCCTTCTTGCAGAGAGCAGAAGATCACCGCAGAGAAGAAAGAGATTTATAGCTTCGTATGAAACACGAAGATGCATTTGCTTCGCTGAGAAGGCAAAAAAGCGAAAAAGAGGAGAGAGGGAGATGGAGAGCTTCCAAGACGATTGCAACTTGATCCGAATCCGACACATACACTAACAGATTGTGTCAAACACTCCCCGTTCTTTTCGAGAGTGAACACATCCAGTATATTGGTATGTCCCCGTTCTATCGTTTTCCTTTTCCTTGAATCCAATCACGTTTTACGTATCCAAACCCAAACTCCGTTTGTATCCAAAAAAGCCAATCATCACAGTGATGGAAGCCACTCGAATCCGTAAGATCAGCAGAGAAACCTCCGCCATATCCACTGGGTCTCTTCTACGCATCAACTCCAAGGAAGTAGCTATAGAAATTTTGAAAAAGATTCTGGACGGAGAAACTACTCTCTACGAACTCGTGAAGTGGAAAGATCTGAAGCAGACTCGGAAAATGTGTTCTTAGCATTCTAATAACTACTCTGTGTTATGCCACACCAACACTAGAAAGGATGCCGGATGGCTGGTCTGTACATATGTCGTAAGCGGACAATGCACTTTGCATGCGTCGCGATAAAAAATTGACCCAGAAGAGGGAACAAGTGTGCTAAAAAACCACACCAAGCTCAACATAGAATCGAAGAAGAAATCAGTGGCTGCGAATGTCGTGGTTAAGGTGACAAATACGCAAAAGAAGAACACTATTGAGGCGGCTGCATTTGCAGTCTCTTTAGGCATTCTACCATTATCGTTTGCATACGGTAAGGAAGGAATGAAAGCATTTGCAAAGGCTTTAGTGGATGAGGGGAGATCCGTTCCCGTTACAGCTGAGTTGGATATTGGAGATATGCTGCCATCTAATAATACCGTTCGAGACAGAATTCAACGTATTGCAAGTAAATCGCGGGAATTATATCGAGCGAATGAGGTCCAAAATGTGTTGGCTGTCGGAGGGGGTGTAACAAGTGACGGGCTCAAGAATGACGTAAATGGGACTAAGTATTATGACTTCACCGCACATTACGTCAAGCTTGGAAAGCTCCATGTTCTGAAAAAAGGCAGAGAGTTTGCATAAAGGTTCTGAGTCGGCCTCAGCATTGAGAGATTCTTTTTACCATGCGCTTCTTACAAGGACCGGATGCGAGCTGGACGACGTTATGAAGAACTTCACCTTTATAACTGACTGTGCATCGACCATGCCATGTATCGTTGCTGCTTCAGCTTCTAGCCAACGAGTACCATTCATAGAGAAGTGGATGGAGTGCATATCCCATCAATGGAACACGGTCATGAAGCATGCGGTCGAAATGGAGGTGACCCGAAATTCTTTAATCGCTATAGATCTGGCTAATTTCAAGAGTATTGTCCGTATATTTAAACAAGGTAACTGGAATAATTCTCTTCCAGAGGGATATGCACTTACTCAAGAGATTAATACACGGTTTGGAACGAAACTTAGTGTTGTGGAGAGGTTTTTGAAGTCCAGCAAACATGCGGCGTCCATTATCGCCACGAAAGACTCAGAACCAACAACTAAAGCCTTTGACACCCTTACATCAGAGGTTACCGCCAAGGAAGATGTAATTCATCCTGATTTAGAAGCAATTGTGGCCTCCTTCCGTCCAATCGTGCACGTTCAAACCCAATTAGGAACTCACAGGAAGTGTACAATGCATTTAATACTCTCAATAATGGAACAGATCGAAACACAACTCAAGCAGATAGCCGGGGGCATGGCTAGGGGGAAAGACTATCAAGTCTCTCATATTCTAAGCCAGCAGTTTGCGAATGTAGTGTTGAAAGCCTTCTCAAAAATAGAAGTATGTACATAGTTTGTGGATTGCAGGAAGTTTATTGCATCCTCGTATGCGGTTGTTGGGCTTTGTGAAGGATTCTGTTAGGCGCAATATTTAAAAAGGCAAGGAAAGTTTTTTAATCAAGGGCCTTCTACGCAAATGTGGCGAAAATGAAAGCTGCAACGAAGTCTGTGTTGTGAATGATTCTATTGCTCCAAAGGATTTGGGGGCAGAAACTTTTTGTTTATCGGGTATGTTCGGTATTGCAGATCACAGCGCTAGCGATCTGGATTAATTCGAAAAGTACATGGCAAGGAGGTTTCTTCCAGCTGCCTTGCAGCAGCTTAAAGCGATTAGTAGGGAAGAAGACCATGGAACAAATCGTGTAAGATTTTGGGTCAATCAGGAGGCATTGTACCCAGATTTATCAAAATTTGAACTGCGCATATATGCCACGCCAGTCTCTTTTTAAAATAGTGACCGAAACTTCAGCGCTGTGAATAGGATCGTAACTGATGAGAGGTCTAAGCTCAAGAGCGAATTAGTAGAATATAGGTTGTATTTAATTTCGATCGTACAGCATTAAACTTTGCTTTACTTGTTGGTCTAGAATAATAACTGTACACGTGAACACTGTATTTAGTGTGGATTCAGATATAGTGTAGAAGCGCATATAATGTGGACCACGCTAATTTGTGTGTGGCATACGAGCGCCGTCACTGATATAGTGTGGATACAAACCAGTTTTCGCGCCAAAACAATGGTCTTTGAACAGTTTGTCCGTAGCCCTTTCTCGAGACAGACACCTTTGTAATCACAGACAAAACAGAATGTCCTTTTATGCCTCACCTCTTGTGAGTGCATTCGCTCGAATGGCGAACCCACCGCCCAATCCAGACACAGCCGAAGACATCCAAGAGAGTAGTAATGCCTCAAGTATCACGCCTTCCACAGGCACTCAGTCGCCCTCGAGCAGCGTTATTAACCCCCTGGACACAAAAAAAATCCGAATAAAGCCCCACAAGTGGTTCTAAACATCTCTCAAAGAACCCAAATCATCAAGTGGATGATCAATGACAGGCAAACAAACGGCCAAAAATACATCTTTTCGCGTACTGTCGCTCACTTCCCACGGCACTTCAGGGGCAACTACAAGGCAAACCATCAACTGGCAAGCCGCTACTGGGGCAAATGAAGTGGTGAAGGCAGCGGGGAGAGGTCCACAAACATATCCTTCGTGACCCCCACAAAACATGGGCTCCGCAGGCACAACTGCAAAGCCCAGAGTGGAATAGGACGAAAGGTGTCCGCGTGGGTCAGCGCGTTACATGCCGATCTTCTCTAGGAATTCAATATCATGCGAAAAGCAGGGGTGAAATTCAATACCCTTCTGCTTCGTCGTCTAGCTCACACGCTGATTGGCAGGCGGATCAGTGTAGAATATCACCAAACAATGTCAGACCGGAGAACAAAAATGCCAATTCAAGACCGCATTACATACCGCTGGGTGCAGTTTATGGAGCGGTCGCGAATCGTCTGTCGAGCGCAGTGTGGAAAGCTGATGGTCTCCCCGGCAAAGCAGGAACAGATAGAAAGAGAAGTGGCCTATCATTTGGGGCAACTTGCCCCCGAGTTTCGCTCCAATGCGCTCCGTGAAGAAGACGTGTTAAATGCAGACGAGACGCATTTCTGTATAAACATGGATAACCATAAGACGTTAGCGCTAATAGGCGACAAAAACGTGCGGTATGCAGATGTAGTACCAGCTGACGAGGGGATGACAATGATGGTTCTCATCTCCGGTGGTCCCCGGGCGCAACTAGAGATTCCAATGATGATATTCAAAAATGCAGATAAGAACTATCCCATCAGAAGCCTACCTGATGATGTTCCCGGCGTTGTTTACCTTACAGGTCCAAAGGCATGGATGTACAAACGCGTCTTTTTAGAGTGGGTGCGTGAGAAGCAGATTTTTGGCCCCCTTCCAGATGGCCGTAAGCGTGTGAGATATCTCGAAAATGTTAACACGCATGATTTAACTGACCAGGTGGGGCAGGCGTTATCCGAAACCAACACTGGGATTCGCTTTTTCCCCTGTCACGCGACACATCTTGTTCAACCAGCGGATAGCTTCGTTATTCAAAAACTGAAGACATATTGGCGCCAGGACTAGAACAATTTTAAGATGGACTTGCTGCAGAACGGCATGTGGGGAGATGGACGGCGGGCGTCCGGCAAACTTATCAACCCCGGAAAGCGGAACTTTTTAAAGCTGGCTGCTAGATCGGTACGAGCTGCGAGCTCGCAGAGCTCACAGCTCGCAGAGGGACGAGGAGGGTGTGAGCTACTCGAGGAAGGCGATGATTAGGTGTGGTTTGGCCTTAAATTTGAATGGGCAGTGGGAGGAACGGCAACTCTTCCCAGAGCTCCAGGCCATTGTGGCGAAGTACGGGGCGAATTTTGAAGGAGAGGAGGTGTGGAGCAGTGCTTGACCAGCTTTTCAGAATCCACACTAATTGTTTGTATCAATTATAGTTCGGTCCACACTAATTCTTTCTACACTGAAATAGTGTAGATTCAAATATAGTGTGGTCCACACCAATTGGTGTGTGGGTGTCGTAAATTGGGTCTTCTTTATTAGTGTGGTCCACAATAGATACAGTGTTCACCTGCAGTGTTCTTCATGTGTTTCTGGTGCAAAAAGGGCAATGAAGGTATCACAGATTGGGAGCGAAGAGAGTGTTGGTAGAGAATAACTGTAGTCTTTGTCATGGGCTTCTGGTCCAAAAAGAGCATATATTGGTCAAGGTATCACAGATTTGGTGCGAAAAGAGCGAAGTGCTATGTAAAGTTATTGAACATTCGAGTACTGGTTGTAAGGCAAATGGACTGTTTCGGTCATCAACAGCTCAATGAAAACTATTGAGCTTTCGATTTATTAGGAGAGATGTTGCAGTTTTACAAGCCGCTTCATTTCCACAATCGTGTACCTTCAGGGTAACTGTTCATGTTACTTCCACTCTTCGCGTTCTAATTTTCTGGTAGTGAAGGTTACACCTCCCTCCGTTTATGGGGCAATGATGTGGCTACCGTGGTGTTCCATCCCCATCCAGTGTTCTGTGGGAGTCCCACTGCCATCTGGACTGGAACAGCGCTCCGGTTACGTCAAGGGTTTCATTCTATGCTATAAGCATAGTAGGGGTTTTCAAAACATTACGAAAGACGCCGCTTCATCGTTCAATCACCCCGTTTTCAATATCGACTAAGCCAGTGGCATGATTTGCTCAACCAGTAAGCATCGAGAACCCACAGATAGTGGACTCATTTGGAGAACCAACTCCAGAAGGGCCGTAACCGTGTCCCCGCATTCAGGAGAATGGAGAGAAAACTAATGTTCATGAAGGGTCTTCTTCGATACCATCGTTTGCGAGTAGCGTGCTTAATTCGTTGCCTTCACACTGGTTGATCGAAAGTGTTCCGCAAGCAAAGGTTCGTGAACGCCCATCCATTTTCACTGCATTGCAAAGTGGGGGCTGGATCGGATGTGAACGGCCGTTTCATTTGGTTTGAAAGGGCGTTTATCGAGCAATTAAGGCGACAAACGCGATCACTGCAGTACAGCGTGGCGCGCGGCGGCAGCGATTTTGGCAGCCCCATGTCATGTTCTGAGTGGAATTCATTGAGAAACACCACGCTGCCGTCCATCAGCGCGCGGCGGAACGCATCCACCCCAAACGTGGAGCCGGCAACGGTGTGCGCCACTGGCGGCGCTTGCGGGCGCGTAGTCTGGCGCGCTTGCGCGGTGGCGACTTCTCGTCCTTTCCTCCGCTTGCCAGTGCGCGCTTGGGTGGCTGCAGCGCGGTGAGCAGGTGGCCACGTGGGCCCAGCGGCAGCGCCGGTAGCAGAGGCGCGTGCTTTGACAGGGCGTGCCACCGCAGCGCGAGCAGTGGCGGCGGTTGCATTGACGGGATGCGTAAGGCGGCGCTGCGCGCCTACAGCCGCTCGTGCGGGGCGACAAAATAGATCAGAAGGGCGCAAGGAGTATTTGGTTGGAGGCTTAGGTTACTAGGAGCACGTTTCCAAAAACCAGCACGTTGAGGCAGCCAAAGTGCGACAAGTGCTGCAAAGTATTGCCATGCTTTCTGCGTGTGCGTAGTTGTATCACGTTTATTATGCACTCGCACGAAAGACATTAATTTTTGGTTCAATTTTGGAGGAGATTTACGCTGAGAATGAGACATAGTGTGAAAAATGGGAATCTCACGAAGAAACGCATGCTTCAGGTAAGAGGAGAGCGCAGTTGCGTTCATGCGAACGATTAGCTTTGCGTTCACTGAATGGCAAACGGAAGCCTTTGAAACTTGTGCCTTAAGATTTCATCTGTACGCGCCGTCGTTTTACTTGTACAACGTGTTCTTGCACGGAGTGGGGTGGCTAATGTTCGGTCAGGGCACATCTTGTTGCGGCAAATACAATATTTTATTTTGTGTAGCGATGGGTTGATCGGAAAAGATTGTGTCACAATCCTCTGCTCTTCTTGTAGGGATAAGGCAATTTTGCGCCCTGGTTTCTGCTTGGGCTTTGTGGCGCGGTAATGCAGTGTTGATTTGGGTACGTGATACTTGTCGGCGGCTGTTCTATAGGGCATATCGATTTTCACCGCGTCAATGGCTTTCTTGCGCTTAGCCTCTCGGTAGGCTGAACGCCTGTTGCGGGGAGCCATTGAGATGCTCTCTATCTGCAGTCTCGTTACGATTTGAACAATGCGTTTCAATACGTCGTGGCCACTTCGAGAGTCTTGTACGCCCGCTTTGTGGTTTGAACGCCTGAAAAGCGCGCCATTTGTGGTTTGAATGGTGAGCTACTGTACTGTCAGTTTTGTTTTTAATTTCATCCACCTGTTTTCTGTCATAGTTTACTGAGAAGCTAAGGATTTTGCTGAGATCAAAGGAGAAATAATGCATTTGTTTCAAAAAACCTCACGAATATGTAACACACCGTCTGTCCAAAAGTTGCATTCTCCGTCTAACTTTTGTCGAAACCCCGCTTTAGATAATATTCGTCCGGTTAAACCCCCAGCCTGAATGGACCCCAACGGTGAACGATAAGCCTGGGAGGAGCAGAAAACCCCGAATAGATAGGTAGAACAAAAACAATATGGGAAAGTGCAAATAATTGAAAGTGAAAGCATCAAAAACATAAAGTATTTATTGTTCAATAAATTCGAAATTCTTTCTTTTCATTGGTAATTGCGTATTGCTCTCGAAGAGAACGAAGCTCTACGTAAACTCCCTTCGCTTCGCTCTCTCGCCAACCTAACAAATGAGACTCCAGGATATGAGTCTCAACAATAAATGGTAGACGAATACGCGACACTGCATACACCTCATCAGAACTGCGTTCTCGCAGATTGCGGTAGAACAATTCGAAAGCATTGAGCTTAGGATGGTAATCTGTAATTTGTTGCCCATTCTCTAGATTAAACCAACGACGATGCAACACATTGACGTCAGTGAATACCCACGGCCAAGCACATCTCATCTCCAAGACCCTTCCACCAGGAAGTACATGCACTGTAAAATCATCCGCTGTTACCCCAGAAAAGAGCAGAATAGCTACCGAGAGACGTTTTGTTCCCGTCTTTGCCTCTTCCCACATCCCAAAGGAATAGAAAGGCTTAAAGCACTCATCAAAATGGGTTTCTTCGCCATTCTCTTCCTCCACATATTCTACTTCAGCATCGTTGCTTTCTTCCTGTGTTGTTTTCTGACGTTTAGTATCCGGCAAAATCTCCTCATCCGCAGTACATTTCGCCTCTAAGTCCACGACTCCAAACTCACGAGCTGGATGATGTCAGAATAGGACAAAGTAAAGCAAAGAAGTGAGAAGACTTACATTTTGGAAGGGCGAGCTCGCGGCGAATCCGGTTGTAGGCGGAGCGAAAATTGTCCAGTTTATAAGGGGTAAAGACGGGATCTGCCTTATGTACAAAGCTCGGATCCTCTTCCCCTGACAACTTTCCGGAAGATAGTAGAGTGCGCAGGTGCTGGACAGCTTTGGACTTCGACGTGAGCCTCCCTGGTGGGGACATGTTGAGAGAATATATGGTATGACGAGTCAGGGAATGGCTCCAGCCTCACGGATGAACGGTCCTGCGAGTTGATCACTTTGATCAGTGGTCGACGCGAAGCTAGGCCCGAGAGTCGTTTCCGTAAATACTCTAATTTGTTCCAATCTATTACATGTTACAGTGCGAAGGGAGTGCGAACATTCGAATATTCGAGTATTCGAATGTTTGCTTTTGAGCACCTGGCACCATGCCGAATATTCTGTCTGTGCAAAGTAAAATATTAAAACAAAATGTTACGTTCAAAGATTTCAATGCTCTTTATACTAGACAATTTCTATAATGGTTCCCAAAAACTTTTTTTAGAGAAAGAGGGGCGCAAAGAAGCCGAATATTCGGATATTGGCCAAATATTCGCTTCTGCGATCGCCGAATAATTCGTTAATTGCAACTTTTGAAACGAAAAGGAGCACTTTAAAACTAGGTAACATACAGGGGAGTACTAGAGTATATTTCAAAATTTTAGAACATTTTGTTTATATTTTTGCTTTTGAAGCCTTTTGACCTCTCTTTTCAAATTTTCGAAGAGTTGGAGAGCATTCTACTATGGCGTGATACTGTAATGCACTGTGACCCCAGCCTTTGCGCACTGTATTTCTTTGTGGCCCGCGATCGCTTCTGTGTTTGCCTACACTATGGCTCCGTTCTCTACGATGAGCCTTTCACCATTACTGCCATCATCTTTCCGTTCTGCCTTCGTGCCTATTGTAGGCGTGGCAACAAAGGAAGAAGTAACCTTTCGCCGTCGATATATGTCTTTCTTCGGGGTGGATGAACATGTGTTTGCTCAAGCCTGGGACT
The DNA here is from genome assembly GCA_030374805.1 of Gracilaria gracilis. Taxonomy (NCBI): domain Eukaryota; phylum Rhodophyta; class Florideophyceae; order Gracilariales; family Gracilariaceae; genus Gracilaria; species Gracilaria gracilis. Next base: position 74,923 of record JARGSG010000027.1, on the reverse strand, counting down.
TTCTGCGACTGAAACTGCCTACGAAAACCCAAGGGCACCATCTTTTCTGGGGCTTGCTTTTCCTTAAACTATATGATACCGAATCTCTACTGGCCTCTTTAGGAGGCGTATCGGAACGGACGTTCCACAAGTGGAGCCGTTTGATTACCAATTTATTTTCTCATGTACAAGCAGTAAGTTTGTTTTATTTGCGTTGCTGAAGTGCAATATAATCTAATACGCCTACAGGTAGATTGAAACTCTCGTTTCGGGCAGAGATCTTTCAGTCGCTACAAATGTAGCGTTGATGGGACTGACTGTCTTATGAACGAACCTATGCCGTACTATGGCAAATGGTACTCTCACAACTTAAATCGTTCAGCGTTGCGATACGAGGTTGGTATTGGTATTAAAACAGAGTGGATTGTTTGGGCGTTTGGGCCATTTCCTGCAGAGTCGCGTACAAATTTGATAATATTTCGTTTGAGAATGATGCAATCGATAGAAGCTTCTGAACTAGTGGTCTCGGATAAGAGATACATGGATTTACGGACAAGTTCTGGAAATGGTGACTTCGCTGTTTATTGAAAGTATGTGCGTGCTCGCCATGAGGCTCTGCATAAGAGACTAAAGCACTTTAATGTATTACGCGCGACGTTCCGTCACAATCTTTTTCTGCATCGTGTGTGCTTTTTTTCGATTGTAAACCTCACGCAGCTCTCTATTCAGCTGGGTGCAACCGTGTTTGCCAGCGATTCTTTACATTAGGATCTTGTAAAGACGTCGGGTTCTTTGCTACGAAAGCGAAAGTAGTGCTGCATATGCCATGATGGCATAATTTGGGCCGCCGGCAAATCTACGCACCGTAGGCTATGTAAAATCGCTCACATAGAACCTCCACTTCTATGTAGCCGTTCTTCCCAGAGCCTCCGCTTTGGAAGGGAGGCCCCCCAGGGCTCTCGTGCCCATTACAAGCGCGCCAAGTCGCAGAGCTTCCATTTCGGAGGAGCTCATTGGCGCGGACTCCCCCGTGACCCCACTCCCTCAGCCACGTGACTACTCCGCCGCCACCTCTCCGCCACCTCTCCGCCGCCTCTCCGCCGCCTCTCCGCCGCCTCTCCGCCGCCTCTCCCAAACTTTGCGCGCCCTTTTTAAAAAACTGAAACCCGCAGCAACAGCGCGCGATTTGTCAGGGCCCCTCGCCAGCGACGACGTGCGAATCACCTGCTTCTCGCGGTTGCCACGCTTCGTAGCAATCCCGTAACAGTCCGCCCACCAGCGCACCCGTGCCTACCGAATGACCCTCACCAGTGAGAGCACGCACATCGCCCGCCTCTGGCCAGCCTCCACCGCTGCTTGCTAGCCTCTGCCGCCAATCGCCAGCTTCCGCCACCGTTCAGCACCTCCGCCGCCGCTTCCCAACCTACCTCACTTCACAGCCTCCACCGCCGCTCTCAAACCTCCGATGCCGCTCCCACGCCTCCGCTGCCGCTCAACAGCTTCCAGTGCCGCTCTTCAGTCTTCGCCGCCGCTCCGCAGCCTTTGCTGGCGCTCACCAGCCCCCGTACTGTAGGCGAATCCTCGCCGCCGCTTAACAGCTTCCGTCGCCGATCTGCAGCCTTCGCTGGCGTTCACTAGCTCCCGCCACTGGAGGAAAACCAACACTGCCACTCGCCAGCCTCTGCCGTTTCTCGCTAGCCTTCTTTGCCACTCAAAACCTCCTCAGATGCTCTCCAGCCGCCGCTTCCGCTCTTCAGCACCCGTCTTTGCTCTTCGGGCTCCGCCGTTGCGTGTTAGCCCCTATTTCTGCTCTTCAGCCTCCTCCCCTGCTCGCTGGACCCCGCCGCCATTTGGGAGCCTCTATCGTCGCTTGGCAGCCCCCACCGCCGCTTATGGCCCCCACCGCCGCTTATGGACCGCGTCGCCGCTCACCAGGCCCTGCAGTCGCTCGCCAGCCCCCGTATTTGCTCGCCAGCATTCGCTTTCTCTTAGCTGAAGATAACTCACATTTGAGGTTTATCGAGTATGCAATCCGTGAGCCCTTACCATATCCGCCATTTACCGCAACTCAAAGTGCACGCACGGTTCTGGTCTGTCTCCTGCTATCGACCGCCACGCAAACCGCTCTCCTCTGTTATCATCTACCCACCGTCCACTTCCCCGAACATCGCACGCCCATGATCGCTGCCGCGCTCCTTTTACCGCTACGCACATACCACCCTCTTCGTCGTAATTGCTCCATTCACTGCCACGCACACCGCTCGCCTCTGGTCTTTGGCCCCTGCAAACCAACACTGCCCACATTGGACGACTCTCGCCGCTGCAGTCTGCCATTCGCTGCCGTGCGCGCATCGCAAGCTTCTCGTCGCTGCTGCTCCCCGTCTTTCGAGAGGCAGATCGCATACATCTCGCCGCTACCGCCTGCCAGCGGAACCTCGTGCATGCCGTTCTCCGTGCTCCCAGGGCAGTACACCAGCTGGTCGTGCAAGAGGCTCTTCGAAACCCTCATCACAATCCATTGGTAAGTTATATTTCCAGCAAGGTTCTTTATAGAAAACGACTGTCTACTAACTTAATAACGACGTTACTCTTCGTGGTTCCCGTACTGGTTATCGGGATGATCTAAAACAGCCAGAGCACTATTGATTGCTTGGGTGGGAGTGACGATCTGGGTAGATGAAGGCGTTGCTGAAGCTAGTGGAGGAGCCCTGCCAGCTGGTTGCGGTATTGGTGTGCCCGAGCTCTGAAAAGCTCCTCCAAGCCACTGGCGCTTCGAGCCGCCCCTTTCCAAGAAAGAACGCTTTCTTTTGCGTGCTCGCGATCCTAAACCAGCGTTTGGATTAATAATAGGGCGTACAAAGTTGGCAGTACACGCTGTATTCGGTAGATCTGGGACCTGCGCTGGCGCTGGAAGAAGTTGTTGCGGGTTGTTTGGATACCTACCCGCGTTCAACTGCCGCAGGCCTTCCGACAGGTAGAGCTGGACGTTTTGGAGGGCAACGCTGCCGTAATTCTGTACGACGCGGTGCATTTGGTCATACAGTGCTTTCCCATCCGAATATGACGCGTATCGTGAAACCTCCTGGGTACGTTGCTGCGCCAAGCTGGAGAGAATGTTCTTGGCGCGTTCTTCGGAGTTTAAATTGGTCTGTAATGGTAATTGTGCTGCGGGAGAAGGAATATTCTCGGGAATTTCTTCATTCTGCCGTGAGAAGTCTCGCCGCGATCTAAGTATATCCTCGAGGGTCCACTGCTCCTGGGAGCGGGCCCGATAAGGGTGCCAGAAGTCGCTAATTTGTATCGTGGCTGGGAGTACTGGTACTATAACTGGCCACTGGTTACGCAACTCTCGGAAGACAATGAAGATTCGAGTAAGATGGGGGCAGGGAATACCACAGGCTGTCAAGTTCTGACAGCTGCACCTGCCGGACACCTTGTCCATGTCAGTGGCACTTTTGTACAAGTATATATTGTACGGTCGGCTTTCGTTATTGCGCTCAGGTTCTTCACTCTCAACCCTTCCGAGCCAAACGAGAGAAAAGACAACAAGGGGTTGATCGGAGGAGATGGCGAGGTCATCGGGGTTGATGTCGTAATTGAATGGGGAATCTCGCGTTGGGGGAACTCTGGCATTTGTGACGACGTAGCGACTGGAGTACGGTACAATCCGCTCGAAGAATTTTCTGATGCTATAGCTCGTATAGGTTCGTATCATGTTCGTTGCACTGTCCAATGATATCGGCAGGCCTGAGGAATGGAGACGGTTCCGCAGTGCAGTATCACGTATAGAGGCTCTCTGCCTCCGTTCGAGCCATAAACGCTCAGTTCTGGACACCATTGCATTCGGGACCTCCGAAAGCGGAACTTCATTCCGGAGAATGTAGTGTCGGTAGCGAGAATTAGAGGCCTCACAGTACCCTGAGCCCTGATAAAAGAACCTATATGGTAAGTTAATGTCCTTATAGCACCTCAGCAACATAGACGGATTCTCCCGATATAAGAACTTATACCATTGCGGTATAAATGAACCAAAAAGGTAGAAGTATCGTTGCTCGAACAGAGTTCTACGCTCTTGAAATCGGTCCATAGTCCTACTTTTTCGTAGGACATGCAGGTCGCCCCCCATGTCTTTCACCAAGTCATTCCTCCGTATCGTGTTGCACCAACGCTGGGCATTTGGACCCTGGTTTTGGTTCAAAGGCGAGTCGTCGAGTACTATGTACGACAGAGGAAAAACATTGCGAATAGCTCGTACCAGTGCCTTGCATTGATCCACAGTAAAAGAAGATGGCGAAATGCGCATACAATCCTTGAACTTCTCCAATACCCGCACAAAGCTGCTACTACTCTCGTCCCCAATGTACCCCATGAAAACTGTCGTTATGTTCCCATCGTTATCGCGTCCATTGAAGCTGATAAGAGGCAAATTAAAGCGATTCGCTATCGCTTTGCAGTCCACGGAGATACCTGGAACGATGCAATATATCGTTCATAATCCACTGCCCACCGCTCCAAACACCACGCCACATACTGAAGTCCATCATTACTGTCGGTGCGGCAGTATACCTTGTGTCTCCGGTTGTGAGATTGAAGCGCTATGAGGTTCTGATAAAGCCTGAAACACTCTTTTTTTCCTTGGGAAACTTGGTGTCGGATATGTATTTCAGCCTCTTTCGGAACCTCTCCCTGTCCACGAGCACACCATATTTATCCTCCATCAGCCGCAATACCACGTCATACTGCAGATTTAATGTGTTCTGCAGGTGGCTGGCTTCCTTTTCCATATCAGGGGTAAGCTTGCGGCTTAGAGCGGTGATCTGGGGGGTGTGGTTATGGTGAGCCTTTGCAAATTGCGGAGAGAACACAAACTTTGAGTCTCCGTCATTAGAGACTTTCACCCTACGAATCTTGAAACTGTAAGGGCATTTCGTGTGTTCATCGTAAATCAGAGAGCACTTCAAGTATCCTCGCACTAAGACCGTCCTCCCATCTCCATCCACTCTATATTTAGAGTCTCGGATATACACTTTGAAACCAAAGTATTCTGAGATGTACTGGAGATGTTGCAGCACTTCGCCGTGAGCAGTGGCATCCATTTGTTCCAAGTAAGCTACAAATCCCCGGCGAATACATTCATGAGGCGGATACTCGTCGCTAGAAGCGCAACTGTCCCTGGTTTCTGTTGCAGTTGATGCATTAGATCCGATACAATCTGCGACAGCCGCATCAGCACTAACCTCCGTGTCGTCCATTTGTAATCCATCGTATTCATCGCCAGATGGACATGCGATGGACACTGGTGGTGGCTGTTTCTCCCTTCTTACTATATCCGTCACGTCGATAACGGAACTGTCGTGCGAGCTTAAGTTACAACGCGATGCGGACTGTGGAGGATGAACTACCTCGCAGTCAGGAGGCCCTCCGCTACTATCATCATTTATACAGATGATGTCCGCGGTGCACTGACGGCTCTCCTCACACCCTTGCGAGGCATGGGGCGATGCCTCACATGAACGGCTACGCATGTACTCCCCGTCGTCTTGCATCGCGTGAGGATAATGGAAGCTTCCAGACGGGCGCGGTGGCAAGCAGTCGATGAAGTCTTCTTTATCAGATTCTTCTCCAGAGTTGCTTCTTCTCCCAGCTGGTTCAGGAATAAAGTTGATGTACGGAATTCGCATGTAGCCCTGTGCATTCTTGCTGATCGCTCTTTTGACGATCTCACTCCTACGCTTCGCCCCACCTCGCTCTCCGCGATCGAGACGTTCGTGGTTGTGCACATTCTTCCCTGTCAGTAACCATCCCGTTTCGTCACGCAGTGCTTTTGCCATGAATGTGGCTTTGCATGCAGTGCCCGGGGCTGCGCGTTTGTGCTTCAGACATCTGAAGTGGATGTTGATGCCGAACTTCTTAGATCTCCTCATCCTCTTACAGTATTGAACCCCATACTGATACCCTTCACATATACAGAGTTCATGCATATACTTAGGCATATCAAGTACCCTCCATTGGTTCGGGCTCTGATCATCTTCTTCTCCAGAGGCCTCCTCCGAGTGATTTCTCGACGGTTTTCATCTTACACAGCCTCTCTCCTTGTTACCCTGGGCTGGAACAACATCCTCTGACGCCGTATCGTCCCCACACCCCTCAACATCTCCCTAATCACGGAGACAGTCCTCGTTTTCTCCTCCTTCCCGAGAGCCTCTCACCATAGCCTCTCCTGGTTCAGGTGCAGTGTGCTTTTGTTTGGAGGACCCTTTCTCTTTTGCTACGTGTTTGTCATGGCGGGCGGCGTATATACCCTCCCGCTGCTCCTTGTGTATCTGGGAGACTGCCATCTCGTTCGATGCGGGCAACAGATGGGATACGTGCATCACCATGTTGACGCGCGCCTCCACACATGCTCATCTATACTGCTCCGTCAGATCAAAAGCATGACCGGGCATGTAACGGAGGTTTGGCATGACTCCGAGAGTTCGGGCGAAGGTAGACATTGCGGATATCACGTAGGCACCGCAGCTATGCGAGTTCTTCTGCACACAATATCCGAGAACATCTAGCATGTAGTTTTGCCTCTCGTGAGTCTAGGTCTTCTTTCCCGGATGAGAGTAGTTGATCACTGCAATAATAAGATCCCGACACTTATCAGGGCTGTTGTAACGCAAGCTGTCACCCCAAAACAGGCGCCAGTTCTCCCCATCTACATGCTTCACCACAAAAGGCCCCAGTGTTGGTTACTGATGTTCACCAGAACCACAAATGTCTGAATATCATTTGGACTCATGTACAATTTGTAAGTAAAGCCCCTTTTGTACCGTTACAGTATCTGTAGTTGAGATTGGCGCGACGTTTTGTCATAAACACCTGCGTTTGCAGCCAGCATGCACCCCGTTTTTGCAATTATAAGCACTACGCCGTTCTTTGGCTCAAATTTCAATATACCAGCATCCATGATGAAGTTACAAAACCAAATTTTCTTCTTAGATGAAGACTTCAACGTAGGCCTCACGTTTCCCGTCGAATCTGTTGCAGCACTTCGTTCGGAAATTAAATAATACCCTAAAACTTTGAGCTTATGCAAACTTCCAAGATCCTAACGACGCAAAACGATCAAGGTTTTTGCTGCAACCGAGCGGAGAAATGTAGAGACTGCTTTCAACGTAGATCGGATATGACGAGTTTTGGGGGATGTGAGAGCATGAGTGCTAGAATCGGTAGAATGCTTGACCTCTTTCGGAGTTTTCGGAGGCAGGAAATTGGCGTCTACTTCATCACTCGAATCGTCATTTCGAGGATCCATGAGGTTGCAAATCAATATATCCAGAAAGTCTTGAGAAGGATAGTGTAATGAGGGATTTGTTTCATCGGGAACTGTAATTATCTTTTTCTAACAAAAGGAACGATTGATGATGCAACCGAAGGCAAAACAAAACAGATGACATGGAACGGGTGGGCTTGTGTGTATTAGATGATCCTAAGCGTTTTCATCGATGTACGAATTGCGTTTTAGCGCCAACCGTATACAAAAAAAGACACGCAGAGTCCGAGAGAGGCGGCGAAGAGGCCGGCGGCGACGTAGTCACGCGGCTAAAGGGGCGGCTTGGGTTGCGAGGGAGGCCGCGCCAATGAGCTCCTCCGAAATAAAAGCTCTGCGACTTGGCGCGCTTGTAATGGACACGAGGGCCCTGGGGAGCCTCCCTTCCAAAGTAAAGGCTCTGGGAAGAACGGCTACATAGAAGTGGAGGTTCTATGTGAGCGATTTTACATAGCCTACGGTGCGTAGATTCGCCGGCGGCCCATAATTTGCCATAATGGCAGCATTTTCTGGCATCCTCACTTGTGGTGTGACGTGATGATTGCACATTTTTCCGCATTTCCCTGCCAAAACTTGAGCCACTTGGCTTTTTTTTAGTGGTACAATTTCGGCCATTTGAGGTACTTGTATGACGATTTCCGAATGCACCCACTGGGTTCACTGACTGAGATGGATGATCAGGTCCAGAGCCAACTGTTCGTCTCAATTGGCAGATCTTCCTGGGTGGAATGGTTGCATTGAGCATTCGTCCAAAACTGAATCAAACTCCAACTGAAAACTGTTACAAAGGGTAGAGTTAGTAAGCATTCGCAACAAACCATGGAACCCACTCCCCCAACCACTCGTTCGTCGAAGATCAAGACATACTCAGTCGCGGGGCTTCTGATCGTTGCCGGCATTGCAGTGCTTATTTCATATATCGATGCGGCACTGCACTCATCCTTGGCAAAGGCAGGAGAACAGATTGGCAAGTCAGCGTGGGCATTAGCGGTGTTCTTCGATGCTTCGTTCGGCGCTGTGTTTGCTGTGTACTACGTATTCATCCGCGATGGGCCATCAGTTTTTGGCGTTCCAGCTCGCATCTTCGCTTTCTTGTGGCCGTTTGTGACCAATTTTGCTCTCGTGTGGTACATTTCGTACATGATCTTCGTGAAGAAGGACCTGGATTTGGCGTTGTTCCCATACTCGGATAGCAGCCGTCCGCCCGAAGTTCCGATGCGCACGCAGCGTCATCGAGTGACGAGTCAGATTGTGATGGGAGTTGCGACGATAGCGGTTGTAATCGTTTGTTGCCTTTTCGCGTGGGCACTTGGACAAGACACAATGAGGACAGCGCTTAGCGTTGTGATTTCAAAGCAGTACAAATGGATAACGTTCACGTTTATAGACAGCATTGCGGGGCTCCTTTTTGTCGCAGTGTTCATCGTCGAGCGCGAAGGTGGATCAACCACGACTTCGGTGCTTTGGATTGTTGCGTTGTTTCTTATAGGCAATGCGGTCACGTTTGTGTACATCATTTTGATGGCAATGGACGCACTGCGCCTCGATCTTCCCTTGTCACAAGTAGTATTGTCTATTAAGAAATCATTGGAGTCAGGGCCAATCGACATGGATATGTGACCATAGATATGTGACTACAAACGTTCTCGATGCAAATGGGCGCGTGGCGGCCTTCATGTAAATATGAGGATACACGAGGTACTCTTGCATGAATCATTCTCACCATGTTATTCGGCAAGAACATACAGAAAAACTTAATCTGTGTATGTTTGGAGACGTTTGCAAGAGAGAGCGTCGCATAATATGGCTCTGCTGAGCCGAATCTGCTGAGCCGAGTCTGCAGAGCAGGTCGTGCTGGTTCCTAAGAGGTTGACGCCACAAACTTGCGCGAGTTGGCGCTGCCACGGGCGTTTTATAGATAGATCCGTAAGGAAACGATAAGCGTGGGGGGGGGGTTCTCGGCCAGACTTGGCGCGACGATTTGGTGGTTTTCTAAGAGCATGCATGTTCAACAAGGGGAGTGCAACGTGGCAACGTGGCAACAGGGGAGTCCCAAGCGGGGTAAAACGCTAATAACTGTAGACCTAACTGAGAGAGCTTGGCAACTGAGAGAGCTTGGCCCTGCGCTGGGGACCGTAACGCGAGATCTTTTGGAGCCTCTGATTGGGCAGAGCAAGCTGAGATGCAATCTGGCTTGCAGATTGCTGCGCAGTGCGCAGTGCGCACTGCACGCCATGTGATCTCGCACGCGAACTGCACGGAACAACGTCTCAAGTCAGCAAGATCAACTCGTGATCAATGCCTGTCAAAAAGTTTACTGTGCGCAATGCTATCCTTCAATGATTCGATCCGTTCTGAAACAAGTCCCCCAGCGTCTATTGCAAACAATTAGACGCGTCCAGAACAGAGCTGCAGCATAAGTAAACGCCCCGAAATTAGAGCCCCTCACTACAATAAAGCATATAACAAAAAAAGCCATTATCTCGCATATAAACAAACTATCAGCAAAAAGGAAGAAAGCTACAGCCCCATGCGCACAGCACTGGTGAGAACCTTCTCTTCGACCATGGTCTCATATCGTGCAGCAAACGCTGTGAACTGCAAACCCTCAGTGAGTGAATCAACCCTTAATGCACGTCTGTACTTGGGGCTGTTCACCGCCATGATGCGTCTTTCACATGTCACCAGTTGGCAGTAGTTCTTCATCATCATAGCCGTTCCGCCGTATTCCACAATGTGACCCGGAGTTGCACAGCTGTTCTGCTGGTCACACAACACGCGTGCGGGCATGTGATTCTTGTACAGCAGCTCGTGGCTCTCCATATGTTGCAGTTGATGTGCGCCAATGCAAATCACTGGCCGATCGTCCTCCTCCTCATCCTCTTCTCCCTCAGCCTCTACTTCAGCAATCAAGGAAGCGGGTAGCGCGATAGACGATAGGTCAATAGACTCGGCAATGCACCAGCTGGTGGGTCCAGATTCTCCTTCTGCCTCACCTTCTGCCTCACCTTCTGCTTCGCCTTCTGCTTCGCCTTCGGCCTCGCCTTCGGCCTCGCCTTCTGCTTCGCCTTCGGCCTCGCCTTCTGCTTCGCCTTCGGCCTCGCCTCCAGCTTCGCCTTCAGCCTCGCCTTCAGCCTCGCCTTCTGCTTCCTGAGCTTCACCTTCACCTCCTTCTTCGTCTTCTTGTCTCTCAACCGCTTCAGCTTCCTCACCTTCACCTTCACCTTCACCCTCTGATTCAGTTTCAACAGCTCCCACAGTGCTCAGCGCCACACACACCTCGCCGGACGAGCAGTCGGACGCAGACGAGCACGACGGGTCCCTGCTGAGGCACACACAGCCCTCTCTGCCAAGGCACTGCACAAAGCCACCCTCAGCAACCAGCACACAGAAGCGCGCCTCCGTACAGTCCGGATCGGCAGTACAGGGCATGAAGTTGAGCGCGGTGCCGGGCTCGGAAGCAACCACAGCGGTCTCCTCCGTGTCAGCTGGCTCGCCCTCTGGCTCTTGCTCCGGTTGCTGTTCGGGCTCGGCTTCTACCTCGGCTTCTACCTCGGCAGCCTCCTCGCCTTCCTCAAGGGCGGGTGGTTCCTTGGGCTCCTGCTCGCCCTCGGGGGCTTGTTCAGCCTCAGCCTCAGCCTCCGTGGTGGCGGGCGGGGCGGTGGTGGGCAGCTCGGCAAGCACGGGGATGTTGGCCTGCGTGGCAGACTCGGACAGACAAGTGCCTTCCTGGCACAGCTCACCAATATCGCAGTTCTCCTCGGAGACGCAGAAGGGCTGCTCTCTTTGACAAAAGCACATCTCGCCGCCAAAGCAGTCGACAAAGTCATCGTTCTCCGCGGTCTCCTTGCACTTGCGCTCGCCCTGACAGTCGAGGTCGGACTCGCAGCGGTCAAAGTTGAGCCCCGACTGGCGCGGCGCGGCGGCGGCGTCCTCCTCGTCGTCGTCGTCGGCGGCGTCCTGCGGCGCGGCAGCGTCGGCAGGCGGCAGCGAGGAGTCGGCGCGGCACAGGCCGTCGTTGCACAGCTCGCCGCGCGCACAGTGGTCGGCGTCCTTGCAAAACGGCTGCGCGGCCAGACAGGAGCACGCGCGCGCGAAGGGCGAGCAGTCAATGACGTCATCGCCGTCCGTCTGCACGCAGGCGCGGCCGGCCGCGCAGTCGGCCGGCGTGTCGCACGGGTCGCCGTTAAGCCCCTGGCGGGCGGCGGCGCGCGGCAGCACTGCAGCGTCGGCGTCGGCGGCGGCGGCGCGCGAGGCGCGCCACAGCGCGACGATGCGGTCGAGGCGCAGCGCGTCGGAGGTGGTGGCGGCGGTGTCGGGGCGCGGCACGGCGCGACGGGAGAGTAGTTGTAGCACGAGGTGCTTGCGGGGGTGGGTGTTGACGCGGCGGTGCGCGTGGTACACATGGTTGACGGGGCGCGGCAGCGACGCGGCCAGGCGCAGCGCGCGGCGCAGCGCGGCGGGCGGCAGCGGCTGTGGCGGCGGCGCGCGGCGAGCAGGCACGGCGTGCAGCGCCAGCAGCGTGGCGGCGAACACGCACAGCGCGGGCAGAACTCTCATCACGGCGGCGCCGGTAGAGGTAGTGGTGGCGGCGGTGGTGGTAGTGGCGGTGGCGGTGGTGGCGGTGGCGGTGGTGGTGGTGGTGGTGGTGGTGGTGGTGGGGGTAAGAAGGGGCGAGTCTACACGCGGTGCGGCGGGCGCGGTGGTGCGGACGGGGCGGAAGGCGGGCGGCGGCGCGCGAATAAATAGCGGCGCGCACCGGGCGGCGCGGAAGGCGGGCGCGAGGGGGGAAGCTTCGCGTGGGTGAACGACGGCGACGGGCAGCAGCCAGACGACGTGCGGCGCGCACGCACGCGCATGACGACGTCAGCTCGGCGGCGGCGGCGGCAGCGGCAGCGGCGGCGCGCGCCGCATCGGCGAGCCAGACGCGAGACGCCGCATGCGGCCAGCGGCTGACGGCGGGGTGCCGTGGGGGGGGGGGGGGGGGGGGGGGAGGTGCGCTGGGTGGTGCGCGCCACGAGCCTGGAGCGGTTCGCGATTCGCGCAGCCACAGGAGGGGAGGGGGGGGGGGGCGCCGCGGTTGGGGCGGGGGGGGGGGACGGCCGAGGTGCGGCGCAAAAGCGCACAGCGATGACTTGGCGCGACGCGGCGCGCGGTGCGCACGCGCACGCGCGGCACGCGCGGCAGCACGTGGGTTGCGTGGCACACGTGGCCAGCGCGTCGCAGTGGAATTGGCGAGTACAGTACGCGCTGTAAATGGGGAGGTTGCGCGCGCGCGCTCGCGAGAGCAACGGCTGACGTGAAGCAAACGGGCGATGACGTAAACTGCGCCTTAACGCGCCTGCGTGACGGGGCGCGCACGCGCGTGACGTGTGGGGGGGCGCGAGTGCGCGCGCGGCGCGGCGCGTTTGTTTGCTCCTACAGCGCCGCCGCCACGCCGCGCGCAGCCGCAACGGCGGCGGATATGTGTCATGTGCGCGGTGCGCACGCAAATTCAGCGCGTTAACGCGCGTTAAAGGTGCACACGCACACAACAAACACTCCACAACTTTACACGGCGCCGCGCTCCGAAAAGCCGCGCACATATCTACTGTAAGTTACCTTTGTAGAACACATATCTCACAGAGCGCCGCCTCCGCCTCCGCCTCCGCCTCCGCCTCCGCCTCCGCCGCCGCCGCCGCCGACGCCGCCGCCGCCAGCGACGGGCGATGCGGCGGCGGCGGCGGCGCCCAGTTCCACGTGCACGTCCACCTCGCCCTGCGTGTATAGCAGAGTGTCACACAGTACGAACGGCTCCGTGACGGCGGCCGCCACTACGTCGGCGCCGTCGCTCATCTGCGACTCGCAGTCGCCCACGGCGGCGCCCTTGACGCCCTCCCTCAGCACGTCGTGCTGCTGCAACCGCGCGTAGCGTCCCAGTAGTCTTTTCACCTCTTCCGACGCTGCCGAGCTGGGGCTGGACGGCGCGCCGTGTTCACCGCCCCCACCGCGCCGCAGCGTCGCCCCGTTTGGGCTGTTACTATACGAGTCGCCGCTGCGATGTTGTTGTTGCTGTTGTTGTTGCTGCTGCTGTAGTTGTTGCTGCTGCTGTAGTTGTTGCTGCTGTTCTTGTTGTTGATGAGGTGGTTGCTGCTGCTCGGCGCGCGGAGCGCCCAGCGGCGCGTAGTGCTGCGCCACGTCAGCGCGCGCGCTATCGGCCGAGCTCACGGCCGCGGCGTGCGCCGAGCTCAGGCTGTGCGCGCGCAGGCTATCCAGCGTCACGTCGTAACGGCGGTAACCCAGCGCCGCCGTGGAGTGGTCGGGCGGCGCGCCGTACGGCGCCGAGCTGCACGCCAGCTGCGTGGAGATCATGGTCGGCCACGCGCCCAGTTCGTCGCGGCTGTGCGCGCTCAGCGGCGGCGGCGGCGAGTCGCGCGGCCGCTTGGCGCCGCTCATCAGCCGCGACACCGTCTGAAAATTGTGCGCCGTCAGCGGCGCGCCGTCGCCGTACAGCGGTGGAGGCGGCGGTGGCGGCGGCGTGGCGGGGGCTGGCATGGGCGGCGCGCCGGGCGGCGCAGCAGAGCGCGCGCGCCACTCGTGGCGAAGCAGCTGCGGCGGCAGCGGCGGCGCGTCGGCACCCACGCCCACGGCGCCCATTCCCATCCCCACGGCAGACTCGTACGCCAGCGGGCGCAGCAGCGGGGCGTTGGCGGCGGCGGCCACAGCAGCGGCGGTGGTGGTGGTAGAGGTGGTGGTTGTGGCCGCCAGCTGGTGCACGCTGTGGTACGACGGCAGCGGCGGCGACAGGTGCAGCGGCACGGCGGCCGAGCGCACAGACTGCATGTAGGCGGGCGGCAGCGCGCCACGCGCATGCGCCGCTGCGGCGGCGGCGTACAGCGGCGGCGGCGACGACGGTGACGGTGACGGCGCCAGGTACGGCGGCGGTGGGGGCGCCGAGGGCGACGCCACGGCGGCAGCAGCGGCGGCGGCGGCGGCTGCAGCGGCGGCTGCTGCGGCGGGCGGAGGCGGCGGCTGCGGCGGCGGGTTGGCCAGGCCGGCGGAGCGGCGCTCGCAGCGCGACTCGTGAAAGTTAATGCTGGAGAGCCACTTGTACGAGCGGCCGCAGCCGGCGTAGCGACAGACGTACGGCGTCTCGCCGGTGTGCAGGCGCGCGTGGATGAGCATGTTGGAGCGCTTGGTGAACGGGCGGTTGCACTGCGGGCACGGGTGCATGGTCTTGGGCTTGCGGATACGCGCCGCGGCGCGCGGCGGCTGCGGCTGGTCCATTGCGGCGGCGGCGGCGGCGGCGGGCTGCGCGGGCTGGTGGCGGTGCTGTGCTGCTACTGCTGCTGCTGGTGGCGGTGCGCATCCCGCGCGGGCGACGGACGGCGCGACGCCTCCCGCGCAGCGCGCGCGTTTTATGCAGCGCGCGGGTGCTCGACGCGTGACGGCGCGCAGTGCGCGCGCGCGACGCGGCCGCGGCCGCTGCCGCTGCGGGCGCAGCGCGCGCCGCGCTCGCGCACGCAGCAGGTGCGTGTCATACCGGCACGCGTCACAAATTCGCGCGGCCCAAGTGCGCGGCACGCGCTTGCGTGCGGTGCGGTGCGGTGCGCGCCACCGCCACCGCCACCACCACCGTCACACGCCGAGCACGCGCGCGCGCCCCCGCCACGTCGGCGCGCTGGCCATGCGGCAAACCGCTGGCCACGCGGCAGCCGCTGGCCACGTGGCCAGCGTCGAGCCGGCGCGTGCTGCGCAGGCGCCGCGGCGGCAGCGGCGCGCGGCTGTGGGCTGCGATGGCTGTGCGCGCGCGCGCGACTCGGCCGACGCGCTCTGGCGGCGGCGCTGGCGCACGCGCTGCGCGCTGCGCCATGATGATTGGCGATGGGCGCGCGCGACGCCCACGACGTGGTGGTGCACTGCAGCTCCACGCCGCGCATCGCGCTGCCGCCGCTGCGCAACCCGTACATGACGCCGCCGCGCTCGCCTTTGTCGTCGCCGTCGCCGCCGCCGTCGGCGCCGCCGGCGCCGCCGGCGCCGCAGCGCGAGATGGCGAGCGCGCGCACGCTGGGCACGGCCGAACTGGGCGCGCTTCGCTACGCGCGCGCGCTTGACGCCGCGCTGTGGCCGGTGCAAGTGCAGCTGCGCGCGGACGCGCGCGACGACGCGGCGCCGCCGTGGCGCAGTGGCGCAAGCAGCAGCGGCGCGTACGAGCTGCGCGTGGACGACGCGCACTCGTACGCCATGGCGCGGCGCGCCGACGGCGGCGCGTGGGTGCGCACGTTCGACGCGCATGAACACGCGCTCACGTACGAGGTGCTACGCGAGGGCCGGCGCGTGGCGGCCGGCGGACTGACGGTGGTGGCGCCGCCGCCGCCGCTGAGCGGGCAGCGCGCCACGCGCGCGCTGAGCGCGCGCTCGGGCGCGCGCACCGGCGCGCGCGTGCTCAAGATGCGCGCGGATGAGCGCGGACTACGCGCGGTGCTGTTTGTGTACGACCAGCAGCTGTGGGGCGTGCGGCGCGTGTGGGTGCGCGTCGACGACGACGCCGATGGTGCTGATGGCGGCGTGCGCGTGGGCACGCACGAGCTGCGACGCAATGCGGACGCGTTTGAGGCGCTGCTGTACGTGGCGGCGGGCGAGCTGCGCTTCCGCTTCGTGGTGCTGCCCACCGAGCGCGTGCCGCTGTGCGCGCTGCCGTTCACGCCGCTGGGCTGGGACGTGGCGGCGGCCACGCGCGACGGCGAGCTGGTGACGTGGCCCTTGTGCGTGCGCGTGCTGCGCGACGACGACCACCACCACCACCACGACGATGGCGCGCCAGGCGGCGCGCGGCGGCGGCTGCGCGGCGTGTGGCGACTGCTGCTGCGCGTGGCGCTGGCGGTGGCGGCCGTGTCGGTGGGCGCGTTTGTGGCGGGCGTGCTGCCGCTGCACGCGAGCGAGGGAGAGGGACAGGCGGAGGGAGAGCGACAGGCGGAGGGAGAGGCGGAGGAGGGGCAGCAAGCGGCTGAGCGCGGCGCGCAGCGTCGGAACAGCAGCGACGGCGGCGACGCGGCGCTGCAGCACGCGTGCGCAATGCCCGCCTAACGGTTGGTAGATACACTTGCGCAGCACAAAAAAAAAAGTGTAAATGGCTGCGCGCCCCTTTTGTGTTTAATTATGCGCGTTTTTCTACGCCCCCGCCGCCGTTTAGGGTTTGCACCTCAACCACCACCACCACCATTGCCACGCGCCGCTGCTTGCGTCACACTGCGCGCCATCGCCGCCGCCGCCGCTTCCGCCGCTGCTGCTGCTGCCGCTGCCGCTGCCGCCGCCGCCTCCGCCGCCGCTGCGTGACAGCAGTGCGTCGCCCACGCCGATGAGCGCCGCCGTCACGGCCGCCGTGAGCAGCAGCTTGGCGCACTCGCGCACCACGCCGCCGCCGCCGCCGCCGCCGCCGCCGCCGCCGCCGCCGTGCATGCCGCGCCAGCTTGGCGGCGCGCTTCCGCCTCCACCGCCTGTTCGTTTGCTCATTGCTTTGCTCGTACCTTCACCGCCGCTGTCGGCGCCGTCGCCGTGGTGGCGGTGGTCGTCGCTGGCGCACGCGCTGGCGCACGCGCACGCGCACGCGCACGCGCATCCGCACCGCCGCCGCAGCAGCGCGCGCAGGCAGCGCGCGCACACGCAGTCGTGCTGCGCGCCGCCGCCGCGCGCGCACAGCGCGCACGAGCCGCGCCGCATTGGCGCGTCAGGCGGCGGTGACGGCGGCGGTGACGGCGGCGGTGACGGCGGCGGTGACGCGCCCAACCGCCGCCGCTTGCGCGCGCGCCGCCCGGCAGCAGCAATGCGCGGCGGCGGCGGCGGCACGCGCGTGCGCACGCGTGAGCGTGACGCGCACATGCGCGGCGGCAGAGGCGGCGGCGGCGGCGTCGGCGCCGTGGTGCGCAGCTTTGAAGAGCCGCAGCCGCAGCCGTTGGCGGCGGGCGGCGGCAGCGGCGGCGGCTCGGCCACGTGCGCGGTAAGCCACTCGGTGCACGCGGCGTTGGCGCCAGCGCCAGCGCCAGCGCCAGCGCCAGCGCCAGCGGCGCGGCGCGCAGGCGCCCAGCCCACGCTGATGGGCGGCGGCGGCCGCAGCGACGGCGCGCCGGCGCCGAACAGCACGCGGAAGCGAAAGCTGTACGCGCCGGCGCGCAGCCGCAGCGAGCGGCAGAAGCGCGAGCCGCCGCCAGCGGCGCGGCGCAGCGCCAGCACGCGCGCCGGCCGCCGCAGCTGCAGCAGCACGCCGCGCACGCCGCGCAGCCGCTCGTTGAACGCAAAGTGCGCGCGCAGCTCGCCGCGCGCGCACTTGC
Organism: Gracilaria gracilis; assembly: GCA_030374805.1. Lineage (NCBI taxonomy): Eukaryota > Rhodophyta > Florideophyceae > Gracilariales > Gracilariaceae > Gracilaria > Gracilaria gracilis. The sequence goes on along the minus strand of JARGSG010000027.1, from coordinate 57,322 downwards.
TGCCGGCGGACAGCGTGCGACAGCCCGTCGCTTCGCCGCCGTCCGGCGGCGACGGCGTGGACGGTTGTGGGTGCGGTTGTGGTACCACCGCCAGACGGCCTTGCTTGAGCACGCGCTCGGCGTGTAGCACGCGGTATTGTATCACGCCTTCGCGCACGGACGCGTACGCTCGCAGCGTGCTGCTGTCGCTGCCGTGGCCGCGCTCAAACTGCAGCCGCAGCGGCTGGCTACTGCCGCTGCCGCTGCCGCTGCCGCTGCCGCTGCCGCTGCCGCTGCCGCACTGCCACAGCAGCGCCGAGTACGATTCCGTTGGCCATGTCGCGCGTCGAATGTGCACCACTACCGGCCACACTCCGTGCTGCTGCGCGTTGTGCAGCGCTCGCAGTCCGATTTCGGGGACGGTGAGAGCGCGTACGCTGACGTTGCTCATTCGGCTCGCCGCCTTGCACAGCGCTCGCGCCAACATTGCTCGCTGCGCGCGTGCAGTGTGTTGGACAACTGCTCGTGGTGCTGCACCACACGCTGCTGTAGATACCTTCGTAGTAGCTACAGCTGCTGTGTGTGTCCGTCTGTCATGATAACTACGTTGAGGCCCTTGCTGCACGAAGCGCCTCTCCTTCTACCCTTGGTAGACTGTTTTGTGTGCATCTATCGCGCTCGTACTTGCGCCGCCATGGGCCGCGCGCGCGCTCGCAGACGTGTTGCAAACTTGACGCTCACGTTTTGGTAGATGCGCGTGTGGCGCATGTGCCACCACAAAAAAGCTGTTGCACGCGCGCGCCGGCGGCGGCAGCTGTCACTGTTGCGCTCCATTGCGCGCCGTTTTTTTGGAGCACGCCGCGTGACGGTGCTTTTTTATGCAAGGTTACACTACAGTACCTTCGTAAAGTTACAATCCCCGACGAGATACTCCAGAGAAACTGTGGTGATACGACGTTTTCCCCCATGTACAGTTATCGTTTTCGAAAGGCATTCATTTGTACAGCTCATCATCCTCACCGCACTTAGCTAAGGTTACCTAGAGCTACAGTAGATACTTGTGTTCGATCACACATCAATCTCCTCGCTCACGTCTGCAAAGCGCGTTGTGCTTGTGTGCATCCACAACACGTTTTCTTTTATGTGCCGCCGTAGTAGATCCATAAACACAACGTGTTGTCCCCTTACAACACATAAATATACAAACAAGCAGCGCACCGCAGCCCGCACCCGCCAACGAGCTGCTCCATTGCTTCTCACATATGTGCCCGGCTATGTCTTCTGCCGTGTGGTATGTACCCTCTAAGCGCCAAAACTGCCTCGCTCCTATCTACCTTTGTAAGCGCAGTGCACACTCATCTACCCTATGATACGCAAGTGCTCACAGTTTCAGCCGCCAGCTTTCCAACAACTTTCGTTTGCAACCACGAGTGGTGAACGATAGACAACCAATTTCAGATAAGAGGAAGGCAGTACACATAGATACCCTCGCAACACTGATAATTCGCCGACCGATTGAGTGCTGTCCGCGTGCAATACGCCAACCGTGAGCCCGGGTCGCCAATCCAATAAAACGCTCCCAGCGCTGTCCGACGGCACAACACCGCGCCACAGATAGTCGTTTGCGCAGCAGAGCTTTCCGTTCCCCCCCCCCAAAACAATCGGCACCAAAACACTCTTGTTGGCGTCGCGATTGTTTTGCCATTGGCCATTGGCCATTGGCCAGATCCTCCAGCATCAAACCACTATGTGTGGCGCGGTCTTGTCCCCTCCGACCGGGGAACAGAACCCTTTGCTGTGCAAACCACTACAGGTAGTATCGTAATGTGAGGGTCCAGTAACACACTCGCTCTTTCCTCAAACAGTTGCTTGTCTATGATACTTCGGAGGCCTATCTGCGTGTAGCAACAATAGCTTTTCCGTTGGTATGATACCTTCGGAGGCCACCTGGTACAGTTGGCCAACGGTAGAGCTAAAGGGTTAGCGTTTTACCTTCGGAGGCCAACTGCACCAACTGTAGAGCTACCTTTGGTACCTCAAACTCCAAAGTTCGGAGCTACATACGTTTTCTCCCAGTTAACGTTTCTGAGACTTATCTATCACGGCCCACCGCCTGTGCCGTTAGTACCGCCCACGTCGCTCGCTCGCTCGCTCGCTCGTCCTACTGCCCTCCTCTTCCTGCTCTTTGTTGCTCAACGTGGGTGTCTTCTCCCCGAGAATATTCGCTGCCGCTCTTACCATGTCCCTGATCCATAACTTTCCCCCCATAGATCACACGCGCCTCCGCTGGGACACCTCCTCCAAGCTGGGCGAGGGCGCATACGGCATTGTATACCGCGGTCTGTTCGATGCCAACCCGGTCGCCGTCAAGGTCATCAAGCACCCGTCGTCGAGCATTGTGTCTGCCGCGGGTGACTGTCCACAGCAGCCCGCCGAGCTTAAACAACAACGCCGCGAAATCGACCGATACCATGTGTTGCGCAATCAATTCATTGTTCAGCACCTCGGTTCATTTCGCGGCGATGACGCGCGTGACCTACACATTGTCACCGAGTATTTAGAAGGTGGCTCCTTGCACGATTCGCTGGCGCGGATGAGGGAGCATCACGCCGTGTGGCACGAGTTGAGCTTTCTTACCATTGCGTCTCACATTGCGCGCGCACTGCTACACATGCACAACCAGAAGCTCACGCATGGCGATATCAAGCCGCAAAACGTGCTGCTCACGGCGCTCATTCAGTTTGAGCAGCACCACAACGGTAGCTGCACCGCGTGCTTGCCGCCACACGCAAAAGCCAAGCTTTGTGACTTTGGTCTCTCTAAGAGACTGGAGGGAGCTGATTCCCCACACCTGTTTGGCACCACTGCCGGCACAACCGATTTTGGCCCTGGTGCCGTGGGCACATATATATACATGTCCCCCGAGTCCTACAAAGGCGTCGCATCGCTTAGCGACGACGCTGCCAAAGCGTCGGATATATATGCATATGGTATGGTGCTCTTCGAGCTTTTGTCGGGTCTGCAGAGCTGGAGGCTCGAGGATGTCAGGAACGTGTTTCATCTCATGATACTTGTGCGCGAAGGCAATCGACCGTCTTGGGGTCCACGGAAGGATCATTTTGACCCTCGTTACATCCAGTTTGTAGAGAAGTGTTGGAGACACGAACCGACAGAGCGCCCAACGATTGGAGACGTTGTAGATGAAATCGACGTGTTGCTAGAGCGATACAAGCAACGCTTATCTGTGCCCGCCACAAATGCAATGCCCAACGTTGCCGGACAGCACGATACTACCACAAGTAGTGCGCATTTATTTCCTCACAACTCTGCAGGTAGGCGGCAAGCGCACGTGCCCGGTTACCCATCTGATCACAGTCTGGCATCGGATCAGAGGCTGCCCAATCCTCCATATAACCCTGTTAGTGTTAAGAAAACTCTGAATGGGTTGGGAGACACTTCCGACTCGAAGGGTTCTGATGGTTGTCAATCGAACAGATTGCAAGGCAGTTCAGATCGCGTTTCGCATGCGCGCAAGAATAGTGGAACTCATTCAACAAATAGCGTCGAAAAGGAGACTAATTCGAGTTCTTACGATGAGCAGTTGAACAGAAATTGTGTCAGTGCGAACTCCTATCCTGACGAGTTTCTGGATGCTCCCACACTCGTCCACGTTGAAAGCAAGGCATTGGCAGCCCCCGAGGTTAGGGACGGACTACACGATTCCTCCGGCTTGACCCATTATTCACCGAAATCCTCTGACGAGGATTCGGACGGTAGCGACGGAAGCATAGCCGCAGACATCGGAACCCTCCACTTGGAAAAAGATGAAGGCGATAACGATAACGATGATCAAAGAGATGAGATTGATGATAATGTTGTTGAAATTGTTGAGCGAAAGCATGTGAAGAGCGCTCACATCCCGAGACCGCAAGTCGATGGTCTAGTAGAAATACAAGGATTGGTTGAGGGTCGAAAGCCAGTCATGGGCCTTGTTTCCGTGGCAGCGCCATACGGTCAAAGTGTAGTCGCAGGTACCCAGCCACAGCCACACGCACATCTTTCCCCCCAGTTCACTACACAACGTCATGTTCGGCATTTTGCATGCTGGAATCCTATCTCAAGTCACCCAATGTGGAGTCGTGCCTTGAGTCCCCCCCTCCGACCAGACCATTCGCAAGTCGATGGTCTAGAAACACAAAGACTGGTTGGGGATCGAAAGCCAGTCCTGGGCCTTGATTCCGTGCCAGCTCCATACGGTCAGAGTCATGTTCGGTATTTTGCATGGTGGATTCCTACCAATCCTACGTATTTTGCAACGGGGAATCGTGCCTTAAGTCCCCCCCTTCGACCAGACCATTCGCGCAAGAAGAGCGGGACTCGTGCTTTACCTTCTTCTTCAGCTTTCTCACTGTCAACTTCACCTCCGCCCTCATCGTCGCTGTTACCCTCTAATTCAGTTTCAAAAGCTACCACAGTGCTCAACGCCACAGACGCCTCGCCCGGGATCACGGACGGACGACACCATTCGCGCAAGAAGAGCGGGACTCGTGCACACCGAAAACTGAGACGCTCCGAGATCACGGGCGGGCGACACCATTCGTGCACGAAGGGTGGGACTCGTGCACACCGAAAACTGAAACGCTCCGAGATCACGGGCGGGCGACACCATTCGTGCACGAAGGGCGGGACTCGTGCACACTTAAAACTGAAACGCTCCAAGATCAAGCACGGACGACACCATTCGCGCGAAAGGAGTGAGACTTGTGGACACGCACACCGAAAATCGAAATGCTCCGAGGTCAAAGACGGACGACACCATTCCTTTTGGTGCCCCAGATTTTCTGCTCCTTCTTCTTCTTCTGCAGCGGACTTTGACGAAGATTCCAGCTCTGAAGAGGATTCCAGCAAAGACGGACGGCACCATTTCCATTTGTGCCCCAGATTTTCTTCTTATTGTTCTACTGCGGACTTTGACGAAGATTCCAGCTCTGACGAAGATTCCAGCTCTGACGGGAGAGAAGGAATCGGCTGTTTCGAGAGAATGCGCTCTTACCGTGGAAGGTACCCTTGTTCCGAGGATTCTTCTTCTTCTTCTTCTTCTTCTTCTTCTTCTTCTTTTGGAACGAGAATGTATTGCCTGAAAAGACAATCTGAGGCGAGCGGGTGTATCCGTTAGGATGATGAGATGGAAATGGCCTCGAACTCGGGATTGCGCTAAACTCGGCCGCGCAGTCGACCTTGCCGCCGCTGGCATGTCGATCGCCATTCGGACCTTGGTGCTATGTCGGTAAACGGGCCCCAGTTAGCTGCTCGACAGCAGTAGGCACGGAATCGGCCATACAAAGACGGCTCCACCACCGTTTCCCTGACTTTTCCCAGGGCCGTATTTCAAGTTAGCCGCTATATTTTCATACGTTGATAAAGTGCTGTAGGTATTGGAGGTTCATTATGAACCTCACGACGTACGAGAAATCAACGTACGATACTCACAAATAAGAAGAAGAAGAAAAAATGGCCTAATCGTTTGAAGCGGACAAGTTTCTGCGTGATGCGCATGGACACAGCTTGGAGTACAGGCAGCTGAAACCGGGAAAAGTGGGGGCTGGCGCGTACGCGATTTACTCGAGGAACATGACGGTAGCGAGAAGTGCGGTCGTCCCTGCAGGCATCAATGTCTGCTCGTAGAGCCGACATGCGGCTCTCCGCCTTGTATTAAAAAACTATAGCGCTAACGCCAGCATACTGTGTGCTGGGTGCGCCGTGCCGACGAGCCGCGCCGGCTCGCATTGGCGAGCGTGCTCGCTGTGACCACGAGCTGTGGCTATCTCTCTTTTTCTCTCTCTCTCTGGGATGAACGCCAACACTGTTTGCGCTGCCGTGCTTGTAAGATATCGCGCTTGTACGCCTTCGGGGCCCCGCTTAGATACCTCCGTCACCCGCGTTTTCTCCACGCAAAACACAAAACTTAACAAGTGCAGCTAAAATTGTGAACTGTCAGCTGCCGGCTACAATCTGCCGTCGTCAATGTCTTGTCCCTTCACAACAGACAATCGTACCTTCTCCGCTTTTCCGCCGCTAACAGCCCAATTCCTTACCGTTGCTATAATTGGTTCAAATTACAATTACAACAACCCACTCACACCCACCCAGCACACTACAGCGCCGCATTTGCTCAAGGGTTCTTCATCGCTCACACGTACATGAAAACCCACTTCACCATCCACATGGGTTTTGTTTCGCTCAACTTCACCCCTGCCTGTAGGCGCGCAAGCTTAGATATCTATGCAACCGAGCGCCTTGAAACAAGGCCCTTGTTAAAAATCGTTAAGAGCACGACAACAGTCACATTGTTGAAAACCCGCGTACAACGCAATCGCCATCTGTGTATCTACTGCAGTTTGGCTTACATGCATTCCAACGTCAACTGTTTTTCTTGATGCAGTATAGCTTCGGGTTCATATAGCTTGCTGCGCCGTTCGTGTCATCATAAAAGGAAGCCGCTGCTTCCCTTCTCGTCTCATCAAACTCACGCGCCGCTTTCTTGATCAACACACCAACACCATTGCAATCTTTCTACAAACTCCGGACAAACTTCAAACTTGTTGATCTTCAGCAGTCAATACGTGTTACCATTGGCAGGGGGTTCGGGCATTAGTGCCACGTAAGAACAGTTTGATTGAAAAGCAAGGCGATCCAACACTTCTTCTTCTGATAAACGAGATGAATAGTAGATTCTGCCTTTTGGCGGCGTTCTATGCGTTTGCCATAGTCTGAATCATGAGTCGTAAAACACGTGGGGACGGTGTGGGCCTATTGTTCGCCTCACCGCGACCTGGGAGGGTTTCCAACTCACTTGAAGCCGTAGGACAGCATGCCGATCGCCGTTGTAGTCCAGAGATGGTATTTACGTCGCTAAAGACCCTAGGACTACTGCAGCTCCACGCAAGCAGCAGGCCAGATGTCGATCATCGTAGAATGATTTTCTTCAGTTCTTTTCCTTGGCGGACTGGACTCCGACACAGACAACGGAGTGTCTTTTTCTAAAGATCTACAGTACGATACTGATCTTCTAAAGGACTCTGCACCGCTTTCAGGTTACATGTGTAAACCCCTGGCACAATCCGATCATACGCCCTGCATGTATTTTTCATGTTGTAAACTTTTGTGACTGCAGCAGAAAACCAACAAAAGACACAGCGTCAGAGTTGCTCAATTGCTTCCATAGTTAGGGGCCTAGATAGATTCAAGGTTCTGGGCCTCCAGCGCCGACTGGGTTGCAAACTGATGCTTATACGCTGCTGCTTCGCGAGCGATGCTGCCTGATCTACCCTGGCACTCTGCCCAGATGCTGCCAGCTTGAGAGGTTCGACTTTCTTAGGGAGAAAGGGGAAGCACTGCACAGAAGCAGCACAGGAGGAACCGAAATTGTTGACTTACTTTCATGGACATGGTCCATGCATGAAAATGTGTTCTAAAGCTAATACATCATGGAGATCTTTCCTCGGTGGAGCAGCTAAGTATAGATACCTAGACACACGATTGCTTAGCTAAATCTTCCTAAACAGTGACGCTGTCGATTCCTCCTGAAAACCCACGTATAATGCGTTCAGGCATCAAATTATTTTCGTATAGGTTCCGACTCACTATTCTAGTCGGCCCTTCTCATCACTATAAAACAAAGAAGCCCTGTCCCTTCTCGTCTCACCAAGTCACCGAAAGCCTCGTTACTCAAAAAGCACCAACAGCTTCATTGCAGGTTTAGACCACTTCATAATCGGATCCAACGAAAGCAACCTTTACTCATATTAAACACACCGCATGGATAATCTTCCCCAACTCACCTCCTACGCTAATCATGTGGCTCACGACTTGAGCATGATGGGAAACTTTGAAAATGCTTTGCTCTGGACTCCAAATCAGAATTCATGCGAGCTCACTCGCAGACTTCATGATGTTTCACAACCGGCTGACAGGCCCAGAAGAATTTCTGTCCGAATCCCTTTAATACCGGCTCTCTTGATCATCGGCGCTGTTGTCGTGGGTGGCATAGCGGCTAACACCATTACACTTCATCGACAGTTAGAAGTAGTTGGCAGTGATGCCCAGCTTCTAAAGGTGGAAACAATGGCCGAGTGCCAATACGGCTGTACAGGAAGCAATAATTACGAGCTATGTGTCGTGGGCTGTGTTGAAGTTGCAACCGAAAGTGATTGTGATGCTAATATACGCTGTGAGGATTGTCATCTAGTGTTTCCAGAGCATCATTCGCTTAATGCAAAGTGCAATCTTATGTGCACAGACCACTAGCCAAGCTCTGTGGATTTGGTCTGTTTCGTTGCTTGATGGCACTGAAGAAGATCCAATGATGTGGATCTTCGAACAAGCTTCAAACTAGTTGGTGTTCAGCAATCAATACGTGTTAGGTAAGACCCTTGGCAGGGGGTTCGGGCATCATTAGTGTGAAGTCCACGTAACTTTAATTACAAGCAACAACTCTCTCTCTCTCTCTCTCTCTCTCTCTCTCTCTCTCTCTTATGAACGCATTAGCTTATTTATGGCTTGGCGCAACGTTTCTGTTCAAAGAAACGCTCTCGTAGAGAGCAGCCTTAGAGATCTAACATAAGCCTAGTGCCGCACAAAATAGCGTAGCATAGTGCGCGTAACACAGCTGCTCTTTAGCAGTGAGGAATATGTTGGTAGTAACATATGCCTAGTGCCGCACAAAATTGCGTGGCATAGTGAGCGTAACACAGCTGCACTTTAGCAGTGAGGAATATGTTGGTAGTTACTAGGAAGTTGTTACAGGTTGCTGGGGACTTAAGCCATCCCATACATCAGTCGAAATAAGCTCAATTGCTTCTCAGATATGCGCCCGGCTGCTTCACAATTTGATGCCTGTACGCTGCACATCAAAGCCACTTCACCATCCATACCTCTGTATATGCTTTCTGTTGCACCCACGCGTGAGCGCCCATTTCCCTACACAACTATAACCACACACCGCTCTTGTATCTGATATGGCACAAAAGTTCTTCTCTGCTTGCAGGCAGCCATGTTTAGATATCTATGCACACACACACACACACACAACTCCCTACTAAAAACCTTCCAGAGCAATACAACAAGTCCCTTCTAAAAACCTTCCAAAGCAATATGTATTTGAATACAACAGCAGTCTTGTTGAAAACCTGCGTACAAGGCCATCAGCATGTACTGAACCTGGCTTACATTCCGACATCATATGCTTGTCCTTAGGCAGTATAGCTTCCGATCCATGTTGCTGGAGCGCCGTTTGTATCACCACAAAAAGAGGCAGCTGCGTCTCTTCTCGTCTCATCAAGCTCGTCATTCGCTTTCTTGCCGAGAACTCCAACACCTTTACTGCCATTCTTGAAACACATTCCAATCGCATCCAACCAACGCACCCTCTCTCCCTATCAAACATGAATAATCTTCCTCAACACACCTCCTATTCCAATCATGTGGCTCAGCAACTAACACGCCTACAGCAAATGTGTCTGTAAATTTTTAATGTGTCTTTTCATATCTGGTGCCTTGCACCCCTATTTTTCGCCAAGTCGGCCAGCTCCTCCCTGACGACCTACAAGCTACATCGGATACCATGAGAACTTATGACGACAATTCTCCAATTGTTCGTAAGACACAGCAAGACTCTTCATAACACCGAATGCACATGTAGACACCAGATTCATATGACCCATTGAACCACAACAACTCTCTAAATGACGAGTAACACCATCCGCAAACCCTGATACCAATCAGTACACTTGCCAGAAAGCGTTTCTTGACTATTACAACGGCCGCTAACGTTCCAGGGAAAGTACAATATTGTCGAGGACGGACTCCGAGCCTGCGTTAAGAAGTCTGAAGGGACATTGTGTGGGATGCCTCAGGCAAAAAGTAGTACAGAATCTGACATGTGTATGAGATTTACTGTTTTGAGTTTTATGCGAATTTGATGTGTTTTGGGGATATGCGTGCAGTCGAACATATTGAGTGTGATGGAGGTCACCCAGTGACGCGTCTAGCATCGCTTGAAAGCGGAGACAAAGACCTTTCCGATGCACTAAAGATGAGACAAAATGGATAAGAAATGGTGGAGAGACAGACGTTGGAAAACGTCGAACCAACTTTTTGGTCCCAAGCGACGGTTTTGATGTAGGCGTGTTAGCCATGATGGGAGACTTTAACAATGCATCTTTGGTGGAAAGGAGTAGATACAGGTGTACCTGGTTTCCACAGCGATTGGCTCCCTCGGTTTCTTATTTGGTGCTTATGTTTATGAGCCCATTTCTATTTGAAACTGGTAGAAACTGAATCCTACGCGAGGGAATTTCGTCAGGTGAACGTTTTATGTTTCGTTTTCGTATGAGACTTTCAAAGTTCGCCGGTATCTGATTTCAAGAAGATCGCAAACATCCTGCCAGTCGGGCTTCGCAACACCAGCGCAAGTAGCTTATCTTAGAGCACAACCTACGCCGGTCTTTGAAAGCTTCGTAACGGATCCGTATCGTGACTCTTATTTATTGAAGATCATGGACGAGCTTCACTCTCCGACCAACTCGCACTTCCCACATCCCATCGCTGCGTACTACGAGAACGCACTTCGTGTGCGTCATCTACGCTAACAATTATGGTTACAACTCGGAGAGCCATGCGCCGTCTCCAGGAGGGCAAGGACGCTTCAGCTCCTGTGGGGCAGAGAACTGAAGTTTGTACTGTGAAGGATGCGGAACGGATCGTCTTGGAACAGGTTGCTACGGACGTGGCTGGACTGAACATTGTCAAAGGGGTTGAGCACGTTGCTGAGGATGTTGCTGAGGACGTTGCTGAGGACGTTGCTGAGGACGTTGCTGAGGACGTTGCTGAGGACGTTGCTGGGCCCGTTTGTGATGGGGAGCAAGTTGCTGAGGGCATTGCAGCGCCCGTGCATGACGGGGAGCAGGTTGCTGAGAGCATTGCAGCGCCCATGCTTGTTGCGGAGCAAGTTACGGAAGGGGTGGAACAGGTTATCGATGATGGTGTCGGACAGCAGACTGACGACTCCTTTCATCCGTTTCTGCTGCCATGGATGGACAGCGATGAGTATGATTATACTGATTGCAGCTCACAGGGAACATTTTCGCCTGAGACGCAGGCTACGAGCCAACTGCCTGGCCGAAGTGTATCGATGCCAGTTCGCCGACTATTTCTAACGCCCAGCTCCTCGGGAAATGCTTATGCCGTGAACGTGGATTCGGAGACAGCCCAAGCGCTTTCGCCCCTGGACTGTTTACTAGTAAGGGAGGGATCTCGACTCCGACCTGCGAAACATGGTGAATTGCTGCGCATGAACGATCACAAGATAGTGAAGCTACAATTCCTGGAACGGGACGTGGCAGTTCCCTGTCCTTGCGTGGGAAATGATTGCAATGCTCATATCAGGTTAGGGTCTTATAGTGGTTATGCTCTCAACTCAAGCAGTCTATGCGTTCATTGTCAGAGTGGTCCATTTACTTGCGAATCTACGCTGCAGAGCCATGTAATCTCAAAGAAATGTCGGAGGGCACAGAGTAGAAACTCAACTCGTTAGTGAATCCAAAACATGACCACTGTGCCTGCATCCGCATGACCTTCCACAGTTCCTTATGGAACTTCTTTGCTATTTCAACAACCTGTGTGGTCTTCGATATACTTCATCAGTTTACGGAGACCGTAGAAGTCATTCTCCGCTAATGAATGGGTTGCTTTTTCGTCAAAGAAAAAAGGTGTCCCGACTTTGGGTCCTAGCGTTTGACCAATTGGTAAACAAGAATCGAAATCGATGATTACAGGGGTTCCATCTTCTTTAAACATAATGTTGGCGGGATTAATGTCATTGTGCGCATATCCCATGTTGTGAAGGTGTTCAATCCCTTCTTGAATTCCCTTTAAGCACTGATCATTGCTGAGATCCCCACCTAAGCGCTTAACTCTATCCGAAAGGGTTTCTGAGAGCTTTTCGAGACAGAACCCCCGCAATTGGTTTTTTCGCTCAATATATCCATGATATCTTACTATATTCGGATGCTGGCGCTTTTTCAACGATTCCATGACGCAAGCTTCTTGGAGCAACAGCTTTTTAACGACGTCACTCCCAGGCTGACAATGCAGTAGACTGGGTACTTTCGAATAGCAATGCTTCGGTGCAAGACATGTCGCCTTTGTAAACGCGATTTTGTCCACGCTGGGAAACAATAATTCCGATGAGAGTTGAAATCCATCTAGTTTCTCAGACTTAGCTATCTGATCTGGAACATTGCGAAGGCGGCAGTTCATGGAGGCGACAAAATACTAACCCGCGTCCTCACATACCACAGTGGTATGCTCGAACTTCGGACCATTATCTCCAATCGAGAACAATTCTGCTTTCTCAGCTATTTTTAACATGATGGCTTCGGGTTTTGCCTGGAGGTTTGATTAGATACTACAGGTTGCAGCTCTCGGCGGTTGGGAATACCTTTTTGGTATCGTTGGTACCGTCGTACCTGGAGTTCTTCTCCATGAGCATGAACGGCTTCCAGTGGAAACTTTCCACCTTCACCACTGAAATGAAATCGTGTACCGTTGTACCCAGTAAACTTTAGATCTTTCCCGGCACCTGACATTGGGTCTTGAGATACCCGCCGGATGCCAGGGGCACAACCATGCATCCAGCAAGGCACCCACCACTCATCCAGTAGCATAGATACAGGTACCGACGGTACCTTTGGTATCCATACATGGAAATGAACTTGTCTAGAGCCCTACATGAATTTTATGTGCACTTTGGGGAGCATCGGGGAGAGGAAGATGACGATTCGACGCTGTACGCCACATTTGCGACAAAGGTGGTGGGGGATTGCACAGAAGGCTACGACAGTTCCCCAAGTTGCAGAAGGGGTGTAGGATCGGTGACTTGGGGATGAACGGGTAGGTGTGATTTACTTATATGGGTGTGGCAGTTGATGCAGCAAAAGTACAGTATCTAATGATGCACTAGCAACCAGTCGTACCTGGCACCTCCTAACAGTGTTGGGGATCGGTCTTACGGCTTTTGTCCATGGAAGAAAGCATATCAATTGCTCTCCCAGAATCTTTCGATGTCATCCCCGAGCCACTTCATCCATGTTAGTACCGGTTCGCCACGAACTAACTTCTCGACCACATCTTGAGCGGCCGCTCCGAGCCCCTTACAGAGTCTCTGGCCAGCTGACACAGATGGTTCGAAGTGAACACCTGCCCAAAGCCTTGACTCACCGCAAAGACGAGACCATTCTGAAAGACGGTTAATCGGGATAGTCACATTCTCGGCAGGAACGCTGCCGGGATAGAATTTGCTCGAACCCTTGACGAATGTCACGTTGTATGGGAATTCATCTCGCCCTTTGGTGAAGATGAGCGCCTGCTCAATGAAAGCCTCGCACACACACGCGGAGCCCGACGGAAATTCACTGTGGGGCATAGTCCGTATTAACGGCTGCCAATCCTTGGGGAGAATACGCGTAGTGTCACGACCAGGTCCTCCCCATACCTGGGCCAAATCCTCTCCCAGTAACAGTTCCATTGTCTGGCCAGTAGGTCTGATCGCATCATGACGAACTTTTTCCTTCCAGACAGCCATCGTTGCGTCAAAGGTGACGATATTGGACGCCAGTCCGTAAATAACATCCTCGTCAAACGAAAGGTCAAATCTCGGTCCGAAAATGAAGAAGCGTACTGCGGCGGCGATACTCGGAGAACCAAACGGATTCTCGGGGGTACGGAACGCAAAAACCTTATTATCAAACAGTTCAGCTAACAGTCTTTGCCTCTGCGTCAGCTTTGCAGATCGCTTGAGTACATCACGAGCATATTTACGCAGTTTGCGCAAATCCTTCCTGGTGGCTTCCTCTAAAGATACATCAGGATCACGATACGGTGACGACACCTTACGACGTTCGATCTGCTCGGGCGTTTGGCTGAACGCTATAGCCTGACCCGCATATGGAGTTACATGCTCCTGGCGGAAGAAAAACCCAACACCATTCGATTCGAGCACAGGCTGCCAACGGAAAGGGAAATTGATTTTCGACGGCGTGTTAACCGGTGTGTATCCTGTGTAATCGGCTAGAGGAAGTGAATAAGCCGGGTCAGAGGAACTGAGTGAACCATTGGCGTTCCATCTATCCATCAACAGCAGACGGCCTGTATCAATACCCTCTCGGTTTCCAATACCGACCGGCGTGGTCATGTCAAGGCTCATGTCATCCGGGTCCAATCCTTGCTCTAGCATTCGCTCACGGAAGTTTGGAATGCCCAAATCGCCACCAAAACTGGGAGGCGAAGCTTGGTACAGACGAAACAAGGAGTAGTAGATGGCAATGTTCTTGTTTTCGATTGTGTGTTCGGTGGTGGGACGCTTAAAGCAAGAGCGACCAAAAATATCCACAGCGGTGGGATGATAATTACTCCAGGCGTTAAAGACGGCGAGGTTGAGATAAAAGAATGCTCGTATCTGAAGTGGGGTTTCAAGTCCATCCGTGGTAATGGCGTTGAAGACATTGGGGAACAGATCAAAGGTGTACGCCTGGCTTTCACGTTCAAGTGTATTCTGTGAGGGTTGGGCAAGAGCGACCCAGACCTGAACAGCACAGAAAAGCGCAAGGATAAAAGCGAAGTCGGTGCTCATGTTGGTAGAAGTCGGGAAAGTGACTGGTGGGGTGCCCATGGCAAGGAACTGTTGTTGCGATGGGTTCTTTTTGTAGCACGCAGCATAAAGCATACAGATTCAGCAACCATGGCGCTTTCGGTTCGAACTGGAACTACTGTATACAGAGTTGTCGATTAGTCATCCAAAACAGATTACTTGCATTCTCGCAATAGTTTACGGCATCTCTCCGGATACGGCGGTAGCTTTACCACGCCACCCAGTAATCTCAAAGGATAGTGCCGAAGTGCCAGCGCAGGCAATGTTAGGCAGAACCCCTCGTTTTGGCCAGAACAGAGCACTCGTTACAACAAGTTTTCTAATCTCGGGAGAGTGACTACAAATTCCGTACTACCCTTGAACGTTACCGTCGGTAGCTACATAACGCAGGCGACCTCACGAAGGCGAAGGCAAAGTTTACATAGAATCAAATTTCCAGAACCTGAGATATCCCCATGCCCAGAAGGAGACCTGTAAGAGCATAACTATCTCCATGCACCGTGGGTGACATTTTTTGATCACCCTCGCGGGGTGATTTTCACCCGACAAGGGTGATTTTCACCCGACAAGTGATTTTCACCCGACCGCGGTGATTTTCACCCGACCGCGGTGATTTTCCCCCGACCGCGGTGAAAATCACCCAGCCTGGGTGATATCATATCACGCCTCTTCCAATTCGGATCGCTTACAGTAAACCCGAATATGCCCGAATTTTAGATCTTCTGAGATCCGAATTTGGACGCACATCTTTCCTGATCTTTGAGCCGGTTCCACGAAGCACAGAGTCGGTCTTCGCGCCAAAATAGACAGAAACAGCAAATGACTGACGAACCGCGCCAAGCACATGAGCATTTCATTTTAGAAGTGATGACAAACTTTCCTTCACTATTAGTGAGAGCATAGTGAAAAATATTATTACTGGGCTGTTTACGAGCAAAGACCAGCATTGTATTTGCGTAAAAAGAAATTTTTTATTCAACTTCGAGTTTGAAAAAAAAATTTACCAGGTGATGATAACAAAGGGTTGTCATTTTCAAATGCCAATCCGAAATTTTGCTATACGGAGGTCTCTGAAACGGACCTACAGGTTTCCTAGAGTAACCAGTATTGCGTACGGTATTGCCGCGCTATCCGGGCTTACGGAAAAAATGGTATCACAGTATATACAGGCAGGAGTTGCAGTCAACCTACAGCACATATCAAAACTACTGAAAGATAAGACGTGCTGGGCATTTTCTATTGCATTCGACGCTGCAACTAACCATAGGAATTCATACATTGATGTTTGGGTTCGTTTGTGCATTGCAGGCCATGTTGAAAACCTACACGTTGTGACAATTCCTTTCTTTGAGTCGCATACGGGTGAGGCTATGTTCAATGTCATTAGCTCAATGCTCCATGCGTTGATTGACTCAAAGTGGACAAAGAAAACAATATCCCTAGCAACCGATGGAGCTGCCAACATGGTGGACAAATATCAGGAAGAGGTTGCACGGTTCAATTTTGTAGCACTCGGAGGTTTCTACCGCATATGGTTCGTTGCTTATCAGTTGGATTTAGTTATACAAGATGTATTGTCTCGTTCTCTTCATGAACAGTTCTACGCTACGCTCACCCGTATTATTGGCTTCTTAAGACGACAAACGAACCTCCGCAATGAGATGCGCACGACCTGCCCACTCATGGCTTCAACTCGTTGGTTGTCGCTTGTTCACGTTTTTGGTTGGCTTTCGAAGCATAAACCTACAGTGGTTTATTATATTTGAACACTGCAGACGCCTTCCGATGATTTCCCAACTGCTAAATGGTGGGTGCTGTTGTCGTCACTCTCCCGCTTCTTGCATTGTGTAGATGTATGTTTCAAATCGATCCAGGGTAAGAGCACTTTGATTTGTGAGCAGAACGGACATCTTTCTACTTTGGTTGAAGAAATTAGGGTCATGGGAGGATTTTGTGGGCCTCTGTCTGGCATGGAGATGCATACCACTGTATCTGAAATGGACTTCGTGGCGCAGAACGACTCATATGTGGCGGACGGTCTGGCAGTTCGTAAGTTTATTCTGGACATAAGCTCGCAGGCAATGAGGGAATTCAGTGAGCTTCCTGTGGAAGAACAGCGAGAACTAGTCGTCACCTTTGAAGGACAACACTCCTTGGAGGCGATTTGAGGTACTTAGTTAATTTCCGCATCATGCGTTAGTAGATATATATGAGCTACACCGCTATTAGCGTGTCGCCTCGCTGAGGTAATTTCCACACATGTACACGTGGATTGCACGGCTCGAGGCGCCGCTTAGCGGGTGTGACTAGCACACGTGTAGCACGGATATGCCGGAGGCAGTGCACCCAGCATTGCTGTATTTACTCAGATATTTTATAGATTATTTTGCCCGGCGCACCCACTGTCAGTGGTGCGCCGAGCTCAGTACTTAGAGGGTTGAGCATCGCTCCCCCAAGTAAATTGCCCCTTGCTAAGCAAGGGCTTCTGGCTCTAACTATCACGCCTTCGCGGACTGTTCACCTCCAAGTGGAGTGACGACCGCGTTGTTCACGTATAGTTACCCACCCTTGTGGCGCTCAGAGTATAACCACTATTTGTGTGTCTCGTTCCGACCTATTGTCGTATACTCGCCCCTGTATTGGGTTTGCTTTACTCTCTCTTTTTCCCCCACTCTGGTGGTTTGCTTTCTCGCCTTTTTGGGTTTGCCTTTTTGCCCTGTTCGCAGTGGCCCGTTTCCGACACCTTGTCGTTGCCGTGCTACTCTCTTTCGAGGACTCATCTCGTGACCGTGTGAACACGTGGATCTCTACCGACTACTAACCAGCTTCACGCTCCGACGCTTGTCGTGGTGGTTTGACCTCGGATTTACACCCGGCTTAGCTGTGTCATTCCCGGAGTGCTCCGTTCGCTGTGCTGCCCTGTCGAGGGGAAGATTCCGAACGTCTTCGTGAGCTTGCGCTTTTCCCGCCAAAGGCGTTGCTCCACAAGTGGTCTTTCGACCTAGAAGCTTTTAGTTTTTGTCGGAAGATTCACTCGTGAATTCACTCGTTGCGAGGTCAGTCCTTTTGCCCTTGTCTCCATTTGGAAGTTCACTGGAAGTCCCAGCCAATTGGCTGTCGATTATCCCGTTGTACGGTTGTTCTGGTCATGACGCTGTCAGATCGTCCGAAGACACGCAGTCAGACTGGAAGATCGGATCCGCCACTTCCGTCACGGATCCCCACCCGTTCATGGTCCCGAACCGAAGGGATGCCGGCTACTGAAGCTCTGCCGACGACCACTCGACTTCCGCCCACGTCGTTGATCAACCCTCATCGAGGTGATGGACCGGCTCCTGCCGATGCTGGTCCCGCTCCTATCGTAGGAGGTACGGTCCCTTCCGTAGCTCCCACTCCGGAGGCACCTCTGAGGGCTACTGTCAATGACACCCTCCACTTAACTGTGGAAGAGCAGCTCCGCTCCACGCGGGCTGCCCATGCTACCCTTGCTAAGGAGTTGTCGCTACTTCGAAAGAAAGTGGATGACACTGCTTTGCAGGACTTTTCTGAGGATCTCCGCGTATTGCGTGGTGATGTCAACTCCCTCTTGGAAGCTTTTGGAGGACCCGCTAATTTCGTGGAGGACGTGGCTGAGAAGTTTACTCGCCTCCGCGCCCGTCTAGAAACGGTGGAACAAACCGTCCTGGTTGGAGCCAATCGCACGGCTGAGCCGGTTGCTGTTTCACACCGTGACAAGAAAGTCAGTGGATCCAAAGCACGCAAAGAGCGGAAGAACTAGGACTCTGATTCGTCAGCATCTTCTCTTTCTTCTCGCCGGTCAACCGGGTCTGATTCGTCCGACTCGTCGGTAGAAGAAGCCCCTCGTGAGCGTTCGTCACGCTCAAAGCGGTCATCAGCCACCCAAGGTGTGATACGCGCCCGCTCGAAGGGAAGGAAGCACTCTGGATTAAAAGAGTTGAAGCCTACCAATCTGCTCTACAAGAAGCTGTTGTCATACCGGTATTACCGTTTGGAGGACTCCTCATTGGATAGAACTCCCCGTGGGACGGGAAAGGTCAAAGACTGTATCAAACGGATGCAGCTGTCGCTCCGTAATCAACTGTTTACAGGCGATGATCCCATCTTGGTGTTGGATTTCCTATCACGCTTTGTAGCGGAAGCCGACATCCTTGGGATGAATGAAGGACAGGCGTTTGTCGCGCTGCCCTATTTTCTACGCGGACTTGCGGAAGATCAGTACAACTCTGTAAGAGGTTCATCTCGCGCCTCTGAAGGAGGGGTTACTTGCTGGCCTGAAGCAGTTCAGTATCTACTGAGGTCCTATGCGACTGGCACCGCCATCCAGTCGGCTATCCTCGCCCTGAGAGACACCAAACAACGCCCCGGCGAAACGGAAACCGATTACTCGGTGCGCCTGAATAAGGCCTTCCACCGATGTGGCAATGTTTATTCCGCTCAAGAGCGTTGTACCATGTTCGTTGATGGACTAGACCCGGCTATACGGACCCTAGTGGCCCGTCGCCGTGAAGAAAACCGTAAGACTACGTACTTGGAACTGGTGCAGTATGCACGCGCCGAAGGCGATGCACTACGAGCACGAGTCCCGGGTACCCGGTTGAAGTCCGCTAAAGCGTTGATGTTGGAATCGGGAACCCCGTCGGCGTCAATGCTGGCTGAGGCACACTCCAATAAGGAGTATGATCAGGTGCACTTTGCCCGTAGCGACGTGCTTTCAATCCCGACGACGGAGCTTCCCTCAACCACGGATGCCTCGTTTCAAACGGCTCCGGACGGTACACTGCTGTATGCAGATTCGGACCGAGTTCGACCGCCTCGACTGTCATATGAGAACGGTGGAACCCGGGCTTCACGGCCTGGCTGGCAAGCTTCCCGCCCAGCGGTGCGATTCTCAAATACTCGGAACTTCAATGCCATTGTTGGATTGATCTGTCACCTCTGCTATACGCGAGGGCATACTTCTCCGCAGTGCGTTTTAACCATGCGTGAGTGGGCACAAGTCATTGCCAACTACGAATCCCTCTCACCTGAGGAGAAGGCTTCCGTTCCGATGGCATCGTACATCCGCGCGAAGATGGATATTCCACGCACAATTGCGGCTCCGATTGCCCAGAACATGGTGACCTCTCACCCCCGTACCCCTCTCGAGGGAAATTCAACCGCTACTGCGGACGCTTCTGCCACTGGTGTCCAGGCATCAATGGTTCAGAACACTGAGCACACGCCTCAGGCGGAATCTGCTCAGAAAAACTAATTGTGGGAGTCTCCTCTCTTGGAGAGGCGCCCTCAGAGTTGAGGCTGAAGGCGCCCGAGGCGTCCCTGCCTCGCTCCCAGGTCCGAATCCTCTCGAGGAAACAGGCCGTCGAAGACGTGACCTCAGAACACCTTGGTGTTCTTCGTCGACCGTGGATACGGGTAAGAAATAAGCGGTTCCCGGATAGAGTTATGGTGATGGCCAAACGCAATTACAAGGTCTATGCCGACCTTGGCCTTTCACCCCAGTTTATGGTGCGTTATCTCACTGTATTAGATACAGGCGCAGGTCCGAACTTCATTGTTGAGACAGCATTGCCACCCGCCTTGCGGTCACACATTCGCCGTGGCGACATTCCTGACGTCGCTGACGCGAATAACAACCCGTTGTCAACGGTAGGATACATCGAGTTGGTAATCCGCTTGGGCTCATGCGTGGTGAGGCTCGACTTTGTCGTTTGTCGGTCACTGGCCGCCCCAGTCATTTTGGGTTCTGACTTTTGCGACCGCTTTGTCGATGCCATTAGGCCCCGCCAGAGGCGTGTTGAAATGGAAGATGGTTCGGCCGTGCCGATTATTCGTCGTCCTTTGAGGCATGCCTCCAAGAAGCACGTACCTCTACCTGTGGCGCAGGAAGCACCACCGAGTTCTCGAGAATCTACGAAGCTTCGTGTTGCCTCCGCGACACGCGTGCCTCCAGAGTCTCAAGTCTGGGTACAGGTGAATTCCCGTCAACACGGTTTACGAATCGTCCAGCCATTGCCGTCGTTGTATGATAAATACTCTCTTGCCATTGCTAATGGAGTGGTCCAGGTGGAACCGGATAATCCGTTTTACGTGTTGATAGCCAATCTAGGCAAAACAACCCAGTATCTGGTGAAAAACCAAGTGATTGGCTCGGTCATGCCGCATCCAACTGCGTTGGTACCGACGAAGATGACTGCTGCCGATGTGCTCGGAATCGTTCACTCTAAGGAGGGGGAGGAGTCTGAATCTCATTCGTCTCCGTCGCCGAGTCTCTCGGGTCAGCAGCCTGTTAAGACAGAGAAGACACGCGTTCCGACGAGTTACGACCAATTGGACCCAGTGAGGGAATTGGAAGAACTCGACCTCGGACATGTTCCAGAGACACACCGCAAACGACTGCGCGATATGCTTTGAGAATTCACCACAATGTGGGATGGTTCTCTCGAAGAAATAAATACCACGGAACACCGGATTGATCTCCTTCCCAACTCTCGGCCAGTAGCCCAACATCCGTACAGGGCGGGGCCCAAGGCCAGAGAAGAAGAGCAATTTCAGGTGGACAAGATGCTCCGTGCAGGAGGTATAGAACCGGCACATTCGCCGTGGGCATCACCAGTGGTACTGGCTCCGAAACCGGATGGTTCCTGGCGCTTCTATATCGATTATCGTCGTCTAAACGCTCTTACCGTCAAGGACGTGTACCCTATTCCACGGATGGATGAATACATCGATTCTCTCGGAAATGCTACCGTATTCACAGCATTGGATGCTAACTGGGGATACTGGCAGGTTCCAGTGAGAAAGGAGGATCAGGACAAGACAGCGTTGGTCTGCCACTCTGGCCTCTACCGTTTTAAACGGATGCCCTTTGGTTTAACCAATGCTCTCGCTACTTTTCAGCGTGCTATTGATATCCTACTGGCCCGCTTCAAGTAGCGTACTTGTCTCGTCTACCTTGACGACGTCATTGTATTCTCAGATAATCTGGATGATCACCTCACACATGTGAGAGACATAATGGCCACGTTACGGGACGCCAGAGTGACACTCAAGCTGAGGAAATGCGAATTCTTCACGGATACAGTCAAGTATCTGGGTCACATAATCCGTCCAGGACGTGTCATGATCGAGGAAGCTCGTGTGAAGTCGCTGAAACAGGCCACGGAACCGACTACCCAGACCGAACTGAGATCCTTTCTAGGATTAGTCAACGTCTATAGACGGTTTATTCCCAACTTCGCGGACAGTGCGGCACCTCTCAACGCGCTCCTGCGGAAGGGTCAACCGCCTAAGTTGGACCCATTCACGTCTACTCAGACGGAAGCCTTTAACTCTCTCAAAGAGGCTGTAACCACGGCACCAGTATTGTCACTACCGAAACCGGGACTTTCATATACCGTGGACACGGACTCTAGTGACTACCAGGTAGGCTGCGCCTTATTTCAAACCACCCCAGAGGGGGAACGCAAGCCAATTGGGTACTGGTCCCGTTCGTTGAACGTGCATGAGAAGAATTACTCCGTCTCGGAGAAGGAATGTCTTGCAGTAGTGTGGGCATTATGCACCCTACGCCCCTACCTCATGAGTGCTCATTTCACCGTTTACACGGATCACTCATCATTGAGATGGCTACTCTCCATATCGGAGCCTTCAGGCCGCTTAATGCGTTGGAGACTGCGTCTTGCAGAGTTCGACTTCGACGTCACCTACAAGAAGGGCGCCAACAATACACAAGCCGACGCTCTTTCTCGCCTACCCACCACAGGGGAAGCGTTAGCCGTCGATGACGAGGAAATACCCTGCTTTGCAGCGGACGACTACACCGCAGGTGAACTGGAGGATATCGAAGAGGAATGTCCAGACGAACTGGATTTTGACCAGGAACTGGACGACCTACTCGCTGTCAGCGAAAGTGCGAACCCCCTACCAGGGAACTTCGTACCCGTCACAACGGAGGAGATGGTTAGGGAACAGTTCAGCGATCCCTACTGCACGAAGATTCGGGCGCAACTCAATGGAGGAGCTGATCTCCCCTTTCGGGTGAATGATACTGGATACCTCGTTCGCACGGTAACTGGAAACCCACAAATAGTGGTGCCACACGCCCTACAATCTCGGGTGTTACACTTATCACACTTTGCCAAACTTAGTGGTCACGTCGGAGGACGGAAACTGTACCTTACATTGCAAAGGAAATTCTACTGGCCAGCAATGGCTGTGGATTGCTACGCAACTCTGCGGTTCTGCCCAGAGTGTGCTCGGAATCGCGTCAAGCTTCGCCGCCATGCGACGAAGTTGAAGCTCTTCCCTGCAAGGGCGCCCCTGTAATTCGTAGCCATCGATATTTTGGGACCGTTCCTCGCTACTAAGCGGCGTAACAAATTTTTACTCGTGATCACGGATCGTTTCTCGAAGCTCGTTCGTACCGTACCCTTACGGAGAATCACGTCATTGACGGTGGCGCAAGCATTCGTCACCCATTGGGCATTCGTCTACGGTCCACCGGTGAATCTACTCTCCGACAACGGGAAACAGTTTGCCTCCCGGTTCTTCGGGGATGTATGCAGAATTCTGGATGTCAAGAATCTCTTCACGACCACCTACCACCCCCAGTGTAATGGGCAGGCTGAACGGTTTAACCGGACGCTGTTAGCAGCACTCCGTTCATACGTAGCCGATCACCCCACCACGTGGGACCTGCTCACCGATGCGCTGCCATTCGCATAAAACACTCAGGTTCACCGTACTACGGGATTGACTCCATTTGAATTGGTTCTGTCTCGCACCCCACCGCCCGTGGCGCTCGAAGCACAGCCAACGCTGGATCAATTTCCTTCGACGAAGGGATACAGGGAAACCTGGAAGACATGGCTTACCAAGCTGGTCCCTGCAGCACAACGGTCAATGGCCCGGTCACAAGCCGCGTATAAGCGTGATTTCGATCAGCGAACCCCTCGAAGACCACCCGCCCTTAAAGAAGGGGACTATGTGTTCATCCGTAAGGAGTATTGGAACCCAGGCAAGGAGAAACACCACAAGCTCTCACCCGTCGCCGACGGTCCTTTCAAAGCAATTGCTGTGGAATCCGACACTGTCGTAGTGGAGATGGGTCAGCAACACGAACGCATTTCCCGCGATCGCGTGGTTTTTGCACCCCCGCCCGCGGGAAAGGACCCATCAAGTGGAAATTCTACCGCAGAAGCGGAAACGAACACTACGAACACACCGGACCCACCCCCGATCAACCGCCCTAGGGAGGTACCACACCCAAGTAGGGGACTCTCGGATTTGCCGATGTTATCGGACTCTACGCGCCCTGGCGCTTCGCTGTCTGAAGCCCCGCCGCCTGGCGTAATTATTCGCCGCCTTGGCGCGTTGACACCCACTCCCCATGTCGCTCCATCTAAGGAGGGGGAGGGACTCGTTGATCGTCATGCTTCCGCGCTGTCGCGTGAGGAACACCGTGTGGCACGGAAGAGAGACACCGCTAATGCGCAATCAAAGCCCTCTCGGGAGCCCGGCGTCTCGTCAGGGTCGCCGCGCATCAACGCGGAAGCGGAATCGTCACCAGACACTACCGCCGTGCGGGACAGGACCGAGGAGACTCAGTCGTTACCGGCGAAGCCGTTGCCTACGCCGCATAGCGCGCCTGGAGTGACTACGTCGCATAACGGAGTGGAAATACCGCCTAAGGCGCCGTTGAGCTCGCACGTCCAAGACGGAGAAGAGTCGTCGGAGACTAAGTCGCCCAACACGCCTGAGGCGGGCCCCACCGCGGACACGTCGCTAAATGCCCAGCAGGGAAGTGCCAACCTTAGGACACGGACTACACCTGTAAGGGAGATCAGCTCAGCGAGCGAACCACGTCGACAAACTGAGCTGACACCTCCCGTGCACACGGAGGCGGAACACGCCACGGCGCAGACCAATGAAGGCCACCCGTTGACAACGTCACGTACTACCACGGCGAGGCGGGTTCAATCAGGGTTACCGTTGACGCGAGCGCGTTCGACGCCACACACAACTCCGTCGAAACGGTTGCTACCACGCAAACTTGCGGTACGCCCACCTGGGACTCCCGCGGGAGAAGGAACTCTACGGGAACAAGGAAACGGGAACACCGACACCGCGAGACGCGTGACCACCGACCCAAGTAGGGGACCACATCGCGAAGATACAGTTCCACCAACCTTGTTGGACACACCTCGGTCGAACCGGAGCACCGACGCAGTGCCACACACGATGAAGCCGCCGGAGAGCTCTCCGAAGCAGGATGTCGTAGTCACACGGCAAGGCCGGGAAGTCTTCCGACAGGAGTTCGTAGTCGACCACATAGTGGAACACTCATATCACCCGTTGGGGTACATACAGTATCTCGTACGTTGGTACGGCTACGGACCCGAGGCTGACTCGGATGAGCCAATCGAGCTTCTCCCACGATCGAAAGTGGTGCAGTACCATCGGCGTACTCTCACGGGTCTCCCGGCGACAATTGTCAACGCCCAAGTGGGATAACACGCCCCGAAGGGGAAGAAGCTAGCTCACCTAGAAGGAAGTTGAGAAGTGGGAGAAGACGAAACTGGCACTTGGGAAAGGAAAAATATAGGTCATAGACGGAAGTAGGTTTAATGGCCATCGAGGCTATATCCTACAACAACACCGCATAGCGGGAATCAGGTGGAAGATGAACTAAGCCCCCGACCCTTGGTTGGAGGGGCCCGGAGCGCCCTCACCAGTACCCCCATTGCTGGGGTTGGATCCGCCAGTAAGGCGTGCAGCCAACGCATCCCGCATTGCGGCGACGTCCCCGCTCGCGACAGTGGCGGAAAGCCCAACTCCTCGGAGGAACTGAGCGATCACAGCCGCCTCACCGGTTCCACCCCCAGAGGGGAGGACGGCAGGCACCTCGATCACCTCTGGTTCGTCCGGAAGGGAAGCCACAACTGCACCTACCGACGAAGGTTCGGGCGCCGGTGGATTCACCGGCTCAGCCGTCGCCATTCCCGGCGCTGCCGTGTCATTGGAGGTCGGCTCAACCGCGTTGGCGGAAGGAACCTCTTCGACTACGTCGTCTTCATACCCCATCTCGGGTTCGTCGTCCATAATTTGGTCGTCATCACGGCCGTAGGCGTGGTAAAAATCGTCAGCATCGACGAAGCCAACGGGATGCCCGTAAGGGATATACCTCGGAGCCATCCGGAGAGCTGCCGCTTCAGCTGCGGTGATCTCTCGCACCTCCCAGGGATTGAAAAAGATGAAGTCTCCCGCCAATGGCGTGCGTCGTCCCGGAGACCAGTCGAAACCGCCGTCCTCGTGACCGCGGCCGCTCTGAGCGAAGGGCACGCTGGCCCAATCCACTCGGTCGACTACGTCGAGAAGTCCACGAACTTCTTCGGCATTGTTTTCACCTCCCAGAGGGACCCGCAACGAGATTCCTCGGATGCACGCACGAAGGCGAGGCGGGACATACCACAGTCGATACTGGTCATATACTTCCCATAGGAGGTAAGCCGCGGTGCGGATAGCCCACTCGGTGAGCACCACGGACCACAGTCCGGAATACGGATCCTCGATGAGGCAGGAGCCAAGATAGGAGAGGACCGGGGGCAACTCCACGTAGCACCCGCGACACACCTCCACCGAGGACCACCAAGTGGGAATGGGAACATAACGGCCCAGCCGGTGATTGTGCCGGATTCGATTGATCTCCGTGTTTTGATACGGGACGAGAAACCCGAAACGGGAACGCGCACGGCGCTCATCGCGGATGAAGTTCTGTAACCACCGCGAACGGGACTCCCGGCGAAGATACCTGAACTCCGCCCGGATGATGGGATGGATCCAACACACCGCCTCCTGGCGTACACTAGGACGTCCTCTCCAGGAGTAAGTCTCAACCACCGCCAAGCGGGTGCAGTACGAAATCTCGCCTTGAGTACGGTATAACCGGAGATCAAAGCTGATGGAATCAGGAATTGGGAACTCGAAGTTCGCCCGGCTCTGCCGCGCATAGCCCAAGCGAACCAATGCCGCCTGAGCGGAAGCCAGCGACTCGCCGGAACGCCGCAAGATTGCGTGAGGAGGGACGGAAACCCGTCGACGCCAATCCCACGAAGTGGTGACTAACGCCGGAAGATCCCCGGGAAGGCGATCAGTACCGTCCGCATAGGACGCGATGAGCTCCTCGTTGAAAACGGCTGTAGGATGAAACCACGGAGCAGTCCGGAAAAGATGCGCGTGAACGCGAGGGTTCAGCCCGACGAGCTCATCGTAGGAAGGCCACGGCACTTCCTGCATGACGTGACCATGGGGCTGCTGCCCCGGAGGGAGAATGTACCCGCCACTGGCGTTGAGTCCCTGGGACGCCCCAGAAGCATTGCCGCTTTGCGGAAGAGGCACGGAACGAAATCCGGAGAAGTATCCCGAGTTCGGAGGTTGCCCGCTCATCGCGCGAGGCACTCGAGAAACGGGAAGGTTGGTAGTACGACCGCGAGAGCGAGTGGAAGACTGTGGTGAACAGGGTTGATCGTCGCTGGAGCGAGGTTTGCACTTTGGAGTAGTAGTCACTTGGTCTTCGCGAGGCGAGATGGAATCCGAAGACTTCGGGGATGCGCTTTTATGCCCACGGTTGGGAGTTCGACCCGCCATCGCGACGGCGTGGCTCACTCTTAAGGAGGGGGATATGAAGGACAACACTCCTTGGAGGCGATTTGAGGTACTTAGTTAATTTCCGCATCATGCGTTAGTAGATATATATGAGCTACACCGCTATTAGCGTGTCGCCTCGCTGAGGTAATTTCCACACATGTACACGTGGATTGCACGGCTCGAGGCGCCGCTTAGCGGGTGTGACTAGCACACGTGTAGCACGGATATGCCGGAGGCAGTGCACCCAGCATTGCTGTATTTACTCAGATATTTTATAGATTATTTTGCCCGGCGCACCCACTGTCAGTGGTGCGCCGAGCTCAGTACTTAGAGGGTTGAGCATCGCTCCCCCAAGTAAATTGCCCCTTGCTAAGCAAGGGCTTCTGGCTCTAACTATCACGCCTTCGCGGACTGTTCACCTCCAAGTGGAGTGACGACCGCGTTGTTCACGTATAGTTACCCACCCTTGTGGCGCTCAGAGTATAACCACTATTTGTGTGTCTCGTTCCGACCTATTGTCGTATACTCGCCCCTGTATTGGGTTTGCTTTACTCTCTCTTTTTCCCCCACTCTGGTGGTTTGCTTTCTCGCCTTTTTGGGTTTGCCTTTTTGCCCTGTTCGCAGTGGCCCGTTTCCGACACCTTGTCGTTGCCGTGCTACTCTCTTTCGAGGACTCATCTCGTGACCGTGTGAACACGTGGATCTCTACCGACTACTAACCAGCTTCACGCTCCGACGCTTGTCGTGGTGGTTTGACCTCGGATTTACACCCGGCTTAGCTGTGTCATTCCCGGAGTGCTCCGTTCGCTGTGCTGCCCTGTCGAGGGGAAGATTCCGAACGTCTTCGTGAGCTTGCGCTTTTCCCGCCAAAGGCGTTGCTCCACAACCTTGGCAGCATTATTTCTACCCTTCTTTCAGCAGGTATCCAAGCCCCTAGCCGAACGAAACCCCAGTGGTGAACCGGCGAAATGTCGTGTGCCACCCATACTGACGCAACACCTCGCTCGTCTACGCCCCATGGACTTCTGTTGTTTTTGTCGACGCCCAAAAAGATCGCCTTTCGTTTTCTTTCTCGGCACAAGAAATTATTGACATCGAGGATTGTTTCGTTGCTTTCAAGGATACTATCCGAAGAGATTCGGCAATTGCACAGCATTTGGTTCACGTCCAAGAGACTGCGCAGTGCGGCAATGTGTTTCGTGACTCCTGGAAGAACTTCTTGCCTCGCTTCGCGCTTCTGCGAGACTTCTGTGGGGGACTGGCGACTTTTTCCCCGGCACAGCTACAGTAGAAAGCGATTTCTCTATTCTGCAATGGGATAAGAATGACAATCGCCCAATATAACAGACTTGTCCCTGGAAGGCGTGCTACAATCCAAGCAGTATAACCTGCTAGAAACCTTGACTCGCGCGTAGTACGTGACAGTAAATGAGAATTCAACTCCGCCTTTGAACGTATATCTGTCCCTTACATCGCCTTAGATTTGCCGCTTCCACACCTAGGGCATTATGCAAAAACGGATTATCAGGTTCAAGCTTGAGACCATGAGTCAAAATGATTCGGGCTGGCTTGGGATTGCCCTTCCTGTCATGCAGAGCTCCCAATGAATGATAAAATCGTGTAGCTGTTGGGCACATCCATAGCCCTTCTTAACACAATCGTTTCGCATCTTCCACATGGCGACCTCTATACTCCATTGACCCCCAGGAGTGAGAGAGTGATGGAAGTCTTGGGTTTGCTCCTATCCCTTTGCCGAAGAGACGACGAGAGGTAGCAAAATTACTATTGTCCTTCTCGAAATCTGCCCGGTTTGCCAAACAATGCCGTTGCGCGGGGTATATCTCAATGCGCTCTTCAAACCACCTGTACGGTGTGATGCTTGCTATCCCGCTGCAGCTACTTGACGTAGCAGAAGCAGGCCCTGAAATTACTTATATTGAGCTGCACCAGTGCTTCCTACATATTCACAGCCTTTTGGATTTTCCCTGACTTCTGCTCCGCCTTCGCGTCTTCATAGAGGAACTCAAGTTCCTCGCGCGGGCCGTCTCGTTGCGCAACTACTGTGCCGTTGCCGGTTCTAGGCAGCGTATATGTGTGTCTGTATACGGACAGGAGAATAGGAGCAGTATCAGTACGCACCCGCCGCTCAACGTATGCTTTTCGTCGTAGGCTTTGTAGTAGACCTTGCTCCCCTTTGGTCAACGATGACCCAGCTAAATGGCCGGTGTAGAGTGGAGGAAGCGATGGCGCAGAAAGTGGAAAGGCAGGAAGCTCGGCCATATCAGCTACCAAGCGCCAGTTAAGAAGCAGAGCCGTACGGAATATAAATAATGCTCAACGGGAACAAGAGCAGCCAGAAAGAACGGGTGGCACTTGGGTCATTTCATTCCACGTGGATGGCGAAGAACGCGTAGCAGATGCCGGTGTTCGATGCATCTTGAGGTCTTGTCGAAGACGCGGGTGACATAGAACATTGTTCTAACCGTACCAGTGCTGATCCGAATTTGGCCGAATTCTGGCTTTTTGTTGCTCCGAAAAGTGCCTAAATTCGGATCATTCGTATCGATCCGAATTTGAAGAGGCGTGGTGATATGGGACCGAACGTAGGCTGTATCATCACATTTTGTCACCCAATCCACCTCCCTTTCTTATAAGCCAGAGAGGTCTCTTGACTACAGTTGTGTATAATCGAGTTAAAACGCTCCTCAGCAAAGGCAAAAGGCGGAAATACACGACGTATTCGCTGTAGGAAATAGATTGCTTTTGAACCAATAAGCGGAGAGGGACCCAACTCGCTGGTGCTCCCCGTGCGTCGTGGTACCCATCTCAATGTGCCCGTATGGGCGCATTTGTGGAGAGCTAATCAGGGCTCTCTATTTCGTTTCTCCCCCAATCCAACCGAGAGGACCCAACACAAAACAACCGGGAACCAATCATCACCCGCCAATTTCTTGCGCATATGCGTCATATGTAATCAATGTCACCATTTTGAACTTAATACAAACCAAATGGGCTCTCGGAGGCTGAAAAGAACCATGCTTGTGCTCATTTTATGCTTTTAATCGCCATCGTCTTGCGACTCCCATCTCCATGGTCTTCTATTGTTTTACATATTCCACCACCCTTTAAACCGATCTACTAATCCGAACATGGGGGAAACCATGCTTGGTTCTTTTACTATACCCAATCATGACAAGTAGAATATTTCCAACTAACGACGTGAATCCTTTTTGCAGAATCTTTGATGCGTAGCGATATCACAAGAGGCCAGAATTTCGCTGTCCAAAACATATGTAAGCGGTTTTACAAGAATCCTAACCATATCGCAAACTGAACATAGCTACCTCAACCAAGCGTTTTCGAATCGTCCACAATCATGTCTATCACATCGTAGGAAGCAAAGAAAAACAGGACGTTCCTGTTTCTTTCGTTTAAAGCTCGCCAAAAGGCTCCGACCTTTCCAGTGATTTAAGTACTGATGCGCTTATGGACATGAAGTCTCGCGACGGCGTGTGCATTTGTCCTTGCGACACATGTGCACAATTGCTAGCTCATGCTAATAGACTCAAACAAAAGTGTGTGCCTGACCGAGATGTAGAAAAAGAAATTCTAAATCCTTCACGGTGCATTTCGGGCATGGAAATAGTGACACACATACATTTATCGTACCGCTGAATTTATCTGGAGAACTGCATTGGGGGGTTCTTGTCGGAATGCGATTTTTAGGATCAAGCAGAATGGAAAAGCCGATGGTTTACTCTGGTGACAGCATGCGCTGGAAATTTCCAGAACACGTAATGGATCTGTTCAAGAGAGTTTTTGAATACAGCATATTGGAAGGCAAATCTGTAGCTCTGCAGTCTTTGAAAAACATTATGCTGGATGTGAAGATTTTTCACAGACGGAAGGATGGCTTCAGTTGCGATTGCTACGTAATTTCGTTTGCAGCGGAATATTCATCTGATCGTGGCGGCGTTGGAGCGGTGGATGGCACGAATGGTTTTTTGATGTGCGGTGGACCTGCGCTTTGAGGTTTTGGAGTAGTGGCACTTGAAGAGGGTGTGTGCGTGCTCGAATATGCCGGCATCATTGAAGTGGAGGCCTCCGAAGCGGCGAATGTCCTCGACGATGTGGTCGAGGAGGTAGAATTTGAGGGTTCCGAGGCTGAAAGTGTGGTGGGGGCCGAGGACGAGTACCGCTGTGTGCTTGAAGGAGCGGATTTGGTTGTGGAGGTCGGTGAGGTGGGCGTCGGTCCATTCGGTGAAGGTGTTGTATCGCATGGAGGCGAGGAGGAGGTCTGAGTACTTGGAGAAGACGGAAGTGATGGGAGCTGAATCGACTTCGTCACAGCATCGGTCGAAGAAGGCGCCGATGAAGGGGAAGACCATGTCGAGTGCGCGGTAGTCTTTTGCTTCGAGCATACTACGCAAGCCGTCGGTAGTGAAGAAACCGTTGAGAGTTTGACCGTTTTCGGAAGTGGAGAAGTCGATGTGGAGTCCGTTTGCGGGGGAGTGCTTTTCGATGGCGGAGAGGATGGTGTTTTGAATGTTTGAGGATGGAAGTGCGGACGGAGTGAAGGGGCGACGGGACTTCGAGGAACGGGGGGTGGTGAAGAGTGCTTCTGAGCGGAGTCTCTCGATGGCGGCGAGCTTGATGAGCTTGGAGACGCCGAGGTGGAAGTTGCGGAGTGGTTCGAAGGTGAAGATGTTGCAAGGGGAGAGGAGTGGGGTGATGTTGAGAAGAGGGTATGATTCGAAGAGGGAGAAGTACTTTGCGAGGGAGAGGGAATGGAGGGCTTCAAGGGCTTTTTCCTTTGTGTTGCGGGAGATTCTGGGCTTACGAGCAAGGAGAGCGTCTTGTGATTGTTGGAGGAGAGTGGAGTGTGATTTGCGTGCGGCGAGGGTCTGGTCCTGAGTTCGGGGGGAAGCGGATTGAATGTGTAGGAGGAGGTCTGTGCGGGAGACGGTGCATCTATAGAAAGGGTGTTGGGGGCGGGTTCCGTGGGAGATGGCGAGGATGTCTTTTGCCTCAGGGATGTCAGCGCAGTAGCTGGCGATGATTGGGTGACAGTGGCGGAGAACGCCATGGGCGTCACGGAAAGGGAAGCCGTTGAGACCGGAGGAGAGGAGGGGGCCGAGGAGGTTGGAGATGGCGAGCTGAATGAGTTCCATTTTGGTGTGGCGGGATATGTGAGAGGGGGTTTGAGGGATGGAGTCGTGGTCTTGGGAGGGGTTGGTTGGGAGGAATGAGGTGGGAAAGTATCCGAGAAGGGTGAGGTGTTCGGTGATGCACTTGCGACGGAAGGCATCGGAGAAGTGGAGAAGGTTGATGTGAAGGGGGTAGGAGGTGATGGAAGAGGATTTGAGGGAGGTGGAGAACTTGTCGGAATAGATTTGGACCAAACCAATGGAGAAGTCGATACCGGTGGAGTCGGGGGTGTGCCAGATGCAGGAGTCGTTGGAGGAGTGCATGATTGCGGCTTTGAGGGCGGGAACTGCTTCTTTTCCGAGGGTGGAGGCCATGGGGTGGGCGAAAGCCGGAGAGCCGGAAGGTGTTGTGTGGGATACGGGGTGTAAGAAGGTGTTGTGGAAGTGTGCGAGCGCGAGTTGTTGTTTGAGGACCTAGATGGGGTCCTTTCGGAAGATGGTGGTGGAGAAGAGCTGCTGTGGGTCGAAGAGGGTGGTAGGAGCGAAGCCGATGTTGCTGACTCGGTGTTGGAAGAGGTCTGTTTGAAGTTTTCGACACTGAGAGGCGGAGGAGACGGCGTTGTGGAAGGCGGATTTGGAGAAGGCGGGGTCGTGGAGGAGGGAGATGAGTTCGTCAGCCTTTCGGAGGCCGAGGGAGGAGGCGATGGAAGAGGTGTAGAGGACCATGCGTTCGAGGTGGGGGTTTTTGAGGAGGGGGAGGGAAGGGGGAGGAGGGGGAGTAGGGGAGGAAGAGATGGAGCCGACGGGGGTGGTGGCGATGTGGTAGGCGTCCTGGGTGTGGAGGGAGAGGGAGAGTTGCTGGTGGTGGTAGGAGTCGTCGTCTGCGATAGGGGACGTTGTCGAAAGGGTGGTTTGTGGGAGGGGGAGGTGTATGGAGGTGCGGGGTAGACTTGTGACGCTTGATGCGTGGGGGGAAGTGGGGGAGGCCTCCGCCTGGGGAGAGGAAACGCTTGTTTGGGTTGAGGGGATTGGGGCATCTCCTCTGGTGCCTTTGGATGGTGGGGATGGTGCGGATGGTGCGGGCGAAGAAGGAGCAGCCTTCAAAGCAGTTGGGCATGGCGGGGAAGGTTGGGGGGGGTGTTGGAAAGGATTGGGGGTACGTAGCGGGGAGGGTAATATGGCGCACGGACGGTGGGACAGAGTGGTGGGGATGATTGCACGTGATTCGAAGGCGTTTCATATATTTAGTATACAAATGCCTGATGTGAAAGGTGTTGACTAGTGAACCGATCTTGTCAAACTGAAAAGGTATTCAATCTATTTGTATACTTCTATTCCTATTCGATAAATAGCTATTTAAGTTTCTATCTAAGTGTCTATCTCGCTATTTGCCGCCGTATACATGAACGTAGGTGAAACTAACACACTTACATTGTGCTGCGAAACTACCATAAACGAAAGAAGTATGCTAGTTTCCCTTCCATCCAAACCAGCAAAGATGGAAAAAATTGGAATAATTCTTTCGAGAAAACTAGCACAAGTGGAAAGGTGGAAATATTTTCGGAAATTAGCACTTCCAAATTTGGATAAATTCACCTGTTTTTCGTTTGTTTTAATTCGGTCATTTTTGACCGCCAAACTAGCATTCCGATAACACCGACGAACTTGTTTCCGTTCGTAGGTATTGGTACCATTGTAGACATACGACACCCAGCGGGCATGATGCCCTCTTTATAGGTTCGGTTGATGAGCCTTCGCAGTCTACATATCCCGCTTTCAAGCAGATGAAAGCAATTTCTACGTTGTCAGGCCCGCATGCTTTTCTTTCGTCCATCTCTCCAAGTGCTTGTCGCACATGAGCCAGCTCGAACTTTGAAGTGATTATCTTCTTTATTCTTTGCTTGTAACGGTCGAGCTCCTTGCTGTACCGATTCTTGTTCACTGTTTCCTTTCCAAGGCGACGCAATTTGCGCAGCTCTGTTCTAACAAAACATCTAGCTCTTTTCTGGTTACTAAATGACTCTCCTCTAGGAGAGCATATGAACGTAGGCGTTCGCCTTTTGTCGTCCATAGCGCGCATTATACTCCATAGCTTCGAGTCCTCCGTTTGCAGATTTATTCCGGTCATTAGCTGTCGCCATGAATCTCGCTTGAGGCGGTCAATGTTTCCAGCTGTTTCCTGTCTTATTTGTTGGAGTTCATCATACGTCTCTGCGGACTGATTCTCTTGCTACACCGCTGAAGCTTTTTGCCTTCGTCTCACTGCCTCAGAGGCCTCCGGGCACCACCATGGTGCCTGGAGCTGTCTTCATCTTTTTGGGACAGCCACATTGGCTGCCTCGAGGATAGCACTGACTAGCACGCTGTGTTCTTTGTCTACAGTCCATTTGGGGTCATTCGGGTTTTCTTGCAATTCCTGTTCTACTCTGTTCCTGTATTTATTCCAATCGGCTTTCTTAATGCTCCATCTCGCCTGTTTTGGTTGGTCAATTACAGGAATATGAACTGTTACAATGCATGGGTGACGGTCGGAGAAGGTCTCAGTGAAGGCTTCCCATCTAGCATACAGCAACCATCGCGACGGAACCACTGCTATGTCGATAGCGCTTTGTGTTCCGGTTGATGGCTCTGTCCTTGTGGGTGTTCCATCTGTATTGAGGATGTGGCGGTTGGTGCTCTCTAGGTATGTTTCGAGGTCAATTCCTGCTCTTTGCGTTCTTTCTCGGAACCAAGAGGCCCATGAATTACAGTCGGCGAGCAGTATGTGCTTCTCGTGACACTGCTCGTACCAGTTCGAAAGTCGTACCGGTGGGGGTACACATACATTTATGACCTATAGGGGCCCTCTTGTGGTTCTAATTGAGACGGTAACAGTGTCTATGCTGCCCGCGATTGTTCTGCTTTCTACCAGGTCAGTGCCAAGCCCCTGCTTCAGATACACTGCTGTGCCACCACCTTAGCCATTAGCGCTTGCAACGTTGTATTGTCTGTCACACCGTCCTAGTAGGCTAAGGCCCTCAATGGTTGGAGTAAGATCGGACGGTTTAAGGAAGGTTTCCTGCACGAAGAGTAAGTCGATCTGGTTGTCATGCGCCTTCTTGCTCAGCTCTGTTCTCTTGGCCGCATTAAGGATGCCGCGGGCGTTGATCTGAAGGATACGGATCTTCCTCACATTTTTCGAAAACCTCCTCGATTCTGGCCTCCGTAAAAGGTCCTGTTGCTTGTTCATTTCGCTCCGATCTTCAAAAGATCTTTTGGAGACGAGCGCACCACGAGAAAGCGAACAGCACGTGCTCGATCGTATATACAAATGACTGATGTTCTGCTCTACGCTCTCTTTGTGCTCGTACTTGAAGAGAAGAAACTAAAATCCATAGAAACGGTGCTATTCGCGAACTGCTCTTTCTCTTTTTATGAGTACACTGGCTCAATTCCAGCATAATGCAGAGTGTTAATTATCAAAGAAACGCTCTCTCACTAGGAAAGCCAGCGCTTTATCAGGCCACTTTCTAATAATATCAGCAACAAGGAATCATTGAAGTTCACGGGCGGGGGTAAGCATAAACCCCTCGACATCGTCCGCTTCGGACACCGTAGCAGATAATGTTGCACGTCATTTAGAACTCCTGGTCTGCAATCACACGGCATTCTCCTCACAGATAGATACGTACGAAGTGGATGCAGCCGAGGCGTGTGGCTGACAAACAACTGCGATAGCGTAACTTCTGCTCGTCTATGAGATACATATATCTTCATCTTCTCCGGGACTAAATTCAATAACGGTTGTATCTGTCTCTTCAATGCAACTCTTCTTCGAGCATCTTCAAAGTCAATTGGTACTTTCATCTGCGCCTCTAAAGACAAATTCAAAGCTTCTTTAGCCAATAGGTCTACCTTCTCAATGCGGCTAATTCCACAGTGACTCGGGAGCCAGAGAACATCAACTGAACACAGCGATCCAATTTCACATTGCTTCTTCCTAAGTACTTCTGTCTCGTATGACTGGCGCCGTGAACCCTTCTGTAACTTCTCGATAACGCTCTGAGAATCCGAAACAAATCGAACTGTACCTCTCCAAGCCATTCGCAATCTGTGTAGAATTGGGTCTGCAGCTTTCTGCAACGCAATAATCTCTGCTACAAACGATGACACTCCTATTCCGGCCAGAGCTATTCCAGTTTCTGGTTCTTTCAAACCCTTCCACCATATGCAATATGCACTGCCACCTACCTCGGAAACCATTAAGGGTCGCACGTTAAGTCGATGTTCATCTATGTCCTGTATCACCCTTCCTCCCTCTACGACTTGATATGTCATTTCGACTCCTTTTTCGTACTTAATGAACAAATCCGGTTCTGGTTTGTACGTGGTAATGAAATCCTGTACCGTCTTGCTGCTTCTGTCATACTGATCTGGATACAGAATTGATCCCGAATACCATCCTTCGTCTCGCTCTACTGCCATCCGAAGTGACCTCGCT
This sequence comes from Gracilaria gracilis, assembly GCA_030374805.1. Lineage (NCBI taxonomy): Eukaryota > Rhodophyta > Florideophyceae > Gracilariales > Gracilariaceae > Gracilaria > Gracilaria gracilis. The sequence goes on along the minus strand of JARGSG010000027.1, from coordinate 20,343 downwards.
CTCTTCAACCACCCCGGGCTGCCTACTGATCCATCCGTCCAAAGTTCACAGTCTGCACTACGTAGCTTGCTCAGAGTTTTCAGTGCCTGATATCTCTGATTCTCAACTGGGTCTTCTTTTGAGCATTTTGTATAGTGGAAGTGGAAGAGGTCAGTGTTATCAAGATCTGGCTTTCTTGGTAGAGGGGCTTGTGGCAATTGCAACAAACCCACGTTCGCCAGACGAACCTCTGCTGCTTTCTTGAAAGTTGATCTTGATTTCCGTATTCGAGTTGGAGATTCTGTCTCTATCGCAAATGATATTGGGCTGAATCCATATTCCTTTTTGCTTTTTCATACAACTTCACCGCTTGCGTGACGGCAACGGAGTAGAGACTGGGATGATCTACCGACTGTCGTAGTTTGTCTACTGGGGATGACTTCGTGCGCCCAGTCTGTATTCGTGTTACATAGTTTCGCGCTCGTTCCAGTCCTTCCCCCGCACAGGGTAAAGCATTCGGTATTACAACACTAGCTGCATATCTCGCCACCGCTTCCACGAAACCAGTTCCAAATATGTTCATCGTGGACCAGTTATCACCCCAAGTGGTTCCAGTGAGACGACGTAGTATTCTGCAACGGTGTTGATACTTCGCTGTTATCATGTGCAAGAGATGTTGAAAACTTAACCTCGAATCCAATTGGACTTCCAAGAATCGCATACTTTCCTGCAGTTCTATCCATGTTTCTCCAACTTTAATTGCGCTTTTCTCCTTATCCTTTCTCCATTGGCCATACGTGAATGGAACTACTGCTGCCTTTCTTGGATTCAACATTATATTTTTTTCTTTGCGGTACGCTTCTAATCTTTCTACTACCGGCTGCAGTTTGTTCTTGGAAAATTCGAGTTCCCTACGAGAGACCCACATAGTCACGTCATCCGCATACATACTGATCTTGATATCCTTATCTCCCCTTATGAATTTTTCTGGTAAGTCCACAACGTAAGCAATCCATAGACCAGGTGACAGTGTCCCTCCTTGTGGCAATCCTTGCGGTACTACAAAGCGCCTCCTATCTGCCGTATTCCATCTGCATGTCCATCGACGGTCCATTACGAAGGATCTTATCCATCTCCACAGCTGTGTTGGGCATCCCATATTTGCGAGTTTCACCATGAGTCTGCGATGCTGAACGCAGTCGTATGCTTTGGAGAAGTCAAAAAAGATTGCCATTGTCAGTGTCTTCTTTTGCCAACCATGATTAATCTGTGCGCACAACGCTGCTACATGTTCTTCAGTCATTCTGGATATTCGGAAACTTGCTTGACAGGATGGTAAGTTCGGTTCCAACCATTGCATAAAAATGCGGTTCACCATTCTTTCCATGAGTCTTACGAATACAGAAGTGAGAGAAATCGGGCGAAACCTTCCCTTGATTTCTGGTTTGGGAGTCGGTATGAAACGAGACAGACGCCATTTTGCAGGAGTTCTTGCTTCGCTGTAGCTCCTGTTAATAAGATGTACCATCCATTCCTTCGCAATTAGTGGGAGGTGTTGCAAGAATGCAACTTGAAAGTTATCTGGGCTTGCTGCCTTATGGGCTTTCATTTCTTTCAATTCATTGTCAAGTTGATGGATACGAAATTGTTCTCCAATGACAATGTTGGCTTTCTTCGACTTCACTCGGTACTCGTCCAGTGCTTTTCTGTAATGGTTTCGTATACCTCTATCTTTATCATGACATCTTGCTTTCCTTATCTCCGTTTTGACGAACCATTTTGCCCTCCTCTTATCCCACCATGTCTCTCCTCCGGGGGGACACAGTGATGGTTGCTCTGACATACCGCTATCTATTGCCTTAGTGATCTTCCACATTTTTGCATCCTGGTCACTGGGTCTTAGAGTAATTAATTCTCTCCACGTTTCTTTCTTCAGCTTGTCTATCACAATTCTTGCGTGGTCACGGGCATGTTGCAATGCTAATCTACTTTCTTCGGTTGGATGTTCCCTGTGTTGCTTCCACATTTCTGCTCTCATTGCCATGACTTCGGACGCCTCTTCGTTCTACCAGGGTGCTTCTCTTTTTCTTCTTTCGTACAGTATTAAGGTCTTTGCCGCATTTAGAATAGCTGTACGAAAATGATGGTATTCTTCATCTGCTGATTTCGTCGTGCTATATTCTATCATACATAGTTGATGTTCTACATGTTTCCCAAATTTGTCCCAATCAGCCTTCTTAATGCACCAACGTTTCCTCTTCTTCTGTATTTCTGCTTTCGTTCCTATATCGAATGATATGAGGCAAGGATGGTGGTCGGATAATGAGGTTTTCGATGCCTCCCACGTGGCGAGCGGAAGCCACTTCTCCGGAACTGCGACAATATCTATAGCACTTTTAGTACCGCGAGCGTCATCTGTGTGTGTTGCCACACCATCTAAATTCAGTACCACTCTTCCTGTGCTTTCCAAGTAAGCTTCTCATTCAACCCCTGCAGATTCCGTCCTAGTGGGGTACCAAGAGCGACATGTGTTGCAATCAACGACTACGACATCTTGATCTTGCAATAAATCGAACCACCTTGTCTTTTTCAGTTGTGGTGGTACTTAAACATTGGCAATGGTCATTATTACTCTTGGTGTTCGCACCAATGTAGTTACCCTCTCGATACCACTCAGTATAGGCTCTTCTGTGATGACGTCGGCGCAAATTTCTGTCCTTTGGTACGTCGCTACTCCTCCTCCCCGTCCATTACCGATTTCCTCACTCATCTTCCAGTCACATCTGCCAACAATTGAGAACCCTTGTATCTTAGGGGTTTGATCTTCTTTTCTGAGGTGTGTTTCCTGCAGGCACAAGATGTCTGCCTGCCATGTATGTGCTAGGCCTGCGATTTCAGCTCTTTTCCCCGCCGCGAGAAGACTGCGACAGTTGAGCTGAAGGACGGGCGGCCGTCTTCGTTCTTGCTTGATTTTCGATTTTTTCATCTTCGTTAACCTTCCAGGTGCCGGCCTCCGTTGGAGGCCCAACCGCAGATCCATTTCGCTTCCCCTACTTGAGGGGAAGTCAGGCACACCGCGTGAAGGCGGATCGCATGTGCCCTGATGTTGGGAACCTACGAATATGCGAAAGGGAGAGTTTGCAATCAATATAAAGTATGTTGTTTACCTCCTTGTGGATTGCACACCAATTGGTAGTCGAAGATAAGTCTTTTTCAGGCATGTCTTTCGCGAGAAAGTTCAGCGGGAGATGCATTTCTCCTACAATGGCAGCGCTTTTTTCTGCATGCTACCTGGTCTGGCTTTACATGTTTCGGTGCCTGTTGTCATCGATTGGAATATCGCAGGGAGTATCAAACCTTGGAACACAAATTGATGTGATTGATTCCTCTCGCCGATGCTACGATAGCTTTTGATCCTTGCTGCAACTGTACTAAGTGTGGATCTTCTTCAGAATCCACAACGAAATCGTTTCCATTTTCGTCAGTTACGGTGCCACCCGAGGGCCTCACTGCAGCTATACCCGCAGCATGATCCCAACTGTTCGAGAAACCAAGTGACAGCTTCTGAATGAGCGCAAAAGCCTTTTGTTGGGCTCTTGCTGCATATTTGACAAGACTACCAAAGCATAATGGTTTCCATGGGCCGTGCCCCTCGAGAAAGAAATCAGCGCCACCGGAGAAGTGTCTTTCTTTCGGAGACTGGTAGCGCGTGGATGCATTAGCTTCATGGGGCTTCACTAAGCTTTTGTCGCGCTTTGCTGCAGAGTCAATGTTGCTGTCAAGGAGCTCCAGAGGAATGATCTCTAATTCTGAAGAAGGTACATTTGCGGGTAAGAGTACACCCTGCCTCGGGAAGATTAAGCTTTCCATAACCGGATAACCAGCACGGTTTCGAGAATGCTGTAAAGCCAGCCCTATGGCAAAATAGCCTCCTGATAGGAGACTTTTTGTGCCGTCTATGGGGTCTAACGTCCACCACCTTGTACTCCGCTTTCGTGAGCTATCGAAGTGCAAGTCTTCGAACTTGAAATCAGCTAATTGTTCTATACCCTGAAGAAAAGTGGAATCGGTGATCAACCCGGTTATGTCTTCCTCAGCAACAAAAGCATCATCAGAAAAGACTTGTGATAGCTCGTTAAACAGTGTCCCCTGAATAGCAACGTCGACAGCTCTCACTGGGGATTGGTCACTTTTCGTGGTGGCTTGAAGGCGAGGTATTTTGATATAAATTTTGATAACTTGTCTTGCAGTCTGAAGACAGAAAGATCGCTCCTGGTCCAAGCAAAACGTGCATGAGGTTGGATGCGATTTGTGCACTTTCCTGCGTTGGTTTAATGAAACGTGAAACAACGATTGCGAACATCTAAGCTCTGTTTTGTAGAAAGGACGCTTTTTGAAAACCCTTGATATCCAAGCTGTACGATAGTCGCCCAAAACGAAGTCTCCCAGTACCTGTAGCGAGATCATCTGAGGTAGGCAGTGTTGAACACCTACAAGTCTAAAGTTCATGAAGGACCGTATTATAGCTGTAACTCAAATGTTACGACACATTCGCTCTGCCAAACGGAGAGCGAGCTCTGTTGGAGGAGGCTGAATTGGGGAAGGGATTCAGTTTTTAAGCCCTGATGTTAAGGATATATTGAATGGCAGAGAAGCCGAACATAGATTGCGTTGAAGGGGTTGAATGAACCTCGGGAGGGGTTGTTTGACATAGTAAAATAACCACAAAGCCCTTTTTGCGGCCACATACGAAGGTAGACATCATGATATTTCCAAAATTCTTCATCATTTTGACAAAGCGGTCTACAAGGGAAGCAACTGTCGAAGGGTTGGGTGAAGTTACGGTCGGCACTCTGTTCTTCTGCTTGCTGAGTTCCAGACACCTCTTGTGTTCTCCAGTCTCGACCTGCTCACTGATCACTAAGCCATGCATCAGTTCATGACTTTCAAGGCAGTAACTGTTTGGAGGCATGAAACCAGAATCTGGAGGGAGTCAAGAGAGCATGGGTTACATGTTTTTCTATCGCTGTCGTATATGTCGTCACCTGGATATCATTCACGAGAATTCTCCCGTCTATTGTTTGGGTTTAAAGAACCCTTGTTAGTGGACATGTGGGACATGAGTAGCCTTTGAAACTTCTTCGGAAGCCATGATAATGAAATCACCAACACGCACTACATGCACCGGTTGCATTATGCCGTTCACTGAAAGCACGTGATCCAATGAGAGCAGCAGCGCAGTCTTGCAGCTCTGACATTCAATTCGGACAAACTTATAATGTCCATCGTTGCGCCTATGAGTGAAAATGAAAACCTCAGAGACTTCGTGTGCACCAACTCTTACTCGATCTCCAACCAACTACTGTTTCATTTTCTTCTCATTCCCATTCTCAGGCACAACTAGAGCATTTGCCGGGAAGCAGGCCGGACTTGAAGTTATTTTCTGGTAACTGCTCCCGGGGGAGGCTTGGTTGTCCAGGAAGCATTTGCAATCACGGCTAGAACCAGCAAGGTAACAAACATGCAAAAATATTCATGGAATGATGACTATTTGTCAACCCGCTTCATGCTTCTTCACGGTGAAAGGAAACGCGTATGGATGAGAAGCGAGACTCCAATAGAGTCAGAACGAAAATGACTAGTCTGGTACATCTGGCAACAAGATTCGAAAGTTGGAGTTCATTGTTACAGATGCTCTATCGAAGTTATGTGATACTTTGATCACTGCCGGGGGAGTTCACTCTGGCTCACCACCAAGAAAGCAGCGGAGGTAGTTGTTAAGCAGCAAAATACTCATACGCAAACCGCTCACTTTTAAGATTGTGTTGGAAGGAAACAGTTGACGAAATATGATGCTTTACCAGCATATTCCACCACTCTATAGGTGAGCAAAACGGTGGCGGACAAAAGCGTGACGAATTGATTGATAGCCACAGTAAGATGCTGCGTTGGGGACATTGCGTTCGTACTATTCTTTCGAGCAGTAATGACTCCAGGATATATCTGCGAGGTACTCGACTCATGTTTTGATACACGTCGAGGAAACTAGAGTCGAGAGGCATTGGGCGACATCCGCACATCGCAAGGTAGAAAAAGGTTGCGCCGAGCCAAAAACGATTACACAGTGCACCAAAGTGTCTTTTTGATACGTCGATGCACCATTTTTAGTGATGCAGGTTCAGTGCAGCATGAAGACCTAACCAACGATAAGTGGCCCAATCTTTTCCGTTCTCCGTTTGTGTTCAGAGGATCGTCCCTGTCCAGGTCTTAACTGCTGCAAAACGCGAGGCATACTCGTAAGTATTGCCAATCATGGGCACTGCATTATGTGGCACAACTTTTTATTCGACCTTCAATACTCGGTTTATCGTTCTGGTTAATTAATGTTGATGAAGTATTCATCGTCCATCCATTCATGGTCATCACAATCATCACGTGATGACGGTGCTTCATCTATTTGGGATGTTTGGGCCTGCATAACATTTCGAGACGGGAGGCCGGTGAGCTGTTGTTTATGGCCACTGTGGTTTGCTTTTGGATGGTGTGCTTGAGCTCGTAGCAGGATTTTGTTGTTTGAATCCATTAGTTTGATGAAGAACTGGGCGAGCTTGCGAGTAAAGGCGTTCGCGTTTTTTGCCGAGCTCACGGCACAGTGCTCGTCCATATTTCTTGTGCGTTTATTGCTTCTACTTTGGCGATAGCACCGCAAGCTTCTTTGGCAGCTATTCTTCATGCCTTTGTATGCGAGATGATCAAGCTAAGCGATTAGAGCAATTTATGGGATTTAAGGGATTCGTGTATTTGTGGCGTGAATCGGCACGCAGAAGAAGACAAACATTAAGAAAAAAGGCGACGATGACTTGACCAAGCGATGGCACGAACAATCGCGGGAGCCGGAGACCAGGGCCGTCTCGACAGATTTGGGAGTTACGGAAATGTGTCCGGAGTGTGGGATCGCCTTTGGGGCGATCCCACAATGACGAGATTTTTGCCGCCGGCAGGACAGAATCCTGGGTGCCCTTGAAAAAGGAAGTAACCCGGAATTTTGGGTTGAATGGACACATGCGACGTGAAGTGTCCTGGTGTGAACAGGGCCTTAACTAGGCCTGAATTCGACAGAGCATGCTCCCTTCGTATATTTACCCGTACTCTGTAGATAGATAATCCAAATACGTGTACAAGTATCATACAGTGTAGATGTATCATTACACCCTATGATATGAGAGGCCCGCATGGCTCGCTGTTGTTCAATTTTTAGGCGCCTTCATTATACATGTGCACGGCGCATATCGTTGTGCACCCCTCGACGCACCCCTCGACGAACCCTTCTGGGACGGAATATGCAACTCAGCAGCCTTTGCAATTATCACTTACTGTTTACTCTCCGATAATTTTTCTTCCGAAACTCTCTGGCGAATTCAACTACGTATGCATTGTGCTCGGGGGCAGAGAACAAGTTCTCCTGACTCGAGATGAAGCAAATTGTATGACCTTGCCCATCGTGAACACAGAGGCAAGTTGATTAACGTCTCTTGCATATGTGTCCGAGCTGCGTTCATACTTTGACATAGAGGCGAACATGTACGTGGTTGATGAAAAAGATTTCACCGGATACGAAGATTTTGGCTAAGAATCTGTTACTTTGGTTGTAGTGGAGGTGGGAGTCGAAAGTGAGGACTTTATTCAAACTCGTGGCTTTATGATCGTCTCAACAAAGAGCGCGTTTGTTGTTGAAGAAGTGGAGATACGTTGTTGTCATGTAGATGTTCTCAACTACTTGAAGATTTTCCTTTTGATTCATGAGTATCGTCTGCAAAAGGCCTCGAAACTCCCTTGGTATGAATTTCGATACCTCCAGAAGGTCCTCCCGATGGTTGATGTCAATCTCACCACAACCAAGTATGAAAGGACTGGTTGCCCAGAACAAGTATCGTTTTCCTTCCGATCCGTTATCTACCGAATTCCAACAACTGAGGGATATGTGTTTCTCAAAGTGGTTCCCACAGAGAGTATTCAAATCCTGTACACTATGGGAATTAAGAGGCTATTTCCTTCTGTTACCCTATCTGTTATTCGTAGCAGTTTAAGTCAAAATATGCTACTCGCATCAGATCTAGGCGCCGATCTGGAAGAACTCTGTTTTGTGCCGTCCCACTCAACTCTCATGAAGGGCTATGACAAGAAAAGCGAAATCGCAAGAAAAGTATTTTCTGAATGGGCTCGAGTGCAGCATGTCGCATCTAATCATGTTGGCGAACTTGTGGGGGCTGGTTTACCCGTTTGTGATGCAACTGGATACGTGTCGGATACAAAGATGTCCTATTCTTTGGTATTCGCCATCATTTGTTTTCGCCGGTTCTTGAATCGCGCTTTAAAGCACAGAGAATTGATATGGAAGACGTCTTTGAACAATGGAGCACCTTAAGCTTGCCACTCACTTTGATTCATGGAGATTTGAATGCAGGCAACATTGCTCATCCAGGTGATATTGGTACCCAGTTTATTTTCTTTGATTGGGGCTCTTCGTTTGTTGGTTTCCCGTTCCTGGAACTACTAGAGAAAGAATTATATCCACTGTTTATGCATGACCATTTCTATTTCTATATTCAAGAGTGGAGAAAGTTCTGTGACGACAAAAGACGGCCTTTCGATGTCACAGCGAGAACAAGACCCTTCAGTTATCTTATCAGAGCAATTCGAGAAGTACAACTGGATATCCATCCGCTCGCAATCCAAAAGGATGTCGTCACGGAGAACGTTGAAGGATTTTGTGATGCTGTTGAACGTATCTCAGGTTGAGGTTCTGCATATCTTGTCTCGACTCTGTTCGCTTCGTTGCATCACCACAGTCAAGAAGGTCTAGCGCTCATGAATGTTCCGTTTACAAGCGGGAAGAGAGGGTTACTATCTGCTTACCAGAAGTCCTGGTCGTTGGACAGTTCAGTGTTGGCGGATGGCAAGACCTATTCAACCCTTAGATTTCTGACAAAGAAGGCGGAGAAGAAGAAAGTGCAACAGCGATGGTCTCTGACGAACGTGTTTAGCTTGTTAACGGATTGCAATGCACCGGCACTGGATGGAAGAGGGTCAATGATGTTGTACCTCGACAACAGGGTTGAAATAAAATGACGAAGACCGTCACCGTCATACGGATCAGCGTTGAGATCTCCAAAAACAAACAAAAACGAATCTTTTTCAAGACCACGTGACTCCAGCATCATCGTAAATGTAGCTATCACGGCCAAGTGTTAAGTAGTCGGTCCAGAATCAAAGCTCATCAGCATTTCTACGTCTATTTTCATCAATGTCGGAATCAAACGCCGAAGGAGTTGTATGGGAGACGAGAATATGCACCATTGTAAAACAAGTGGCGAGCCACTATCTTTCGTATCTCCCTTTGTTCATCAACACGCTCTTCTCTGTCGATGTGTTCATCTTTTAATACCTCAGGTTTAGTAGATCAAAATGGTTGACCTCTCGGCTCTATGATATATATCGCATTGTAAGAACTGGCTTTCATGTTTCGACGAATATCAAGTTTCGGAGGCTTCGTCACTGCATCAAGCAAAATCAAATCGCGAAGACTCTCAATGTAAGTGTCCAGCATTAATACAGAGATAGTAGTATCTATCTCAGAGATACGTATATCGGAATGCTCCAAACGTTCGTTAGCAATTTGGAATAACTCCATCAATCCTCGGAAATTGACGCCTCTGTCCTCTGAGGGCCGTTCATCGTGTGAGTTTTGCCGGATCCTGTTCCACCGTACGCAGAGACGCAAATATTATATCTATCCATGGCACTTGCGACCACTCCAAATGTCTCTTCGTACAATTCACTCTGTGACATTTGCGGTTGAAAGACATAGTCAGTGAATTCGCGTTCCCACCTTTCCAGTATACTGTATGTATGCGACCCGCAACGAGCTTCTCCCGTGCGGCCGCGTGTGCCTCCTTGCTGTCCATGAGCAATCACACCACCTCTGCTTGCTGGGTCGTAAATTCTTCAGCCCTGTCGTTCATCGTGTTTGGAACCTGTTTAAGCTGTTCGCGCAGAGTATTCACAAGAATAATGATTTGATGCTGAGACTGCTTTACTTCTTCACTCTGCTTGCGCAGAGTTGGACGCGCTTGCCTATCCGAATCATTCTGTTTCTGCAAGGATTAAATTGTATCCAAAGCCTCTCCAGTTCCCTAGTTGATTCTCTTACGCTCGAAACTAGTGTTTACGTCGGCTCGGCAGGATCAGCAGTAGGCTCGAGACTGGCATGATCGCTTTCCGAAAGACTGTCAGAAAAAACTGAGCTCGTATCCTCGTGACTCTTTGACGAAGAGATTTGTGATGGAACAGTACAATTTGTCAGTTCACTATTATTTCATTTCTTCAGGTACATTACCTCCGATTGCCGCCGGCGCAGGTCAGCAGTACTCCTGATGAGATGTGTATCTGAGGCATTAAGTTGTTGCTTCCAGTTCTATCGTGACGCATGCTACTGATGCTCAGTGTTTCGGCGGCTGGAGGTCGTATAGGTAACGCGCTCATCGAAGCTCACTCGCGGTGTGAAACCTTTCCGTTCCGGAGGAGATGGCATAGCATAGTTCTCTGGCATGCGAGATCGGCGAACTGAATCATACGTGAGATTCTGCGTGGTGGACTCAAGAGTACTGCTGAGGTTACGATGAACCTTCTCAATAGAAGCAGAGCGGACACGCGCGGAAGGGAGCAGAGCTGCCAAAATGACCCTGCGACACAAGTGTTGGCTCTGGGATAGACGACCTTAGTGAAAGCCGCGACTGAGTTCTTCGACAACTAGAGCTTTTAGAGCCTGTGGAGGAAGTTGAACGTAAACCGAAGTTGTTGTTACCAAAGAGGTCTTTGACGTACATACGATCGCCCTTGGCAGCACGGGACACAAGATCAGGTTGAGGTGAAGTCCAAGGTTCGCACACGGTCTGGAGCGACCACTTGGCGCTGTTCGTGCGACTCGGAAGAACTGATGATCATGTAGGTGTAGCGAATTGGATTGTCATCGTCATCAATTGGCAGGTCAAGACGCCATTCGCCACGACAAATGGAATTAGCAGCAGTTTGCATGTTCATACTCAAAGCTCTGTTTGGGTCCCATTCGCCGAGGGCATGCGCGTCTCCAAGAACATACACGTGCGAAAAGGTCTGCGTGAACTTGTCCAATTGAAAACAGACGCGACGAGTTCCCGATTCGTCGGCGTTGCAGTCGGCGTCGGGCTGCCGCGACAGCAGCGAGGGGTGCATAGCGAGCGGTTGAGCCGGTTGCCAAGGTGTTACGGTGGTTCCTCCGGGGGCTGTTGGTGTTGTTGGCGGTGCGGTTGATGTGGGGACTGTGGTTTCGGGAGGAGTGAGTGTTGTTGACTAAGGGGCTGGTGGTGGTGGTGGTGGTGGTTTGTTGCGGAGGAAGACGCTGGCGCTGTGGGCAGGGCTGCGGTTGTAGATGGGGCGGTGGCTGCTGTTGCTGACTGCACCACCGATGGCACTGGCGCAGTCGGTACGGTTGCAGTAGGTGACGTGGAGGGTAAAGGGGAGCGCTCAACGATATTGGGACAAAAATTGGTTCTCGAGCGGTATCTTCTCACAGAAACCACTGAGAGAGCTGGTTTTGATATCAGTGTAAGCGAAATACCATTCACATAAATTGGTGAAATATGAGATCAAATAGAAGCAGTGCGGCCACGAAATCGACCCATCACTGCAAGGCCTGCTCAGGAAGCAAACTGTTCTGCGAAGAATGGCACCACGCTGGTGGTTGTTGGGTAGAAGATGGAGTTGTGGAATTCAGAAGAAGAAGCTCCTGGCAGTGCAAGTCGCAAAACTTGGATAGCAAAACTACCAACCCTACAAGAAATTTTTGGAAAAAGGGGAGTGCAATTTGAGGTTGAATGGAACTCATGGATGATACATGGATGCCAAAAGGACTTCATAAGGAGCACGCCCAATCTGGGTTTGCCGCCTAATTTCGTGGTGTCACAATGGAGGACGCTTGCTAGGCCGATGGAATGCATATGGAGTGCCAGCGATACAAATTGCACTCCATTCGCGCCCACCTTGTTCGTGCTAAGCGCACCGCGTGTCAGAATGCACTCCGCGCGCACTCATAATAATGAAATAAACTATTAAAAAATTTGATCTGCCCCTGCAATGGTGTCACATTGGAGCACGGAGGGAGTATAGATTGAGTGCAATTGGAGGGCGAACACTGCGGAAACTACCCTCCACTTGCACTCTCCAAATTGCAAAAATTTCTTCTAGGGCAAGCAATCATTTTACCAAACCCATGAGAAGAAAATAAGCCTAATAACACTATCAATTTCTCACTTCTTTTCCTCTGTCGTCGGCACAACGGACTGCGGCTTGTTTCTGTCCACTGTATTCGACGGAGACGCGGTCTTCAACGGAGAAGCGGTCTTCCACGAAGAAGCGGTATTCGACGGAGAGGCAGTATTCGACGAAGAAGCGGTATTCGACGAAAAAGAGGTATTGGATTAAGATGCGTTGTTAGCATCCTGTTGCTCCCGCCGCGCGGCACTGCGACGTGTACATCGATTGAGATGATTTTCGGCGGCTTTCTTCTTGTTGAACTTCCGTCCGCAATATGCGCATCGAAGAGAAGTTATCTACGGCAACGATTTAGAGAAGGATTAGAAAGATGCGTGCACAAGAGAGAAATCAGCGCGAAGCTGCGAATCCCACGAAGTCGTCGTAGCGATCGAGCGTCTGGTTTCTGGACGTCGTGCGTCCACCGCGAACGGTGTCGACGGCGAAGAGGTACAGAAGTCCAGTGCGCTCGAACCTGGAAATAAACACTTGTCCGCGTTCCTCGGAATCCGAGAGATCGACTTCGAAAAATTCAGGTTAGAGACATACTTTTGAAACTGTTCATTTGTACCAATTGCAGAGCTGGTGAAATGGAACTGATGGAAGCTGAGTCATATGGTGGACTACGAAGGATTGTTGATATATCTGTTAATGTGCTTCAGAAGCAAAGTGGACATGGGAAGATGAAGTGCAGAACGAAGGGGCTTTTATTTCTGACACCTTCATCGTCGATGATCCCAGGCTTGCATGCGTAAACATCCGCCACTATAGCGATCAAGCTAACTGCTTCTGCCGTAGTGCTCTACTCTCTATTGCCGCTGGGTAGGTATCCATTTCTGCTCTTTAAATGTCGCATTACCGTTCGCATTTCCAACTTCAAGTCGCCGCAGTCTTCGGAATGAGAACCAACCTGAAGAACAAGAATCGAGTGCGATATTTGGTTCTTCAACGTCCTGCGCTCGCAACATCGATCAAAGAAAGAAACAAACGTTTCCACAAGTTCCAAGTCACTGATACCTACGAACAAAGACTCGGCCTTCCATACATCTTCCTTTCGACAACATGAAGCCGCTACGCACCAACGCAAGAATTGAGAAACAGAAGTAGTGAGGGACTTCATTTCTCTTTCCCATCCTTCATCGATTACAATCTCGGAGTCAAAATAGAAATCAATTACCCTGCTCAGCGAACGGCAGTTGGCCACCGTAACTCCAATTTTTTCGTAAGCAGAAACTCCTCTTGACGCTTTCACAATCTTCTGGAGTTTCGCTTCCGGGCTTGTGAATATGTCTGGTTTCGAACGTTTGAGCTTTTTCAAACAGGCCAGCCATGCCTTTTTCGCAATGAGGACTCTGCCAACTTCGGCATTGCACCTAATCCTGGTCTTCGATACGTTCTTCATCTTTGCATTTTGTTTTGGGCTTATTGCATCAGATTCTTCCTCCGAATCACTTTCTGTCCCACTGTAATGACGACTGCTGTCGTCTTCGTCTCTTAGTCTGTTGTACGGAGTCCGCCTTAGGCGCTGGGCCTTGCGACGATTGTTCTTCTGTACGGATCTGACATCGTTCTCGAACAACTCTGGCCTTTCTCCACGTCGATATTCATAATCAGAATCGCTTTGGGTTGTAATACTCTCCCTTCCGATATATCCCGATATGGGTGATTTAGAACGACGCACATTGTAGTTACTATGATTATTGGGCGATTCATCTATTTGCTTCATTCTTCGCTTCATTTCATCCCTAGCATTGCCTCTGCTGCGGGGTTGGCGTGTTTTCCTGATGCGGGGCATCCGCGGCAGCAGATGTTTCACTTTTCTCTTACGACTTAAATCTTTCAAGCAGCTTTCAGATTCAGACCCTTCATAATTTCTGCCCGCGATACATTCTCTCAACTCCACCCTATTTCCTAATTCTTCATTCTTTCCATCAATCCCGCTGTCGGGTTCTTTCATCATTTGTCCTATACAATCATGAGCTTCAATCCCTCCAGCTTTATCGAGATACTCGGAAAAGCCTCCTCACGTTTTCCGTTCGCCTTCGCTGCTGCTGTCGAAACTTCATTGTCGTCTTGTGCAGGTGTTCTGGATTGCGTGATACAAATTTATGCCTGCCATTCTTCTTCTTTCATCAAATCGAAGCTACGCACACGATTAACCTTCCTTGTAATTCTTCCACGGACTAAACCCTCGCTAGCTCTTCTATTGATCTCTCTCGAGTGCGTTGGAACCTTATTCCATGTTTTCCTGGGGGTCACATTAGCCAAATAGCTCTCAGAACTAGATTCAGCCCTTGGGTATCGCGATCTCTTATACCCCTGTTGTGGACTGTGACTTTCACGAGGATTGTTCAGTCTTACCCCTCTCTGGACAGAATTGGTGTCAAGGTGATCTGATTCTTCATGATCACTGTCTTCTTTATCTATCCACTTCCGTTTTCCATGGAGCTTGTTTTTCGGGAGCTAGGAGTTATGGTGTCTATAGCTATACTGGATGCGGTATATTCGTACTGTCTGTTGCACACATAATTTACATGTTTAGCGATGAAAAGCAGGCTGATGGTATGCTTTCAGAAATTCTGTAGTGCGTGTGATAAGTTTGCCAGATGATCTCTGGCAAACAGAGTCGAAGAAGCGTCGTACTAGTGTAATGCAGCGACGTCGATTTGGTCCTATAGCCTAAGATAAGAACCTGGTGATGCACAGCAAACAGTTTCAGCGTGTCACGACTAGTATTTACCTCGCGAGTGGAAACGTTCATTGAGAATAATGGACATTAGAAACTTTTGTTACCATTACCGTCAAAGTCTCTTCTTAAACTTTTAATATCTGTCACCCCAAAATTAGTATGATTCAAGTAGGAAGCCTATCCCGGGCAAATATTGGGGGATTATTAGTTCACATGAAGAAACCTTGGTCGTGTAACCTATGATAACACTTTTGTGACTCACAATAAACCCATTTGCCACGTGTAAGCATCAACATTGCATTCGCGACTGATGAATTCTATTGACCAATACTGATATTAAAGCATTCCATTTACGGTTCTCTTAAAAGTCGCATTTTTATTATGGTGTCATCCTGTCCTGTTTTGTGATCATGAGATCAGTATGGTTCAATTAGGAAATGAACCTACGGCCAGTTTCGTCAACACACGGTGACTCATAAACAGAAAATGGTCATTTAACCTATGAGAACAATATCGTGAAGCCCAGTGGAAATCTGAGATACACATATGATATGAGTTGGATATATTTGAAGAAGAAATTGTAAGGTTATGATGCAATTCAGATACGTTTTTAGTATATTGTTGAGTTAGATATCATATTTGGGTGAGTCTCACGAAAGGTCTTGGTATGGATATGATGTATTTAGAGTATAATTTTGAGGGAGATCTGATATGACAAATTTCAGAATATATCGCACTTTTATCGGAAATGTAAGAAATAGTACCAAAGATATATCACATATATATCAGTTCCACTTCTGGAATATATCAAAAGTTATCGGAACTGTATCCTTTCTAAATGTCTTTCATATCTGTACGATAAAAGTTTCATTCTTATCCTAAGTCCTGCAGAGATATCATATCAATATCCAACCTGTATCACAGATTTCCACTGGGATTCACAAGAAAAACGTTTTCTACTTACAACCACCTGCATTTGACATGCAATATGACAAACGTGTAAGGAGCCAGTTGAATCACTTTGATGTGGAACTACGGGCAAAGGAGACATGTTTGCTATCTCGTTCTCAATCATAGCTAGGTAAAATCGTATTTGAGTTTTATTAATACGCAGATTGATATTTTCAATCTTCATAATGAGCCACATCGTTTTGCAGATGGCAATTCATATTTTCTGAACGATTGTTCCTAACAACTCGCATTATCCCTACTCAATTAGAATTACCCTCTGGACACGCTTTTAGATGGATTTCAACTATTTTCAAACTATTTCGTGTTTCTTTATTCCCAATGCCAATAATAATTAATTCTGTCAGAAGAAACTGTTTGACGTACATAATTACTTTCGGATGTTGGCAATGAACCTTGTTCTACCCAATAAGAGTTTTGTCACCCACACCAAATTGCGCATGAGGGTTTATAAATTCAAAGTTCTCAAGTTCCACAATCACCAAATCAACTGTTTCGTCATTTTCGTCTTCATATTCCGCAAAGTACTGGGTTTCGATGATATTGGCGGTGGCATTCACGCCCAGAGAAGAGCAAAGAGCGGAAAGATATGGAATGGTGGTAAAGCAATCTTCTTCGATATGCATTTTTGGTAAAATGAATTGTCCAAACCGATCTCGTTTCATCAAAACGCGCTTCCCATGATCTACCGTGATGCATACATAATCGCATTCTTCAGTACGGCTCATTTCCGAACAATGTATGATCCTCGTTGCCCAGGGGAACCGATTCATTGGCGGAAGATATGCGATACCTTTATCGTTGAGAGAGAGAAATTTGCCTTCTTCGGTTTGGACGCTTTTGATACAAGTGGCCATGTGACTGCGCTGTACTTGCAAGTGGCTGGCTTATGCTGTAAGCGTTTGTACCAAAGAATCCAACCACATGAATAGGTTTTCATATTCTCAGGTCGCTTTTGATCCTCGTCGCTGGTCGCTTTCCTGAGATAGTAGTCTTGAACAGTGTACTACAGAACCTCATCTTTATCATTGTGGACAAGAAATGCAGTGCATTGCAGTGATAGTACTTCTGCTAAATGAGAGGCCAAATTCAGTCATTTCAATTCACTCATTACTATAGCTAGCAGTGGCGCCTGTTGTCGGCCAGCCGGACCGCTTTCCTCATGTGGTGAACCCGTCTTTGTTTTGTCCAACGAAATACGTTCTTGTCATATTGAATATCGTATTCCTATCATTTCTCACCATGACATACATGTATGCTTCACGAAATGATTGCTAGCGCTCTAATCACTTGTTTTTTCTTTCTTTTCCTTCTTATTTTCTTTCACATAAGTACTTAAGTTCGGAGAGCTCACAAACGATTTCAGCCAGTCTGCTTCTTTGGGTACAGCATGTTGCTCTTCTGGTGGAGGAAGGGGGGCGAAGGACACTGAGGGTTGCTTGGGATACGATGAAGAGCCTGAACGTATGCCGGAGGGGACCCTTTTTCACTGGCAAATGAAGACCCTTCTGCGCCCGAGGATTGAGACGCCGGTCCGTGTGAAGCCGAAGACGCCTGTCTATGTGAAGGTGAAGATCGTAATTTTGTTTGTTTGTCGATGATATGCCTTGCCCGTCGAATGGAGATGAAACTGGCTGAGTAGAGAATGATGATACTACTCCGCGAAAAGATGGCCACTGGGCATCAACATTCTTTGCCTTGCATCTCCTACGGTGGTTTTCACCCCTTCTCTTCGAATGAAATGACCTCTGGCAGCGAAAACATACCCAAAAGGTCATTTCAAGAATTGAGGTTCACAGGTTCGAGCGATCGAACGAAGTTCATTTCCTTTCCTAATTCCTTGCATGCCTTATGTCCATCGACAAAAACACATGCTAGAACATAACGGGCAAACATCCGCAGGCCACCTTCATTGGCCGTATCTAACAAACTATGAAAAAGGTGTACACGAAAAATATTGTGCACACAAAGTACACATTTCCAACGTAGGCCATAAACAGTTCCGACGCTCCGAACATTGGAAGCCATAGCAAGAAGTAGTAATGCAAAGTAACCGTAATGTTTGTAGTTAACGTACGGCCTGCACTCTCTCTTCCTGTTACTGTGCACTGCAAATCATCCCGACTGCAACTGCCTAAGGGACATGGTGTCGAAACCCTCCAATGGCCTGCCATGGCCAGTAAGCCGTGAGTAAACATGAGATGAAGTAAAGCCTTCGATGCCTTGTTGGGCATTACGTTTAGCAGAGCACTTCGCTCTGTAAGTTTTTGTCGGTCACACATAGACCGGCATTGCAAGTGAATCCTTCAAGACTTTGCTTGGAATCACTTGTGCAGAGTATCTAGCTGTGTACGGTTGTATTTATACGATCGATGATAGCGTTGTTACTCGATGTTGACCATCTTAACGAGGACAATATATATCTTCTATACAAAGCGACTGATTCTTTCCGACTTTTGTCTTCAATGACTCGAAAACTCTGCCAAAAATATGTACCTGAGACAGATGAAGAGGAAGATCAGGCCTGTGCTTCTGACGTGGAGAACTTGGAACACAGCCCATTTCAGATGGAAGTGACCAAAAACGGTTCCCACCGTGTCAATGAAAGGGGGTTGAAAAGATCGTTTCGAAAAGTCTCTACCGTGTCTGTGCATGATCCCGAAGTTGCCGGCGAGCTCGGTGAGCTTCGAACACGAGAAGAGATATCAAATCTCGCTCGAGGCAAATCTATAGCCTCCGAAATTGAAGGCAGTTCTAGCGTTGGCAAAGGACGGAGAAATATGGGAAGCTTACTTGAACTTTTGGTGGAGCAGCGCAAGTTGTTGTGCCCTACTGAAGAAAAGCAATGCGATCTATTTAGAGGAAAGCGTCGCAGATTCGTGAAACCCATTGAAGCCGTGGAAGATAATTCTATGGAGGTTCTCTGGAATGAAATGGTAAACGAACTTCTTCTTCTTGATCCGTCTTATTTAACAAGCCAACCGTGGTCTCTTTTGGTTCATTCTAGGGATGGAGGTCAGCTAAGTACGAAGAGCGTGAGCAATTCGATCCGAACATTCATGAAGAACATTGATGGACGATTCGAATATGTGACAGGAATGGTAGTTCGATCCAGTTTTGCCACTTCAATGGTTCATGCGTTCCGCCAGGGAACGGTGGGGAATGGTTTGGCGGAAGCAAGGTATATCGAATTGCTGGGCAATCGAATGAATACAAAGCCCGGGCAGCTTAAAAATGCTTATGTGAAAATCAAACAGGTTGACTACGAGGATGGTGTGCGGCTGGCTATGAAGCACTTTCGTCGGTGTTCTCGGAATGCTAGTTTAGTATGCTAGATGGCTAGTTATGAAAATAAAAGTCCGAAAAAACTAGCAATTTCGCAGATTGCGCTAGTTGGCAAGGCAAATAAAATTTTTTTTGGAAATCGCATTTCCACGTGCCGCAGTTGAACTTCGTTTGTTGAAGTTGTATGCTAGTTTGCAGTTCGTGCGCTACTGCCCGTTACCTCACATTCGTCGCAGTCGTCAAAATCACTCAAAAAAATTTACTCTCGGGTCACCAGCGCTGGTTTACTCCAACTCGGCATTCGGATCCTGAGTCTCAGTTTCCCTAAACCTGAAGTTAAAGAAGTCCAACGGACAACTCTCCCCATTCTGGTACACCTCCTAGCCCCAAAGCGGCTTACAACCCCTCCCAGCCTCTTCTCCTCCTGCTCCTCTAATATACGCTCCGCCGTCCTCGCAGCCGCCGCCGCACTCCCGAAACCCACCAACGGCGCCTCACCCGGCAGCTGCGGTGGCACAAACACCTTCCCATCCTCGTCCACCATCACCCCACCCTTCCTCCTCTTCTTCAGTCGACTCCCAACACCTTCTCCTACCTCCTCTTCTCCCCCCCTCTCCATCACACTTCCCCGCCCACCCCGAGATCCAGGCGTCACCGGCGACCCTTTACCTGCTCCCTCTCCCACCCCCTACTCCCCCTCCCCTCACTATTTCCTTCAAATCCATCAGCAATTTGCACGCCTTCTCCACTTCTCCCACTTGCTCCTCCAACACTTCAACCCTACCCTTCAGCCCCATGTTCCCCTTTCGCGGCCTCTCCATCTCCCTCCCCACGCTCTCTAACATCCCATTCACATGTCCCACAGCCCCCACCCCAGTCAACTTCATCCTCTTCCGAATCGTCGAAATCAATTCCATCGGCACCCCAACCTCCAACACACTCAGCACCACCCCTCCCATGTCTGCCACCATCTCCGACAGCATGTCGTCGAAGTGCTCCTTCAAACTCCCCCTAAGCTTCCTCACCCGTTCCTCCATCTCCCCCATAAACCTTCTCTCCGGTCCTCCTCCTCC